>OX637863.1:9850380-10450380 GCA_951802705.1 Netelia virgata | reverse complement strand
CACGATAAAATTTCATTCAGGATTTATGTAGGGGGCGTTCCAACATCGAGGCACGTTTACCTGTATTGCAATAGGCTCGACTTCTCTCTCTCTCTCTCTCTCTCTCTCTCTCTCTCTCTCTCTCTCTCTCTCTCTCTCTCTCTCTCTCTCTCTCTCTCTCTCTCTTTCTTTCTCTTTCTCTCACGTATGTTCGAGGATTTAAGAATTTGTCTGCATGTGCGAGAGTGGTCGCATCAGGTCCGACCGAATTCACGTTGCGGTTGGAGTTTAAAGGGACAAAACAGTTATTTTTTCCTAGTTCGAGTAAGAGAGAGGGAGAGACACCCACTCTCACAGAATGAAAACCGAGATGGGAAAAATTCATAGTTGGTGTCCAAGGAGAAGTACTCGGACAGTTCTAGTGCTCTTTCGGAAGTCTTTTGTCGAGCACACGCAGAATCTCTCTCTCTCTCTCTCTATCCATCCCTAGCACACGTTTACGTATATCCCTACAAAAGGATCCCCGACGATTATAATTCGTCTCGAATACTTTCTACGATTTCTCCGTATTTTCACGTTCGATTTGACCGTCAATGAGTGGGAACGTATCGTAAATTCGACATGCACTTAGATTCGCCACTTTTACGTGCTTCGATAATGATGTTTTCTTTCTGTCGATTCTCGCGCTTTTACAAAAATCTCTTCTCTTTTTCACGGAACTGAAACTATCGTTGAAATTTTCAGAAACGAAAAAATAATTCAATGGCTCTTTGACGATTTTCTGGAATGTGAAACATCGAGAGCTCTATCGAATTAATGTAATAATAATAACAATAATAAATAACGCTGTTTTCTCCAAATTTATCTAACACTATTATATATATATTTTTAATGCTGATAACGCTAATATCCGAAATAAAAAATGATTCTTTTATATTTTTATTTCTATCTCTTTAAATATCAATAATGGGTTTTATAAAGCGTTCAAGCCTCGATTTATAATCTTATAACATTGATTTTATTACACCATTTTTCCCAAAGCTTCGCTTACTCGAAACCGATTTTCTTGTTCCTCCTTTTCTTCGCGGTATATAAGTGTCGATGTCTTCGGTAGGTTTTACGAGTCTCGGTGAGAGATCGGGGGGTTTTTCCATACAACCTATCGTAAAACTTGACGACCTAAATATTTTTCCTTCTGAACGAGCGTGTTGCACCCACGGCTCTCACTGCAGTCCCGACAGACGCTGTCTATGAAACAGCACGGTAACAAAATTTAGTACCGATAATTTGTTTCTTTATATATATACAGGGTGTCCTAGAAGTTACGCACCATCTGGTATCCGCGGGTAGTTGGTGGTACCACGAATTATCGTGCGAATTCCGAACGCTCAATTCGCGATAGTTTTTAAATGAGAGCTGAAATTGACCGCGCTCGAATCTACCTTCCTGGCGTTTCGCGCAGTGCGCGAGGAAAATCCGAACTAACTACAATCGAAGAGCTTTAGTTCATATCAGGATAGCTATGAGTCTCCAGGCTGGTCCCACATCGGTGACAATCGATGTCCCTTGAAATTTCGAATATTCGTTGCAATCTTCTTCATCGTGTTCGAACCCAGCTAATTCCAGCTCTCCTATTGGATAACTGAAATCGTCTCTCATTTAAGAACTATCGCGAATTGACAAGCCGGACTTCGCACGTGCATTCGTGGCATCACCACCTACCCGCAAGAACCAGCTGCTCCGGGACTTCTAGGACACCCTGTATATTTCAATATTTTTTGCGATTCAAAATGCCCTCTTCGTTCGGTAACAAAGTACCGTGGTTACCGACTACGCCACACGTTCTTCTCTGGCTTCAAGCTTTTACGCTTGAGTGGCATAAATTTGTTGGTGCGTCGCCTCTTTTTCCAGTTATATTGCCAAATATTGTTGTTCTTGTAACAATCGTTGAGACGTGGATATAAAAAAAGTGGAAAAATCATTTTTGTTTTTTACGACGAAGAAAATCTGGAAAAATTATTTTTGATTATTCACGCGTATCTTAAAAAAACTGCAAAATCGAGCTTCGATTTTTCACACGTTTCTAACAATAAGAAATACTGGAAAAATATTGTTTTCTTTTCATTCTCCCGAGTCTGATAAAGTACGTGATATTTTCTATTTAACGGTTTTTGACGATGGCGAGCGAGAAGTCGATGAATATCGACTAGTCTCGTTTTTGAAACGCAAAACTGCGTTTTTGAAACGCCGACGAAAATATTGTTTATTATTTGATTTCTTCGCTGCATGGTTTGTATCGCCGAGCACGCACTCTTCTGACCCACTTACGTCATTCCCTTCGTAAACTTAGGCTTGTGTACATAACGTACGACCGTCGACGTTTGTGGTTTTATACGCACGATAACGATGGATAGCCGCGACAAAATAATGAATCGTCGGCGGGCGCGCTGTTGCAACTGTTTAATAACGTTCGCAGAAACGATGCGACGATTGTACGGCGATAAAAAAGAAATTAAGCGTAGAATGTCCAAGATAATGATTTTTTGTTAAATAAATTATTGTCTTCATTAAACATACAACGATGTAATTGTTTAATCAATTTCATAAACGGAACATGAAAAATAATTTCGGGAAAAATACAAATTGAATTAATTGGCAATTTTCCATTTTTTTTATACATTATCGAAAATAATTATTTAGGCTGTTGATGGCATTGAACAAATTTCTCCAGGTTACTTCAATTGCGAATTGATCCGATTGATTGATATTGTCCCGAAAATTAAATCGTGATTAAATTAATTTCATAAAATGATATTTTGAATGTCATCAGAGAAACAATTATTTTTTCATGGTTTTTGTAGAATGCAAAAAGTTATCGAGGTGTTTAAAAGCACGAAGAAGCGTTGACGAGACTCGGTCGTTGTTTTGTCTACCGGTGAAACGTTCTCGCAGGGGTTGACGAAGATTTCATTTCGCTTCGCGGCCCTCCCTTAAGGGACGATCGTCTATTTTCCGAAATATCTGTCCCTGTGCCATTCGTTTAATTCTTTCTCTTATAGGCCGAATATCCTTCTCTCTTTGTCATAATTATATCGGCATTGTCAAGACGATGTTGGTTGTACCGTCAAAGGAGTTGGAAAATCCCCGTTTTGTCCACTTTTTTGTCTTTCTTCCTCACTACGAAATTCATTGTGCGAATACCATCCAAATATCTAACCCTCGGACAATTGTTTTCGCGCCTGAAAGAGAACTCATAAGTTTTTCAAATAAGCGAAAATATTTTTTCGCACTTCGATAGATAAAAAAATGTTTTCTTCCAAAACTAAAAAAAAAATCCACAATAAAATTTCGTTTAACGTCAAGTTAGTGCTAAAATAAATAGAACAAACGCCCGTTTAATTTATTTACAAAAATCCACTCAATTTTCTTTAACATTAATGAGATAAAAGATCCCACAATAATTCTTTAGTTATCTCGAAAATCGAAAATATATATTTTTGTTTGTTATTACGATCGGAATAACAGAGGATAGCTAATAATTCATCTCCTAGTAAAATTTCCTCGAATCATTCGGTACAAAAAAAAAAGACCGAAACAGAAAATTTCACACCTCGTCACGTCGAATTTCATTTGGTTTACATTCGGTACGTCCTTCATCTGGGTTTTTTTCCAGCGTGTGGGCAAGGAAAAAATGATCGGCTCGTTTCCCTTGTATACTAATGAAATTATACGGATCGAGGATAATACCCTCGTGCCCCCGTCAAGGAAGTGTATAGGAGAGACCTCTCGTCTCATCGGCGTTGTCGTCAACCGGATGCGAGGCTACGGGTCAAACCCTTTTCGTATGGCATACGATACACATGTATATATATATATATATATACGATCATTTATTCAATGCTGGTGACTGCACAGTTATGGCATTAGTTCTCCTGCAACAACGTTTGACTCTCGTTCACTTTAGCCGCAAAGTTACTTTGTTCCCCCCTAACCTTCCCTCCCTCTACCTTAACCACGACAATAAGTCTCGCGAACATTTCCGCGCCTTCGTTTCTACAATTGCACCGCCTACTGGCTCGAAACGTTTCAATTTTTATGGTTTTCAGAGTCCCGAGCAAACGACCCTTCGGTCGTTTACTCGGGATGTTATACGTACGGTGGCGATGGTGGAATGTCGATGATTCAGTTTTTCATGTTTGTTCACATTTGAATGGACGAAATATACCAAAAAAATTATATACATTCCCGGTCTACTCGAGAATTCGACTCGACGATATTGATTTCGGTGATTTTTGTTCATTTGTTTATTTTGATTTTATTTTACTTGTTTATTGATTATTAAACTTTATTTGTGTATCGATAAAGATTGTTTTTTTTATTTTGTTATTTATTTATATTTTGTATTATAATAATTAAGAACGATGTATTTCAATTGATCGATCAGAAAAAATAATCACGAACATTGGTTGTGTGAAATAATCATTCGAAATTGCCATAAGTGTCTTCAACTTATTGGAATACTTTTAGCCATCTTCGCTATTTTTCACGACATACACCCTAGTACCGCCCTCTTCCCACGAAGACATCTTTTCCATCGATCCTAAAGACTCCAAGAAAAAATATCATTTTTCGTCCCACTGACGTTAAATACTCTTTTTGGTGTGCAAAAAAGGGAAATTTTGAGAAGGAAAAATGACACGTTAACTACACGAGGATGAAAATTGATGATGCGAAGGGAACGGTGGGTGGATAGATTTCGTTGACAGGTCGATAATCACAGAACCTCAATGAGTCAATCAGGCTAATCGATAAACGCCCATATCTTTCCCAACCTAAAAAAAAAAGAAAGAAAGAAAAAAGCTACCCCGATCTTCTTCACCGCATTTTTCGTGATCACACAAATCTAGATCTTTACCTCATCTACACAAGCTAAAAAACCCGAAAATAAAGGTCCAGTCCTGAGAACAACCCTTAGTCCTTTACCCCTAATGAGCGCGACAATTTCGAACAAAACCTTCAAAAAAGGTTCAACAAATTTTAAAAACCAAAAAAGGTATCTCTATTCCCCGAAAAAAACGAACCGTTCCACCCTTATTATCATCGTTATTCTTCCGACCCTCGTGCCACTGCAAAACTGTCACCCCTAAGAAAATCTCGTTCGAAGTTTAATTCGGAAGTAACGACAATTTATAAAAAGTCTATAACATTTTCCTTCTCAATTCTCTCAACCCAATTCTTCGATTTACAATTAATGCAGTACCCCCTCCCCTTGATGCTACCCTCGTTATTTTCTCACGCTAAATAATGTCTCGAAAAAAAGAAAACAAAAATCCGGAATCGAATTCGCAAGATATACTCGAGAAGTAATAAAGGACTCTCGTGGAAATTTCCGGGAAACTACCGCGGAAGAATTCGTACCTTTTATAAAAACGTTGGAAAATAGTCGCGCGTGTACTTAAGGGATGTCGCGAGTTCCCACGTGGTAGGTGGCGCGTAAACGGCTTTATACGTTCATTGTTGTGCTCGTGCGCGTCTTCTCATCGTGTTACAACACAAATACGTTGTACATAGAATAATCCATGTATATATATATATACACGTATAAACATGTATAAATTGTACACAGATACGCATATTATATCCCATACGCCCCCACAATAAGGCGTACCAATTGCCATGTGAATTTGGGCACAAGCTAGCGCCCGCCTTTTTATCCATATATTTATATGTGTGTGTATACCTTCATTCCGAATCGCTGGAGTACCACGAAGGATATAAGAGCCGGCTATTTTACCCGGGGGTTTAAAGTTTAAATACCTAGACTGAAATAGCGTGGGCGAAGGAATGCGAGAGAGGTCAAAGAAAAAGAGGAAAACAGACAGAGATATATATATATATATATTTCTCTCTTTTTTTTCTGTATATTTGAAGTAAAGGAAAAAGAGGGAAGCACGACGATGGGAAGAGAGCGACAGCTAAAGGGAAAATTGGTTGAGAGAGAAAGAGAAAAAGATTGAAGTGTTCTGTATAGCTATATATATATATATTGCTATACCGAACACTTGAACCTTTTTCTCTCCCTCTCTCTCTCTCTCTCTCTCTCTCTCTCTCTCTCTCTCTCTCTCTCTCTATATATATATATATATATATATATATATATATATATATATATATATATATATGTATAGTGGTTTCCACTTCTTGTATATTCTGTGCCATCGTGTCAGTTCACTAGCGCCGAACGGATGGATCGGGAATGAGAGAGAGAGAGAGAGAGAGAGAGAGAGAACAGTTTCGGTTAAAGTCTATAGTATTCGTTGGCGACCTCGTCGTTCATTCAAGACTTTGGTTCATTCATCCGAATTCCTCGGCACCGCACCCTCGCTCACTCTCTCTCTCTCTCTCCCTCTTTCTTCCTTTATCTCTGTCTCTGTGTGTCTCGCTCCCACACACTGTGCTCGAGTTTTCACTCCGAATCCTCTCATACTACTCACGAGATATACTCTTGCTGCTCTTCACCGAGACGTTGCACCGAATGGTTCCGCTACGGTTTTTTTCTTCTTTCGATTACGTCTCAATGGATTGTTGAGTTTTCACGAAACTTTTTTTTGGCTGAATATTTCGCGTTTTTTCGGTAATCTTGCCTGGCGGAAAATGGCCTCGATCAAACGACCCGAATTGAGAAAACTGAAGGGGGGGTCTTTGTCGCGAAATTTGTTTTCGTGGAACTTTTATTTATAAGGAAAGATTAATTTGTTTTTATCTTGTTAATGTTAATTATCATTGTTTTTTTTCTACACTATAAAATTAAATATCCATTTATGTTTGACTTTTTCTTTAATTGTTTGTCCTATTTAGTTTATTATTTTGGACTATTACGATTGACTTTAATTTCGACGAAGTACACATAGTTTTGAAATACTTAACAGCAAATTCTTGCAGTTTTTCTTTTCATCCATTTACAGTATTTTATTTTCAATATTTCTCGATTTTTATATTGTGTTTTTTTGTTTATTTCCATTTTTAGTGACGATACGAAAGTTTGCTTAAATTTCAAGAAAAGGTTAGCGAGTGTAAGATTTTTTTTTTTTTTCGTTCACTAAAAATTCTCGGTAAATACGGACAAAAGTAGGGCGTGGGTATAAACACTTTTGAACACTCTTTGAGAGGAGTGTTGGCAAAGAAGTTCGCCGACGTCAAAACGTGAGAGGCTCTCGCAGGTGACGTGAAAGGGTGTGCACTAGGTGAGATCGTAACGCGGTCGGTGCGTGCTATTCGTCGAGGGATTTACTGGACTATATATATGCCATAGTTGTTTTGTAGTACCGGTCGTAGAAAATAGTTTTCCCGTCAGCCGGATATACGTTCACATACCTATATTTATATATATGGGCTCTCCCGCGTGCTAAGTTGCTTTGTGACGTTTATTCCATTCTCGTCCGTTTTTTTGTGCTTCTGTGGTTTGTCGAGGTGTGCGGCGACGATTTACACCAGGAAGTATCTTCCTTTCTTCGCGAACAAATTTTTCGAAGTATGCTCGATCGTGAAAATGATCGATTTGTCGAACAAAAATTGCACGAATTAATCGTAACCAATTAATTAAAACAATGCAACTACCATTTTATAATCATATTATTTTATTTAAGAAATTGTATTATTGGTATTATAAAAATCATCGTACAAAGTATTATTGATTTTTTTTTCAGTTTCAATAATTATCTTATAATTTTCTAATTAAATTATCACGTGGAGTGGAAGCAAGGGCAATTTTAATATAAATCATAATTAGATTGGTAAACATTGATGAATAGTACAAAACTAAATTACTATATTCAGTTTTTTGTTATACTATATATATATATATATTTTATTGTCTGTTTTTTTTTCAGTTTATATCGAGCAAAATAGTGATCCGATTATTGTATAATTAATTTGTAATTCAATTATCATACAAGTGGAAATTATTCGATACAAATTTTAATGAAAATCACAATCATAATTTAAGTACGCTAAATATGCTTTAATTATGATTATAGCTTTGTTTGAAAGTATATAATGCGCCAGCTGGTACTTAACGTCGCGTCTCGCAATTTTATATCTTTCCCATTACACGAGATCCAGTCTATCGCATTAATTCGTAGTTAGAGACGAAGCGAAAAAAACATTCAAGAACGTTTGCATTTCCATTGAGATATTCGATATGTGGGTCACAGGTGGCATTGAGAGGATTTGGTAATTTCTGTTGGCGTCGTTGTGGTTGGTCCAGCGTGGATTCCCGCGCGCGGGATTTCATTCTCCCGCTCTCGGCTTCGCGTTTTACCGCCTACGAAACGCGTCGACAACCACTTCTTCGTGGTTGTGCTCTCTCGTCTGACCAGTGGTTTGAAAAGGGTTGTCCGTTCCAATACAGATTCGTCGGTCTGTCGGACTCTCAGCCAGTTCTCTCTCCTCTTCTTCTCTCGCTTTAACTCTTTGTCCAGTCTTCGTACTGAAACTTACATTGGCACACACACAAAAAACTGAACGAGAGTAAATTCTACTCGATTAGTGTCTTGAAATAAAACTTAAAAATTAAAACAATACGGTTTCTAATAATTTTATAATATTTATGAATTCCGTAGTAATTCATTTTTCTCGATTGATTACAAGCAATTTTGTACTGAATAATTTTTATCTCGACATAAATCGATGCATTATTCGTTTAGAGATATTTTTTTATGAAATTTGACTGTTTTTTTTTTCGAAAGAAAATAGTTCTTTCAACGACAAAACGGCAACGGTCACGGTTGAGAACCTTCGAAGCGTGAACTGTTGTTTTATTTGTATTATTTTCGATCCTCGTGGGTTCTTTTTTCGCCTCTAACAAATGCTTTTGGCCTACCGAGCGTCCTTTCCCTTCGAGTTTACATACACAACGCCTTGCTTCTGCCCCGCAATTTTTCTCCGTCTTTATTGAGCAATCTTCTGCCAAAATTTGCTCGTGCAATTTTTTATTTCTCATGTACTACAAAATTATCCGTCATCTCATCGGTCGGTAATTCTTTGTTAAATGAATCGTTGTTTTTCGTGCGTCCTTGCCCTCGCCCTGTACCTCGAACACAACAAATTATTTCGTCATCTTATCGTCAATAAACAAATACTATCTTTCAAAAATCATCTCATCATCTATTTTCATCAAACGATCTAAATCGTCTTATCGACAACAAAATATTTGCCATTTTCTTAACCTATCCTCTATTTTAATTTCGTGGCTGTTCTACGACAATTAAAAAAAAGAAGCCAAAAGACCGAAAGATTAACAGTTATCTCAGCAGCCTTGTTAGAACGTGAGATAAGAACCCTTTGCGTCGCTATAACCGCGCAGTTCCCTCTATCTCGCTCTCTCACTATGTTTTCTCCCTCGTCCCGTGGCGACCGTTAAAAAATAAAGCAAATGAACGCGCGAGAGACCGAGGAGAGATGAGAGAAAGAACGCGCCGCGCGGCAAAATAGGAGCGGAGTGGGGGAGAAGACCACCGGAGAGAGCCGAAGCGAGCGCTCAGGCCCCCCGAGTAACCAATAACGCCCACAGTGAGGCTCCTCGGAGCTCCCTTTCTTCCCCGAGTGTGTGCGTGCCCCCGCGTGTCACGAGATACCCTCGCGTGTATATGCGCGACTCCCGAGAGAGAAAGAGAAAGAGTGAGAGAGAGAGAGAGAGAGAGAGAGAGAGAGGGGGAGAGAGAGAGAGAGAGAGAGGGAGAGAGAGAGAGAGAAAAAGAGAGAGAGAGAGGAAGAGAGAGAGAGAAAGATAGAGATAGAGGCTCTATCTTCTCTCTGCACACATGTGATTTAAATGGCCAGACATTTAAACCGCCTGTACGCTCTTTCGTACAGAATTTTTTTTTTTATCGTTTTTCTTTCTCTTTCTTTTCCTTTTTCTTCTCTTCGCTCCCCTTCTCACAGGACAAGTGCACCGCGACGTCGTCTCTCCTCGAATTCAAGGACGTCTTCGGATTTTTCTCTTTCTCATTCCACGGTTGCGCGAATTTCTCTCTTTCTCTTTCTCGAATTATACTGCCATGTGTGTGACTCGAAGTTTACACGTGGTGTCTCGTATATACAAAACGAATTAATTAATGCGTCGTTTTCTCGTTTGGACGATAAATTTAATCGCACAGCCGGCAGACGACCGGTGAACAGGACCGCCCGATTATCAAGCATCCAGAATCCAACGTCTATTTTCGTTTCAATGACCTCTTTTTTTTCAAATTCTCGCTCGTGCTGTTACTCAATCTTGATATTATGCTATTCATTCTCTCTTTCCTATTACCTATCCCGCGATATACTTCCTTGCGCGATTTTTATAAGGTTTTTAAAATTTTTATTATTGTTATTTTTTCAACGAAATTATTCGATCGTTAAATATTTAATTGATCGTCGTTTTGAGGCTTCGGCGAATTAATTAATGATTCAATTAGCCCGTCTTCGTCGTCTCTCGAGGGGATTGATTCCTGCGAATAAAAATTTCGGTTCCCCCCCGTTTTTTGCATTATTTTATCGTTTACACTTCCCACAGTCGGGTTCTTCCTGCTCGTGAGAGGCAGAGAGAGAGAGAGAGAGAGAGGGCAAGAGAGAGAGAGAGAGAAAGGGAGAGAGAGAAAATGAAGTTTTTCCTAGAAATTATCTTTTCTTACCGATCAACATAATTTTGTAAGGACCTGTCGTCGTGAAGACCGAACGAAGAATTGAAGAGTCCACTACTTTTCTATTTCTAGTTTTCTTTATTTTTCCAATTCGTGACTACGTTCCATTAAGAGTGGCCTCTCGTTCGTTCGTTCCTTTCGAAAGTTTAGTGCAGGCAACTCGACGGGATGTACGAGAAGTGCAAGACTGACTGAAACACAGAGGAACGCGTAAGAAAACCAGATATATCTATGGGGCGTTCCAGACAAAATCAACAGGTCTACCACCCGTTGGGATTTTTCAATCAATTTCCTAATATCGTTATGAAAAGTCTTAAAGCGATACGATATCTATCGTACATTATTATTCGGCCTGCCCCGATTTAAAAAAACAAAATAATACACGAAACGGAATTAAAAATCTGAGATAAGTAAAAAAAATGATGTTTTAAAAATTTTTAATATTCAAATCAAATTCCATCATGAGCCATCCTTTCTTTGGATATCGTTGAATAAAATTTATATTCCATTTATATTAAACACAGAATTCTTGGATTACCTTTTTTTCAGAATTTCAAATCGCGTCAAATTTAATGTTTTGCATTATTGTTTAATTTTGTATTGTTATCGAGCGGAAGATGTCTATAAAAAAATAAACTACACGACCGTTAGGGTTCTAGCGACTATTGAAGAAATTGAGACGAAGTCCCAGAGGACAATGACCGTCATGGAACTGTCAATTTTGAAACGGAATGCCCCATATATGTATAGTTAGTCGGAGAATGACTTGACGTTCGTTGTTCGCCTTCTTGTCTCGACTTCTTGGACTGCATCGCGTTTGTCGGGAAGATGAGTTCTCTTCTCGTTCAAACCGCGTATTCCTCTTCAGGACTCTACCAACGATACGACTGTTTTTCTTCGACTTCGTCCTCTCCCTCGTTTTCGTCTGTACGTGCCGCTGTTTTTGGAAGATTAACGGTGCGACCTCGAGAAAAGAACGTCGAACGAACGTATAAAAGTCCGAACGACGAACAGAACGAACAAGGATGGAAGTCGTGAAAAATCGAGGTGTTTCACCGGTGAGAAAACTGTCGGTCGATCGGGAGACCCACCTTGACGAATATTGTTATTTTTTTTTCTCGAGATGCCCTCGTGCTGTCGATGAGATAAGAATTTATTTTATTCTTACAAATTTTGTTTGTTGGAATCGAATGAAAATTACTTTTATAAACTTTTTCGTTATCATTATATTTGAATTTTTCGCATCAATTTAACTTTTATTTATTGATTGTATTTAATTTAATATTATCAATGTTTAATTGAAATTATTGGAATAATTCAATTGAAATAATAGTTCTAGTATATTGTGCATTATTAATTTTGTCTACGAGGTTCAAATCTCCTTTATTTAGTTTTGTTTTCTAATATTTATCTAAATCCAATTACAACAAACGTTTGATTTGTTTCTTCACGAATTACTTATTTATTTTTATTGGTCACGAAAAATTCATTCGTTCCGATGGAATAAAATTGTTTTTTCAAACAATTTAATTTCTAGCCCATTTAACTTTGATAGAAACTATTGAAATAATGATATCAATATAATCGTTCTGATATTTAATGCATTTTCTTAATTCCACAGTTAAATTTTGACTTTTTATTTAAATAAAATTAACACGAATTAAAGTTCGTAAATCGTACGATCTTTGTCATCGTCGATTGTAGAAAATTTCGCGGATATGCAACCGCATAACGGAAGTCGATGGTAAAATCGATTCTTCCTTTCGAGATATTGTGGAGATCAAACCGTTACGGTTCTACGGTGCTGCCCTCTGCTAATATCCGTTCAACACCGCGGTCGACCGGCCGAAGATTAAATTGGCCGGTGTGCGGTGAACCGCGAACCCTTCCGCCCAGTTGCGAAACTAAAGGACCTCTCCAGACGATTCTCCCCTTCCTCCTATACACAGTCTTTTCATCTGTATTTTTTTTGACTATATCACAGCGTTTCTCTCTCTCTCTCTCTCTCTTTCTCTCGCTCTCCTCTCTTTCTCTCTTCCTACATCTAATAAAGGGATCAGAAAAATCATGACGATATTCTCTCGCGTGTCTCCGAGAGAGGCTCGAGTTTCTTCACGTTCGGGATATTACTTTTCTCGTACGCTGGACGTATGTCGAGGATCTTTTACAGCAGGATGTGCGGGCTATGCGGGGATTATGTGAACACGTGCAAATCTCAATATCGGAAATCGTTTGATACAAAATTATTTATTTTTCGATCTTTTTAATTTCAACGAATTTTTATAACCTCGAGTGAATTTCATTAACTAAAATGTTTTCTTACGTTACATCATTTATATATATACATATATATGTAAATATCATTGAGAAATTCTAATCGAGACTTTTGGACGAATCAAGGCTTGAAAAATTGTATTTAAGAAAATTGAACAAATTAAAAAAAAATGAATCTTGTCTTCAAAGATGTACGAAGAGTACGCTGAATTTGTTGAGAAAATGTTCGGGGTTTAATTTTGGGCCTGCCAGAGTTGGAAGATAAAATCAATTTATATGGAAAGTTGATCTTCGAAAACTGAAGAAATCTCGAAAATAATCGAGCTTTCTCTCAAAGATTAACGAAACGGGCAAGAATTGGTTGAAAAAATGTTCAGGTCCTAATTTTGGGCCTTAACACTGCCTTAACTGTGGACACGCATGGTTTACACGCCTTCGTCTCGTCCATACATTCATCCGATTGCACGTGTATGTATTCTCGTGTTGTGTGTTATATACGTTAGATGCCCAGGGCCTCGGAAAGCTTTGGCGCCATCGAAAAAGGGAACGTCGATTCTCCCGCGCTCGCCCATCGAGGAATCTCCCCTGTTGTAAATCGTCAAAGGTTTTTAACTCCTTTGGTATCTCATGTGGTAACGAGCAACCCAAGGTCTGGGAGGGTTTTACAAGAAGCTTCGTTCAAAAGAACTCGATAATTTTACATTTTATTACCAACGTATTTCTTTCCTCTCTGACAATTTGAAAAATTCTTCAATAGACAATTGTAGTCAAACTTGTAAAGTTATAGTCTTCATAAGTAAAGGATTAGGGGACGAAGAGGAGATGGGGAAGAAATTATAAAACTAGAGACATATATTTAATATTTGTTGAATTTGATGAAAATTTGACTATGAATTTTCGTAATTTTTCGGGTCTATCCTAATTTCTTCACGATATAATTATAGTTTTTTAGCTCGAGCATCATCAATATTCATTTGTAAATCGCCATTGTGTGCAAAATCGTGTAAAATTTATAATCGTAACAATTTTTTTTTTTTATAACACGTATTTTCTCATTTTTTCAACAAAAATATCGGTGTAAAGCGTTCAAATTTTAGGAATTTTGAAAGATTACGTTATACCAATAAAGATAAACAAAACAGTATTTTAAAAAAATCGAAAATGAAAATTTGCACAATATTTCGTCACAATTTTCAAGTGCAAAGCTTTATTTTTTTTTATCAAGAAGCCGGAATGAAAAACCTTACCTACTTTCTTGTAGAGAAAGATGTTCAAATGTTCGAAAATGATGAACAAGCAGTGTGTAAGTTGCGCTGCATATATATATATATTTTTTTTTCAAATACGACATTTTTCAAGGGTGAGTTTAGAAATTTTCAAGTTTCTCGATTCGTCCACAGTGTTTTATTTTGCCCCAATATCTTTTTGGATGTGTATACACAGCATTATGTCTAGGGTCCAAGTTCCTACTGGCGAGTCCTCCAGGGTAAGAAGAGCAAATAAACGTTCCGGCATTAGAGAAACTCGTTTGTTTCTTTGGATTTTCACCGACCAGCAGGAGAGCACATTACAATCTTCTTCTCTCGTAGGCCAAGGAGCCTTCCGCTGCGAGAAAACAATGACCCTGTCGGTGGCGGAAACGGCCGAGCATATATCTCGTCAGGGTGAAAAACATATGGTCGTCATATACCCGACCTGTAAGATTTTTCGAATAACATGACGAGGCATCTTGCAATTTTCGAGTTGCACAAATTTTTCCAGCGAACTTTTCCCTTCGAAATGGGAAACAGCGTAGGGTCAGCTGTGAATATCTCGCAGGTTTTTCTACGCCAGTCGAAAATCTATCTCCCCAATAAACATTTTATTTTCACGTCAAGTAAATTCACAATTTCACAAAATTTTGGAATTTTTTTGACTTTTTTTAGTTCGTTAAAACTTTTTTTCCGGATTTTTATTTTCTTTCCAACCGATATTTTTACCAAAAATTGACCCATTTTTCGACAAACTATCGTAATCAACCAATTTTTGAATATTGTAATTTTTCGAAAAATAGTTTTAGTTCCCTAGTTTCATTTTTTGACCGTTCTTTATACGTTTTCCCGGGCTCGAATTACTGACACCGGTCGAAACTTCTTGTTCAACGATATCTAAAAAAGAAAATGCGACACAATCGCGTCTTTGTGGTCAATGCCTCGTCGAAGTTCATCCCCGAGCGATTAGAACACCGCACGCCAAGAATTGTGATTCTCAAGAATATATCTCGACACCGAACGATAAGAAAATTTGTTCGCACAGCCGCCTTATCGCTAAAAGACGGACCGTTTACTCGCACACATAGAATTCTCCGAAATGTCAAATACATGGCAAAAAAACAAAAAAATTAGTTAATCCGAAAAAACCCAAAAAAATGTCAAAAAATTAAATTTTCAACGATTGATCCATTTTTCGCTCATCTTTTATATGTTCAATAGTAGAGCTTTGAAAATCCTTAAATCCATTTCATTTGTTTTCTTTTTAAATTTCCATTTTCGAAAAAAATCTCAATTTTTCGTTGTTTTTGTCGCTAGGCGAGCTTTAAAAATCCTTTATGTTTTCGTATTTCCAGTAGAGTCTTAGCTATCACGAGTTCGTTAAATGCCACGTAGGTATCGTCGCGTCTCGTGAATGCAAATGAAGCGTGGTTAGCGAGATGAGGGGATGGGGATTGAGAAGAAGAGGGGCGGGGTAAGAAAGAGGAGGGGGTGGATGTGAAGAGGATACGAGAAGGAGTTCCAGGAACGTCGGAAGCTTCACACAAACGTCCCGGGTACAGGTCTTTTCCCTTCCTCCTCCTCCTCCTCCTCTCATGGAATTCCTGCACGAGGGAGAGGAACCGAGACACTAAGAGCGCGCGGCAAAAGACCGGTCCTCCGGTTTCCCGCCAACGTTTCTTCGGGGCCCGATCTCTCTCTCTCTCTCTCTCTTTCTCTTTCTCTTTCTTCTCTCTCTCTCTCTCTCTCTCTTTATCTCTTTCTCTCGAGATAAAGCGAGGTTTAAAAGTCTCGAGAGAGACGAAAGAAAGAACAGGGGGATGGACGCGAGACTCTCAGAATCTTCTCTCGTTCCATCTCCTTTCTTCCAGTTCCTTGGTGTTCCTTCCTTCGGCGACTCAGCTGATCGCCTCCGCGACGGGACAGCGTCTCGCTTCTTCGGCCGACGCTCTCTCTCTCTCTCCCTCTTTCTCTTTTTCTCCTTTTCTCCTTCTCCCTCTTTCTCATTCGTCCCACCCCCACCACTTTTTCTCTTTCTTGGCTGGGAACCTCTCTCCATGGTTTTTAAAGACCTTCGAGAAAGCTTCGAGAATTTCGTAGACAGCATTGACGATCAGCTGGTCTAACACCGCTTAAATATTTACCTTCTCCCGTGTTTCCATTCCAACTTCATTCACCCTCGCTTCGGATGAATGATAAAATATCTGACGCAACGCGTATCGAGTTTTGATATACGATAGTGCGATATCGGCAGATTAATCGTTTCTTTATAGTGATACGGATTTTAATTAGAACGACGATTTTTCACGATATGTTGGCGTATTTAAAAAAATTCTTTTTCTATCCCAATTATTTGTTATTGATTCGATATAATTTTTTTGACACAACATACTTTAACATTAAACGATCAATGGCAATTTGAAAATGATGCGGTTTTTAAATTGCGCAATGGATTCTCACGCAGCTTTAGTTCTCTCGCTCGAAAAATTTAAATTATCGTTCCTTCATTTTATAAAGTTTTAACCGCAGTTTACACTCGTTTATTCGAAAAACTCTTTATAACCAAACTCCAACCTGCCGACCTTCGAAATACGAATATCGAGTCCGACCAAAATAATTATTCTCAATCGCTTTCTATTACTCAAAAAAAAAAAATCATAATCCTTAACTTTTCACAGAGAAATGTACATTATTATTTTCCCTCGAACATAAATTTCGAACGTCGAATAAAATCGCAAGCGGTCGCGATCAAAGTCCCGAAAAGTCGATAGATCAAAAATTTTCATCCGAACACCTGACAACGAATCTTCCCTCGCCCTCTTCATCGTCTCAAAATCGCTATTATGATACACCGTAAATTTATTTCCCTTCAAGACCGTCTAGAGAGTGTCGCGAATTCGTTCGAACCAAAGAAAAAGGAAGAAAAAAGTCTCAAGAAGAAGAAGAAGAAGAAGAAGAAGTAGTAGACTTTCGAAGATTTTCTCCGGGTAATACGTCTCCGTGGATGTTTCCGAGGACGTAGGGGAACATTTTCGTTCAATAAAAATGTCGTAAAGACGAAGATCGTTGTACCCCGCCCAGCTTCTTCGCGCATATACATCGCACCCTCTCACTTTCTTCGGTGATATTGTATGCGCGCCCCCGGGGTGTTTGCCCCCTCTGATCCCAATCGCAATGCCCCGGTGATCGCGCGACGAGGTCTAGCCTCGTTTTTTTTCCTTTTTTTTTTTTTTCCTTTTTCGCCCACCACTAGCTCTCCTCTCTCGTTATGCTCTTCAGGTAGGTGTGGGAAGACGTTGGCCACTTTGTGTGGTACCTGTGCAGGTTACACGGTATAAAATTCTATGTGACTACGGGGGAGTTCGCCTACCTGTGAAACATCCCCTCTTGGACCAAAGCCGGTACGAGATGGTCGAACAAGTGATGAACCTGTAGTCGAAACATTCTTTACTCCCTTTTTTGATTCCACGTCCTTGTCTTCCAGCTGAGGAAAAGTACAGCTTGGCCTCGGTTACGAGACTCGGCCTCTCGCAGTTTCTTTTCCCATCATCCCTCGAACCTCGGGTGATCGTCATGTCGTGTACCTGTGGGTGGTTGCATTTTAAAGACCCAGCACTCTTCGAACCTCTGGCTCAGGTAAATTTATCGTTCAATGAAATTATCAGATATTCGAGTTAAAAATATATTAAACGGGAGAATTATGTTTGAGGAATTAATAGATATGGAAAACTTCTTTTATGGAATTATTACGAATGATGGAAAAAGTGTGATCGCTGGTTTTCTAAATGAAATTCAATGTTCTTTTTTTCGATTTTTAAACATTTTATTTGTACCTTAATTGATTTTTCAGAAATTAAACAAACATTTAGGTAACAAAAATGCAAAAATTGATATTCGAGGATTTAAGACGTATCGAGGATATGTTTATTGTCCAGCGATTAACAATTTTAGAATTTTAGATTTTGGTTTTATAATCCATTTTTATACTTTTTAAAATGTTTTCGATTAATTTTTTGAATTCGACGAATTCGAAATTAGAGATTTTTGTGACTGGATTTTGAGTTACGGGACAAAGAGAATGTAGATTCGCGATGTATTTCTGATTCATTTTGTTGCGGGGGTGCCAGCGCGAATAAAGACGCGGAGGGTATGATAGAAAACGGGTCTTTGGGTAACGCGTATAAAGCGTGCGGGGGAAGAACGAGGGACCTTTCCGAGGCCCTTCAACTTTTTGTGGCTAATTTACCGGAAGATGACCTCTCTGTCCTCGATTCGAGTACGAGAGTTTCGGTTTAAACGTCCTTCAAAGGGACACCGGTGATGTGTAGTTATTCTTTTTTTGTTCGTGAACTCTCATTGAGGAAAATCTTTCGGTGGTGTGATTTCCGAGGGACGGTTCGAAATTGTGAATGGCGATAATTTGTGACGATAAATTGTGGGTTGGTCAAATTTTTTTTTGTAAATGGTCGAATTCGTTGGCGAGCTGTAAAAATTCCAAGGCGAGTCGAATTTGACAATTTCGAATCTTTAAAACATTTAATAATCTTTTTTTCATAAACATTTTTTTTTTACAAACCAATGAAAACATTTCTGGGATCGATTAGAAATGACAAATATTTTGTGAAAAATCATTCGATGGAGATTACGTGAAAAACCCGTTGATCTCGCTCCGTAAGCCGAGAGCGACGAATGATTAATGCGTAAAGGAAGAAAGATAGGTTTCAAGGACGACCCAACCCATAAACCATCCTCTATAAATTCCATCTCGAAGGCAGGATAAAAAAAGAGAACGATCCACCCTCGTCCTCAATGCCAACTTCTCGAAATCCCCTCGACTCATGGTCAGTAGGATTTTAAATCCTAATTCCGCCTATGATACACACGCATATGGGATATATTTTCTCATGGGGTGGCGACGGGATGTAACGCTCTTCGAGGTTACAATAACAAAATTACGAGAGGCATTCAAAAAATCAGGATCTAACAAAAAGAATAATAGATAAAAAAAGATTGTGGGAAGCTACGACGAGAAACCATTGAAACGAATATGTATTTATCAGATAAACGTAGCGAGTGAAAGAAAATAAAAAATTTAGTTCGTTACGAATTGTTTGGGTTAGTTTGATTGGTTCGCTTCATTACGTTGATATTTACAATTCTGCAAAAATAATTATCGATTATCGCTTCTTTTATTTTCAAATTTTCCATTCTTCGATATTTCTAAAACAATCGATCGATTCTAAGATATATTTAGCGTAATGGAAAATCATTGAAAAAGAAAAAAAACAAACCTATTTTTTTAGAGCGATCGTCGACAATCGTTTTTTAATAGTAAACTTTTTCGAAAGTTTTCTTGATTCATTCGAATCATTAAAACAGGAAAGATTTATCAGAAAATAATACGAATTATCGATCGATACGAACTAATCAAAATAATTTTCCAAGTTACCATTTTTTACGATATAAAATGCCAATTTTCAAAAATCAATCTTTGATAATCGCTTCTTTTTTATAGTGAATTCCTTCGAATGTTTTTTTTGGTCCTAATGATGACGACCCTAGTCGTCGAGGGACGACGAAACGACGTGGAAAAGAGAAACGAAGTGAGATAGCGCGCGGTTTCTTTCGGTTGTCCTGAGAAAGATTATACGAGGATCCCTAAAGCCTATAGGAGCCCTGAGAGTCCAGTTACCACGGACAAACAGGTTGACATCCTCTTACAATATTTATCAGCGTCTCCCGGAGAAGAGAGCCGTCCCTCGAACGCCCTCGAACCAACCAAGCGCGTATGTGTCAAGCTCATGGTTACGAAAAAAAGACGAAGAAAAAAAGGAAGCTTTCGTGTACGGAGAACGAAGAGCCACACACGAACCCTCGGGAGGGCTTAGGGATAAAGAGAGAGAGAAAAAGAGAGAGAGAGAGAGAGAGAGAGAGGCCACTGACGACGTTTCGGCACTTATGGCGCGTCGTGCTTCGAGTGTGGGCGTCGTCTGGAGTTTTTGGCGGGAAAACCAACGAAACGCGCGTGTTCCACTTTTCGTCCAAGTTTCTATCTCTCGGGTCGTCTAAAAAAAATGCCCAGTAGTGTGTTTTACGTGTCTTCTGATGAAACACGCGAGCGGCGTTGTTTTTTCCTCGTTCCCTCCTAGACCCACTCGACCCGCTCCATGATTATGTCCTTTTGGTAAAATGAATTTTACCAAGTAGCGTTCGTTTACGTTGTTTCCCTCGAGTCGGCTCTTCGAATGGTCTAGACAACGATCGACCACTGTTTTTAGCGAGGACAAATTTCTCTCGTCCTTTATGATTTTCTGGATCCACTTGGTATCCTTAAAATTTGAATCGATCAATTTGTCAGTCGAGGAACAGGGTCGAGAAATTTTCCAGACCACACGCCGCGTATACCGAGCAGGTTGCGTTCACTTCGAGAGTCCTTCGGTGGGATACGACGATTTTGGAAAGGACGTTTTTCGCAGCGGCTTTTTTTTCTGTGTACCTCGTGTCGTCCTGTGTCCGAAATTGACCGGCACCTCGGCCAAAACGAGCGGAAAATAGGGACGAGGGCATGCAATTGCTCGGAGGTTTAAGAAACGTTTATCCTGACAATTACTACTTTTCGTGGGTGTCCCACCTTTTTTCGAACTTGTTTACTAATGATTCTTCCGAAACGACGTCCTTATTCTCCAAGAGCTTTTTCGGCTGACACTCAATTCGACTGGTGGCAAGGTCAATATATTTCTTTAATTATGTTTGTTGTTCTCAATAAAATATTAATTGCCGTTTTATTCTTGCGAGTTGGATTTTAATTTATCAAAATTGTTGAATCGACGAGATGTGGAAAATAAATTTGCAAGGGACAATCCCGAGTGTCAAAAGTTGCGACGAACGGTTTAACTTAGAATTGAATAAAATGTTACTTTTCCCTAAAACTTACCCAATCTATCGAATTCGCAAGTTTTAACATTTTAACATGAAATTTTCTTAACCGTCAGTAAGATTTGCCAAATTACGAAATTTTGTATAAATCGACAATTTGATGATCGTCAAATTTATTATCTAATAATAAAAACGACAAATTGGTTTCGTCGTGTGAAAACAAAAATTTATCAACACGAATAA
Organism: Netelia virgata; assembly: GCA_951802705.1. Taxonomy (NCBI): domain Eukaryota; kingdom Metazoa; phylum Arthropoda; class Insecta; order Hymenoptera; family Ichneumonidae; genus Netelia; species Netelia virgata. The sequence goes on along the minus strand of OX637863.1, from coordinate 10,429,076 downwards.
ATTCTGCTTCCTCGTCCCAAAGCGACCTTAAGGTCGAATTTCCTTGGCGCCACGGCCCAAACGCGTTATCGAAACAAAAATATCGTCCTGGTCCTAATTTCTTAATGCTCTTTTCATTTTTTATCGCGTAAAGGGAGAGAGAGGGAGAAAGAGAGAGAGAGAGAGAGAGAGAGAGAGGGGAAAGGGACGTGCACGCGTACTTGTCTTATTCGAACCAATGGCCTATCTTCTTCCCGTCCGACAGAGTGTGGGAGCGTTCCCGGCGTGAGATCAAGTTTTTATGGGTCGGGGTCCTTTTTTTCTTCCCCCTTCCTCCCTAAATCCCTCTCTCTCTCTTTCTCTTTATCGTCCGTCCGTTCCTTTCGAGGTCTCTCGCAAAAGGGACCGCGCCGAGACAGAAAGGGAGCGAGAGAGTCGACGGGCCCGACGTGAGCGCGCGAGCGCGCGACAAGGACGCCAGGCGGTGTTCGTCTCGGTGAGAGAGACGCGGCCTTTTAAATCGCGCCGGTCAAAGAGGGATTTAAAAATGGCCGGTCGCTGTCAGCTGATTTCCCTCTCTTTCTCTCTCTCTCTTTCTTTCTCGTTCTCTCGAGGCTGGGACCGGCCATACCCTGGGGCCTCTCGAACGGCTACCCCGCTTCGCCAGCGGAAAGCTGAAAAGATCGCTGAAATGGAAAACCGGCTGAGGGCTCGTTAATGCTCAAATTTTTTCGCTCAAATAACGGTCGTGCCATTTCATCTTCTTTTTTCTTTATCATTTACGTTTTTATTTATATATTTGTTTTTTTTTTGTTTGGCTGCAAATGCTTCGTCGTCTCGAGCGAACCATAAAAAAATGATCCAATTAGGGAGATATTAAGCTTCAACATAATTTTTTTTCACTCGTTAAGAGCCTTCTTTCATTTATTAACTCAAAGTCATGAAAACCACTGCATTCCACTTCGCGATTCTCGGCATTCGCGGCCTTCGCAAATATTTCGAAGCGAAGTCGAAAAAAATATGCCGAACTTTTTTTAATTTTTTTTTATCCTGTTGCCAAACTCAACGCGCGATTCGCGTTTTATAAATTTGAATTGCGATTTTAATTACAAACGTCAGCGTCGATATAATTAACGAAGAACATTTTATTACTAGTTGAATTAATAATTTTGATTATTTATTGCAATAATCATCAAAATATAATGGGAAATTTTATTTGTTACAATAATTAGATGTATTAATTAAGACGATCGGATGATATTATCAAACAAATCGTACGATTTCGATAAAAATTGTACCAGAAATATTGATCGAGACGTGGATTTTCGAGACGTTTGTCCAAATTTGCCGATTCAAAATGGCATATAGTTATAAGACGTATATTAAGTATTCATGTAAAATACCGAGCGAATGCCTGTCGTGCCGTCGATTCGACGATTCAAAGAGCATAAACGTTACGAAACCGCTCTCCTCCTCGTTTTCTTTCTCCGTGGCTCTTCTCTCGCGCCCCGTGTGTTGTTGTTACATACGGGCCGCGCTTTCTTTCGCGACCGGGGGAACAATGTACACTCCTTTTTTTCAAAGTTTTTTTTCTTTTTCATCTTTTTTTTTTCTTCTTTCGATGGCCCGGGCGCCGCGCGCATTATGGTAATACACGTTCCTGGGGCATTTTTATGTTTGCCGGCGCGCTGCTATGTGGACGATGAGACGAAGAAGTCTCGTTGGACCGGGACGAGACCCTACGGGGGCCCTCTGAGAGTTCAATTCTCTCGTACAGAATTCTCTCTCTCTCTCTTTCTCTCCCCCCTCTCTTTCTCTCTCTCCTTTCCTCTCTTTCCCTCGGGTATATGAAACTCAGAAGACGTTTTGCTGACACAGAATTATATACGAACAGCCTCTGGTATAGCATCGCGAGCTGACCGTGTACCGAAACGCACACCGAGAGAGAGAGAGAGAGAGAGAGAAGAGAGAGAGAGAGAGAGAGAGAGAGAGAGAGAGAGAGAGAGAGAGAGAGAGAGAGAGAATCGCCTCGTTCGTTCTATCGGGCCCGTTAACGTCTTCTGAGGATTCTCGGTCGCGATACGCGAATGAAAAAGACGAAGATAGAGATGGAAACCGGTCCTTACCCAGAGGGTCACTCAAACCCCCACCACTCGAGACGCCTTCTTCTTCTCTTTATCCTCAGTTTTTAATATAAGTATATATATGTTGATCTTTTTCTTCATCTTGTTCCCGCCAAAACTCTTAGGTAGAACTCCGAATACTATCGAGAACGAAGATCACGATAAATGGTCCCGGGAATCTCGTTAGCGGGAGCCCTCTCGCTTGGCGCGCCTTGTTTCGATCTTCGAGAACGATCGAAACTTTCTTTCCTGCGGGCTACCTTGTCTATTTTACTTTTTCCTTTTTCTTTTTTCTATTTTTCTTTTCGTTCACGTCATAATCGCCCGTGATCGTTCTATTACGATTAGAAAAGTATCGCGAATTTGTGAACGGTAGATGAAAACGTGAAATTTTTAAATAAAAATCGTCAAATATTTCGAGTATTTTGGGGGAGAGGGGGTGAATGGTGATTTTGTGAAGATTATAAAAAAATAGCGAGGGTGCAAAAGGAAATTATATAGAATTTTCTCGGTCTTGGCGTAGAACCGAGAGGATTTTTGAAGGTTTGTAAGAGGACGACTTTTGACGTTCGTCAAAAATCCTTCTAGCGGACCGCGAGAGACAGAAAGGGAGAGAGTCAACCGAGAGACTGGGATTTTGTCGAGGACCCGGGACGCGGCTAAAGAGCGAGAATCTCGTTGGATAATTATATGGGACCCGACGAGAGTCATGGGAACTTCACCTCTCTCGCGTACGAATTATCCTGACGAAAAGGGTGCACGGTGTACACCGTTTGGAGGAGCCGTGAACGTGATCACTCCCGGGCCCACCATAGGAAATCTCATTCCTTTCTTTACACCGGAGGGGAATATAAAGATAAACCTGATTGACCAGAGAATTCGAATGAGAACTCGCGTCGAGAGAAATTCCCTTCGCGTGTTACGATCGATCTGACTCTCTCCCGGGAGGGATATTACTCGACGAAAGAGTCGACTCGAATGCGTGAACAAAAAAACGTACAATGTCCATGGGGAAAAAACGTCGGAGTATATTTGACATCGAAACATTTATCGAGGTCAAATTAATTTATTAATAAAGCAATTCAATAAACAAGGGATTATCGAACGACGATACGAGGGTTGGTCGTTCATTTATTCTAAATTACTATCGCAATCTTATAATTGTAAATAAAATATTAATAATAATAATTCAATTGTTGTAAAATTTGAAGGGTTTTCGAATTTGAATTTGGTCACAAGTTTCACCAACCTAATGTTGTGTAATTTAAGAATGAAAAAAGAAAGATTTTAAAAGTAACGGAAGAAAAGGGAAATTTTATCAAAATATTAAATAAAAAATGGAATACGAAGGATTTTTTTTAAATAAAAAGCAATCACGGGTACTTAGTTCCATCAGAAATTTGCTGCAGATTAACAATATAATTTCCTTGTTTCCAGTTTTTAGCAATTGTCTGGTTAAAAGCCCAAAAAACGTAAAAATTCTCAGATTTTTCAACTTTTGACTTCCAAATGGCAAAAAACCCGGAGCGAGGATGCTCTATTCGTTTTCTACGGAAAATTTGCGATTTTCCAAGCATCTTAAGAAGTTGATACCGAAAGAAAAATTCGACTTCTCTCGATTTTCCTTTCCGAAATCCCGGAAATTCAAATTTTGTTTTCGTAAATTTTACCTCGTTATAATTCGCAACGGAAATTTCTCGTAGATTTCGAAAATAATATATACATGTATTTTACTTTTTTATAAAAAAATGTTTAAAACGAACAAAAAAAAAGAAAATTCGAAATTTTTGTTTCCGTCTTCGACCGAAAATCGTCAGACCGTAGTGACGCGAGAGCTTAATGATCGTCAAGAAGCTGTGCGGGTTTTGGCAGAACTCGAACGGGGCACAATGAAATGAAAAAGGGCCCTGGCCCGGTTCTCGCCGGCGCTTCTTCTTCTTCGGCTTCTTTTTTCCTTCTTTCTCGGGGTCGTTCAGGGGGCGCGAGAGCCGTAGCTCGTTTCTTCTCGTCGTTGCTCGAGGCAACCGAAGAATGGCGATGCTCGATTCACGACTTAAAGATATTCGGACTTATAGACGCGTACACATAACTTAACGTTAGACGTATGGGCGTAGTGAGTTTTAGGATTTTAATCCGAGAAACGTGACAACGACGAAAACTGTTAAATCACGAGCGATGAAAGGTGAACGCGTTCGGTCCGATTGAGACATTACGGAAGAAAAGAAAACGAATCTCATTTTCCAGCACGAATCGATACAAATCACGAGTTTCTACACTCGAATCATAATAATTTGAATTATTTGCGATTGTCCCGTCGTCCATTGTTCAATCGTTCGTTGCCAAACAAAAAAGAAAAACAATTCCAAGGTCCGAACTAGAGCATTTGTTTTCGAAGGGCCAACAATGCTCGTAACTTTTGGCCGTAAATCTTCGAGACTATCGAAACGATACGTTAAAACTTTACGACCGTACGCACGTACGGTGAAATACAATGTTATGATCGTGTACTGGTTTTTTTTTAATACGATAAAGGGTGATGTGACGGGTTTGGCTGGTCCATTCTGATGGCAGTTTGACATTGACACGGAGCCGTCGCGCGTGTGATTTATTTCTCGTTTTATACATTACGCGATCGATTTATATTTTATTAACTCAAAGTCTCACGATTTGGATAATCGCAATGTTGAATTTAATTGTTTAATTTTTATTTATTAATTTTTTTATATTTTTTATTTATTTTATGATTTTTCAATTGTTAAAAATATCTTTGAAACAACATTGAGTGCAGCACCTCGTTTTTTACAGATTTCAGAATAAGATCGTCATACACGAATAAAAATGATTTAAGTTGAAATGCATATTTGAAAAAAAAGTCAAATACAACCTATACTTGCTCTAAACTATAATAAGGTTTGTCTTTAATCCTCGGATTACACTCTATAGGTTCTATAAACTTATCGATATTCAAATATCAATACGTCAGGAGTTTTCTCAGGTCGACGAGTTCGAGACGAGAACAACTTTCGGATAAAAAGCAAATTGCAAATTCTTTTATTTCATCAAAAAACTTTCTTATATCCATGAATTTCACTCTGTGTAAATGATTCCTACCCCCGATTCAAACCAGGGCATTTTTTCGTTTCCTCCACGAACGAAAACAATCCCTCAATGTCAATCTTTCATTCGTCGCTCTGCTCTAATACGCGGAAGACCATCTTCCAAAATCGAACTTCCCATCTCTTTCGTCCCCGGAATGTTGTCTCATTTCGCGCTTAAAATATAAGGGATGAAACAGAAGTAGAAGATTTTCCGTAAGAGAACACAACCAAACGCAAAACAAGCTCAGAGACTTTTTCTCCCTTACCTCCCTCTCTTTCTCACTCTTCCTTTTTCTCCACGAGGGCAGAACTCGACGAAAATTTATCGGCTCTCGCGCGGTCAGCGCGAAGAACTCCCGGGAGTTCTCGGATTTCTAATAGATCTTGAAAACGAGGCCGAGGACCTAGGTTTCGAGAGAAAGAGAGAGAAAGAGAGAGAAAGAGAGAGAGAGAGAGAGAGAGAGAGAGAGGGCACAAAGTACCGACGCCGAGCGTTTTTTTTTCTTATGCGAACGAGGGATGTTGAAATGCCAAACTCTTCTTTCTGTTTATCCTTACACGTATGCACACATACACTCGCACGCATCACGTGGCGGTGCTAATACATGTAAAACATATATATGAAGAAAATTTAGTCGGTAGGTTCTCCGGCTTTTACCCTGCTCAGCTGATTCTGCCGAGATGCCGAGCCTCTTACTTTTCTACAAATACCTCTATACATATACATACACCGTCTCGGGGAAGCTCCGAGGAGACCCGGGCCATCTCTTCTCGCCCTTCACCCATTGCTCGAAGAATGGCGTGGTGGGGCTCTTTTTCGGCATTTAAAAATGTCTGTCAGGTCTATTCCCTTTCCATGTGAATATACACTAACATGTATATATGTATATGTCTACAGATACATATTTATAAACACTATAGGCGCCGGAGGATGAAACGTCGAGTCCAAACGGTCAAGAGTCCTTTTTCATTATATATACTTTTATTTTCGTCTTGCATATATATATATATATATACACTCACGTATATTCACACAGACATAAAACACTCATGCTCACGCGTATATACGTACGGTATGTTCTTCACTGAACTGGACGTTCCGCTCGGTCGGATACGTGTTACGATTTGTTAAAGAACCTGTAACTCGAGACAAAGCAGACAAAAATTCTCATTCACGAGATTCCTCGGATCGACGGTGTCCTCCAGGCAGCGTTGGTTTCCCACGCGGAAACGTTTAAAAACGTCCGTCGCGATGAAATTCTCGGGCTCGTCGCACCTACCGTGTCTGGAAAGGAAGAAATTACGAATTTGCATATCCGTTTCGAATTTCGACGTTACTTCTTCGTTATCGTTCTTGTCGTCGTCGTCGTCGTCGTCGTCGTCGTCGTCGTTGCTCGGCGTGATTATTTTCGAAGGAGACGTGTTTTTCGAGGGTTGAAAATGAAAACTCGGTGGTAAGGGTTTCGTTACTTTTTCGTATTATAATACGGGACTCTTGTTTTCGTTTCTTCCCTTCGAACGTATCTTTGTTTTCTTTTTTTTTTTCTTTTTTTTTTCGTTTTTTTTCCGGCTCGCTCCGTTTTTACCGCTGCATCACTCCTCGTTCCTTTTCTTTCTCGTCTTTCTCGTCTTATATTCTTTTTGTGCACAAAATGAGAAGCCGCGCGTAAGAAAGAGCCTTTCGAGGAAAGGGCGGCGGGCACCGCGAGATTTTCTTGGAAAGGGAGTCTTTTACCGACCGAGCGAGGCAGAATGGAACATTACCGTCCGCACTTGACGCTCGTCCTTCTCTTCTCGTTCCGAAATGCGCGGGCACACACGCGCATCTACTCCACCCTCGTGAGATGCTGCTGGTCATGCGAGAAAAACCACCATCGCATCATCTACCCCACAGTGGTTTTTTTTTTAGACAAAAATCGCGCCCCGATGAAGAACAAAAAATAATCTAGTCGTTCGTAGCCAACGACGTGGATTCTTTCCCCTCGGAGCCGAAACGTCTTGTCAATTCGATATGAAGTTTCGGACATTCGTTCGAAATTAGACAGACGTCGGTTGGCACAGGCCGTAATTTGATTTTTCGAAGAGAATTTTGCTTTCACCGGGGACTAAGGACGATTTTTGAATATTGAAAAATTCAGAATAATTTGAAAAAAGTTTTTTTGTTTTTTGTTGTTGTTACAATCGTGTCATAAAATTAAACATAAAATTAATTTGAAACGTTAGGGTTGTCTTAAAAAAAAGAAACATTGAATTCTATTTGCGTTTGACGTTTACTCTTTCTAGAAAAAAAAGATCTCTTTTTTCCACCATCGTCGTTGGATTCGATGCCAAGACTCCGAAAATCATAGAATTTCGCGCACGACAGCTCGCGCGTCAATACAAATAAGGGAAAAGAGGGTTTTAGGAACTTCGGAACATCGAAGAGTAAAAAAAGCCCACGAGTTAGAAATCTCCGAGGATTAGGGAAGGTAGAAAATCAGGTGGAAAATTCTAGTTCGAGTCTCTTCTTTCGATTTTCCGCGATTATCACCTGCGACTCAGTTATATTTTCCTTTTTATCCCATGAATCATTTGCTTCACTCGAAAAAAATTTAATACAAACATTAAACTTTGTTCGTAAGTCACAAAAAACAAAGAGAAACAATATTGAAAAATTGTATTACTTGCATAATTTCTATAATTATAATCATTTTTTGGTTTTTCCTACGTCGTCTTGAGAAAAACGGAAAAATGTCTACAAAGGTGTCACGATAAATTATCGTCTCAAGAAAAGGTACGACAAAAGGGTCTTTGAAAAATTTGAAAATTTGATGATTCTCGGCTCTTCCCGTGATCGTCGTAAAACGTCCACGTTTTTCTTTTTTCCTTCGAATGATGAAAAGATCGCCTCGTCCTGTATAAAGCTTAATTGTTCACGCAGCGAAAGCAATTTAACGAGTTTCGACGACATTGACGAATGTCGCACGATCCGGTCACGCTTTCGAGACGAAAAAGCTTCTTTGTATCACAAAAGTTTCTTTTTTTTTATTTCTATTTGTCAAGCCTCGCGTTCCAAGTCGCCGCTCTGATTGTTCCCGATGGTGCCCTTCTTCGTTCTTCTTTTCCCCGGTCTTTTTAGTACGCTCGATTCACCCCGAAATTCTCAGACTCTCCCACATCGTCCGGTTAATATATGCACGTTACTATAAAAGCAAAACGATGGAAATGTGTATGTGGTTACACCCACACACTCCAAGGGCTAAGGGCTATATCGTTCGACGATTATACAAACGTATATATGTATATATGACTTTATGAGACGAAAGTAGAAGGGGGAAGTCAGGACGTGCAGCATTTATTACAACTTCCTCTATTTCATTCACGCGAGGGTCCCGATCTAGAGAGATTCGTGAGTCCGAGTCACTCGGCTGGATAAAATATCGTTGTAAAGGGATTACGCAGTAAACGTTGACCTATAAAAAATGAAAAATCACGAAACAAATATCAAACGGAAATTCCTCAGACCAGCCATTACTTTTTTTTTTTGTATTTTATGTTCTTTTTAATGAAACAGTTCACAGGCTAGAAGTCGCTTATATTCTTCGAACGAGCAAATTTAATTACTAAACAATATTCTTCGTCATATTTTATATTTTGTACTTATTTTTTTAATAGCTTCGATTTGTTCGATTGTTCCTAATTTTGATGTCTACCACGCGCGATATAATTCTCAGCTTCTGGCACATCGAAATCACTGTCAAAATTCGTGCGAGACGCGTTTTATATATTATGAGTATAATTGTAAATGTCATTCTTCGAACGAGCCGAAAGGGAGAACGTAGGACAATATAGTGATTATTTAATTTCCTGTGCCGGTGAAGGACTTTTTAGGAGGGAGGGTCGAGTAAGAATTCGGTCTTGTGTAGAAGGATTAGGCATTGAAGTTCTTTTGTCTGCACAGGTATTCACCTTGCACTGACGAAATACAACTATAGTTATAATAATAACAACAATAATAATAATAATAATAATAATAATAATAATAAACGTATATATGTACATATAAAGCCGATTTAGACCTAACGCCGCCGTTTCTTTGATAGCCCCATGGCGTTTCGTGGTGATGCTCTCGATGTTTCCCTTTCCACTCGAGAATCACAAATATACATATACAGGGTGTCTCAAAGGTCTCGCACCGTGTGGTACCTGCAGCTACCTGGCGGTGCCACGAATTCATGTGCAAAGTCCGAACGATCAATTCGCGATAGTTCTTAAATGACAGACGATCTAAGTTGTCCAATCGTAGAGCTGGACTCGGCCGCGTTCGAACCCCAGTTCCCCGCGCTAAGGCAGTGCGTGAGCAAAGTCCGAGCTGACTACGATCGATGAGTTATGGCTCGTATCCGATAGCTGTAGTCACCAGTCTAACCTCGCGTCTGCGACAAACGACGTTCCTTTAACCTTCGAATATGCGCGAATATCCTCTCGATCGCGTTCGAACGCAGCCCGTTCCAGCTATCTGATTGGACAACTTAGATCGTCTCTCATTTGAAAACTATCGCGAATCGAGCATCCGGACTTCGCACGTGAATTCATGGTACCCTCGACTATCCGTAGGTACCAGATGATGCTTGACTTGTGAGACACCCGGTATATATGGAACCAAGGATCAAAGTGAGCAAAGCCACAGCTACCACCCCCGTACACAGAAAGTTCCGCGAACCGGCGCCGGATTTCATTTGTCCGTAACACACGCGCGCGCGTTCGAGAGAGGCACTAAACAATTCGATGTATTTTACGTAGAGATGAGGACGAAGGGGGAGGATATAGACCTGCCTCGTGGATCAGGGGCAGAAAGAAATCCGCCCGCACTGCGGGGTAGCCCGTACGTGTGTTTTTATGTATGAAAGACGGGAAGAAAGAGGGCGGATGCACGCCTCGGCGGATCTTTTTACTTCGGGGAATGTAAACTTTATTGCGTGTAGGTTCGCAAGTACCGTGTGCGTGTGTAAAGAGAGAGAGAGAGAGAGAGAGAGAGAGAGAGAGAGAGAGAGAGAGAGAGAGAGAGAGAGAGAGAGAGAGAGAGACAGCGGTGACGAGATCCAGGCACTCGGCCGTTCCTGTACCTCCTTTTTCCACTTGTCGCAACGACGCGCCACCGGCCACAACCCTCGACCGCATTGCTTCGAAACAATAAAATAAAACAAAATAAGTGTCTCGTGGGTGACGGTTTTTCCCCTTGAATGAAAAAAAGTTACATGTTGTTTTGAATGCAGAAATTATTCAAATAACGTACAGTTTGACTTCAAGAATTTCATAGAAATGACCAATTTTTATTTGCCAATTTACAATTCTTTTTATTATTATTTCCTAATTGTTTATTTAAAAATTTGTTCATGTTTCAAATGTTATATTCCATTTTTTTAACTGTTTGATCTGTTTTGTTTACGAAAAACAAGTTTCGCCGAACAATCTGCCGATATAGGGTTGCTCGATATACATTGATGCATCGAAAACATCGATGTTCATCATTCGATGTATCGAATCAATACGATGCATTGGTTACTTTCGATGTTTAACGATACAGCGATGTATTTCATTCGATGTATCGAAAAAGCGCACGCCCTGTACGCAATAAAAAATTTTCGATTTACTCGACTGTGCGTTCCATTGTTAGGTGGACCACCTCAATAATACGACATTCGCGAAGATTAGGCTGTATGGCTATGTTCATGTTCCTTTGCCTGCTCTTGCACGTTAATGATAGAAAAAATGGAAATCGAATACGACCGAAGAAAGTGTTTCTGATGAGCTGTCTGTCTACTTGAAGACCCCGGTTGGCCGGCTTAGTGAAAATCCGTTAGAAGTATGGTCTGATTATAAACAACAGTTCCCAAAATCGCACAAAATAGGTTATAAACATTGAATTTTGGTAACCAGCTCAGTGCCATCAGAAACGGTTGTTTCTAAAGCTTCACAAGTTAACAACGCAATGGAATACAAGGAATGTGGGTTAATAAAATTTTACTTATGCAAAGTTTAGAGAAGAACTATCGGGATTTCTAATTTCGCACTTCCTCGCTTTCTCATTAAGACGAAAAGAAACAAACAAAATTTCAACAGAAACGTCTCGATGAATCACATCGAAAACAAAAACATCGATGTATTTTTTCAACGAGCATCCCTAAAAAGCTTCTACCGACTCCGTGGAAACATTGATGAATGATTTTTTTTCGTTTTTTTTTCGCTCGTTCCAAAAATGGAATTACAAGCTGCACCGTGAAACGCAACGACATTTTTCCAATTCATCGACGTAATTATGCGCAAGATCATTTCACTCGCTTTCTTTCTTAATTCTCGATCGGCGTGCACCCGGTCGAACGATTCGGGTCACTCGATAAGGTAACGAAAAAGAGAATGCTTTCTCTCTCTGTCTCCCTCCGTTTCTCTCTCTCTCTCTCTCTCCGTTTCTTTCTCTCGATCGAACGTGAGCCTCGGGGTTCTCTCCGCCTGGACGAAATTCCACCCAAAAGACGATGTGGCTGGCTGGTCCTTTGGTCCTCTGCGAGAAGCGCCGGCTCTGTTTCTCCTCTTTTTTTTCTCTCCTCCTTCTCCTTCTTCCTTCTCTTTTTCGCGCGTTCCACGAGACTTCCCGCGCTTTCTCGGGACGATAACAGCGTGTCCCGCGCGCGGTTTCTCGCGCATCTTCGCGCGCGCACGTTCATTTTCTCTCTCTCGCTCCCGTTGCTTCGCCTCGGTCCAACGGGGACCGTTGGGAGATTGCGCAACTTCCTCTCGCTCGAAGCGCGACCTGCTGTCGTCGCCGTTGTCGTCGTCCACGTGCGTTTCGCGCCAAACTGTCGTCTACGTTTTTTCTTCTGTTTTTCTTTTTTTTTTCTTTTCTTTTCCTTCTCTTCAGCATCTTCCATCTTATTCTTCCTCTGCCTCGCCTCCTCATTTCTCTTTTCTCTTTCATTTTTCTGCTCTCTCTCTGTCTCTCTCTCTCTCTCTCTCTCTGTCTCTCTCTCTCTTTCTTTCTCTCTCTGTCTCTTTTTCTCTCTTTCTCTTTTTCTTTCTCTCTCGTTTCTGCCCCTCTTTTTCTCTCTCGGGAGGCCTCCCGCGGCAGAAAGAGCGGCCGAGAGCTGGAGGGATATCCCACACGTCGCTGCTTGTGGGCTCTGCCTCGCAACAGCAACGGTTTCTCGAAGGTACATAATGTATATATCTATATACATATATTATATACATATATATACATATATATATATATATATATGTATATATAGATATGTATATGGGTATGCTATATATACGACGAAGGACGGTTCGTTCCAGAACTCGTGAATTAAAATTGCGTTATCTGTATCGCGTCTGATAATAAATTATTATCTGTCTATTTTTGTTTTCAAACATTCTATTTATTTACGTCCGTTTAATATCGAAAAAAATGCCTTTACGAGTAAAACATAAGTCATTTGTGATTTTTTTATGACCGTGAAAGATCCAAAGATCACATTTGAATAAGTTTATTTTGAATTATGTTGGCTAATGCGATAATAAACGGATTTATAACTTTATTTTAATGTTGGCAATTTTGATTTTTGGTTTATCTTGCAGTTTTTGTTACGAGCGATGGCGGAACGATTTCGAGGTCCGTTTTCTTCGTAAAAGTTTGCGAGAGAGAGAGAGAGAGAGAGGGTGAGAGAAGGAAAGAGTGGTTTGTGAGAGAAAAAGCCAAACGAGAGATAGAGGCATCGTCGACAGCGGGCGCACTTCTTATCGCTCCCTCTCTCTCTCTCTCTCTCTCTCTCTCTCTCTCTCTCTCTCTCTCTCTCTCTCTCTCTCTCCCTCCCTCTCTCTCTCTCTCTCTCTCTCTCTCTCTCTCTCTCTCTCTCTCTCTCTCTCTCTCTCTCTCTGTCGACACGAGAGATTATTCGAATCTCTGTGATCCAACGGCTTTGTGACCTGATACATATTTACATATACGTATACATATAAGCTTGCAGCTCAATTTACGTGGCGATCGCGTTCATGAAAAAAAAATTCAAACAATATTTCTTTGATGATTTTTGCTCTAGAAAATAAAAACTAATGTCGGATCTAAATTTCGTAGGATTATTATGAAAAAATATGCAGAAAAAATATATTGAAAAAAAAAACAATGTCTCATATGAATTATTCGAGCTTTTTTTTCTTAAAAAAATTAATATATAAATATGCAAAACTACGAGAGAGAGAGAGAAAAAAGGAGGTGAGGGTCCTTCGCCACGTTCCCACAAAATTCAAACCTCTTCTGATCTCACACCCGTTTTTCTTACGAAATCCAAACGGACTTTTAGGTGGTGTTGGCACGTCGCAAGCAAAAGAGCGCACGAGAAAGAGAGAGAGAGAGAGAGAAAGCCTCGAGCAAATGTGTCCGAAGAACACAGAGTAGGATTTCGCCAATTATTTACCTTCGCACTTCGCAATGCTTTCTCTCAGGGGGTGCGCGAGAGGGCGATGAAAAATTTGGACAATACTTTTCCGAAGTGGTCAGTCGTCGAGGACTCATTAAGGGACACGCTTTCCCCGCTTCGGAGAGCTTCGCGGTTCCCTCGCTGTGACCGCAGCGCCGACGACCATCCCATAATGATACTCGAACTTTTATACTATAACTATACGTGTGTCTTTCGAGAGAAAGAAGCGAAGAAAAAATGATGGTGGGACTGCCCGAATTCTCGAGCGGAAAAATCACAAATAGGGGCAATTTTTCTCGGATTTTGACGCACGAGAGTTCGTCCCTCAAATTACATTTTCTCACCCCAATGGGGGCCGAACTGCGAACGAGGCGACGAATGAAACACCTTCGATGAGAACGTGTGTAGGAAGACAAAACTTTTTCGGAATTTCTTTGGTCAACAAAAATCGACGTGTCGAAAAATATTTTTTCCATCGCGCCACGTACAAAATATTCGAGACAAGTTTTTCTTCTTCGCCCCTTTTTTTTTGTTTTCTTGGACCTCGTGACTTCTCGATCAGGAAGCTCTGCATAGACAGACAGCTCGTACTCTTCGTCGAAAGTACACAGATAAAGCTTTTTTTTATCACTTTTATCTATCAGTTTATATACACGAGTAATCTCGCGAGCCAACATAATCCACGATACAGTGGCGTTTCCTCGCGTGATCTTGAAAAATAGGGCTATTTTCCAAGTTTTTATCGTTCTATAACCCTTTTTATCGCCTTATCTCTCTTTTTTCGAGTGGAATATTCAAACGTTAAAAAAATTGATTAAGCGATTGAATTTTATTTAAAATTAGATCGAGTTCTTAAAATATTAACGCGATCTATAGAAGCCAGCCGGCAAACGGGAAGTAATTATTGCGAACGTGAACAAAATTCCTAGCAATTTTCCTTAATCGAACCCTCGCAAGAATAAAAAAAATTCCCATCCTAACCATTTTCATCCCGTTTTTTTTTATTTAAAGATGATATCTAAATTATTTCATAATTGTTTACCAAACAAAAACAGCTTTTTTTTGTTTATATCAATAATTAAATTATAATTTTCGGTGAAAATCAAAATTCATCTTATCGTCTACAAATATATCCTTCATAGACAATCATTTATTGAACAATATTACTATTATTGTTATTTCGTCATACCTATTAATTCAATATTCGTTGATACTAATATTCTTAATATCAATCGACCGTTAATTAATATTAATTTTATTAAGTAAACTGAGGATAAACAGAATATAATCGTTGTCCAAAGATCGTTGTTATTGTAATAAATGTTGATGGCATTCGGCATAGCACGTAGTTATCGACAAACCGTCGTTCGTGTATCGATTTATACGAATGAAATGATAAGAGCGTTCAAGTTTCGCGACATCAGTTACGCATATATTTATATATAAATATTTATATATCTATACACAAACTTTATCTCGTGAACTCTCTCGGAGTTATCCAGAATACGCGTGTTGGTACAAACAGCAAGAAACGAGCGATACACAGGCGAATATATTTCTTACCGCCTGGCATTACCTTCCTCAAGAAGGTCAGGCATCGGTGCGCTCAACTTCCGCAGGTTTTCCGTACAATTACACCTGTGTTACGATAACCATATGTCGTCTCGGCTCACGCAGGCGTATACACGTACATAAATGTGCACACAACGAAGGGCCGATAGGCTAGCGTACAAAAGGGAACGTCTAGGGTTCCATAACGACGACGTTACCTTCGCCTGTTTCCTCGAGCACGCTTCCTTCCCCGTTGGTAGTACGACGAATTCTTGGCTCGCTCGTACTTTAACTATCGCCTCGTAGACGAAGGCACAGGTTGCCACGAGGTTAACGAAACATCGTAGAAAAATATGAGATCGAGAAGAAGCGTAGAAATAGAAAAAATGTCGTACGAAATCATGAAATGTTCCGGTTGTAACAATTGAGAAGAAGAAAAAAACGTTACTAAAAGGCTGGAGAATAGTTCTCGATCGGTAAAAACCTCTGGATCGATCGTCATTGTGAAATGCGGTGAAAAGTATGGTAAATCGTATGAAAATATATTTAAAAGTTTATTAAGCATAAGTCGGTTTATAAATATTCTGAAAATTGTCTAGATCGATTGTTCTCACTTGTCGTTTCAACGCTATGGAATATCGATCATTTTTGCGAACGAGGTTTCCGACAGTTCTTCGTACGAAAAATTCTATTTCTCGTAAAACACATTCGCACGTCGACCGTTCGATTTCACGGACCCTTTGGGCACAGTCGACTCTTTGTTCCATTTTTGCCTCACGGGTGGTGGAACAGTGACGACAACTTCGAGGAGAACGACGACCAAGTGAGCAACGGTTTACTACGGCCTTGTGGTTGCTTTTGCCTCGTTGCCCTGTGTCCTGTGGGATTATGGACAGAGAGAGAGAGAGAGAGAAAGAGAGAGAGAGAGGGAGAGAGAGAGAGAGAGAGCGAGAGAGAATGATAGTCTTTCTTCTCGCGTGATTGTCGCCGTGGACAAAGAGACGAGAAGATTTCGCAGTCCCGTGAATCCTCGACGGAGCGTAAAGCGGTGAGAGGAAAGAGTGGAGAGAATGAAAATGAGAAGTGAACAAAGGAAAGAGCAAAATCAAAAACAGGAAGAGAAAAATAAGAACGATAAAGGAGCGTGAGTTCGACCGCGCGAATTCTCGCGGACGGGAAGTGTCCGACCGAACGAAAGAGGATTTCCGGTGGCCAGCGCGACGTATCGAACCACTTTTCGCGGTCAGCAATTGAGCCTGAAAATCATTGTTCGTGAAAAAAAGTTCCTCTCGCCGAGATTCTTTCTCCTCTCGATATTGAAAATAATCGTTCATTTAACAAACTAAGCGATCGTTCGTATCCAAAAATATTTTCATTATTTTTCCCCCGATAAAAATACGATAAAATAATATTCAAAAGTAATTCTCCATGAAAATTAACGACAACGAATAACATCGCGAAATAATTATGTCGATGAATTTTTATTGAATTCAGGCAAATTGCTATTTATTTTCTTGATTATTAAAGTATATTTAGCAAAAATTCGTTTCGTAAACGAACGATTTTGTTTCGTTGACAATTTTTCGATTCAACATCCCCCTACATGATTCACGGTTCTTCGCGCTAGTTGACGTTCCATAACATCCCTCGTACATCATCAGCGACGATATCCGGTGTGTCCGTGTAATGTGGATTCCAACGAGTCGCAGAGTCAGAGAAAGGGAGAGAGAGAGAGAGAGAGAGAGAGAGAGAGAGAGAGAGAGAGAGAGAGAGAGAGAGAGAGAGAGAGAGAACTTCGGCGAGTCGCGTCACTCACCGCACGTCCCTGTGTGAGGGTGCGGCCGTGTAGCCCAACGACATTAACGCGAGAACGTGAACAGCGTGGTAAAACTCTTTCCTCAATATATATATACTCAATACATATATATATATATACACAACATATATAAGTAACAGAAAATCTGAGACGACCACTGAGTAAAAGCCTATGAGAAACTGACGCTCGATTTCACTCGTAGAGAGTGAGAGAGAGAGAGAGAGAGAGGGCGGGAGGGAGAGAGGGAGGTCCGAAGCGTCCGTTGCACCTCTCTTCCCTCACCCTTGCTTCGTTGATGTTATTGTTATTGTTATTGTTATTGTTGTTGTTGTTATTCTGGAAGGAGGTGAACCGCGTATCCTCCGGAATTGCATTCCTTTGGTCTTCGGGTGCGCGGGTGTGCGAGAGAAAAAGAGAGACAGAGAGAGAGAGAAAGAGTGGAAAGGTTTTGCCGCGATGAGAGGAAGGACGGATATGGAGGAAGAAAAAAAAACGAGGAAAAAGAAAGGAACGAAAAAAAAGGCTGAAGCATCTCTCGCGACTATAAGGCCCCGCGAGAAGGGCCCGCCGATGTGGACGTTGCGTGGAGAGACCCCGGCAGAGACGGTTAATGTACCGCTACCATATGTATATGTTTCGAGCATACCACACGACACACACAACGTGAAAAGAGCGAAACGTTCGCGCTACCCCACGGAGCAAGCGAATTGCTTGCTCGTTGTTGCATTTCTCTCCCTCTCTTTTTTCTCTCTCTTTCTCTCTCTCTCTCTCTGTTTCGTGCGATTCTTTTTTAACGCGCGTGTGTTGGGTACTTTGAAACGATGGTAGGCGGTTATACCACACCGTGGCGCGAAATTGTAGCGAGGAGAATTTTCTCGAGCGATTATGCGATGTTTCTTCGACGGTGGGAAGAGAGCGAGAGACCGGGTAGTCGCGATGCAGGACGGTCAGTTGGCGGTTGGAATTCGTACTTTGTTCGCAATACGAGAGTATTTCAGATTTTTGTAACAATATTTTTTATTTAATGACGTTATGGATTTTTTTTTTTTTTTTATACGAGTTTTCTTAACGTTCTGTCAGAGTTTTACGTAATTAAGCTCGATTCCGATTTCCAAAAGGAAATATTTCGCGTTTCGATGAGAAGAAAAAAACCATTTTCATATTCCAAAATATATTTCGTGCCACGTTTGTGATACGAAAATATCGCTGATTTTGTTGGCATTTATTTTTAATCGCTTGAATTAATTTAACGATAATTAATATTTGATATTATCAATACCATTTGACTCTATAGTTAATTCCAATTCTCAACACCAAATTATTGCGAATCGGACAAAAAAACATCCCCTTCAAGCTTATTTTGTATTTTAAATTATTATCACGCTTAATTTCTTTAATTACGCACATTAATTTATCGATCGTTAATATTCAATATTACAAATATTATAAAACATAATTTCTCTTTAGTTTCAATCCGACGTTCTTTTACATCAAGATTTCCCGCAACCACCCTCGACTTTAATTCCGAAAAGTAAATATTTCTCGGACTGAAAAAAAAACAAAAAAAAAACATAGCAGAAAAGAAGTTTTTATTTTCATATCGAAAAAGCGCCGAGATTAACCCGTCCGAGGTTAACCACACGGCATACCGATCGTTTGTATTATGACCAGACTTATGAAATTTCAGCGTCAAAGACGCGAATAGATCTTCGGACGCGTCAATTTGTCTATGAACCGGTCTGGGCTCTTTGTGTATACGTAAGCGAGAGATACCTCTCTCGGTAGATTCCTCGGTCAGACGTTCGCGTTCACTATGCCACGAAAAAAAAAAAAAAAAAAAAAAAAACGAAAAAAAAACCAGTTTGTTTTAATGAACGTCGCGCTTACCGTGTATACTGCTCGATCGTTCGAAATCTATAATGACAGGATCTACGTTTTACGTACGATAGCCCAGCCAAAGAAAAAAAATCAACGATCTTCTATCTTCGAGTCTCTGCCGACGCTTTGTACATAATTCGTTGCGTGTCACGGGTTTGCGAACGGAATAGGTAATACAACGTGTTATCGACATTGGCAGTCGACGACCTTCGTCCACTGCTATACATGCATATATCAACGATTGTATACATTTTTCACATATACATATATATATATATATATATATAGACATTGTATAGCTAATGTCGACCATTAGATCTTTTCTCCTCGTCAAAATTTCTTCACAGTTACTCGAGAGCCAAGCGATGCCTAGAGGAATAAATATAAAGGACATCCGTATAACGGCACGAAGTGTTAGCCTCGTCCGGTTGACAACAGATTTTGATTGATCTTCGGAGCGAACACGTGTCGGGCCTGTCGCGAAAA
This sequence comes from Netelia virgata, assembly GCA_951802705.1. NCBI lineage: Eukaryota > Metazoa > Arthropoda > Insecta > Hymenoptera > Ichneumonidae > Netelia > Netelia virgata. The sequence goes on along the minus strand of OX637863.1, from coordinate 10,409,710 downwards.
TCAAATAACATCGTTTTCGTTCGCTTTCTTTCCGATCTTTTGTTAATTTCAAAATGGTTACAGAAATTACATAATATCGTAATCCTTGTTACTTTTGTTTTCGATTTTTCGTCAATTTTTGGTAACTGAAAAAACGTCGTCTCGAGGAAGGGGGTGGACACCCCTCGTGACTTCGAACGATCCCAAGATTGTAATTTCGAGAAGGTTTTATTTTTTTCGCCCGAGGGACGGAGAGGGAGGCAGCCCTTAATTGAAGATCTGCACCCCGAAGAATGGCTGGGCGATCCGATCTACGATCTCGATTTTTCTTCTTCCAGTCCGCGCATGCGCGTCCTGAAAAGAATCTGAAAAAATGTCGGTTGACCCAAGCTAATAGCTAAATTCTCAGGTGTCTAACGCGTGTGAGCGGGGGACACCCCGATCTCCCAGAAAGTCGATGACGTGCCCTTAACTACGTTAATTATCTCACTCAATGGCTATTCGCAGATCAACCCCTAAAAAAAAGTGTCTCGATCATTCGAGAAAAGAAAAAGCGTCTCGATCATTCGAGAAAAGAAAAAGTGTCTCGATCATTCGAGACACTTTTTTTGCGCGGAAATCTTCGTCGATAAGTCGCTCGTACCTTCGTCCCGACGATCATTGCGCAACACCACCGCGACAACGACGAAAGTAACAACGACAAACGTACGAAATAAAAATAATCGATCGCATTAACGGTGAAAAATGCTTCCTCGATCTCTAATTTATTGCGTCTGCAATTAAAGCAAACTTGGTTAAAAAAGAAAAAAAAAAAGAAAAAAGAAAGAAAACCGAGAAAAAAGAAGAGAACGAAGAAGGAAAAGAAAGAAAAAAAAAACGAGAAATATGTGCGTACGAAAATGATCGCAATTCCGTTTCGGGCTTGCACGCACTCTCTCGGCGCAGAGTCGTGTGCGCACGCGCGTGTGTGCGTGTACCAACGAGAATTCGGCACCTTTGGTATTCACTGACGGTTAAACTACCGCTGTCTCGCGAAACGAGTTATTCTCTTCTTCGTTCGAGAAGGCATCTTCTCGTTCTTTCTTTTTTTATCTCCCTCCCCGTAAAACCTCCCCCCCCCCCCCCACCTCGCCTCCCTCCCTCTTCCTCCCGCCCTCCTCTCTCTCCCCTCTCGGTTTAAACTCCTCGTCGCTCCATCGTCGTTTAGTTATTTTTGCACACCGATATATTGTCCGAGAAGCAACGTCGGTCACGTTTTTGAGGTGGATCGCCATTCGCAGCCAGCACGAAAATTAATACTTACGTAATTATACGAATGACCGTCTTACGTCCGGCCCTCGAGGAAACTCAAACATCGAGACTTTGTAATGCGTATTTCATTTGACGATCGGCGTACACCGAGACGATCGTTACGTCGAACCTGCGTATCCTGTCGCGATCGTTCGGTAATTCGAACGAACCACCGACTCGCGGAAAAATCGAGGACCAGGTTCGACGAATCGTTGCACCGTAACGTCGTGCGATTCGTATGAAATTCGTCGGCGGGGTTGGAAACGGTCGAACGAAAAATCTGTTTATTCGGGGACTCGTTTCTACCCTTCGGTGATTTTTATCTTCAGCGTTTATTTTATTTTGAAATTGACATTGAGGGAAGGGGGTTGGTGGAGAGTGTAGCGCAGCGGAAAATTCTGAAGATTTGGAAATCTCGTTTTCTTTTTTGGTTCGAGGTGTTCTTGCAACGATGGACCGTAATCTTTCAATCTGATTACGAAGATTTCTCCAATGATTCGATAATTTTAACAACAACATTCCTAGGGTATCAGATTATTTTTTATAGGTGGAAAAAAGCGCGAATATGGAGGGGAAAAAAGTTCGAGTTAATTTTTAACTCTTGAGACTATTGGATGTAGAAAAAGAAATGAATGAAAGTCGCGATATCGTTGGAGCTGGAGCGTTGCAAGCGCGGCTAGCAACGGCCAAACCCCCCACCCCTACGTTCGTCGAAAGGCCCCGATATTGTGTGGGTGCACGCGTCCGTGCGACTCTGTTTACAACGTAGGAATTTAAAGGCCCCGAGAGTCGGGGAGGGATAGAGAGAGAGAGGGAGAGGGATCAAGGTATCCTTTCGGTCTCGCCGTTCTCGAAGTAGAGAAGGAAAAAGGGGCATGCGAGGAAAGAAGTAGACGAAGAAGAGAGAGGTTGGTCAGTGGTGGTCGTTTGCCGTAAGGGCCTAACCCTCTTAAGCTTCGTTCCGGTGGGGCCTTCGCGAGGTGGGCGGAGCGCTTTGTCGGGGCCTACGGACTTATTATACGTCCAGGAACACGGATCATACGTATATCTGTATATAAGGGCCCTAGCCGTGAAAACAGAGTCGAACAATAATACCTGTGCCTATACCTACAGGCTGTCTCATTTTAAGTAGAACAATGAAATATCTCAATCATGATCAGGCCGATCGATAAGTCTGTCGATCAAAAATTCTATGCTTTCCAAAGGGAAAATACGCTATTAATATTGTGAGAATTACTAGCAGAGGCGTCAAAATCAAGGAAAAATTACCTTTTCTTTTTTTTAAACGTATAAATTCAATTCTTGTCTCAGCGATTTGTAGTCTAACTCGAGACGAAGCCAATGATAACAACAATTACATATTCGTATCTTCAAAATCACCGGAGCTATGATATTTGTAAAATCGGAGATTTGTCGACGTTACAGTGTGGCCTGGAGGGGGGAGCGAGGGTAGTCAAGCGCGCATGCGCAGTACTCGTTTGCGAATTTTTCAAGGAACACCCTGTATATATGTTTTCTCTTATACGCGTCATCTCTTTCTCTCTCTTGGATATCTTCGGTCTCATTCGTATTCTCATTTCTTACCGAGTGTATAACGACGATATGCAGTTTAATGTATCCACGTGTATACTGAAAATGATGTTGCATGTGTTATGTCGAGCTGCCGGTGCCGAACTATCGTGGGGTTCTACCTTCTCGTATTCGATCGTAACCCAGCGGGGAAGGAAGATCGCGGATATGAAAGAAATGGGAGAAACGCTTGGTATCTGGACCTGCATCTCGCGGATTCCGGTACCGACGTACCTATAAGTTGCAAAATGACCTCTGACCTCGTTTCTCCTTGTTTTCTAAGCTTTTTTGTTGTTGATTTTTTTTTTATCACTTCTTTGAACTTCGAGCCTGCTTTTTCGAAGGGGAATTGCCACATTCTTAAGACTGTGGGGACAACATTTTTACAGGAAGGGGGATGGGGGCGGAATATGCACACAGAAGAAAGGGATGCGACATTTCTAGATAGACGATAATTTTTTTACTGGCGTATCGAGATAATTTTATATTTTTCGTAACGATTTTGATTCTTTTTATCGAAATGTTTTTTTCTCTTTTTCGATTGAAATAATTTTATATATCTTAGGATGTTAATGTTATGGAATTGGTTGGTTGGCTATTTTTTTAGGATGCTTCGGATAAATGGTTTTCTTTAGGGTTCCGATTGTAAAAAATGAAAATCTTTCGATTGGTCAATTTTTGTTTTTATATTAGTAAACATGTGCGACTATCGTTGATCAAACATTTTTTGTGGTGGTAGATTTCATTTTCATGTTGTTTCGTATTCTGTATGAAAGAAAGATAGAGAGGGAGAGAGAGCGAAAGAGAAAGAGAAGGGATCGGATTATTCGAAGAATTTGGAGGTGGGGACTGTGAGGTTTTAAAAATTCGGTCTTGTGATAAGATTAGTATCTAAAATTTCCCTCGGTATTCGACACACGCATCTTTTTCCCCGATCGTCGACCCCTCTCACGCGCATTGGGTCCGTGAATATATCCATTGGACTTCATTTTCATTTTCAAGTTTGATAAACATTGTTCTCTTTTTTCGATCGAACACGTACAAAATCGCTCATCACGATTAACAAGGACAATAAATAATCTCGCTTTTTATCTCCCGGAAGGATTTTTTCTTTGATTTTTTTAGCACTTTGCAAATATACCTACCTTGAACGAATCTCACCGCGAGCTTCGGAGGCTTAATTACAAGGCGGCGGAAGATTATAACCGTGCAACGTATGTTCGTGCGTTGCTACGTTTCTCGTGCATCTCCTTTTCGACACAAGTGAAACGAGCCTGAAATGCCCGAGGGGAAAAACTCTCGAAGAACCGAATGAAAATGGATTTTATTCGAGTCAATGAAATTCTATTCGACCTTGAAACTTTGTCTCGCACAATTACAAATAAAGCCTATCAAAAAATATATTTTTATCCAAATCGATTAAATTTATTACAACTTTATTTTTTATTTTAAGTCGTTAGATTGAAGTCAATATTGAAAAAAAGCTTAAACTACGGAAATTAAGAAAGTAATACAATCTAAATTTATTTTTAAAAATTGATCGTGTCGATGTAAATTAAGAAACTAATCGACCAGTTGTAATTTAGGAAAAATGCCTTTCATCTCGACTGTGGACATTTCTACAAATATCATTTACGTTCGTGTCACGTACGGGTCAAACAGTTGAAAACAATTTCAGTCCGTACCACGTGCCGTTGAACATGGCGCTATGGCGTCGAACAACCGGTCACCCGCGCTACGATCGCACGAAGAGACCGAGAGCAGATAGAGAATAGCGATAGGACGGGGCTCTAGGACTGCTCCGGCGAGATCGAGATATCCGCCTTTTATACGTGTATACATTTATATACATATATATGTTTCTCTATATACACATACGATCCAACTTACCTATATAATATTACCTGATACGAAAGATGAAAGCTCAGCGACCGGGCCGGTAAAGAAATCGTGCGCCATGGTTCATTCATGTTCGCTGGCTCGTGGGAGCGAAACTCAATCTTTTCTCTTCGAGAAATCGCCCTCGACACTTTCGCGCTTCTTCTCGTATCTTACCATTATTCGCACAATTTTTTACCTTTCACTCTTTTTTTTCATCCCTTAAAATTCTTACGAAAAAATATTCTCCTTATCGCAGCTACCTTTCGTTACGTTCGACGTTTTTTTCTCGTCGTTCATTTTTTATGGTCTAGAAACTCAAACTCACTTCGTGGAAGCGTACTCGTTGTATTTACGGCGTAACGTTCGTTCTAAATTCACAACTCAGTTTTACTTTCGTAGTCCATGGTCAGAGAAAGGAAAGAAAAACAAATTGTTTTAAATTCTGACGGTTCAATGACACACCGAGGACTTGTAACTAGAGGGCGAACGAAAATATACGAATTTTGAACAGGTTGTGAAGGGTTCGAGGGAGGCAGCGAGACGGTAGAGTTTCTTCGCGGGAGCTCTTCGCTATACTCGCGGAAGAATTATCATGCTTTTTTTTGTTTATTTTCATGTATTTTCGTTTTTTATTATTTATTATTTTGCGGTTACGCTCGATTACAGGGCCACTGACATTTTTTTTTCTCCTTTCGCTCAAACCGGCAGTGCGCAAAGAAAGGGCCCGAACGCGAATCCTTTTCTTATTCCTCTTGGCCCTCTTCTTCTTCTTCTTCGCCTTCTTCTTCTTCACCCGCTTTTTTCGCTTATTATATTTCTCCCGGTGGAGGTTACGCCTCGGCCAGCTCGTTCTCCACTACGTTAATTGATCAGCACGGTTGCACGCCCCGCGTGCAAATCCGTCCATCCGTATACCCGGCATCTCACCGTGTTTTTCTTTCCGGATCGAAGACCCGTAGCAAATATTTCTGTCTGAATTTAGGTTTTTTTTCTTCTTGTTTTCTTCAACATTCAATTATGTCGAATTATGTGCTTTTATTATTTCTCTCTGAAAGGAGATACCTCCGTATTAAACGTAATTGACGAGATTTTTTTTTTATTTCTGGCGATTGATCGATGAATCGATCAACGCGTCGTTAAAATTCAAAAATATTAACCTGGTAAATCGAATTTTATTTCATGGAGTATGAACAATGTTGAATTTCATTAAATTTATTCGTTACTCAATTTTGTTGATTATTCAAAAAATTGCCTTGGTAATATTGCCATGAACACGTTTATCTCGACATTTAAAAAAAAACGCATATAAGTAAAAATAACAGCGTGTTTGAAGAGCGGTAACGAACCTGGCTGCACATTGTTATCACGCGGTTTAAATAGTCTTTGCTCATTGCCGCGCGTTATCTCGTTGTTGCACGTAACCGAGTGTCTGACGCCTGTCTTATCTGCGTTTCTGTTATCACGCCTTGTTATGCGCCCGGTAATAATTCGAGATTCTTTATACAAACTTGATTCTAAGCGAGCACCGAATGATCAAGAAAAAAAGCAAAAAAAAAACAAAAATTCGATGACACGATTGTATTGAGTCGAGGCGTTTGTTCGCGGTCAGGCCGCACATTGGCAAAATCATAAAGGCAGCCCGGACGTCATGCGCGTCGTTTGATCCAGCATCAAACAGCAAGAGGTCGTAAGTCTCTCACGTGCTTCACGCGTGTGTGTGTGTGTGTATGTGTGTTCGTTCGCGTGTACGTTGGAACGTGACGCGTCTCGTATCGGGGCGTCGGCGTCCCGCCTGTTTTCTACGCTGCCAGGAGAACTCTCGCGCGCGTCGTGTTTCTCTCCCCCCTGTGTTGCTATGCGAGGATCTCTCCGGGCCGAGCGGGAGACCGGAGAGCGTCGGAGGCGGTGGCGGTTGTGGTGTAAGCCATCGAAAGAGGTGGACGCGCTTCGAGCAGAAGACGAGAAAGAGGAGGATGAAGACGATGAGAAAGAGGAAGAAACTTAAAGAGACAGAGCTGGAAGAAACCGATCAAGAGACGCAGAAGAAGATTAAGGCTGGTCCGCGTTGTCTCTTACGTCTTTTCTCGTTGCTATGCAGGGAGCTCCGCTCTGGAGGGATGTTGGCCTCCAGCAGAGAGAGAGAGAGAGCGAGAAGAAGAAGAAGGTGAAGGAAGAGGAAGAACACGAAGAAAGAGAAGAAGAAGGAGAAGCAAACAGAGTCGGAAGATGCACTGGTGCACCAAACGGGCCCCGTATGAACGAGGAATGCCGAATAACGCGGCAGTTACACGCAGGAGTCTCGAAATCGCCATCGCACACTGGATACGGGGGATCTGGGAAAAGCAAAAGCACCGCAAAAAAGCAAGTAACCAACCCGAATGAAAGCCTTCGTCGCGAGTGATCGGCCGCAAATTGACGAATAATCAAGCCCTTGACCCTGGGCCCTGATTACGTTGCCCGGGGTCCGAGCTGCGCATAACTGCCACGCACAATGCGAACCGATCGTTCAATGCCCTGCAACGAGCTAGAATAGTAATGAGTCGGCGTAACGCGATCGCGAAATGCCACCAGCGTCTTTGAGCGCGGGAAGCGATTTCCAAGTGGCTATCGGCCGTATCCCATGCGTTTCTGTTTACAAACAAGGGGGGTCGCCTCCTCGGGTTCTCGGTTCCACCACCATAACGGCCTCCGAACGCCAACACAGACGCGCCCTGATCCACGGACATCGGGTTGCCGGTCGAATGAGACGGTGTGTGGCTCGTTTAACGTCCGAGCCACCACGACAAACCGGCCCGAGCGTGTTGATGTGGGCCCGGTCGGTGTAACACACAGACCGTTAACACACTAGGATGCCCTTGGGGGTCTGGATGCCAGTTTTCCTTGTGTTGGTTCCATGCCAGACAGTCGGACTGCTGTGTTGGCGTCCATCACCGACGCAGCTGATCCGAAAGCCGTGTTGGTGACCACCACCGACACAGCTGATTTGAAAACTGTTTTGCCGGCTGCCGATATATCAGATCGTGAAAGCCGCGTTGGTCACTTCGCGGAGCAGCCTATCCGTTCCAGGCTTTCACATGGCACACACGAGTGGGTGTGTGCGCGTATGTTGTTATCCCTCTCTCTTTATCCTCTTCTTCGCATCGTTCCCCTACTCCCAGCTTCTCAACGATCAACCCCTCCGTCCCTTCTTGCCTCGTCCCACTCTCTTGCGATCCCTCATTCGTTCTCCTATCGCGGCTTCTCGCCTCGTTCCTTCTTATTCCCAACATGCCAACGGCCTTTACTCCTTCTCCACGTGCATCGGTTCTCTCCGGAGGTCCCAGCGACCGTTGAGATTTAAATTCCTTGGCCGAGGCGTTCTCTCTTTCTCTCTCTCTCTCTCTCTCTCTCACTCTCTCCTTCTTTCTCGCTCCCTCTCTATCTCTGGCCGCGGGCCTGGGAACGACCAGAACGGTCCTTTGCGCCGGGAGAGCTGAAGGAGCTGAAGGAGCTGAAGGAAAGAGAGAACATCGGAGACTGATGAAGGGCAAGAAAAGACGGAAAAAAAAAACAGTCAGAGGGAAATAGCCGGAGTAAGACGCAGTCGAGAGATTCATTCCTTGGTCCGACGAATGACGAGGAGTTATCGAGATGTCAGAACCGGTGATTGAATCAGAAACGATTTGTGCTTGGGACTTTGTCAGACAAAATTGGTATATTTCAACCGACGACTTGTAGAAAGTTGGGAATTCTATTGCTCGGTTATTTGGACAGTTGGTCGGTTTCGGATCGATCTCATAATTGATTCGCCTCAAGCGTTAACTGACGATTGATCCGATTGAAGTGGTGACTGACGATCGATGCGATTCAAGTTGTGTCTCACGGTTGATTTTACTCAACTGGTTATTGATTCTATTAAAATGCTGACATACGATCGATTTGATTCAAATGGTAACTGGTGATTCGTCCGATCCAAATGGTGTCCCAGAATGGACTTCGTTCAATTGATGACTGACGATTGATTCGATTCAATGGGTGACTGTTGCAGACGAACCACGATCGAACAGTTTTGTCGGAACATGTTGATTGCTCGCATACCTTCTTATAACGATTATTCAATCATTGATTAATGATCGAGGGATGAATCGAGTCCGAAGGATGAAAATCTCTATAGGCTCGGTATTCGCTGGATCTGGACGCGTGTATAATTAATGTACTTATTACTCGCTTTCGATGGGGAGCAAAGAATGAGGAGGTGAAAAGGAGGCAGCGTTAAGGGCTCGCCAGGAGAATATCTGGAATGTGGTCCTACGGCCGGCGGAGTGAGATTGCCCTGGTGAGCGGTGAGCATCCAAGAAATCGCCCACACACTTGTTCGGGGCAAACAAGCGAGAGGGTGTTGAAGAGCGAGACGAAGGAGACTCATGTGCGCGGACTGAGAAAACATGTATGAAGTCGTATGTGAACGAACGTGGTGATGTGGAGGCAGAAGTACAAGGAGGGAGAGAGAGAATATAAGGGAATGGTTAACTAAAGGGCCGGAGGAAGACAAGGAAGTAAGATCCAAATGAGCCCTTGGCTTCTCCGTCGTTTAGTTCTTCTACCTTTCTCCTTTATTCTCGTTCTTCTCAGACTTCCTTCGCATCCCTTTAGGTTCTAAAGATTCTCTCTCCCTCTCTCTCTCTCTCTCTCTTACTCTCCATCTCTCGCGCCTCGAGACGTCTTTTTTTCTCTCGTCTTCTCTAATGTCCATTTGCTTCCACCACACTCTCCCGCGACTCTTTAGTTATGCTCGCTATCATTCATAACTCGAGATGATTCTTTTGACGTTTTTTTTCGGTTACCAAAGTCATTCAGAACCGGCTATTCGCTTTGGGTCTGGCCGACAGGTTGGTTTCACTCGCGCCGATGGCTCATATCAACGTGGTGGGATCACCGGGTTCTTTGACTTACTGCGATGATCGAGACAAATTACCGAGATGATAATATTTCGTAAGATTTCATAGTGTTTTTTGGTCTATAGTTGTTTTTATAGGAATATATAATTATTCTTAAAAATTTGATAATAGGGGAAATATCGTTGATGATGATCACGAGGGTTTTACCAACAAGGGATGAAACAGTATTTTCATTGTAAAATATGACGAAAATACATGAATATTGTTATTTTACAAGCAGCCATAATTATTTCAAGAAAGTTGATACCGGTCTTAAGGAGAGTTTATTACTTTATAAGATCGCATCATTATTTTAGGACAATTCATACCGGTCTTAAGGGAGATCGATAATTATGACCAAAAAAAATCCTTCCCTTGGAACAAAATAACAGAAACAAACGAGCATCATTATTTTATAAAAAAAAACATATTTAATTGCAAAAGTTCAATACTGATCTTCAGCGAGAAAGATCGGCGAAGAAGATAAAAAAAGAAGTTCTTGTCAATTAGGAATAAATAATCATTTCTGATCGGAAAAATGACAGAAGCACGTGAATATCATTACGAAAAAAAAATAGACTATGGTGAAACTTGACGGTGTGAAAGTCAGCAGGTCGGCAGCTTCGGGTCTTTTAAAATTTTGGTCTTTAAAGACAGATCCCAAGGCCGCGGCGAGTTTTTCCTCAGTGTGATGAAGGTTTGCGGAGGTTTCGAAGCCCCGCTGATAGGAACAGTCAGCTCTGAAAGAAGAGATCGTCCGTCCGAAGTTCGTTCCGTTGCCTCGTTCGCCTTCTTCCCGCTCGGTTCTTCCACGATATCCCACCGAACGTGACGTCCTAAAGGCATTCCACGATTCTTCGGATTCTCGTTCGATGAAATGAACGAAACTTTTCGAGAGTTCGAATGCACCGGTGCATCGTACTTGATGTACCGACTCGGCGACTTCTCTTAGCTGCTGAATCCAGCACGGCCGTATCTCCGTTTCTTGAACTCTTTTTTTGATCTCGGTGCGTCCGTTCGTCGTCACGTATTTTTCCCAAGCTCGGCTTCTTCTCGGAGCTGCGTTTTATGCTCTTTGCACACTTTGTAAAGATACTTTTCACGTGGCGTTCACACGCACCGCTGAATAACTTCCTTGGTGAGCAAGAAGAAAACATTTCTCACAGTTTGTAATAAAAAAACATGTTTAAAAACTTTTTTTTAAATGGTTCTTCAAACTGTTTTTCTTTATACAAAGATATGTATTTTTGTTAACTGTTTTTCTTCAGAAAGTCTTTCGTTACCTTTTATTTGAAATACGGTGGAATATTTTTCTTAATATTCCTGTTGCGCAAAATATATTTTTCGAAATGTAAATTAACAACGTTTTCAAAATCGAATTTTTGCCTATCGAACATTTTCTTTTTTACAAATCAATCATAACGAAATTTTCCGAATTTTGTACGATAAATTTTGTCAACGTGTAAAATGAAAATTGTTCGAGGAACGCTGGACCTTGAAAGAAAATAGCTTTCTTCACAATAGAGGCTCTACACCTCTAACTTTCAAAAACCTTTAATCTCGGGTCGTAGGTTGAAAGATTTTCGGTTACCGTCGATCGGTTGCATCGGTCGGAAAAATAATGGCGTATGAAAAATCTTTGGCGGGAGGTTCCGTGAAAAATCGTGAATGATGAATCTCTTGACGCCTCTCGTCGCCGTTACCGTTGCGGTCAGTTTTTTTCCTCGTTCTAATTCCAAACGATTTTATAATTACACGGGACAAACAAAGCAGAAGTCGTAGGCGTGACCCGGGAGAGAAAAGAGTCCGGTACAAAAATGCAAAAATGCATTTCGGTCACGTGATAAATCGCGGAATGTTTCGTTTCCGATTTTTCGTTGTTCGTTTATTTCGAGAAGATTTTTTTGGTCGTCTCGAGAGAGGAGCTTTTCGGTCGAAGAACCGGGAACCCGATCCTTAATGCCGCTTATATATCGCTATAGCGTGCTTCCTTCTTCAATGGGAATTCCAGTAAACTCGTTTCCTCATCCTCTCTCGCGCTGTGAAGAAGCCAGTATGTGCGACAGGGGACAATTATCCGAGTGAACGGTGGTCGGCAGGGCGTGGCGTGACGAAAAAAAAGAAGAAAAAAAAAACGAAACGTGAATGTAAGGCTTCAACATTTAACTCGCAATTCATGAAACTTGCGACCGTTTAGTCCATCGGATGAGTTACATCGTACTCCGCGAGGTTCTTCGTCGCCGAGACAATAATTGATCTGAAAAATCCATCGATCGATCGATCGATTTTCGATCTTATCCATATAAGATCAGGGATCGACCGTTATCTTTAAATTATCGAAACGCCCATTGAACGAACTAAAAAAGCTTAAGAAATAATTCCTGCTCTTTTCCCATAAACGTTTTTTCTTACTCGCTCCAGAGTTTTAATCGTCTGTCAGAGTTTACCTTTTTTTTATCATTTCTGTTATACGAAAAATGAAAATACACAACTGTTCTTTTTCCCATAGGCAGGCTATTGTTTGACAGATTCTTTTCCTCTAAAAATGATAATAATTCATCCGAAAAATCAATTTTATTTCGATAAATTCAAGGCTCGATCGTTATTTTCAAAATATCAAAATAGACAATGAAGATTTAAAAGAAAATGTTCGTGGTTTAAGAAATTATTGCCAATGTTCCCCATAAAATTGTCTTTAGCTCGTTCGAAAATTCAGTTTCTTCCCACATTTGATTTTCTCAATAGTTTATATCAATCGAAGAATGAAAATACAATCGTCCTCTTCGCCGTAGTGATTTTTCAACAGGTTGTTCTTCGTAGAAAAGATCTTGATCGCTCTCCTGTGCGGCTCAAAGGTTCACGAAGACATGCAATACCGCGTCCCAAGGACCTCCTGCTTTTCGAGACCTCCGCGGTCTCCCACTTATCTCCACGGGGCCGAGAGAAAGAACAACGAGAGACGATCCAAAGGTCTGCGGACCTACCGAGCATCTCGTCTTGCAACAATTCTCTCGAAGCTCGTGTTGCGTCCACGTGTTCTGACACCGGTCGATCCTGGCGAAAGTTCTGACTTCCGGTGAACGTTATCTTTCGAACTGACGGCACGTTGTGTTACCACCCACGGTGCCGAGGTCCTTTGGACGCTCCAGGCTCTTTTTAAAACGGTCAGGTACCTCCTTCTCTTCCTCATCTTCCATATTCGACAACTGACCACGATAACAGGTCTGTCGATTTTGTCAAAGGGTTTCCTTTCGTAATTCTCCATCGAATATCGAGCCGACTTATTCTTCTTAAATTATAAGAACGTGAAATTAATTGGCTTTATTTATTAGAAACGATAAACGGTTAAATCGTTCGAATAAAATCCATCTGAAACAAAAAATTTTCACGATAATAATAATTACTTCAATTTACAAAAAAAATCGATTTTAAAAAGATTGATACGATATATAATATACCGAGATTATTATTTTAATTGTTCTAATTAAATCTTAGTTCTTCGATTATCGATTCAGCAATGAAATTTGACGATCATTGACTATTAGCTGATTCTCATCCCTTAATAATTAAACACCCCCACAGTTCAATCCAGTCTGTTATTCTGATCTAATTATTCTATTAATTCTCAGCCATTCGATTAATTTAACGATTTAGCGATCAAATTTGGCTACCGTTGTTCATTAGCTAATTATCGCTCCTTCGTGCTCTTACACCCCCATAGCTTAACCCCATGTATTCGAATGTAAGAACCCAACTGCTTTTATTATTTAACACGAGAACTACTACGACGTCCGTGACAGCGTTATACGGGTGCAGATGTTCGCCTAGCCACGGGCCAGCATTACCTATGAATAATCGATAATGACTGCCACTGTGTTTAAAAAGGGTTCATCCATAATACGTCAACGTACAAGTTTGTCAATGATAGAATTACCTTGAAAGTATTTCAAATTTTATAACGGTACAAATTGGCCTAATTTCTGACCGACGATAAATAAAAATGCGTGTCCCTTTATATTTATCTACAACGTTTAAAGCTTCGCCACGATACTCTCAATTTTCACTTTCACGCTTATTCGTCTCGCTTCTAATCGTTTCTCGGCTCGTCAACAAGTCCCAAGGCTAAAACGCGAAAATACGTTGAAAAGTGTATCCATAAAAAAAAGGGCTACGTGCCGCTTCGATCATCTTTCCAGCTCGATAAACTCCGACCTCTGAACCGATATCTAATTCGTGTCACGCTCCTACTCTACCGAAAAATATCAATATTTAGAATGGCTCGCCTCATTTTTTTTACCAGACCACGCCTCTCGACATCTTTCAAATTTTCTTCCATTCGATAATTTTTATCAACTACAACTTCTCCGAATTACCAAGCTGCGATTGGATTGAAAACAGATCGTTAAAACGATCCGTTTGACTTTATTTCCACATCGAAAACAAAAATTGTCGCTATGTAAATAAGTTTTCTTTATTTCATAATTTTTTTCATATTTTTTTGTCCCTCCATCAGGATTATCTAAAATGCAAATTGGACCGGCAAAACAATAATTTCTGTCTGCCGCGTTCGGCTTCTGACTCGGTCCTAGTCTCGTTTTTTTTCTTCGTCTCGAGCTTCGTCCCCAACGAAACCTTAATTAATAACCCTCCCTGTGCGTGGCCTGTCGAGGGTGGCCGCGAGAACGTTCGTCGTTACGGAAGGAAACTTTGGCTTTTGACTTCCGCAGCTGGCGCGCGCGAACGCGACAGAGTCGGCTCTCTCTCCCTCTCTCTCTCTCTCTCTTTCTCACCCCCTCATGATTCTTTTGACGAGTGTGTGGCACGTGGCCATACTTCACCCACACACGCGAGAACACGAACAACGGCGAAAGTCTCGGAAGTTTTTCTTACGATATTCTCTCGGTCCGTCTAGGCCCCCTTCTCGATTCGCTTTGATACGTTGGGGGGCCCCCTTGAGAAAAAAAGAGTCAGCCTGCGAGTGCGGACTCTATTATACACATATATATGTCGTTGCGTTTAAAAGTGTCTATACAGGCGAGCGCGTGAGCGCGTTTTTGTTTTTTTCTTTACCTTCTGTTTTTTTCTCTCTTTTTTGTTTAATGGTGACTGCTCGCGTGCGGGTGCACGGAGCTCGTACTTTATACATAAGAATCTCACGCGCAGATGTGAAACGCCAGTACGCAAATTTCTGTCTCACTAACGGTTATGCGATATTAAGGGGAGCAAACGACGAGGAATAAAAACAAAGATCGATGCTAAAAAACAATGTTTTTTTAAATAATCGAAACTTAAAAGTTGGCGAAAAATCGTTGAATATGTTGAAATCATTTGATTGGAATATTGGAGTATTGTGTTGGTTTAAAAATAAACTACTTATGGACGGGATCAAAACTGAAAAATCGATATTTGAGGGTTAAATTCGACTATAAACTTATACTTATATTAATTTATATATTTTTATTAATATTGATATTGTATAATGTTAACCAATAATAACATTTTTTTACTTATAATCAAACGATGAAATTTCATACTTAAAATTTATTATGCGAACGAGACACGTGTATTTCACGATAAATAAAATTTGCAAGGAAAACCAGAAAGCGATTAAAAGAAGACGGAAATGAAAGAAAAAGCGTTATTATTATTGTCAACACTCGATCCTCGGTGTTTGCTAAATTGTCGTAGCGCGGGAAATATTCCTCCCTCTCTCTCTCTCTCTCTCTCACACACACTACACGTACGATTATTTTACCATTTCACGCGAAATTCATGTTTCTCCTAACCGAAGGGATAATATTTCCCTGACCGAGCTGTGTTTTGCTTCGTCATGAGCACCGGAACCCGTAATTACGAAAATATAAAATCTTCATTATACGGAAAATACGTTATAATAATAGTACACATACCTAATCGACCCAAACCGGCGTTATTGCTCTTCGACCGTGTTCCAGGCTAATCCTTTCGGCAAAGACAACGACGAGTACGACAGATTTCTCCATTTTGGAAAAAAAAGAAAGAAATAGAAACTGGTCAAATATTTGGCACATTGTTCATCGTCGTCGTCATCGTCGCGGTTCGAACAATTTCTAACCGCAATAAATTTTGGTCCCGTGGTCGTCGGATTAACGGAGAGAATCGTTTTACACGAGTTTCGAGTCCGAAGAACGTTGAAAAACTGGATCATTGTCGTCGCGGGTGGTCCTTTTTGTTCTTAGCCACACCCGAATCACGAAGCATTGTTCGTTCTCGTACGAAACAAACGCTCGCGTTTCATTCGTCCCTCGAACAGGTGAATAGCTTCGCAGCGAACAGCTTCGTACCTGTTTTCGGAGCGAATCGAACGCACAAGTACGATCGAACCACGTGGGTTTTTCCCCATTCTTCTTGAAATCGCTATGTAAAATTTTGGCGCCACGAGTTTTCCTACCGATTCGAAATATCGATCAAACCTGAAACCTTCCACCCCTTACCGTTTTTCGTATAATTCTTGATGACGCGCCAGGCAACGATCTTTATTGACTCGATTCCCATAAAATTTTTCGAGTCGTGTAATTTCCCTCTCCCACCTCCCCGTACTCCTCCCTCCACGATTCTCCGGGACACACAAGGGGGATGATCTTTTATTGACTCGATTCTTGTAAATTTTCGCGAGACCACCCATCTTCTTCCATGAAAGACTTTCACGTATTTGCGATCTTTCGAAAATATTCTTTATCGAAATTGTCGATATAAATATTTTTATTTTACAAATTTCTCGAATTTTGTTACTAAAGGGTATTTAAGGGAGAAAACGTCGTAGGATTCAACTCCCCCTCTGCCCCTTTTCCCATTCATAAGCCCTCCGAGATTTTTGGTGTTTGCCGTTTCTTTTCCATGAGAATTTTTCGGAGCGTTTCGTGTGGATTGAAAATTGTGGGAAAAAAATGGTTTGCCGATCGATATTACGTTTCGATGCTTGTGAGAGTCTTCTCCTGGTAAGGGACAGATGGTTACCCATACAGTTTCGCGTACATGCGTCAACGTATTATCCACGTAACGAAGACCGGATCGGTGCGTTTATTTCGCCCCATAGGAGTCGAGGAACGACTACCGGCGTACATAATTTGCCCGGTTGCCCGTCAAACCGTTCGTCTACGAATCGCCGATGTGAAAGCCGGTAGGGCCGAGAGAAGAATATAATCGTAATTCATTAGTGTTTCGTATCGTTGAACACGAGCGACGCTGGCGAGTCGATAGAAACGTCGGTAATAAAGTAGACGAGGAAATGCTCATTTTTGAGTCGCAGGCTATCTTCGCGAAGCTACGAGAAGGGTGAGTCATCGATTCGCGCCGTCGAGAAGGAAAATTGTGACTAATCGAGCGTAAGAAAATTACTACTCTTATTTCTTATTTATATGTTTGATTATTTTTTCTTGCATACGTTCGATGACAAAGGATGTTTTGTTTATAGAAAAATTCAATAACAGTTCGATCGAGAAATTCAATTTAATTAAATTTTTTTTTTTAGTAGATTAATCGCAAGATTTAAATATTACGATAAATTCATTTGGCGATTCTAAGCTGTCATTGCCGGAAAAATGTTTCTTACAAATTAATCAATTAATCATAATTAATTAAATGGCAATATTTCGATTTTTTAAATTAATTTCATGACATCTGATCAGAAATTAATAATTATTCCGTCTCGATCCTCGAATTACAATTTAAAAAAATTGGAATTCCAAATAACGAGACGTATTAATTTTGCGATAAATTACCGCTCGGATTCGACAAGTGGGGCAAGTCTTTGAATTTTCCGTTGTAAAACTACCCTTCCGTAAAAAATTTGAAAATTGATCGCGTTAATTCGCGATCCAACTTTATTTCTTCACGCCTTATCGACCTACGCTCTCCCAACACCAATTACCTCCAACCCCTGCGTCATAAGCAAAGTAATTTCCTGCGTGGAAAAGTGTCGTCCGTGGATCGAAACGTCTTTCGATCCCAAGAGGGATCGAAAATTAGTTACGGTTATATACTCGTACACGATAAAACGCCGGTGTAAAATTTTCGTTCAACCCCCGTATCGAATCTACGCATTTATCGAGCGTAAACCAACCCTTCCGAATGGCGGTCGATCATTTTTAAATTACGACCGATTTCTTTTTTCACCCCTCTCAACCACGGACAGTAAGTTTTTCCAATTTTGTTACTCTTTTCGTATCTACACTTACGTCGATTTTATCGACTTTTCTCGATGTCAAATCCTCGGCAATGGCATCGCGGGAAGCCTAATTCGAGGTTTGAAAGACCGAAGGGGTGGCGGGTGGTGGTAAGAGGGTTGCTCTTTTTCCCAGGGTTCGATCAACGTCGTGTGTCGAGGAGACCGGTGTGCCGACCCGCGGGAGACTCGAGGACGAACGTGCGAGAGCGAGACGAAAAAATAATGTCGCAATGCCTTCGTGAGTAAGGGAGGAAGGAAGTAAGAAGCCCCGGATTGTTTATAAGGGGAAATTCGAGGGGATGATCGGAAAGAAAAAGTTGCGCATGCGCGCAGATGCGCGGGAGATTCTCTCCTACGTGTACGTTACGGAAAATGTGTTAGGGTACACTTCATCCTAGCTCGTCACGATTTTTCATCCTCATTGTCGAATTTCATCCCCCGAAACCACACGTGTCAATAAACCGGTCTCTGTGACAGTAACGCGGGACTTCTCAATCTTTCTATTGACCTTGACTTCGTCTCGAGCAAATTTTCACCAAGCTGTGACGTACATTCCTCGGAATTTGATTAATTTTTTCGTAAAGTTCGATTAATCGCGTCTCGTTGCAATGATACGTTTACTGTTACACGAAAGTAATTAGTTTTAACGAGACGTCCACGAGAGTTCACTCGAAATTATATTTCCTTATGGAAAATATAAAAATATTTTTAAAAAACTATTATTAGTTAGTTAATTATTAGTTAATAATTAATTAAACGTATGTTTATATGCTCCGAAAGATGATATTTTCTTCTATCTTTCTTCATCAACAATACTTTATTTAAAAGCTTACGTGCTTATCGAATATCGTAAGAAAATACGAGTTACAAAAAAAACAAAAAAACAAAAACAGATAAATTAAAAGTTCCCAATCAAATTAATTTTTGTTTTCATCGAAAATTCTAATTAATATCAAAGCACGTCGATTATAATTAACTATACCGTAATTAATGCACGAAAAATAATGTTTATAACCCAAACTCTTCCCGATATTTAAACCATCGATTTATTTCTTAGCGCGCTACGTATTTTCATTCAGCTTTAGATCCGCAATTTTATTTACGCTAGATTATATTTGTATACGCATGCGCGAATGAATAAAGAAACGGGCCTGACAATCCTTTCGGGCTCTCTGTGTACGACAATATTTTGTCTCGATTGTGTGCACACATCGGGTGAAAAGCCGTAACCCGAATTCTTCGATACTTTTAACGTGCGCACGCGTGTCTATATAAATTTATGCGTGTGTATATTATATATATATATATATATATATAACCGTGTATGACCTGTATGAAGAAACGAAGACGACGGGATTACGCAACCCGCGTACTCGCGCACGAAAACCCAGGAGGATAGGACAATGAGCAATCAAGAGGCTTTAGCGCCAGTCCAAACGGGGCTTTGCGTAACAGACTACAGTTTATTGTACGACATATATATATATATATATATATATACGTATGTATATAGACCCGTTGCACCGCAATGTCGCATAAAGCGAGCCACGTGTGTGAATGAACTTTAATTCGAAACTAGATACACGAGAAGGGTATAATGCCTCGAGGGACACACCGACCCGTCCGGATCTACTGTTCTTGTTTCCGGCGTGCCGTAAGTCCGCAAAAAAAAGAAATAAATATACAAGGAATCGATCCAAGAAAGACCAAAAAAAATCGTAATACTTTTAAAAACCAACGGTCGTATGTTTTGATATTTTTAGAAAAATGGATATTGTCGAATGAAAATACAAGCGATATTGGATGTTTTGTAATTCCCGCGTTTTAATTTACCACTGGCGTTGATTATATCGTCTCGTGAATTATTTAACGAGCTTTCGAGTCGGAAATTTTGACTTTTTTGAAGAGCTTGATTATGTTCTCGGATTATATGTTTATCTTATAACAGGTACAAGTTGAAAATATCGATGTTACATTTATGTACGATTTTTGGAAATTTATTAGAATTTTGTAAATTTCGTAATTTAAAAAAAAAGATGGATAAATATGAAATTATAAGAATTATGCTAATGGAAAACTCGACCTGGATTGCACTCCACCTTTTATTCGCCGCTACACGTACAAACTTTTATGCCCGGGACAACCCCGTCGCTTCTTCACCCCCTTCTCTACGACCCCCCAAAAAAAAGAAATCTGTTTCTCTCTTCCCAAGACTCGTTCTTCTTTATCACCGTCTCTCGTCTCTTCCCGTCGCCCCACAGACTCGCTCACATCAGCCTGCCCGGTGAGCAAACGTGTCACGTGCCAACTGCCAGCATCCCGTCTTTCTTTTTCGCGAAAAAAATCTCCCCTTAAAAAAAAAACCACAAATTTTTTAGTTATCGCGAAGTAAAGAACGAAAACATCAGGCACAGCATAAAAAAAATCGGAAGAAAATCCCTCGTGTCGGAATTTGGAGAGGGTGAGTGAAAAATCACGCTATCATCGCGATTAATCGATCAGCCAACTCCGTGTATAATCGATCGAGGATATCCAGTGAAAAAAGAAAAATAATCGGCATCTGCCCAAAGATTTTCCGTTCGTCTTGGCCCGCTATGTATAAACGCACAAGAGAGGGGAAAATTTCATGAACTCGGTGACCCCACTGGCATCGTTCCTTACTTTCCATCTGTGTGCTACGTCTTTCCGCTACGACCGAGGGAGTACATATTACGATCCATCCATCTACTCACTTCCTCGTCATTTTCTCGCCCTGTCCTTGCGGAAGTGCCGAGGGGTACGATCAATTTTTTCTTTCTTTCTATCACTTGGATCGATGACGAGAATCATAGTACCTATATGTATATATATATATAGATATTTATACAGGGAACTCCATATATATAGCAAGTTCGTTTATATATATAAGCGTACATCGGTGTAATATATATATACAGGGTGTCTAAGAAGTCCCGAATCGCCGGGCGCTTGGAGGTAGCTGGCGGTGCCATGAACGACGTACGTACGGACTTCGTACGTGCCCTGTTCATGGACGAAATCCGATTGGACAACTTAAATCGTCTCTCATTTAAAAACTATGGCGAATTGATCGTGCGAACTTCGCGGGTGAGTTCCTGACACCGCCAGCTGGCCGCAGGTACCAAGCGATCCGAAACTTCTGGGACACCCTGTATATATGTAATAGTGGAGAGTATCGCAGATTTTTCACTCGACGTCCCGCTCCCATCGTTGCATCTGCGCCCGGCGCTCTTCTTCTCCCAGTTTCTTCTTCATCTTCGTCTTCTGGATGACGGTGGTGGTTGTATCGAAAAGAATGGCAAAAACGGTCCAGGACGATGCGAGACGCGAGAGCGAAGGAACCCTCTTGGAACGTCGCAAGGGTGTGGATTCATGAACGGAACAGATGATGATCCCGTTTAGGAAGCTGCATTGGCACACGAAAGGTGTCTTTTCTCTCGCTCACTCTTCTATCTCTCTCTCTTTCTTTCTCTCGACTCACCACTGCTCGAGACTTTACGGTTACGGGGTCATCATCGTTTGCTCTTGTGTATATGTATAGTTATAGATACCACAGTGACTCTCATCGACAGCTGCCTTAACGATATCCCATATTCAACAGTGTCTCGTGCGCGACATAATGAAACTTATTGGCTGAGAAATCTTGAGGGATTTTGAAAAAATAAACAATTTGAAACCGAGAGAATTGTGCGGTGGGCGGAAATTCGATGATGAAGAATTGAGAGATAAAGTTGCGGATGGATATCGGCCAACGATAAAATTTATATTTTGCGGAAATAAAATTACTTGTCTCTTTTTAATAAATAAATTTGTAATAAAATATTTTGTTCTTAAAAAAAGATTTTAACCGTTGAGCAAAGACTAAATCATTAAATAACGGTTTATGTTGTATTGTGATAAAATCACCCCCCTCCCCCACACACAAATTTCAATTTATTTAGACAATTTACCTAAAACGATTTTGTCATTTACAAAAAATCACCGAACGATAAATACAATCGAATAAATATTTTACGAAGCGAAAATACATTGACTCGTCGAGTGAAAGATACGTAATTGTAGTGAATTACGAGTTGTCGATGTAGCACATATGGGCGAAAAACATTGATGGGCAAGGATCTTGATAAAAATGAAAATCTTACAAATCCGATCTAATTGTAAATCCGATCATTGATTCGTTCCCTTCGTTTCCGTGGGATTTAAGGGGCCCCCGTTGGCTCACCGCCGAGACTTCGATATAACGCATACTTACGTGCGGCTGTGCGTATAAAGCCAGACGGTAGAATTACTCTCGCGCGCGTGAACTCGGGTCAAACCACTTATACGTTCGAGTTTACTCGCATGAACGGATTCTCAAGAATCGATCGATGCATGGAAATTTTTTGATACGGCCTATAACACGTACTCCATATATGCATGTGTATAGAATTGAGAAGCATGTGACAGGTATTACGTAAGTGGTTGGGTGCATTACCCCATCTTTTTTCTCGTTGTATAAAATACATAGTTATATTTCTTTATACCCACATGTATATAAGTACTGCGACGAAGGTGCGCACGTATTTATAAATTTCGATGGATCCACGTCGATGAATTTTCATTACGAAATAAAAAAAAACAACAAATTTCCCCAAAAAAATGTAAATTCTTTGACATTCTCGAACATAAAATTTTGTTTGAATCAACTCGTTTTTATTCGTTTTCACCAATATTCAAAATTAACGTAAAATAATTAAAAACACTATAAGTGTAAACCTAAAATCTTGTGCGTATAGGAGATATTAAAAATTAAATTTACGTCATTTTCGTCATTTTCATTATTTCATTCGCAACGAAAAACACGAGCGAATTTTTTGCCTAGTTTGTACCAACAACCTAAAATTCCACATGGAACTATAGAACATTATAATAATCTCGTTATATATTCTATTTTTTGTTTTTTTGTTACTTTACTCGTTTAATCCTGCGATAATTTTCAATTTTATTAACCTCGAACGTTTCCCATCCTTACATTCCGTCTCTCCGCCAGCCTGAAAATAATCGTGTTCCTATATTTATTATTGCTTTGTACTATATATCTTACACGTAGTTACTACGCATTATACACATATGCACTAAATTATATAATCGTACCTGCGTCGTAACGTGCCAACGCGCCCCTCCCTTGGTCAGCGCGTGCGCGATAGTTCGTGCGAGCCTATCGAGCCACGCACACGCGTGAACACGGCACTCGATCGCGTACCGAGCACCGTCGTGCGCGCGCCGAGTGAGTTCGCGCATGCGCGTGACCGTGTGCGCGGGGATCGCTGATCCTGCCGGTGCTACAATAGCGATAGTGCGTAGTCGTGCGGTGATGGTATAACACCGGCATCGACGCATGGCACGCGCCGGTTCTCTTCACCCCACAATACTCCGGACCATCTGCACTCGTTCTCACAAAAATCAAAGCCCCCCCGACTAACGGGCGAGGGTGCGAGATACATATTCGATGCGTCTTCCGAAGATGTGTCAGGGATATGTATATGGACAGCCGGATATCCTCTTTTGAGAATTCAGAACCTGCTCCTCGCGGTAACTCCAGACGTAACATAAGTGTGCGACAAATTTTTGCAAAGCAGATGTACTTTTTTTATTTCATTTTTCACATTATTATTATTATTATTATTGTTATTATTATTATTATTGTCTTACTCAATTAGTTTTTGTTTCATTTCAACTTAACAAAAATTATTTCGCACCGAAAATGTATACTAAATCGTATGAAATAAATTGTGTAGCAAAGTCAATTTCGCAAATTTCAACAAAACATTCGTCTTATTCGGACGACGTATAAACGAATCGTACAGTAAATTTTCAATGCATACATTTTTGTTTTCATGACGAAATGTTTCACGTCGAGTATTTTTACCGTCGTAAAAGTCGTTGCGAGTGAACGACGTAAGCTGAAAAAATAACGTCAAGAGAGGTATATTTCAATTTTTAATGAGAACATTTTTGATAACGATGAACACAGGTGCGATGTCGTCGAGAAGTCTTCTCTTATCTACTACAGCCCGTTACGATGATTTGTTGGTTTTTTTTTTCGTTCGGGTACGTAAGAAAATGTTCCGTACGTGACAGGAGCGTCGAGATGTAATCGAGTTTCGGTAAACGTTGCATAAGAACTTGCGTCGTATACGAAGCGAGCTTGCGGGACTCTGGAGTCGAGAAATCGGCGGTGTATGTGGCAAGTCTCGAGGCGAGCGCGATATAACGTGCGTTTATATATCGTACAATTCCTACATGCGCCCTCGTGATGCATCAAGCAGCTGTGTGTTGAGGGGGTCGGAGACCCTTTGCGCCAACTTTTCACGGCAGGCAAAGCAGCTGAGCGCTCTTCCCGCGCCTTCTACCCCCTCGAAACGTATTCACCGACTCCTCGCGAATTTCTTTTCGTTTTTCGCACATCGTAACGTTCTCTCGCGCGCATGCGTCCCGTACACACTCGTGCGTGTGTTTACATAAGTAATAACATAATGAATAAATAAATAAATACGTAATATATAATGATCCAAAAATAAATAAATAAGATTATAATAAAATAATAATACTTTTTCAGGAACGTTAATTATTGATCGATTTTCATAGTATTGTAGGTTAATCTAATGTTCGATCGATAATCAGGGTTATTCAAAAGAACGAGACATTGAAAAAAAAAAAAATTTTATCATTTTTGTATAATCACTCGTGATTTTGATTTCGTAGACAAACTCTTCTGACGCAATTGCTGTATCAATTGCGAACGTGAAATTTCTTAATTTGCAAACGGGCACATTTCCAGCGAATAATTATTCCGAATAAAGATTCGTTATTGATATTATAAATTGGAGTTAATATTACTAATAAGTCTACTTATTTCCGTGATTTCACGACAACAATTCATCACCACTTATTCTTAATTGTTTTATCATTTCAATTGTATATATATATAATTTTATAGATAAAAAAAATTGAAAATTTCATGCGAATAACATTATTATGAATAATAATTGTATATAAATATATCTATCTATATCTATCTATATATATCTATATATGTATGTATGTGTACGCGAAAAGTATATAAGGGATGAGGGAAGGTGTGGAACCGCTATATCAATATAGGAATCCCACATATATAAATCGTCTCGTGGCCCGTGCCCCACGTCTCCGGATTTCTCGTGAGCGCATTCAGCTCAGTAGCCGAGACACCATGCCGAATGTCCCAGACGACGCAATAATTCGTACTTTAGTCGCGTAAGATTCGATGGGGGGTATTTTGGCTTCTGGCTTCATGGAGGCTGTGCTGCTTCTCCTTGTGCTGCGGGGCTCGAGCCACAGCATTGTAGGAGTTCTCAACACACCCTCTCGAGGTGTGTATAACGTGTGGAACAATCCATGTGCGAAGAAATCACCCCTCGATGCGGCCAGAGGGGAGGTTTTTCGGTGCTCGCGTAGGACCCCTCTCGTCTCTCGTCAAAGAAAAATTTTACACACACGCGATATATTTACAAGAGAGTTAGAGAGAGAGAGAGAGAGAGAAAGAAAGAAAGAAAGAAAGAGAGAGAGAAAGAGACGAAATCAAGGGTAGTGGAGGAAGAAACGAGCGACGATTTCGTCCTCGTGTTCGCTTGCGCGATTAAGTCAAACGACAGCTGAGATTCCAACCGCGCAAGGAGATCTTTCGCTCTCTCTTTTTTTCTCTCGTGGGGACATAAGTCAATAAGTACGTTGGCGAAGCTGCGCGATCGGTGAAAAATATACCTATAGGTATTAGGGGTGTGTAGTCAGAGGGGGAGGAGAACGCAATTTTTCTTGGGGTTTTGTGATGTTACCAAAGACTTTGGGGAAGATTGCGCGCCTGCTGTCTTGTTTTTGCATTGTCTGGGGTTCGAAGTTCCAATAGCCTTGAAATTCGACGGTCGATAGATCGTAATGTCGCTATATAGCTTTGCCTGCTTTATGGAGAATAACGGATCTTTGGTTACGTCGAATTTTTACTTAATTAATATTATTATTATTATTACATATGCTCATTTAATGGCAACAATTTGTCGCAACGAAATAATATTGTGAATAATTAAACACGATAAAAATATGTTTATCGACGAGGACGAATCGGTATTAAAAAAAATATATGGATTATTAAGCGTCTCGGGGTGATGCGGGCCCGGAATCATTGAAGTTTGCGGCACAATAGTTGCCGTTCTCCATTCTTAAGCTGTCATAGGTGTCATAGCTCTTTCCTTTTGCGCTCGGGACACTTCGTTTCATCATCAACATTACAGTTATATACAATCCCATTTTCCAAGAATTTAATAAACTAGCAGATAATTTGTTATTGTCGTGAAATCAATTCCCGCTTATACAATATGATTGTCATAAAATAATTGATAAAACATGGAGACGGAACGATCATCGAATATGTTGGATGGAGCTAATTAGTTTATTATGAATCTCATGAGTACTGAATCGATTTTATGAAGATCTACAAATGTTCCGTAGATATTTTGTTATTAATTCTACAATTTTCGTCAACAACTGTTTGTTAATGATTGTGAATTTAATGTTTATAGACGGAAAAACCAGTGAAACCCATAAAGGTCCGTGTTAATTTAGGAAATATGTTTTTATTTATTTCTCACGGTATCCTCGGGTCTTGAAATTTTGAGAGGTGACTTTTTAGATACTGATAAATATATTCTGATTTTTCCATCAATATCTGTTTGTTAATTCGTTTACCAGATAAACCTCCTTAACGTTTTCCAAGCTAGCCTATGGGGCTACAGTTTTATCTCGGGCTCAAATTCAATTAGTTCATGGATTCAAAAACGTAATGCATAAGACTTCATATTGGCAATTAAAAGCACATGTCAGTTAAATCCCATGAAGCGAAAAAATCCATGAAACATTACTTCACATACGGTACATACTCGAAATTTAACGCATATTTCTTCTTATAGCTGGGCGTGGATCTACAGATCTCGTCGATTTTTTGGGAGAAAGTGTACAAAACATATAAACCCTGGAAGGGTCTTATAACACCAACGTAAGCGTCGACATGGACCACTAGGAGGTTATTTTTTTTACCTAAAATGTGTCAAAGTTCCACTTTTTTAAAACAGTTTCCAACTAAAATCAACATTATTTAGTACGTTGAAAGATAAGTAACCTCACTTTACGTTCAACATCGAACCCTTTGCATTGCTCATGTCGCGTTTTTACTGGTTCATTCCATGCTGAATACCGCTATGGAATT
This sequence comes from Netelia virgata, assembly GCA_951802705.1. Classification (NCBI taxonomy): domain Eukaryota; kingdom Metazoa; phylum Arthropoda; class Insecta; order Hymenoptera; family Ichneumonidae; genus Netelia; species Netelia virgata. The sequence continues at coordinate 10,382,574 of OX637863.1, read as the reverse complement.
AATACATTTAAACTTTAAACAACTTGTTGACACACAATATATAAATATAGTATTTCGACGTTATAAGCCGAGACGGTCCGTACATCCCTGTATGTTATAAAAAAAACCCTCGTCGCTCGTCGTACTCGAATGTAAATTGAATTTAAATTTGCCAAACTTAAACAAAATCCGATATAATTGCCAGAAAACTCTTCGAGCTTACCCTATTTTAATCATATTATATATATTGGAAAAGAGCGAAAACCCTCCCCTCTCCCCTCCTGACACGCGCCCCAGCCATCGCCTCAATCCCACATAATTTAGGTATCTAATCGAGTGGTCCAAAACCTACATGTTCGTAAACTATATATGTGGAATTGTGCTTTATTGAACCACCATACGAGCTATGAGACAATCATTAACCTGTGTATAATATTCTACGAAGCTTTCCGTGCCTGCTTGCTCGTAAAGACGTCATCTCTGCCTACCATTACCTGTTTATACAGATCCGGAAGGTAAATGCATCGCGTCGTAAATAAATATTTTGCAGTTAGGTTCAGTGTATAAACCGGGAGTTTAAGGGTAGAAATAATGAATTAATGTTGGAAATGATTTCGTACTTTTAATGTTTAATAATAATTTTTCAAAACAACAATTTGAGGTATACAACAATAATGGGTTTCACTTTTAAATTATCAAAATTAAATTTAATTATACAATTAAAACAATTAAATGTAATTTTTTAATTTACAATTTTTAATTAGCCTCAAAGAAAATTGGTAGCTTCGGTAATTTATTCGAAAATTGCCACAAGTAACTACAATATTATCATGTTTTCTCGATACAATCCACGCCCTGTACGTTCACTCACTTTATTGTAACTAATTGAGAATTTTACGAATATTAATTTACCCAAATCTGCGACTGTAATTGTACTCTATATTTTTCAAAGCAATTTCGTTGACAAGCGTTTATTGATTATATGCACTTTCAAGATATGTTAGGCTGTTGGATCGTTTATTTCACGATACCGATTGCCCGAAGATTGATCTAAAAGTCCTTGCTCTACCTGCGCCAGTAACGGCGGAGAAGTTGCGCGCGACTGCATTTGATATCGTTTTAAAGTATTAAAAACATAATTCTGTTAATTCAGGAAACATGCAAAGGTGTCAATAATTAGTAGAAAAACAAAAATTCCGACGCCCTTCGTTACATCGTACCTTGACTGCCAATAACTGTACACTACTGTGCTATTTGGATCGACCTGGATTATCATTAGGGTTTGGGTAAGCAGTGTCTGTCACGAAGCGGTAGCTTTCTAAAAAGGGGTCGTGTGTGCACCCCGTGAGGTTCGACAAGGAAATCTTTTACGTCGTGTTCCATATTGTGCCATCAATATAAACCGTGACGCATCGCTGATTACGGCTCAATAGATAACGTTCGATCTTTCCTCGTATCAGCTGCAATAATACATTATTTATAAAATACAGGTATCTATAAATCTGTCAACACCGTTGTTCTCAAAGGAGTGAGAAAAGGTGTTGAATTTTATTGTCATGCCGGCAACGATTAACCCTACACCTCATGACTTAATTTTTCTACCTTCAAACTTATTCACATTTAGTTAATGAAAAATGCATTCGAAGACTGAAAACTGGGGAGCTCACTGATTCAGGAGTGTAATTCAAAGGCCGCGTGCGTTTTGACCCTCGTCATAACATTGCAATTTTCTATCAAATATTATTTACATTTTATTAAAATCAACTTAATTACAACTTAAAGGTAATTAAAAAATTCGCACATAATCAATTTAATCGAATAATCATTGAATCGATTACGAGCGATAATAATCTTGGTTTAAAATTGTATAAATCAAAATTTAAAATGAAAACTGAATTTTATCGTAAATGTGATGGACTTTTCTCGACACTTATATTTACTGTCGATATAGCCAATTGTGTGAGAATCATCTATATATATATATATATATAGGTTGCGGTGCGTCCCCTCCCTCATATGGATTCACAGGGGAGGAGCAGCATTACTTTGCGTTTAACGCTAATTAGTCTCTGTCCCCCTTCTGGCTTCGATCAAAGGGGATCGAGAGAAATCCTCGTGCAGACGTCCCAAAAAGCGGCTTCTAACACACGTCGCTATATCTATATGCAGACATCAAAGTATACATATATATATATGACTGAAATATATCCTTGGTTACAGCGAAAAGAAGGGTCACGGAGGATCAGACTGTACGCCTTGTAAGGGCGAGAAAGAATCGGAAGAGGTTTTTCACCTCCCTTCGATTTCCTCATCGGCATTCACACGCTCGACCTATCGCAATATCCCTCCTTTACATCAATATATATCTAGCTATATATACACACACGGATTGGAAAATGTTGTATTATTCCAGCGAGGCTTCTTTTTTCGGCCCAATCCGGCAATGCGATTGAGCTTGTCACATATTTCTCGTGATCTTGGCGACGATCCCTCTCTCCACAACGCACCCCTCCCTCGAGGAAGTCTCATCGTGAACTAGCCCTCAAGAACGATGATCCGTACCCCTGAATATTCACACGAAACTTCCGATCTATGTGCGTCAATCCCGCAAAGATTTCCCAGGGAAAAATATTTTCTCGAGAGAAAGAGAGAGAGAGAAGGGAGAGGGGCTTATTATTTTCATGGCGTACGTACACCGAGAAGCCGATAAAAACGATTGAATATGTTAAATTATTATCGTTTACTCTCATCTCCGTATGAAATGGAATTTCTACGTTTCTTAAAAAAAAAAAAAAAAAAACCTGTGATCCATAATTACGATGATTTTTTTTACCGCGATCGAAAAATTGTATTTCAGTAAATTCATCCTATTTCCACTTTCGATTCTCACGAGATTACTCACGTCAACGCGCAGCTGATAACTAAAAGCCCAAAGGGGATGATAATCGTTATTGACCAATGGTCAGTTGCGCGATTTCTTCTTCGTATCGTTGATTTTCGATCAAACATTCTCAAAGTCTCCAGGCAAATTATTATTCGAGTGTATCGCATTGAAAGATCGTTCGATATTATTCACGGTAGCTTGGATCTATTCGAGAATAATCGCGATAGAGCGACCGTATAAGCAAATCTCAGATTTTTCCTTGGGAGAAACTTTTGATCGTACGCGTATGATTCGAAGGCTTCCTGGTTGAAGATATTTTGTAATCGCGATTGACCGATGGTCGCCTGCTTTCAATAATTATATTCGAAGAATTTCATTGGACAATCGAACACCACAACATAAATTGTACGACCGATATTGGTACACTCGTTAAAATATAAATTTATTACCTTGTCGTATACTTATACCGCGGATCGGTGTGGTATATGTCTATATATATTACATAAATATATACAGGGTGTCCGAGAAGTCGCGCACTCCCCTGGTGCCTGCGGGTAGCTGGCTCTCCCACGAATTAGTCTGCAAAATCCGAAGGACCAATTCGCAATAGTTTTTAAATGAAAGACGATCTAATTTGTCCAACCGTAGAGCTGTAACCGGCTGCGTTCGAAAGCTATCAAGAGGATAGTCACGCGTATCCGAAGTTTAAAGGGACATCGTTTTTCGCCGACACGAGGTCAGACCGGTGACTATACCTGTCAAATACATCTTTTCATCGTGTAAATGTAAAGGGTGCAGTTTACCCTGAAGCCTTCTGCACCAAAATAGATATAAACAATGTACATAGTACCGACTCAAGGCCACATTTCACACAAAACACGAAAACGAAATAGACACGTAAACAACACACCACACTGAACATAACAACGAGCGCCTTTTTTAGAGCCATTTGTTTCTAGAAAAATTATTCATCGATGTTCTTAAACCTAAAAGAATAAAAAAAACCTGTTAGATACGATTGGACAACTAAGATCGTCTCTCATTTAAAAACTATCGCGAATTCACCGCGCAGACTTCGCACGTGAATTCCTGGCACCATCAGCTACCCGTAGACACAAAGATGTCACGGAACTTTTGAGTCACCCTGTATATATATTACCGGGTCTCGGGGGTACAATAACGGTTCATCGCACGCTTTACCTGAGTCTCGACGTCGAGTGGCACTTTTGGGTATCCTTGCACCAAAAGGGACCAAAATATCTATGTATCTCCACAGCACATCGGTATATATAGTTACCACGTACAATAACCGAAGAATTCACAGGTACTCGCGCGCAAGTCGAGGTTAATCCCTCGATGTTTACCGACCAATTATGCGATTATCATCTCTCCATATTTATTCAGCCTGTCGAACGCGAAAAGTCTCTCTCTGCCCCTGGGGTGTCGTACGGAATTATAAAAACAAAAAAAGACCCGAAGACAGATAAGTTATCATGCACATACGGAAAAAAAACCTGTGGCTCGAAACAATATTTTATTCATCGACAAAAAATCGAGCGACGAAAAACTTTTTTGCCCATCGAGCAAAAATGAACACTCGCACTTGCTGATTTAGGCCCACGAGGAGATTCTCCCATATTTTTTCTTCTCTTTTTTTCTGATCGAACGATTATTTCATTCGTTGCATGGGACGATGAAAATCGAATCTCGCAACGAGTCCGAGAATTGCCCGCGTTGTTTCGAAGCTAAATGCTCGCTCATCGTAACGGAATCATCGAGGGCATGCCGCGTTGACGTTTTTCATTCCCACCCCACTCTTGCACACTTTTGCTGCGAATCAGCCTCGAGAAACGAACATACTCGTTCACCGAAGTTGGAAAGAAAAAAATTTATAACGACGTATATAGACGTATAGGTACATAATTGTTTTCGAATCTTTGAGTCGTGCCCAAAATGCACTGCCTGGTCTAGATGTGACGGTGAAAAATACGAGCAAACACTTTCACACGATTTCTTATCGTGGCACAACAACAAAAAAACGAGAGTTCGAGAAGTCTCGCACATTTTTTTTCTATCCCACCTTCTCGTTTTCTTCGTGTCCCATATTTTTTACAATCGTTATTTGTACAGTTGCTCGAAGAGACGAACCGTACGTATAATTTTATGTTTCCACGCGACGACAAAAAATTACGAAAGATCGTGCGATGAATGAAGTTTATATTTATAAAAAAAAAAAAACATTACTGTTTCGTAATTTTTTTCGTGGGATCGACACTACTTTTTGGCATGTATTGCAAATCCTTCATTATTTTGCATAATTCGTCATAATTACGGAGACTTCCTTTGGGCCGTTAGCGCGGTTCATCAAGCTTTTTGCGTCTCGGCACATCCGCGAACTCGTGTATTTGGAAAAATTTCGAGTGCTCCTGGGACGTTTGAAAAAATGCTCAGGGGCCCATAATTCCTGTGAATTTTCATGAGGCCCGCTGGGATGGCTTTAATGGGCACACGGCTTTACTCTTTCAATTGTTTCCGTATGATAATCAGGCCCCTGCGCTCTGTATTTCTCTCCTATATTATTGCTCGTTCAATGATTTATCAAAACTTTTCAATAAATTCGATTTCATCAAATTATTACGTTTATTTATATCGCATGACAAATAAATATTTCTTGCATAAGAAATAAATCTTTAAATAAAATAAAAACGAAATAGGTGTCTGATTCGAACGTCCTTCTGAAAAAAAAACTACAAAATTACATATAATCGCATATAATGTTCCTTGTTACCTTATTTTCCTTCGCCCTTTTTTAAAAATGTTCTCTCTACAATTGTCCCAATTAAACTGTCCTGTTCTTAATTAAATAATCGATTAAAGTCGATCGTCTCCTCGGAGTACAAAAAAGTCTCGCCCTCGACATTTCCGTGTCCGACGCGAATTAGCCTCGTAAGTATGTACGGTACTTGGAAAGTCGAGAAAGCATTCATGAATAAGAGCGAGGAAAAAAAACCGTTGAATCAAAAGCCATTGTCAGATTTGTTTGCCGGAAACATGAAACTCGTAGTATTGTCCAAAAAATATTCCAACAAATACACCATATTGTACATTATGGTATTATAGGGCACTATACTTCGTCCTCGGGTACGCCGAATACTCGTCTTACCAATACACGTAAAAGTGACCGCAAAGATTAAATATAACACGAGGCTATGACGGTAACTCGGTAGTGTACATTTATAGGTGTGAGGAAAGGCAATCCCACACGCGCGCGCTCGATGTACCTGCCGTGTGAAAATCCTCGAAGAATGCGAGGGTGGCCCAGGCCTCGCGCGATCAGGTGAAGTATTGTGATCCCAAGAATGAACCTACGCGCCTGAATAAGAAATATAAGAATAGATGAAAAAAGGAAAAAAGGAAGAAAGAAAGAAAAAAAAACGGGCCGAGTGCGTACCTGTGCATCGCGCCGCGCTGCATCCTTGCGGTTCTTCTCTCATAGAGGGTGCCGGTGCATAGGCCCGATAGAACCGAGAAAAATCGTGCCCACGTCCCTCGAGGGCAAAACAGGAGGCAACGTACGTTTACACGAAAAAGACCAAAAAAATCGCAACGATTTTTCTCATTACGAGCCTATTTTCAGCAACGCCATTACGAAAACAGTTTTTTTATTAACTTTGAATTAATTTTCACGACGAAACTCCTAATAACCGCTCCCGACTTTGTCGCATTTATTAGTTTTTAGAGCGCGAAGTATTGAAAATTAAATAATTGAAATGTTGGAAAAATGTCGACTTTTTTAAAAAGTTGAAAAATATATTTTTAAAAATAAACCGTTCAAATCCTCGTAAACAAAACATTTCTCCCACTCTCCTTCAATCTCAAATAGTCGATTTGTTATTGGGGATGAGTCTCAGCCCCCTTCCCCTAGCGTTTACGAGCGTTCGCGAATACATCGAGATTCCTCGAAGATGCACCGATACAACGATGCACATGACCCGCTGGACAGGCAGGATAAGTAGGTATTGAGAAGGGGTAAAAGTAGTGGTGGGTACCGATCGGTATTGATCAAAGGGTGCGCGCATGAGGCCAGTGGGATTCTTCTCTCTCTCTCTCTCTCTCTCTCCTCCGTGTAAATCGCATAAAACCGAGGGGGGCCCCCCACAGCGGAGCGAGAGAGATCGAGAGAGATCGAAAGAGAGAGAGAGAGAGAGAGAGAGAATGTGTTACTGACCATCGCGCGCGCGCACCCATTCTGAACCTTCGAACGGTGGTGGGGCCATACACTTCGTGGAGTTGGTAAAGTGGTGGCGCGCGGGCGCTTGCGCCCTTCTGGTTTAGGCGGGACTCACGCAAGCCCGCGATTGGCCCGTCTCGGGCCCCACCATGCCTCTTTACCCGTCGTATAAATGGGCAGTCACCCCCTCACGGAGCAGCATTCCGTGGTCTATGCTCGCGGAGAGTCATTCGTAGAACTCGGCTCGTGGCGAACGGTCGTGGCTCGAAAACTCCGCGCGGTCCACGCATAAGCATATATTTCTCAATCTATTATCTCTCTAAGTTCGCGTTCAGTTAAAACACAAGCAGCCCCTCGCTCGAGTTCGGTACGACGAACTCGCGATTCGAATACAGTTCACGATCCTGTCTCGTCGAATGGAGAGATCGTAAATTCGTTTCTTTTCGAAAGAACGAAAATTGACGAGATTATTCAATACCGGTTACGAAGTGTTCGGCATTTAGTCCGATCAGTCGTCGACCGGATATTCAGTGGCAGTTTGATAGAGTCTCCTTATCAAGAGTCTCGAAACTCGCAAACGGTTCTATTATGCTGTGGGAATCCGTTACGGACTCTTGTGATGTGTTGCAATGTACAAGGTATGGTTATTACATACAAAGGCAGCGACGATAAAACGATTTTTGTAAACATAAACAAAGAAACTCCACTCGGAAGAATAACGATCGTTACGGATAACTATAAAACGACAAAAATAATTTTTTAATTGGTACAAAAATGGAAATGGATATACGATATATTTTCATTTTTTTTTTTAGGAGACTAGCTTATACTTTACGTAAATATGAATAATAATTGTGTAAAATATAAATGAAACAAAATTTTTAATTGTCGTTGATTCAAAGTTTTTTCGTTACTATTTTTTATTCTTCCGAATACGCTGTGTCTAAAAAGTGTTTAAATATATTATGGAGGCTCGGTTGTGCGCGTACAATTCATTACATTAGTGCTGCGAAGATAACGTGTTATCATGAAATTACATGGGAAAATGTTTTATTTCAAATTTATGTTCGATGAAAATGTTTATTTATTGAAAGTTTTCATTCAATGAAAGAAAATTCTTTTTGAACATATGACATTTTTATTTTCAATGTCTCGATACGATATTGATCGTTCCTAATTTTTAGACAAATTAAAATATGATTAAACGGTTGTGGATTATTGGACTTTAAAGTTTGCTAACTTTGCTTTAAGAATACGAACGATGAAACGTATTCGCCAATTTTAATCTCGTTATATCAACTCTAACGGTGAATTAACTCCACAATTATTTAATTGATCGATGAATAAGCAAGTGGCAGGAGAAATTAAGAAGTTAAATTTACATCTATATTTTCTAAAGACTGATCGACAAGATCAAAGAAGATGATTTGATAAATTTCTAAAAACGAATCAATATTTTGAAATAATACATTTTTCGTAACAATAAATAACAGCCGTAATACATTTAAACATTTTCTTTTTATCTTAAAAATGTTACTATCAATCTCTTTCTTTTTTTTGCTCCGGAATATATCATTTAAAATTTGGCGGGTCAAGTGTCGCCCCTATCGGCCTAATTGAGAAGTAGCACAGGAGACCCCCTCAAGCTCAGTCGCGCGCCAACCTTCGCGAGGAACGGAGACTTCGTTACGTCGTTAATCGAGAGGGATTTTGCGTAAAAGATTAATCGTGTTTCCTGAATTAAAACGAGGATCCCATGAGACTAGTCATTGTCTAAGAAAGTCATACTATCGGTACGAACCAAAGATTGGTCAAAGGGTTATTGTTATTTTCTAATATCTATGTAGCACCTCTGTCGTAACTCGACACGCACAATTTTTCGGAGCACGCGTTATGCTCCATTCTGCACCAGTATTTTTCTATCCCGTATATATCTATCGTTTTTTTGTTTTCAAACATTCGTTATATCCTTTCATGCATTTTATCTCTCTCTCTATCGAGTGTGGCGTAGCTCGTGGCCGTAGATTAGATATGTGAGGGGAAAAACAAGAAATGGGTCAGCTTGGCTTGAGCGCGAAGTATTCTTAGGTTATGTACGAAACGCACGAGAGACACCAGAAACATTTCGTTCGCGTCAGTGAATTTCCTCGTGTGGTTTTTTTCTTCGTTTCTAAATACTATTCTCTCGTTTCTGTGAAAATAATTGAACGATCGTCTAACGTGTTTTTTCGTGTTCTCTCGACTATTTTCCAGGCTCTTTAAGAATGCCTTCAAAATCAGAAGTACACCAGAGAGTTCGGTGAAACACAGGCCAAAGGCACGACGTCTCCTCGGGATGGCGTCGCGACGCCTGTCCAGTCCGGAAATCATATCGCCGTGTATCGACAAGGAAAACGGCAATTCACAATCCAGTCCCATTGCACACAGTTCCAGTCCACAAAAGGTAAGAACGATTATACATTTTTTCTTGAATTTTGATCGTTCCGATAATTGATTCAAATAGAAATTAAAAGTATCAATACCAAAATTATTAAAATTGGCTAAAGAAATCTTGGGAATTCAAATCTTACAAATTTTTCAATAAAGACTAATCCCACCTTTAATATTCTTGAGACGATGTCAAATATCTCAGTCGGTAACAAAAACTGTAGTTCAATTTTATTCTCGACGGTTGAACGGGCGAAAATAATACCACAGCCGATAACTCCATCTAATAGTATACCAGCTTACTATTTTCCTCTGAAATATTGTATGGTCGTTTCCTTGCAACTTCACGTAACCTTTATTCAAATTTTTACTTTGCTGAACTTTTCACGCCCCATGTCGGATGTCCCTAATGTACGACACTGATAGCCAATCCACCAAAAAATCATGATTACTTCGATTGAGCGGTGTCGCGCGGCCCCTCCGATTATTATCTCTTTTCTAGCCATTTCCCGCCTGCTCGTCGTTAACCAAATTTACGTCGTATTATCACGAATATCTAAGTAACACTCGAAGCGTTGAACTATCTCAAAGTACATATATCGTAGATATCCAGTCTTGCTTTTCCGTCATTCCTGTAAAATCGACGCCGGTCCCGCGTTCCGTGCATCTGTCCAATGCGCATGCGCGTGCCATTGCCCCCACTCGCTTCTCACTCTTGATATTATGAAAACAAGAAACGACCGTTTCCAGTCCCAATACGCTGTAATATTTACATAATGATCTTAGATTACACCGATCGGAAGTTGAAATGTGTCGCGTTGGTGCATAACCTTCTTCGCCTAACCGTTACCGGTGGAAAGAGCATCGTCGTTTCCGGTCTTAACAATCGTCGTTAAATATACTTGACTCTGGTCTTTCACGAATTCAGATTTTGTTTCTATAATTTATACGCCACCTTGCACCATCGTTTTTTCAATTTTTTTTTCCTAGTCGTTGTCGCATCCTCCCCACTTAAAACGTACGGGGCACAAGATGTTAAATAAATTATAGAGACAAATTTTCAACTTGGCAACGAACGATGAAAATTTAATTACGGTTTTTTCTTCTATTTTTACAGATCGTTGGAACTAAAGCGACGAAAGTATCGAGATGTCCATTGGAGGATTGCGACCCGAACAGTCAAGACAGCGGTTACGGAGCCAGTTATCCCGATCGCGACGACAACCTCATCAAAGGCCACGATGGTTTCAGATTCGCCGAGCCCTTGGGTGTCGCACCACGACGTATGTCGATCGAGTCGCGAAGTCCACTTCGACAATCGCCCGTACGCTCGTCACCGCGAAGACCAAAAAGACCGGCATCGATCTTTCGCAGTTTGTCGTCCGATTACGAGAGCATGGACGATGGTTTCAACGAGCTCATCGACATGGACAGTCTCGTCGAGAGTACCCAATTATTGCCAAACGGAATATCGAATCTGTTGTCGGGCGATATCGTCTCGTCGTCGGAAAAGCCAATGGAATGCGACACCGCGACGACCCCAGAATTCGCAAAAACAAAACCAACGATATTGCGACGTTCGTTGTCATTGCAAAACGAGAGAACGGAAAAATGTTACTCGACACCACCCACGTCCAAGGTACGCTCGTGCCTGTTTCGTTCGCCGAACGCCACGTCTTCGGCGTCGAAATTAACGTTCGACGATAATCCACGCGGTGGATTTTATTCCCCGGTGAATTCGCCACCGTTAAAATCCTTCAAGAGACCCGAGCCACCGACCGACTCGAGCCCCGTACTAGTCAAACGATCGAAAAAATCCAACAGTCTACAGCAGATACCGGAAGCGATCGTACCGATTGTTAAATCGACTCTTCAGCGGAGTTATTCGGAAACGGAAGCTCACGCTCACATCAAATCGGCGATACATCGCAGTACGACCGACACCGACCTTACTGGCGATTTTAGCAAACCTTGCATACTTCCGCTTGCCGACGGACATCACGAGGATCTCAAGTCGATCTCGCCGGAAACCCTCGCCGCTCTGATACGGGGCGAATTCGGCGATACGATAAATTCTTATCAAATTGTCGATTGTCGTTATCCTTACGAGTACGAGGGTGGACATATCGAGGGTGCCCTCAATCTTTACAGCAAAGATCTCATCGAACAGATACTTCTCAATCCTATTACTAAACAGCCGGAAATTCAACCAGACGCGAACAAGCGCAGCATACTTGTATTCCATTGCGAATTCTCGTGGGAACGAGGACCAAATTTGTCACGCTTCTTGCGTAATATCGACCGACAACGAAACAAGGAACACTATCCGGCGCTTCACTATCCCGAGATGTATCTCCTTCGGGGTGGTTACGAAGAATTCTATCGCAAGCAGCAACCTCTGTGCTCACCGCAGGGCTACAGACCCATGAAGCATCCCGATCACGAGGCTGATTTACGACAATTTCGCAACAAGAGCAAAAGCTGGCAGGGCGAAAAGACGAGATTAAATGGGTTTACAGCGCGGGCGAATCTCAAGAGATTAGGTTTCTAAAATAGCGAGGCTGAGGCTGCGAAAAAAATGTATACATATATATTTACGTGTATATGGATATATACACGTCAGGAATTGCGCGTACTAACTCCAAAAACCCGAGAGTTTACAGTTTTTCGCTGATAGATGGCGCGAGATGCGGCTTATGTTCCCGTGATACGGTAAAATTTGCCGCTTCTCCCGAATACTAAAAAGTGCAAAGCCGGTGAAGACGAATAACGAAGAGGCTGAAATTATCTTGTTACATTGTTTTCTACAAGATTTTAAAAAGCCTTTCGACGTCGATAAACCGATACACTCGTCGGGATCACCTCTCCCGGTCCTTTGACACGCTGGGACGTCAAGGACTCGGCGAGTTTAATTGTCCTGTATATAAATTGTAGTCAGTCTCGAAATCGAGTACACCGTTCAAGTAAATCTATACCAATTTCTAGTACAAGGAAACTAAAAGCGCTTATGACGACGAAGATGACGGTGAAACTTAAAAAAAAAACAGAATATTATTATACAACTTGCCGTCGGGGCTCGAGTTAAATTTAAAAAAAAAAAGAAAATGGAACTTGTAAATAACCGATGAGAGGATAATGATGCCGAGATGAAATGAAAGAGGCGATATCACATGCACACACGCACATATATATGTATATATGTTTATTATTAAATGGGAGGCCATACCGCATCGAGAGAGATGAAAATGTCGAAAAATGCAATAGCCCGGGCCCAATCCTAGGGACGGCAAGGGCCTTTTAGGGCCGCTAGAAAATAGAGTTGGATGTGTCACAAATTTATTATAATGCTTCATGTAAATCCTCGGGCGGGCATCCCAATTGTACAGACAAGACACTGTTTAACATATTCCACGGCGGCTCTATGAAATATTTCGAATTTACTTTTCTTTTGTCCACAAAGTATTCTTACCGAGATCGGACGATAGACCGATCGACGTTAATTGTCTATAAAAAATCTACGAGAAAAAAATATATAAAAAATAAAAAAAACTTTTTAAAAAGACACCGAAAGTATCATTACTCCGTCGTTGAAGGTGCACCTCTTGAAAGACTATGCGATTGGAGTATCACCCTCTTTTATATATATATATATATGTCTTCAGAATGTACAAAGATGAAAAAGTTAGAACTTTTTTGACGGCGCGTATCCGGTAGATACAAGAAAATTAAGAGATGTTTATTATAGATGAAGAGTCGAATATCCACTTACAAATGTGCAAAGTTCATAAATGTTATATTGTAAAAATTATACCATGTTATATTCATCTTAATGTATAATATAATGTCTTGCAAAAACTAAAAAGCCAAACACCATTTCGAATATTTTCCAATTGCTCTTCTTCCCTAACATAAACGATGGAGGGCTTAATGCGAACGCTAATTGTCTCGAGCTTTTTAATGAATTGGAAGTAAAATTTTAAAAAATCTGCAGGCAGCGATTTCAATTTTAGACTACGACGCAGTGAATAATTTGATCGATCGTTCGAGAATCGTGTTCGTAATTATTTTGAACAGATGTTTCAATAATGGGCTGGTTAACTTTCAATCAATTCAATAAAGGTCCTCTTAATGTTGAATATATAATATAAAAAGGACAACCACGCACCACTGGTCACTAAAGAGTACCGAAAGAGCGCCATCAGATGGTTCATCTTGTTTATTTCAGCAACACAGTTTTTTTACAGTCTACCAAAAAAAATGAAGTGTAGCAAGTGAGCAAAATATAGCCGGCTCATCTCTGCGAAGAATTTCAGACCTGAAAATTTCGAGTACACAGAAACGAAGATATTATATTAATTATCTATGGGCATTTTTCAATTCAACAGGGTAGCTGCACAGAAATAAAGGACAAGATTAGTTCCCTGACATTGATGCCGTAAGCGCTACAAACATCAATATTAAAATTATATAAACCAAAATGGTGTCGTGAGACTATCTTCACAGAGGTCCTGATAATCGCCTATCTTGCCGGAGATCCTATTAACCCTCTGGGACTTGCGCGGTGTCTGTTAGACGCCACTCGATATAAGTTCTCACGTTTCCTCTCGAGGCGCGAGTCCCAGAGGGTTAACCAGCTATCTTCAAGGAAGTCCTATTAATCTACTACTACCTCTACGTCACGAATTCAGATTACTATAGAAGGAATATGCTTATGCTTCGCGTGAAGCCTGCAACCATGGGTTGGACACACGGATGCGTCTCGTGAGAACGCCCACACCGCCGCGGCTTCTCCCGCCACACACCCGCGTCTCATGTTCTGTCTCTATTTTGGCATATCGATACATTTCGATAGGATTCGTACCATCAAACAATCAAAATAGTAAATTGATAAATAAGTAAAAAATACTGTTCACGTTTTCGTAACGTCGCCTACAGCCCGTGGCATCTACAATCCCGCGTGAAGTTGCAGTCGACCGCTGCGACGTCTAGTGGCGGTTTCTGGCGAAGAAAACTTGTCCTCGCGCATAGCCTAGGCATATTCCTTCTATAGTCGTCTGAATTCGTTGTTCCACGTTGGAACTTGTAATATTCGCTGAAAAAGCAGTTTGCTCGGAACATCACTTGAAATCGTACGTGAAACAAACATCATGTCATTCATTTGCTTTGGAGCAAGTAATAAAGTGTATTGAATAATTTGGTTTATTCTTGTTGCTTTTATTTTTCTGCACGTTTTGCACTTTCCTGACAAAGCGCTTGACCGTTGATTACTTTATATTGCAAAAGTGCAGAAAATGTGAGCTAATTGAACAAATCAATCAACTATCGTAATTGCTGTGTATACTGTTCGAGATTTCAGTGTTCGGAACCATTCATTTATTTTGCACCGTTGCTCTAGAAACGTGGCAAAAACGTATAGTAATAGCATATATAGACTTATATAAGATTGAAATTGTATGGTATTACGCCGGCCGGCTTGATCTGGACGATCTGAACGAATCGACACTTATAAAGAGTTATATCAAAAAACGTCAGAAAGTTTTGAAAAGTTGTGACGTGAATACCTTTATAAATACAGTACTAGGTAGTATCACAGAAATGTGAACGGCACCAAATATATCCAAATTCAAACGATCAATACGCGAAAAATAAGAGACGAGTGGAAAATAAGCTGCGGTGGTGATACTGCTCGATAAACAAAGGCTTTAGGTCTTAACAGATACAATGTGACATCTTCCCAAGACTCGTTACGGGGGGTTTAGAGTCGCGTCTCGAAACACATCTCATTATCATCGTTCTACAAGCGTAAGAGTTGAGTCGTAAATATTGAGTCTTAACAGATACAATGTGACATCTTCCTCAAGACTCGTTACGGGGGGTTTAGAGTCGCGTCTCGAAACACATCTCATTATCATCGTTCTACAAGCTTAATAGTTGAGTCGTAAATATTTAAGTAAAGCCGACAATTTAATCTTGTTTGAAGCTAGGTTTCGGTAAATTTAGAAAAGTAGTGAGGGATTACATTTGAAAATGTCCGAGCATATGAGAGAAAGATATAAGCTATTCTAACGGAATGCGCGTAAAAATAGAGCAAATCCGATTGAGATCGCGGAAAAGTTTGGGCACTACAGAATGAGAAAGAAAGCCATGCAAAAGAAAGCTCCTGAGGGCCATGGGGATAGCATAAGCGATGAAGAACAACACCGGGAATTCGTCCCGTTAGCTTTAGCAGGATACAACGGTGCAAGGTGCTGCGGGGACGGAAGCGAATGAAATAGACGTTAAGATAGACGTATTAACGAGAAACCGACGTTTTACAGTGCCTACTACGTTGTTTATTTACGTCGAAAAGGGCATAACCTTGATTACAAACGGGCAAGAGAATTCGTTAACCTTCCTTCTGCGAGTAGATAACAAACATTGTTCACAAAATTGCTATACGATACATAATGAAAAAGTTAGGCCTAGAATCTATAAAATAACGCGACATCGCGATTTACCGGTTATCAAAGAAGTAGATAGCGTCTCCAGGTCAAGTAATGATTATGCGAGGTCCTCATTAAGCAATTAAAGTGCACAGACTTGCGTATCGTCGTGCAGCCGGGCAAAGACTTTTTTTCCACTGCTTGACGATTGTATATACATACGTATCACGGAGGTTATGCAAGGATTTTAGTAGCTCTTTATTCTTTCAACAGCCTTGGTCGGTGGCAGATCTATCGTTAGACTCGGTACTCGATTTTTATCATCAATGGCAGACGCACTCAAAACTCACGGTGTCGTACCAGATGTGATCGACACTGTACCTAAGGAAGTTCTCAAGGTTACTTATTCCAAGGACCTTGCTGTTGAAATTGGCAAAGAATTTACACCAACTCAGGTCAAGGACAAACCCACTGTCAAGTGGACTGCCGATTCTGCTGCTTTTTACACCCTTTGCATGACTGGTGAGATAAATCTTAATTCTTCCACTTTCAATTATCAAAACTTTCTCATTTTGCGAGTCATCGTATATTTTCTTGATACAAATAACTTTGGAAAGTTTCTTCGACACAATTTGTTTCATGTCGTATGGTGAGAGTTTAGGGAGTATGCGATATCCATCTAAATGATTCTGTTCAATAATCGTCATGGACTCACGAATTTCAGATCCCGATGCGCCGAGTCGAAAAGAGCCAGAGTTTCGTGAATGGCATCACTGGCTCGTTGGAAACATTCCCGGTGACAAAATATCCGAGGGCGAAGTTCTTTCGGACTACATCGGCTCCGGTCCACCACCTAAGACCGGCCTTCATCGTTATGTCTTCGTCGTATACAAACAACCCGGCAAGATAAATTTCGACGAGAAACATCTGACCAACAGAAGTGACGAGGGACGCGCGAAATTCGCAATCCGAAAGTTCGCGGCCAAGCATAAACTTGGCGAACCCATCGCTGGTACGATGTATCAAGCTGAATACGACGATTATGTACCGATTCTTTACAAACAGCTCGGTGCATAAATACATATCTTTGGATACAATTTTACACCATTGTACTTCCAGTTACGGTAGCCCGCATATTTTGGAATTCCACTGTGGATATTCCAAGCTCGCAAAAACATTATTCCAGATTTATTAGTTACTGCTGAATGCGATGGCCATAAAGTTTATAAGCGTTTATATTGTTATTTTAAGAAGGCCGAAATGAATAAATTTAAATAAAACTGCAAGTATAACGAATTATTTAATTCTCAGCTCTATCAATACTCGTCCTACTATTGTTTCTTCCTTGACTCGAAGCTCACCGGCTTCATATCAGACGTTGTAACTGTTACAGAGCCTTTCTCTCTGCATGTATAATACAAAAGGGAATTGGGATTTGAAACACGTATGATCGTGAGAGATTGTTACATTTTTGTTTTCCATGATAGTAAATTCGTTTCTAAGATATTTAATATTTTTCAAGATATGGGATATCTTACGGTGTCCATAGATGTTTGGCAATCTATAGTAATGCACGTTTTTTAAAAATATCAATGGTCTTCGAAAGCATCGCTTAACAGATTCTCCAATCTCAGTCAGCTTCAAGTTGTATGGCTTGTCGGGCAACTTTGCCGAGTAATATGGTCCAATGCACATTTTCAAGGGCTAATATGATTTTTTTCTATATCTAATAAAGTAGTATTAGTAACTGGTCGCTTAGTTTACTCTTTTAGATTATCTTACTGTGCAAATAGATGCCTGGAAACCTATAGTAATTCGCGTTTCTTAAAAATATCGATGGTTTTCAAAATCATGGCCTAACAGATTCTCCAATCTCACAATCACTCAGCTCCAAGTTGTATGGTCAATAGTAATATGGCCGATTAATTTACTCTATTAGACAGTATTTTAACGGGGTAATGATTATCGCTTTAAATATTAAACTGAATATTTTCCGTTAATGGACAATATCAAAATTGTTATTCGATTGTTAATGATTATCGCTTTAAATATTAAACTGAACATTTTCCGTTAATGGACAATATCAAAATTGTTATTCGATTGTGTAAAATTTATCAAAATACACTTAGAGTCAAATAGTATTTCAGGCAGTGTCCTAAACCTGCTCTGCCTGAAATTTAACGGTGACATTTCATTCTATAGCTGTCAAAATTCCACGGTTAACTCATATACCAGAGGTCAACGCTCTCGTGTTAAATCTTTTTTTTTTTACCGATACCAGCCGATACTAACGGAATCGAGTTTCAGAGCCACCAACCAAGTCGACCTTGTCCGTCGATGCAGGTCCATTAGAGTATCCAGGAAAACGGGGGTATATATAAAAGTCCGTTCTCGCGACCGGCAACGAGTCAGTTATATCGCTACCGCATCGAAGTTACAACGATGAAGTGTTTGCTCGCAGGTGAGACAACGACTCGGTAATCATAGGAACAAAATCAGACTTGTCGTTAAATTAATTATCACCGTATTATTCTTTTAATTTTTGTAAAACTTTCATCGAAATATAATCAAAATTTATTTTTTTTCTCAATAATTTTCAGGTACTTTTCTGTGTGCGCTCGGGCTCGTCTTGGCCGACGTGGAATCCGCATTCAAAGAAGCCAAAATCGAGCCTGATATTATCGACAAATCACCGATCGAGCCAATAGAGGTAAATTATTCGTCTTTCGTTAAATTCAATAAATATGAAGAATTGACAAATGTCGATCGAAGATAAAATTATACTATCGTAAAACTAAATTTATTTGTCTCCTTTTCTTCACATCTGTAATCAGATAAAATACGACAACAAGACCGTCGACTTGGGAAACGAATTTGTACCCACCGTGACTAAAAATGTTCCAGAAGTTCACTACAAACACGAGGGAGGTGTTCTCTATACACTTGCGCTAACCGGTAAGCCTTTACGTCCAATTGTAAAATAAATTTTTCTCATTCTTGTTTACCCGTTGAACTGAATTTGCAGTATGAAAATTATCGTAAGAAGCGAGGTATTATTAATGGTACGATATGTAACTTTTCAAAATATAAACTGAAGTCTTGAACGTGTTATCAATGAAACGTAGACTCAACGAAGAACGAACTTTCACCGTCGGCCAAACCTGTTTGCATTCCTTTTCCTATAGTATGCATGCTCGATAGTTGGATTTGTGGAGATCGTTCCAAGAACTGTGTTTAGTTCGGATCGTGTGTTTTTTTCATTTTCAAGCGAGAATAATAATGCGAATAATCTGATAACGATCGAATAAAAAAATTGAAGAATCAAGTCGTCTTGTCACGAGTTTCTGCGTTCTCGTATTTGCATGATTGTACAAAAATTCAGGACTTACAACAACTTTTTCCCGAGGTAGCTGAAGGTCGATTTGAGATTATTAACCAATTATTTGATGGTAATCAATGAATGAATGAAATCAATTAACTCGTCGAGGAAAACTCAGATTGACGATATGGCGATGTTAAGGCGATATTTGCAGTTCGGACTGTACTCAGTATGTACTTTGTGTCGTATTTGTACTTCCCCCCGATTCGAGGCGCAACATCACTGTACTTTCTCTCGAGTCTTGTGCGAGAGACATCCTTGCAAATAGAATAAACGTACAATATTGTCAAGTAAGCGAGTTAAATATTTTTAAAAACGGATTTTCAAGACGTAACGTAAAGTTGCATAGGGTTTTCACTGATTGTGAGTTCAACTTACTATAAAATCACTGTAAAACATGATTTTCAAATATTCAATAATTTGAGTCAAAAATAATATGGGAACAATTATAATCAAACCGTTAAAGTCTTACAGCAGAAACCTTGAAAAATTGTAATTTGACTATTGGTGCCTCATGATTATTGCTCAGTCTCAGAGGTCAATTTATTCGTAATGGCTTTTTCCATTCTCGCTTTTTACAAAAGAAGCCAGACAAACCCGATAGAGAGCATGACGATTCAAACGTATTGCAGAATAAATGGAATTTTGGTTTGAACATATCGGTTATTTCCCTAATTATTTACAATATCCAAGAATTCATTGGTCTGACAATTCTACAAAAAGTATTTCATACACTCTAACATACTTGAACTGTGAAAACTTTCAGATGTTGAAAAAAAATGCCTGAATCATAGTTTAGATAATAATTAAATAACGCGTACACACTGCTTTTCTCAGATATGTTTTAGGCAAATAAATTATAGCCAAACTAAGCTTTAGGTAAATAAATATAAGAATTTCTGTACAAAATTTATCCATCTGATAAAATGTTTTTATATCACAATTTTCCAGAGATCCTATATTTATATCTCGCTCCTCCTTTTGTCGTACGATAGATCCTGACGTTCCGGTGAGAGGATACAATCGAGAATGGCAGCATTGGCTAGTCGGAAATATTCCTGAAGATAAAGTAGCCAAGGGTGAAGTACTGACCGAATACGTCGGTCCTGCACCGCCGAAGGACTCCGGCACACATCGTTACGTATTTCTTCTGTACAGACAGAATCAAGGTGCCATTACCTTTACTGAGAGACGTCTCGGTGCCAGGTGAGTCAGCGCATGATCTATAAATAAACAGTAGGCCAACCGTGACACCTTTTACGCGTATCTACATTTATAAAGCAGTATAATAATTTTTATAAAAAGCATCGATATGAAAATTGAAACAAATTTTTCCATTTTACAGAGACAAGAGCAGAAACAGATTCTCCATAAAGAAATTCGCTAAGAAGTACAACTTGGAAGGACCGATAGCCGGAAACTTCATGAGAGCAAAGTTCGACGATTACGTTCCAATTATTCATAAGCAGCTTGGCTTTTAACAATTGAACTTAAATAATAATATGTCCCCTTTTTTTATATCGTATTATTGATAATTACTCAATTTCTATTAACAATTGTCCATACCGTTGGAAACTTCGCGAAAGAAATTTTCAATGTAGACTGGCTACAAACATCACGGTTTTTAAGAATTTATCAAAAAAATTAATTCGACCTATTTTTCACGAATAATCCGACAAATAAAAACATTTAATTGTTACTTACAACGTAATTCGTCAGTGTATAATTTATAGGAGCAATGCACTTCGTAAATTGTTATCCGCGATCAATTACGTCACTATTTTATTATTATTATTTGTAGAAGATAATGAACTAAATGAAATATTTCTTATTTCTCAATTGTTCAAGGAACATTTATTTTATTTCGATACAAAACACTTATTTCATTATTGGAATCGAATACCACAGTAAAGAAATTCATTTTCGCCTCGTTGCGCGACGTTTCACGAATTCGCCCGGACGCTCATCCGTCTCTTATATCCTAAAATCTCAGCTACAATAGTGTCAAGCTTTTGGTGGATAATTTATCTCGTTTACACTCGTTCCCTTAAGCCGTTTATTGTTCACGCTGGGCACGCAGGCGTGTCAATTATAACATACAATTCGCGTTCGAAAGCATCCCAATATTATCTTATTTAATTTCTCGGTTTTTCTCTTTCGCATAATCATACATTTTCTTTACAGACCGGTCGCCAAATTTCGATATCGAAAAATCAGGCGAGGTAAACAAAAAACATGGCGTGTTTTCTGTGAGAAAATTTTCTCGCGTAATTGCGATTAACTCGTCGTTTGCCCAGCGGACGTTTATCGCGAAGATAGTTTGGCGTATCTAATTTTCTCCCTATTCACTTTTTTCCTCCCCGACAATTTCATAAAATACAAAAAATTATCGATGCACAATTTTGTATCTTTGTCGCGGAATAATTGTTGCACCGGTTTTTTATTTCGTCGAATTTAAACGTCGCTTAGCTCGCGCTCGAATGGACCGCGAAAGCTTTGACGCGCGACGAGAATAAAAGAAAATTGAATTATTCTAAATTTCTCTCACGTATTTCTACGTCGCTTATCGTTTACGCTAAGACGATTAAATACGACCTCTTCTCTTTATCTCTTTTATTCAATGCTTTTGTTTTCTTCTTTTTCTTTTATTATTCGTTTTTTACTTTTTATTTTCTTCAACGTCGGACAGAATGACTAGAATAATATGTGCGCGTTGTTTTTATTTATTTTTTTGTTTCTTCATTTTCTTCCGTTCTTTATGTTCTTTCGTTCGTGTCCAGATCAAAGCCTTTATTTTTAACGATCGTATTTCTTTTTTAACGATCTCGATGAAGCGCGTCGGAGACCG
The DNA here is from genome assembly GCA_951802705.1 of Netelia virgata. Lineage (NCBI taxonomy): Eukaryota > Metazoa > Arthropoda > Insecta > Hymenoptera > Ichneumonidae > Netelia > Netelia virgata. The sequence continues at coordinate 10,360,404 of OX637863.1, read as the reverse complement.
AACGCGTTATCGCGCGGCGAATTTTTCATTCGTGTGCCGGACACGCGTACGCGATAAAAGAGCTCTCGACGTGATATTTCGCGAACCGCGAACGCGACGAATCGGGGCGGAAGAATTTACGCCGCGTTCGATTCGAAGTTTTCGTTCTCTCTTTTTTTTCTCTCTCTCTCTCTCTCTCTCTCTCTCTCTCTCTCTTTTAATCTCACCACCGCATTCAATTTAATCCTATATTACAATTATTTATCATTAATATTACAATTAGAGAAAATCGTTTCTCCATGCAGTGTCTCGCTAAACGAGCCACCGGTGGGGGGCTCTTCGATCTTCGATCGTGAACGAAGATTTTCGTTTCTTCTTTTTTTCTTTTCTTTTTTCTTTTATTTATTTACTTCGAGACTCCGACAAAAGTCTCTTGAGCATGTTCGTTAATCTATGTATTTTCTTTAGTCTTCGTGAGATAAAACGCATTGTATCTCGTTAAATCTTTTGTTTTCTTATCTCTCTCTCTCTCTCTCTCTCTCTCTCGCTCCACTATATTTCTTTCATCGTCCATTAAACTTTCGGTCGATGAGATCATAAATTTGTAGCACGTTTCACGTTGTGCGTGCCTATACGATAAATAAACGAGAAAATATGTTCTTGCATCTCTTGAATCGTTTCATTTTCTTTCCTCCTTCGTTCTCGTATGCATTTAGCTATGAACAATGATAATGATAATATGTAATTAAATAACAAATGTATCTTTTCGAACCTTTGGTTCTTAGCAGCAGTCGTTTGAATCGCCCAGCGACTCGTAAAGAGGGTCATTTATATTTCGATCGTTCTCGTACGCGCTCGATCGAATTCCACATTTTTCTCTAATTTCTTCCGTTTGCTTTTTTCTTTTATCTTTTTCTTCAGATATATATGTATATATATATATATATATATATATATATATATATGTATGTATGTATGTATATATATATCTTAGGCTCAGCTCACAACTACTTGCAAACACGCTTTAATTCGATTATTCGAGGAATCCCGGTGGTGTGTTAAACGCGTCGCGCAAATAATGCACGGACGAGGAAATACAATGTTACGCTTCGATTTCTGGGATTCCTCGTTCGATGCGATCCAAGCTAATTATAACTTCGCTAATGAATATATACGAAATAGTCTTTCGATAATCAATAATGTACGAATAATCACGAGATCTTCCGCACGTTCTAGCTAGATCTTTCTGCATTCTCTTTCTGACCTCACTGGGGACAGTGTTTTTATTTGTTCTCCAGGGGTAACTTTTTTTAAGGTAGGTTCTTTTTTGGGAGGGCTAGTTTCGTGTTTTTTTTTTTTTTTTTTTTTTTTTTAAGGCAACGCGAGATCCGGATAAAACGTGATGTTCGAACATAACTCGTGATCGCGCACGTCGCCCCAGCCACCGTTGCCTTTTCTCAGTTTCGTTTTCTTTGCCACCCCGGCGATGGTCAGAGTCAACTGAGATGGAAATAAATGGGAACGCGCGGCTTTCAGGACATTCTGCACTTTGGCGATCACCGCAGTCGATTCACAGTTGTTCTTCTTGTGATGGACACCGCTGGAACGATAATGATGATGTTTGAGGCATCGATTGATCGAACGAACGACGAGTAATCGATTTAATAATTTTTCGATCGATTTGAGACTAATTCATTGAATTTTAGTTTCTTACTTGTGCGATTGACTGGTTAATTAAATGATAAATGACAGGCAGGGCTCGAGGGTCGATCAATATAAACAATGAGTTATTCATCGATAAATCGATAAACTAATCGATTTACGTTCTCAATTTTGTTTTTGAGTTTCCATTGTATCGAATCATTTTGTAAAATAGTATCTCATTGTTATTGATAATTCTGTAAGGTTGGTTCCATGGAAACTCTCTAAATAAAATTTTCGTATTTTCATAGTTGATCAAAAAGCATTTTTTTAAAAATCCATTGCTTCGTTACGTAATTAAATAATCGACTACTTAATCAGATAATAAATCACTGGTATATTTGAAGACTCGAACGATTTAAGGCATTAATTCATTTTTTGATTTATCAAATAATCCCTCGTTATCAATAATTGTTGCCCATTGTGTGCAAATTAGAAAAGAAATGAGATTTTCTTTTTAATTTTCATATTTGATCAGAAAACATTTGTTTTTTTTTAAATAAATAGATTTTCTCATTACCATTCTCCAATGTGAAAAACTCTGGGCGCTCTCATCATCATCGCAACGAGGCCTGAATCGAGTCGAGGCGCCGCCCCGGCACCCTTGCTCGGTGGAAGACAAGTCTGGGCAACGTGTTGAAGACTCCAGTCCCAATTATAATCGTCGTACGAGCAAAATTGGGAGGCACATTTTCTCAGTTTGTTCCACGTAACGCGATTGAAAGCCATTCCCATATTGTGCTTGCTCGATATCCACGGTATGACCTCGGCCTGAGAATGGAAAATTCGCGTCAAAAAAGAAAAACAAACACAAAAATTTGTTTTCACGGTCCGACTCCATCGACTATTTTGAAACGTATACCAGGAATGAAAAAAAAAAACAAAAATTAAACAGTATTATATGGGAAAAAAGAAGACGTTTTCAATACCCGATGCTCAAATCTACCGAAGACGTATCAACCCGAAAAACGTATACCTAAAATATTCTCGTCATGCAGAAACATACGCAGCGTAACGGTGGAATGGAACTGCAATAAAAGTAACGGCCCAACAGCAATTTTCTTGCAGTACGTTACATATTACATTCCTCATATTCGATTTGTTCTTCTATCGAAGCGATTTTACGTTGCGCGAAACATGCGATCCAGGCATGCCTATGTCGAATCTCTACTCTACGGATATAGCGAAAAGATGAAAAACGATGTAAGAATGGGAAATAAGTTGGATTGGTGCAAATGTTGATGAAATGTGCGCAGCTTTTGTACCGAGGAAGTTGGAATTATTTAAAGGTCAATCTTTTCTTCAAAGTCAAAGTTCTTTCTACAGGCGTCAAAACAGGATAGAGCTAAGATGGTTATGGAAAAGCGACAATATAGATGAAAAAAAAATATATATATATACCGGGTGTCTCAGAAGTTTCGGATCGTTTGCAACCTGCGGGTAGCCAGTGGTGCCACGAATTCACCTGCGAAGTTTGCACGATCAGTTCGCGATAGTTTTTAAACGAGAGACGATCTAAGTTGTCCCATCGGAGAGCTGAAATCGGCTGGTTTCTCACTCGCGTTCCTCGCGCCATGGCAGTGCGTGAGAAAAGCCCGAACTAACGACGATAGCCGAGTTTTAGCTCGTAGCTGATAGCTATAGTCATCAATCTAACCTCGTGCTGGCGGAAAACGATGTTCCTTTAAACTTTGAATACGAGTTGCTATCGTCTTGATCGCGATCGAACGCAGTCGCTTCCAATTCTCCGATTGGACGATTTAAATTGTCTCTCGTTTGAAAACTATCGCGAATTGATCGTCCGGATTTGGCATGTGACTTTGTGACATCGCCAGCTATCCGTACGTACCAGACGAGCGTGGGACTTTTTGGACACCCTGTATATTATTAGGACTATATATATAGAGAGAGAGTCTCGTGGGAATGTTTGTTGTTCATGTCGTTAGACCTTCTGATAGTGACTGTAGAGGCTTGGCAAAAGTTGAAAAGCCCATGAAGGTGACGCCTGGATAGTCTGGGTATTCTGGTAAGTCGACATGCTACCCTGTTGTGCCGATCCGTCGTGCCTCTTTAGACCCCGTAGAAGCTCCTTTTGCAGAGCACCGTTGACCCCAAGATACTGCTCGAGGTGATAATTCGTGCGTGAAAAATCGTGTCGATGATTATTTTTCTTTCTTTTTTGCGATTGTTTTTTCTTCTCAACAGCGGATGGAAATGACGATGATTTAGGCGAGGGTGTGTAAATAGCGAATGCTGTGATTCTATTTTCTTTTTTTTTTTATTATTGTTTAGTCAACTGTGGATAATGACCAGTTAGAGCGAGTATCGCGTGTGTAATAAATTAATGGTGATGCTCTTGTGCAATTTTCCTTATTTGCAACGTCGATGAGACGGAAGGCGGGGGTCTGACTCTGCAAGGATCGCTCTTCGTCGTCCTCGATTCGCGACATATTTGTGCAAGTGTCGCGTCGTCGAGGAGACGTCGAACGTTTTATTCAACGATATAAAACTTCGATGATTTATTTCGACAGCGAATAATGAAATTCAGTAGTACGGATTTACGAGGAATTTTGTTTTTTTGAGATAATTTTTTTTGGACATGTACTTTATTAGAAGTTTTGACGGTTTTAAGGCAATTTGAGAGAAGAGGTCTCTGTGACGTCGGTATCAACGTTTAGCCTATAACTTCTTGTCGATATAATAATTTGGATGAAAACTTGTTACGGTTAATTACACTTTAAGAAAAATTTCAATAATTTTTTTGTACATATTATCGTTTTGCTCGTAATTTGACATTTTCAAAAATCTCAACAAACTATATAATTCATCCCAAAAATTCATATTGTTGGACGAACTTTTATAAAATAAAATTTAATACACGAATAATTAAGATTTTATAAAAATTTGCATCCCCTTCAGAATAATCATAGGAAACCCTGTTTTTTTTTAAATATTCACCGTGGCCTTTTTTCTCAATGCAACGAGACTACTGAAATTTTCACGTTTTTTTCGTCCGATGTTTTGTTCACTCGTTCGTTTAAGTGGAATAACTGTGGCATTATTTTCGACAGGTTCGTTCAACCCCCAAAATTGATTTGAAATTCTCACCTTACGACTGAAATCGGCGTAGTAGTTGTACGTTTTCAGGTAAGTTCCGAGCGACAATACGTTGCAACGCTCGCAGCTGTGCTTGCACGTTCGTTCCATCAGTCTAAGAACGTGAAGAAAATCCTCGGCTACGTAGTGATCCTCCTCGAGAAACAGAACCATACCCGTGTGATTTCGCATGACCATCAGCTGATCGAATACACGATTTGCTTTCCACCACCAATGATGCTTCGTCTGAGTAAATTTTGCCTCTCGGTAATGTCCGTAGAGATCGGGATGCTGGGCATTCGTGCACTTGAGGTTCATTGCTCTGTTCGTTGGAATAATATTCGTCAGGATAAGTAAATCGTTTGCGAACGAGCGAATAAAAAAACCTTATTAAATAGGAAATTTAATAAATCGTTATCTACAACACAAGAATAAATAATAATAATAATAAAATTAAATAAATAAATAATATATTTTTTTAAAGCACTTGAAATCTTTGTCAAAACTTCCTAGGTAATTTGTTAATCAGCATTTAACGAAAAAGGTTCTTTCGATTAATTTCCTTCAAAAAAATCGTTTTTTTTTTCAATAAAATTTATGTCAATGTAGAATTATTCTCAATTAAATTTGTTCTTATATGTCTTTGGTGGTTGAATTATTATGGAAACCGGTAAGATCAAAGAATATTGCGATCAAAGTGAGAAAAGGGAAATGTCGAAGGAAGTAATCGAGATTAAAATATAATATCGCACTCACTGTTGCCTGTCTATATTGCGAGGACAATCGTTGGGATCCTCGCCGGGAAACGTATAAGGGTGCGTCTGTATACTGTGCGGATAAAATATTTGCATGACCCGACAAAAATCGACGCTCTGAACGAGATAATTTATATCGGGATGCCAAACATCGTGGCTGAAAACGAGCAGAGCCTGCTCGATTCCTCTCGCCTGTGCCAACGATACAATGAGATGCCTGAGATAAGTCAGTCTCGCGTGAACCTGGACCACTATCACCGGTGCATCGATCGACAACGGACCAAACGCCTCGTCGTTGTAAACTCGCTGCTCGGCATTGATCCGATTTATGTTCTTTCTTATCTCGATTATCTCGAGATCGGTCAGAGCTGCCGCTGTTCCGTTCGTGACCATCGACGAGTTTCTTCGCTCTTTCAAGAATCTAAAAAATGCAACGAAAAATACATATTTTATGTTTTTTTTTTTAAAATTATTATTTTAAACAGTACGACGGGGAAATATTTCGACATTTTTCACATCGTTTCGCATATTTTATCTAAAAAATATCATTAGCCGAGAGATTTTACGAAAATTTCTGCAATTATTTCTGTTCTTACGAATTATCGAAACAATTTTTTAAAATTATTTTGCATATTTTTTTATAAAAAATTGAATTATCATTTGTCGTTATTAGACATTTTTTTCGCTAAATTGTACGTATTGTTTTTACGATTTCCGAAGAATTCGAGGTATCGAACAGTAGCAAGGAATAAAGGAGAAGTTGTAATAATAAGAGGAATATTATTACCTGTGGAGTTCTTGAGGCACAAGAGCGAAGAGAGTCTCGTTCGCGGACGATTGACTCGGTAGATTTCTCCCGGTAAGGCTGATAACGTGTAGTTGAAGCCAGAGGAAGGTCGCGAGAAAAACAAGAGCGAGAGTACGCACTAGAGTTCCACGGCTCGATCTCCCCCCCGCGACTACGGTAACACCTGAAAATGTACGTACACCTCGTTAAAAGCTGCCGATCTCTACTTTCAAATAAATCTAACTCCAAGCCCCCATAATTATTATCTCTAATTAATTACATTAGCGATAAACATATTTTTTCCAATATTATTTACAACGAATAATGATTATAAATCTATGCATAAATCTATGCGTATTTCGCTCGCTAAATTATGACAAGCTCGTGAACGTCGAGCAGTGCCGAAAGCTGATAACGATACGGGCGGCACGTATTGTTTCCGGAAATTAGCGAAGCTCGTCAGGGTGACGGACAGGACGACAATTGGGTCGAGCAATTAGAGAGATTGACGCGCGATGCACCGGTTCGATCGATTTGCATCGTGAACAAAGACGAAAACATATTTTTTAAAAAAGAAAAAAAAACATACAATAAACTCCGGAATAAACTGAATAATCTATGAACGAAGATTGCGATTTAACATCGAGGTCAAGCAGCGTGAATGAATAGTCGATTAATTAGATTCGTATAAATGAGAACGTACAACATATTTTATCTTCTATTCGATATCGATAGCAGGATTTCATTTGAATTATTCGGAAAATAGAAGGATGTATTGGAAATCGTTGTCGAGCTCCATGAAACTCTGTACAACGTACCGGAACACGCTTCGAGTCGCTGTCGTACCGATTGTATACCTATCTAAAACTTTATGTCTTGCACTAAATGGAATTCCTATACGAGGCTGTAAAAATTTTATACTTTGGTTTCTTCCACTATATATATATACAGGGTGAGGCACATAAAGTCTTAGAGAGCAATAACACTCAAACTATTGATCATATACAAAAATGTTTCAGAAAACAATGAAAAAAGTCATTTTTTTATACTTTCAGTAAATCTACCGAAAAATTCTTGCTCCTTTAATTCTTTTGTAAACTTTGATCAATCAGTCCGGAAAAACGGTTCAATGGATCGATTAAAAAATTGACAGGGGTATCGAGGGTACATTGAGCTGTAATAAATCCTGAAAGTCTGAGTCTCCTCATCAATATTCGTTAATAAGCGGTATATTTATTAAAACAACGAAAAAACGTTACTTTTTCATACTTTTTTCAAATCAATGTGGAAGATAACAAAAAAATTACGAAAAATTACGAAAGGGTCTTATAGGAAGTGTTTTCAAGTTTTCGAAACTATCCTTGAATTTTCTGTGCGATCATTGGCTGCTGAGATATCGATGGCCAAAGGCAAAAGGACCTTTTTTCATTAAAAATCGGATATTTCAGCGAAAAGTTGACGTAAAGAGATAAATACAAAATCAAATTGAAGTTGAAACAACAGGCTATTTAGCTACCAAAAAAATACATGGTTTCAATTAAAAAAAGTGGAGTTGACCTTGACGTAGCGTCAGCGCCTCCACCGATAAAAAAGGATAGTCAAGCATGACGGCCTTCTCGAACACTGAAACTTTTGTCTGAAATATTTTTGGATATGATAACACTTTATGTGACTCACCCTGTATACAAATTTATACACATAAACATGGGGAGTAGTTTCGCTAAAATGAAAATTTCGCTAAAATTCCATGGAAACGCGGAGTTTGGCACAACAATGGAAATTCTCTTTAATGAAATATTTTATGCCGAAAGAATAATGAATAGAAAAAAAATTATAAATGGGAGAAAGAGGGGAAATTTCAAAAATAATGCATCGCCTAAATATAATATCTCGTCCAGGCGGGTCATTCGTCGTTGTGACTCCCGCATCATGTAAAAGCACATTAGGTCGTTATGTACACATTCGAACGATGATATACAGTGTTACATAAGCTCGAGTGTTTATATAAAGAAAGGGGGTAGAAGAGAAAGAGAGAGAGAGAGAAAGGGGTCGAGGGAGTAGGAGAGCGACGAGAGTGATGAGAGTGAAGTAGAAAGAGACGATAAAGTCGAGAGAGAGACAGAGAGAGAGTGAGAGAGAGAGAGATAGAGTGAATTTGGTACTGATGCTTCGACACATGCCAGGTATATGGTACAGAGAACTTTCTACGTATATTTATGTGTATGCATGTACGAAAATCTATCCTCCCTCAAGTTATAAAGTTATTTCGAGTTGTGACGAGAAGGGGCCGAGGTAGAGAGAGAGAGAGAGAGAGAGAGAGAGAGAGAGAGAGAGAGAGAGTGCACGACAGGGTGAATAAGAGCAAAAAAGAGGGTAAAAAAAGAATCTCAAGACTGGGAGTAAAGTGTATGGAGACATACGGGACGTCACTTGATATATATGGGGAAATCCGTTCCGACTCGATGTTCATCTCCGACGAGAACCTTTTGTTTGTTGGTACAATCATTGAAATTAATGTTTAAAAAAATTCGTTTTTATCACAAATTTCTAAGAGCGTGGAAAATAGTATTTTCAGCGAAAAACGATGAAATAAAATAAAAATATTCGAAATAAAAATATTTATTATTCATTTTTATGTGTTGATTTCTAGCAATTCTTAGATCTTTGAGCTCAGACTTAGGTACTCTTACGTAAAGAAAATCTTTTTAAATAATATATTATTACTATATTGAAAATTGATTTTTAACCTCATAGCCGTGAAAATATTTTTACAACGAGAATCAATAAATACTTATTTGTAAAATAGCTGAAAGTCATTTTTATCAATAATTTGTTAAAAATAGCATGCAAATAATCGTTTTTATTATTACTCGAAGAAAATGGAATCGTGGATCGAACTGAGACGGAATAGCCTATGTATTTTTGTGTATATAACTACATATATAACAGATGGTGGGCTATGTCGCTCGCGGATATTTGCATCCAACGAATTACGCGCTTCTACACAGCCGGATATGTATATGTATGTGTATATCGCGCACGCACACGTATATAGAAAAGCTTGCAGCAACGGAAATGAGATGGAGTTTCCTGTGCCCAGAGAAAAGAGAGTGCTGAAGAAATAAAGCCGCTCTAAAGATATGCGAATGGTCGAGAATGGGAGAAACTCGGATTGAAAGAAACAAACGTTCGCGCATTTATGTACGAAGTTCCTCGAGATTCGATGCCTGTATACTATTTTCGAGTGCGAACAGTCATCCTGTGCAAATGTAGGACTCGCGACTTTCGAGGTTCGTCGTACGCGTGTTAATAATCGTTTCGAAGATACCAAAACATACAATGAGAGATCGTATGAATCGTCGAGGAAATTTTTGGGAATAAAATTGTTTTTCTTTTTCGAGAAAAATGCAAGTGCACTTTTAAAATGCATGCTGTTCGGCGGGATCAGGCAATTAGAAAGAAAATATCATTCCGATTTTTCGTAAAGACTCGCTATTAATTAGCCTAATGAAAAAACGGATTAATTAACAACTCGTAGTCTAAATTAGGCGTAATTAGTGTTAGACAGGTTTTGTGACAGGTGCACAGCCAACAGTGAGTATTAAGGCGTTACATACCTTTATAAATATGAAAAAATCGATCTTTTTATTATATATTTTATCGATTGTACGATGTTTCAAGAATAACAAAGTTATAATAGAAACAAGGCGCTCGAGTGCGAAAAACCAACGACTGGCGTGCAGCTACGCGTTTTTTTAAATTTAAAACCGATTTTCTCGAAATTTTGATTCAAAGTGAATGAAAATTTATACGTTAACTATTATACTATCGTTTAATGCCTGACATAAGATTTTTCAAATGTATGGTTTATTTTTATTTTTAGAAATAAAACAACATTTCTTTAAACTCAAGAATTTTCTTTTGCTTCAAATAGATGTTTTATTTATCTACTTTAGCAGTTCGGTTTGGTTAACAGAAAATATATTTTTTTGTCGGTTGCCCGAAGCCGAAGATTTTTTTAGACCGCAAACGGCGTGTTCGTAAAAACGTTTCATTTTCGAGAGAACATTTTTCGGTAAAATTTTCAAGTGAATCAAGAAAATCAAGGAAATTTCCTTCCATAATTGACAAAACTTTATTTTACCTATAATAAAAATTGTCCAGTTTTTATATAATTTCATCGCGCCCGAAGGTATGTAACCCCTTAAAAATGATTGTTTATACGCTAACCACTAATTACTTATCACTACCGTGATAATTATATTTCGAGAAAAATGGCATATTCTGTTTTTAATTGCATTTTGTATTCCGCAAATTAATTATTTTAGGTAAACGCGAAACGAATCATGAGTTTCTTGTCAACACCGCTAACTGTGAGATGACCTAATTGCTGACTAAGGTGAGTCGTCGTCAAGCGTGAATTATTATTTTTTTTAATAGTGAGAAAAAGTAAATTAAACTACTAATTGCATCGAGCGAAGGCTAGATCCTTTTTGCTTTTTTTTTTAATGTTTTCAATAATTTTTATCATAATCATTATCGTCGAGCAGGAGCATTTTTACCTCGCGAGCAGCCAGATTTTTTTCTTGTATACACGGAAGGAACGGAGTACGGCTTAACGAGTCCACGTTCCAAGTCCGACGCGCTCAGTTTTCCTAAAAAAAGAACGTTGAGCAAAGGGCCGAAGTGCGCCGTCTCTTCAACCGACTATGCTCTCCAATCTATATCGCGCGGTTAATGAATGAAACATGAAACGAGAGAGGAATTGCGTATTCGAGAGTCCGTTCTACATATCACTCGTGGCTTCGAGCGATGTTTTAATTTGTTTTTTAATTAAGAAAGAATTTTTCTTTTTAATTTACGAACATCGATATTATTTTGTTCATTATGTCGAACAAATTTAACCAGAATCGTAGTAATTGGATGCCATTAGCAAATTTCATTCTAGACATGCACGAGTTACCGATTGATCGATTTTTATGCTTTTTTGTTCTTCGTTTAGCAAACAAAACAATAATTACAACACACCGATAGCCTGATACCATTTCATTACAAACCATCGAACAAACGTATCACTCGATAATGGTAAATTCAATGAACGTTCATCATCCCACGTGTACGAGGATCGTTAATTAATCGATTGAAACTTTCTTTTGTTCAATGAAGAAATAAACATAAAAAATATGTGTATTTAGTCCGATATCATAGCGATCGAAATCGTCGAATAAATCGATAGACGATCAACGTCAATAAATTCTATGAACGTTCATCATCGTCATGGTACACGAACGTATGGAACGTTGAATTTTCCGATATAAATATATGATTCGTTATCAAAAACGAACTTTTCTAATTACATGACTGAATAATTTTCAATTAGAGCTCACCTCTCATAATGGCATCCCTAGACGGTGATCCTGAAACAATGTCAAAGTTTGAACTCTCGTTAATTCCCATAGGAAAATCCCCCGCCGCGCTCGCTCGGCTAAGTGTTAATACATTAGACCGAATAGAACCTCGACGGAATTTAAGCTATACGCGGGTGAAACGAGTTTGACCCGACTGAAATTATTCGTTCTCCTTTCGTCGAAATATCGTACTGTTTAGGTCGTCCTTTTACTTTTTTACTACGATGAGAAAAAAAAGAGAAGGTGCCGGTTGCTCAATACGCGATTGATTGGTTTCGGTGGCATCCTTGTTGATCATGCAACCTCATATATGTACAGGCCGACCCATTTTAATTTATCGATCGTAATGAGTCGAGAAAATGTGGTCGTACGAAAGTTTTCTTTTCGTCTTGATAAATCTTACAATGTAATGGGGCGAACGTTGTATCGTATGCTACCATTTGAAAAAATCGATGATGTCCGCGACCTCAACGACTAGACGGGAAAAATCTTAATCTGAATATAATACACACCACCTCGTGGTTTACTCGAAACCATAAAACTTTCATAGAACACTTTTTTTCTTTCGTATGGTCTCGTTTTCTCGACTTATTTCCATTGACAAATTAAAATGGGTCACCCTGTAGACATATGTATAATATGTACAATACATATACGATATCGTCATCGAAGTGTTTATTCATTCATTCAACTATAGAAATGAACGATGAAACCTTAAGAGTGTCAAGCTTGTTGTCGTCTTTCGTGTCATTATAATGACACAACTTTGTGTACACGAGTTTCAAAGTGAAAGTCAAGAATTCGAAGTAATTACAACATAGATGAAAACGACCAAGGAATTTGGCGATATTTTCGATATTCGTAAGATCCCGTTTGAAGTTTTTTACGCATGATATCAAACAATGTATGGGTCATTTTTTCAACAATTGGAACATTTTTCGAACTCATAATTGTCAATTTCTCGAAATCTCGAAGATTCTTCGATACAATTGTTAATATCATCTTGATAATGTTAATATCGTCTAATAGTTTTTTTTTTCAAATTTGTCCGCGCCCCCGTTCGACTTATCAAATCTTATCATTTTTTTGGACATTCGAGACGAGTTTTTCATAACCGTAAAAAAAATTTACCCAAAATATATTCTCGAGCAAAAATGTGCGCTATAGCTGTAGCGACGGGACACGCGCTGCAAAGAACGATTTGGTCCCGTGCCAAAGAGATCGAAGAAATATCAGAAATGTTCACAGTTGGAATTCGTAGCTTCGCTCTCATCCACGTGCAAGACCAGCAGATGGTTGGTACAGTTCGTCGATCCCCCGTTTCAATTTTGTCCTCGCGATAAGAAATAATTATCGACTCTTCGAAGAAATGTTAATAAAAAAAAGAAAAAAAAGAAAAAAAAACAGAAGAAGACAAAAATCGTAACCTCCCTAACATTCTATATTTTTGCAAATGGTTAAACTTACCTCGAGAGAAAGTAGTGCACCGAATGGTCCTCCATTTTCATCCAATCTGAAGACAAACAATTTCGAAAATAATTAAAAATCTCTCGACGATAAATTTACAAATATTTGCAAAGATGAAATACATCAAAACTGCAAAAAAATGGAAATTAAAAAAATTTATCTCGAAATAATTCGTTATCGTGGAATTCTTTTTTATCTCATATTCACGATCGAAATTCTAACTGTTGCGACGCGTTCCGCGGTCGAATATCGATAAGCGAATAAATTTACAGTTTCATTCGGACTAGGGAGAAGCCCGATTATGCAAGCATAGAATTTAACCGTGACGAAATCGACGCTTCCTTCGACAGCTAACAGAATTTTCCAATAGGGCACGAACATTTCCTCTCTCTCGATCTCCCTTTGTCACTCTTTATATATTTGTATTCGTAGCGTCGAATCGATGAGATTTCCTCGTCGAGATAATTTCAAATCGGAAACAACTCTATCGATTTCGCTCTCTACCGTTCCCGTTATAGCCGTACATATATTTCCATTTATATTTTCCACATACACATACATATTTCCCATTTATACATATATATATATATATATACTTATATACACGAGAGGTGTAACATGGTTTGTAACCGTAATAGCCGATAAAAGTATCGTGATTATAACAAAACGTGACTTCTCCGTTTATTTGCAGACGGCAGGGGGAAGGTAATAGCATAAAAAAAATGAAGGGTGAAATTCGAGCTCGGGGCGATAATTGTACAGGTTGACAGATTTATCACATTTTGGCTATATTTATATATTTTTCCCATTTTAATCTTCATTTCATGGGGGATTTGACGGTTGCACGATTCGGCAGACTCTGAGAGCCTCATCCGCTTCCATTTTGCGGCAATTTTTGTGCAAACGAGATAAAGTCGGCGTCCTTCGAGAATTCCCTAGGTTGAATTTCTCACTACTACATATATATATATAAACGTGTAGGTATAGTTTCCGAAGGAAAAGGGACGTAACGGAAAAATCGTACCAACTCCTCGTCGTTGTCACGCGAATATTCCGAGCTTCGTGGATACATACATATATATATAAAGTATATACATAAAGTATATATATATATATATATATAAAGTACAAAGTACCAGACGATAATTTATCACTGGCACGAGTATGTTGCACGCTACGCGAAAAACTGAGAGGGAAAAAGAGAGAGAAAAGAAGGTGGATAACCTTCGGCCTCAACTTGACTCTAATTACTTCGGAAAAGAGCACTTTTTGACTCTAAGTAGATTTTTCCTCGAGACTTTGTTGTCCTTCGGCGAAAAGCCTGACCGTCTCATCGAAATGTATGAGGCACGTGCGAGCGAGACGGCAATGCCTTTGGCTTCTTTATTAGATTACTTCTTTTTTTAGCGTTAATTATCAAAGTTTAGTGTGTCGTTTCCGAGACGTTGCGACATTTTATGTCTCTCTCGGTTGCCACGTATGGAGGTCGTAACTCTTTTGGCAGACGCGGAAACATATATACGTATCTTTATGGTAGTAGCGAGGATTACGTATCACGAGATCGATGTGATAAGGGTAAACGCTTTCCCGCACTTGGGAAATAAGCCCAACTTTCGTTGGGAAAGCTTGCCGTTGCTCGGATCTGCTTGTTAGCAACCCTTCCGCAAAATCTGATCGTATTTTGTATGGAAACATAAATTTTATCTTGTTTTTTTTCGTTTTACTTTCGTATGGTAAATTACAAAAATTCCATCAATGGTAGAGCGAAATTTCGTAATTAAGTTTTTCGCTTACCGCGAGCGAAAAAATTAGACGATATTTTATCGGGAACCGAGCTATCGTTATTTATTATTTGTTTATTTGGGGGTAGATTATTTCTATAATTCGATGTAAAACTTTTGAAATGAGATCGATTTGGAAGAAAAACAAAAAAAATTTCATAACTCCGGAACTGAATTTCATTTTTCGGATAAAGTCGAATAAAGTGCGATAAACCGCGATTCAGAAATTATCGAACTTTACGAGGTATTCCCATTTATCTAACGTTTCCATTTATCTTCATTGACGTTTCCGGTCTCGAGTGGTTTGGGCCCTGCACTCGAAATTCCGTCAAACGGAAATGAATAAAGAATGGACGGAAAAAAAATTAAATAAACGGGAGAAAAATAAAATAACGAACGGAATAGAACGGAGCGAGAACAAAACGAACCTAAAGGAATCCTGTGACAGTGGGCGGCGCATGGGGCGCTCCAGATAAGCGAATTTTTATCCCGGGATTGCCAGACGCCCGACGGCATCGTGCCACCCGAAGTGTCACAGAGACGCGACACTCCTCCTCATTCCTTTTTATCCGGTTTATTGCTCCTATCTCGAAGTTTCGACGTATAGGCGTATCAGGCCCTGACACCAGCCGCCCGCTCTTGCGATACGGCAATGGACGTATCAATGCATATTTGTATATGCTCGCATGCATTTATAATATCTTATATATATTCGCCGATGGGTTTCTATAAAAAATCGTGTGTGACCGCAGCTTATAATTTCTTTCAATATATTGACTATGCGTATCAAAGTAAGGGAGTCAATCTCAAGATTTATTGTTAAATTAAATATTTACTTTCGATAATACCTACTATGTTTTAAAAATGTTCTGTGCAAATTGCACGTTAAAATATTAAGAGATAACAAAGTAGGCGCTTGAGTGCCGATAACCAACACCTGACGCGTAGGTCGGAGTCTTGTTAAATTTTTAATATAATTTTTTCGAAACGATATTTTCATAATGGGTACTTGGATTATTTTCAGAATTATTTCTTCGAGACGAATGAAATTCTATACATTTAACTATTATTTAGCACTTGTCGTAGAATTTTGTTAATTTATGCTTTAGTTTTTTTTTCTCGTGGATAAAACGATATTGATTTTAAATATTACAATTTTCGTTCTTTATTTCCGATGAACGGTACTTTTTGAAAAATCAATCATTTCAAAAATCGGCTACGACAAGTAGCAGTTTTATTCATCTATTTTAATAGAATGTTTTTGTTTTTTTTTGTCTAATAAGAGAATCCGTCGATTTTTTGGAACCGCAAACCTCGATTTCATGAAGACGTTTTAGGAGAAGTTCTATCACGACCACCATTTAACATATTTTTTAATCAATTTGTCACAAAATTTTATTTCATAGTTATATTACTTGTATTCTCAATTGTTGTTCGAATAAAACTCTAATCTTACCTATTATAAAAATAGTTTTACTTCGATCTAATATGCACTGCATCTAAAGGTAAGCTACCCCTCAAAATGGCATGAAAACAAAATGAAACAATGAGAAATCTTGCACAAAAATATAAAAATCGTTTTAATATATAATTTGAAAAACACTGGCAAAAAATTTAGTATGAAGACCACGCGTTCTCGCACCACCAAAAACTTGTGCACATTATTTTAAGGTGTCTCGCAATATTATTTGGTAAAATTATTGATTATTCTCCTTGTCTTTGCGAAAGATTGAACACGAAAGAAGCACTGGGTGAATTTAAGAAGCCACGACATATTGTTCGATCGATGATCGATTAATTATTGTTTTAAGTAAAACGATGAACGATTGTCGGCTGAGTTCGTTCGAGTGGACGCTGTCGCGAATAACCTCGTGTTTACGCGTGTTTACGCGCGCGGCCTGTCTGGCTTACTGGTTGTACGGTCTCTCTCACTCGCCAAGCTCGAACGCGCAGGTGTGGCGCACATCCCCACCAGTTATCCTCGATAGCCGACTGTCAGCGGACAGAGAGAGAGAGAGAGAGAGAGCGAGAGAGAGAGAGAGAGAGAGAGAGAGAGAGAGAGAGAGCGAGAGAGAGAGAGAGAGAGAGAGAGAGACAGAGAGAGAGAGAGAGAGAGAGAGAGAGAGAGAGAGAGAGAGAGAGCGAAGATTGATACATATATACCGAAGGGCATGCGATCTGCATGAATATATTCATAGGTCTTTCGCCTATTATATGGTGAGATATATAAATGTAATGCAGGGATGGGTTCAATATTCTCTATTCCGTCTAAAATGAACACCCGGTATACCCCCACTATCTCTCGATTTTTGTTCACTGCGACGGTGACGTCGGAATCTTGTTAATACATAGAAAAATATATGAGCTATATCGCGTAAAAATATATTTTTACGTCATTATTCGTGACCGAATATCCTTTAAATTGTTACAAAATTTTCAAATGTTTTATATTTATTTTGAGACATCGTTTTAGCAAACGATAACTGCACATTTTACATACGACTAAAATTTTGGTATTTTCGATATTTAAAAAAAAATGTTTCATTATTCACGAGTTATGTCATTGAAACTCGGGGATTCTCGATTTCCGTATACGCCATATCAGTTGCGATATCAGTTCTTTTTTAAGCATACATTCTCTCATGGATTTTTACTCACGAAGACCGAACCGGTTTTGAGAGGGTCGGAACGATTTTCACGTGGAACGCCCTACGTACATACAGGGTGTCCCATCTTAATTTATCGATCCCAAAAGGGAGACGTTATGGCGATGCTGCGATTTTTTTCCTTCGAGGTCACTCTAAGGTCATCATTGATTTTTTATAAACAAGAACCTATCATTTTTCCTCCGTCCCAATGTCGATAAAATCAAAACGAATACGACGAACAAAATCGAACGTTTCGAGCTTGAAGGAAGTTTATTCGGGATCGAGCAAGTCAAAAGACATTTTTTTGTGACTAGCGTAGTCAGTTTAGTTCGCTTGACAATGCCGCGATCGCATAACCCCGACAGCTGTCATAGAACGAGAATTTTGTCACTCGTGTTGTCGCTTTATCATCGAGCTATCGGACAATGAAAGACACCCTACGTTGCCATGATCCGAGTACTGTCGAGCTTAGCCTCACAGAAATCATCATTATTCAAGACAAATTAATTTATTATGAACCTCATGAGTACTCGATCGATTTTATGAAGCTCTACAAATGTTCCTTAGATATTGTTTTCATGAATTCTGCAATTTTCGTCAAAAACTGTTTGTCAATGATTGTGAATTTAATGTTTATAGACGGGAAAATCATTGAAATTCATAAAGGCCCATGTTAATTTAGGAAATATGTTTTCATTTATTTCTCACGAACAAAGTATCCTCGGGTCTTGAAATTTTAAGAGATGACTTTTTCGATGCTGATAACTATATTCTGATTTTTGTTTATCAATATCTGTTTGTTGATTCATTGATGTCAGATAAACCTCTGTAACGGTTCTCGATTGCGTTCAACCCCTTCAATCCACGGTCCTCTTCGAAATCCCCTCTACTCGATACTAATCGTCTCCCCTCTACGTCGCTGTATCATTGTGCTATAAATTCGCGATTTAATAACGGAATGATTAGCAATCTATCAAGAATAATATCGGCTAATAGTCAACACAGAATTGAAGTAATTTATAAATCTTAACATAAGATTGAATATAAGTCACTCTGCACGGAAATCTGGATCCGGCCTGGAATAATCCATCCCCCATGGGAGAATCTTCTTCGGATAATAAAACAACATTTACAATCTGGCATCCATCGCCATCTCGAATACCAGCCGAAGAAAAGGATACGGGGATATCTCGTGAGATCGACAAGGAGGACGACGCCGATCAGCAGTTCAATGGATTGAATACGTACCATGGCAAAGGCACTGTCCATCGTTTCAACCGGACTCGAAAAAATTACATAACTTAATAATAATAATAATAATAAAGAATTATCAGATGTTCTTATTATAATTCAACAGCAGGATTGAGAAAAAGACATAACGGTATCTTAATACCGGTCTATAATTATACCCAGAGTGTATGAATCGTTGTATTCTTACATTTCTTGTTATTGATAGAATTATTGATAAAATAAGACCATCATTATACATCAGAATGATATGATGTCCCAATGGGCAATTTGAAATTAAAAGCAAATAACCCACACCTTCTTAAAACCAGCGGAATCGTGACATTTCGAATTTTTGGAAAATGGCAAAAGTTCGAGCGCCCTCCTTTGGCCATCGAGACGCGAAGAATGTCGTACGTTCGAAGGTAAGCCCACAACTCTGACCCAAAATGTGTCACGTAAAACCTACCGCCTGCACTAACATAACCCCAGGTGTACCGCATGGAGGTCGCGCGGTTGCATTTTCGATAGCAGATTGTCCCTGTTGCGGTATTTAAGGACTGCGAACCATGTTCGGTTACCGATTAGCCATTACTGATTTGGAACTGGTACCATCGAGTATATATGTACGTATGTACTTGAGCCACAGTTATATCGCACGTTCGCGCTCAATACTTGGCATTGTTCACGGTAGTAGGTGCCAAGGACCGGTTAAGTCCTATTTCACACAATACACGATATTACATACGCGCATTAGACGGTAAATGGCCCATGTGACAAGTGCGTCGACGTAGCATACGCTAGTTCGAGCTACTCATGGTTCTCCTAACTAATTAGAAGCGCGAGCTCTCGAGCACACGACAGATTTTAATTAAAGTTAAGTTTTAACAGTTAAATTTTACGGTACGTTTGGATCTTCGTAGTGCGGGTGAAATCTTTCATTCGTCGTTAGTCACTCGTATTTCAATCAAGGATATATTTTTATCTCGTAACACGACGCTCGCGACCGTTAAAGGTGAAATGTTATATAGGAATATAAATTTATCTTTCTTCGACCTCCGTACACCGTGGCACGGATCCCAATTAATTCACCAACGAAATGGCAATTAAACGCCCGAGAATTGGCGTGCAGCCTAGCGATTCGGAATCTGGAAAAATTCAGGAGGCGAAACAAATTAATTGTTTATTTATTCGTATCGAATTTTAACGAACGAACGGATAAAAATCGTGGAAGTAACGACGAAATGTCTCTGGTGAAAGAATTGTTTTTTTTGTTTTTTTTTTCGTCGTATTCACACGATGATTGAATAAATACGGATGTAGATTAGATAAACCCGGAATACGTGTTACGGTTTCTTTTTCACACGTCACGTTTGATATTTTCGCCAAGGTTTAACAACATCTAAGGTAAACACCGTTTTATGAGGTAAAAATGTAATACCTAACCAAACGTAAATGAAACATGACTATTTAATAATCCGTTCTAAAAAAGAAAAAAGAAATAAAGTGTATAGCCAACGCGCCTTTTCCTGGCCTTGGGAGCGACGTAGAACCGACGATTGTCAAATACATGCTGAGTAAACGAATAAAAAATCGATAAAGACGGTGTTATAAATATTTTGTATTTACCAATATCGATAAGGTATATACGATGCATCGTAAAATATATTCGAATATAAGAATGTATAATGTCGTCGATATGGGTATTTCCCCATATTTTCATACCGCGCGAATAGTCGCTTATTTTTTTTATAGATGTCGAAGGAAGTTTTTCGAGATCGTAACTTTTTTTAAGTTCCCACAAAATCGTCTCGATTTCGTACGATTTTCTGAACGCTTAGCTTATACCGCAGTGTGCTATTTCCTTTAACCACGGAATACACTTTTTGCTCGGTTATTTTTTATTTCCTTCTTTTCCTTCAACCTTTTCTTTGTCTCTTTCTCTCTCTCTCTCTCTCTCTCCGTCTCTTTGTTGCTCAACCGCGGTAACAGGAATTATTTAAACGTCGAAAAACCTCCTCGATGGGGCTCGCGTGTATCATATACGTGCATACATATTTATCTCCCCCTCGAAGTGTTTAGCCGAGATACGTATGCATATATGTATCGCAAAAGCGTTCGCCGATTGGCAAAATCGGTTGAGAAATAATACGGTACAGTGAATGCCTCTTTGCACTTTTCGCTTATCCCTTATCGCCGTTCCCGGAACGATACGCGTATGTATAGTCTTTCGCGAAGTGAATTATTTTTGCGCGGGTGTATGATCGATCGTTCTGTCGTCTCGAGCGACTCGCTCGTTGCCCGTATGTGCATTAATACCAGAGCATTTAATTTATATTCTAAAGTCAGGACTTAGCCGAGGGTTATCGCCGGTTGTACTACGGTCGATGAGTTTCGACGAGAAATCCAAACAAATTTACCGATTTATGTCATTGTAGATATAATTTTGGACAAGAGTCGCTATGAGAAAGAAAAAGAAACATATTAGACCGGAAACTCTGTTAAAATGGCCTAGAACGACATGCTTTTGGCAGCGACATTTTATTTCAAATTTGGCAGAATTTAGGATTAAGATTGAGTAATTTTATCTCAAATGAGATTAACAGAGTTCAAAATAGCGGTAGGGAAGTTGAATGTAATGATATCGACAGATTTGTGAATGGCAAACTATGTACACTAGGCGAATTGGGCCTTAAAAAAATTGACCTGTCACGGATTTATTATTTTCCTTTCTTTTTTTTTTTTAATTTTCCATACACATTGTCGAGTTCTTTTTTCGGAGACCTTTGACCTCGATCGCTGATTGCACAAAACTACGGTAGAAATCGAGGTGATTGGTTATCGATTCTTTCGATTTTCCGATCGTTCGAAAATTCGTACGATCGAGAGTGTTCAAAAAAAGCTTTTAAACAAATTGAATGTTTCGCAATATCGTTGAATATCGCAGTGAACACAATGATAGTCGGATGGATCGGATAGGTCGATCGGTATACAGTCGACCGTTTCCTATGTAAATTGCACTAGGACGTTTGAACGATCAGTCAAGAGACAAGCCGGGCGCGTAAGTAAATTATTTTTGGCACACAGGGAGATCGATCAGGATGGTAACCAGGCGCAACAAAACGCGCTTCGGTGAAACCGTACACGCGTGTGTCATAACGTCGAGAGACGTGTATATTCTGCTTCTTTTTAAAACATTTTTCGACCGATTTCACTCACGATTGGATATCGATTCGTTAAAACATCAATTTGATTCACATCATCAATTTCTCTAATAATCCGTGTTTATTAAAAATAAATTAATTGCGATTGCGATATTGAAAAGACGTATTTTTTTTCTCTTTTACGAAAAATAATATTTTGAATACAGAATTGTCAAATTTACGGGTTTTACGAGATGCTATTTTTTCTTTTGCCGTTTTTTGTTTCGAAAACTAAAAATTTTAATACAAGAATCCCAGATTAGGGCGATTTTTATGTCGTTTTTGAAAAATCTAAAATCTTAAACGCAAAAACGTACGAATAGCGAGATTTCGTTAGACGCCATATTTTTTAAGTGTTATTTTTTCCGGCGAAATAATATTATTAACACAATGATGTAAATCATCGATGTTTCATAAGCCACTAAGTTTTTATGTCATTAAAAAAGAAAATATTTCAAACACAAAAATGTACAATTAGTGAGATTTCGAGACACGCTATTTTTCTTGCATAGTTTTTTTCTTTATTTTTTTCGAAAAATAAACATTTTAAACACAAAAATGTAAAATTAGGTAGATTACGTGAGACGCTATGTTTTTTTGTTTGTTATATTGCACAATTCAATACTATCGGTCAATATTAAGACACTCGTGCCCGCGAGAATAAATACACCACCGTTACTTTGCCGATCGCGAATGCTCGCTACTCATTAATAGAAATAGTTCGTTTGCTCGTTGATTAGAATCATCTATTCAAACATTAGGACTCGAAGGTTAAGGCTGCAAACGTAAGCGGTTGCGCATCGATTACGCAGGCTCTCTCACAGGCAGAAAGGTCGCGACGTATTATACAGTGAAGGAAATTAAACTCTCATCTTGCTTGCCAAGTTTCAACACAACGGTAGCTCACTCATATGCTTCTCAGTACAGGGAATGCTCAACGGGGCGCTAGAAAGGCGCGCGGAAGCGCGTAATGACGTTTTGTTTTCCTTTCTTTTATAACACCATATTATAATCGCACGAATATCGTCGGACAAAATCTAACAAAGTCGACATCGCGTTTGTCACTATATGCGTTCTAAAAAGAAAATAATCGAATAATTCATAAGCTCGCATTGTATAAGCGTAAGAAAAACAAAATTAAATAAATATTTTCCTCGAGAATATATAATCGACCATAAAAATGTTGATTTTCCCACGTGGAACGATTCGTATCGAGTTACGCAATCGGCACCGATCCGTACTTTTTCGATCTCGCACGACCGGTAGCGATAATTAAAAAAAATGTCCTCGTTTCAGCCTCGGGAATAAATCGAAACTACTATTTTTCAAGTTCAATAAAACAAGCAAAAAACAAAACAATTGCTAGGAGTCTACACTCGATAAAGACAATGTTCGTTCGAATGAATTAAAAATTCTCTGCGAAGGATATAATGAAACATTTACATGCGCGATTTCCCACACTGGTTCGATAAGAAACAACGTGTTTTATAATTAATACGCATATGAGCCTCGATTCAAAAAAATCTTTATTCATTCGTTTATATATTTATTCATTTTTATTATAATTTTTATTAATTCATTTGCTTATTTATTTACGTATTTTTTACTTACTCCTCGTTCATATAATCCATATTCTCTATTTAATTTTCCTTTGTCTTTTTCATTCGTAGAATCGTCCGCCGAAAAATTAATATCGTGCCGGTATTTTCATCGATCCACCCGAGTTTATTTCCCGATACGACCCGACGATCCTCACAATTTCTATTTTCCCGGCCAGGCTCGCTATTGAAAACGATAACCGCTTTATCGTATAAGCAAGCGACGCGCGGTTATCCATATATCTGTGCAAAAAAATCGAAAAAAAAGAAAAAAAATATATACACGCAAGCAATATAGTAAAAAAATATTATTTCAGAGTGCGTGTGTGTACGTGCGTGCATGTGTGCGTGCGTGTGTGTACCTTGAGGTATGTAATATCGAGAAGGTCGTAATATCGCGGATGTTCCGGGTGAGCATGGAAGCAGAAGAGCGGAGGAGAATCTCTCGTCTCCTTTTCTCCGCGCCACCCCCTCCCCCCGCCCCAACTCCCGCTCTCATACGGAGTTTACCGGGACCAACGTCTCCCCGTGGGATCAAAATGTAACGAGGGTGAGTACGACGATTGGCGTTTCCCTCGTATAAACCCGAACTCCGGGAGTTTCCTACGACCGTCCTTTCGGCGGCGTTACGGTATGGCGTTACGTATATGCTTTATGCCGACACACACACACACACACACATATGCACATATATATATGTATATATATATATATATGTGCATATAGTGTCAAGTACCGCGGAGGCAACGATGAATAAGCGCGTGTCTAATTTGGCAACGAACAGAAACGCTGCAGCGTCCTCTCTGCCATATATCGTGTGTATATATATATATATATATATATACGAGCGATTGCACGAGACATGCATATATGTATATGGGAGTATGTTCATAATATAGCTAGATATTAAGTATACACACGTTTTAACGAGGCTCACTCGCTCACGAAATAGCGTTTCTTCCGTAGCGCACGATGTGGTTCGTCAAACATTTTCATATAACGCGAAACGTTAACGAAAAATCAAGAACGACGATAACAATTAAATCGAATGTAAGATTTATTCGATCGAAATTCTTTTATTCCATTGGAATTATTTTGTTCTTCTTTCTTGTGGCGACGAACAGATTTTGTAATCTTTGCGAGAAACAAAAATCGAGGAGAGTTAGAGCGTGTTGCGATGGGCCGAGAGACAGAGGACTGTGTAAAAGAGGACGATTCGGTCGAAGCGAACCGCGCGAGTCGTCCGAACGGACTGAGCGTATCGCGAGGCAGGCCAATCGAGGAAAGCTTGGGCTCGCGCGGGCTCGTGGTGGTGTTTTCCACGCATCTTCCCTTCCCCGGAGAGCGCGCGGGCTTTTCACGTTCCTCGATAGCCCTCCCTCCCTCTGTCGTTCTCTCTCTCTCTCTCTCTCTCTCTCTTTCTTTCTCTCTCTCTCTCTCTCACTCTCTCTCACAGAGTGTTTGACACGCGGGTATATAAATGCAGCATTGCTCTCTCACACACATAGATACACTCACGTGGCATGAGAGCGATGGACCGCGAGCACTATATGCGAGAGAGCAATGAGAGCAATATGTGACTCTCGTGGTCCGTTCCAATTCGTCATTGTTGGTACAGTTGTCATGATATTGTAATTTATATACGCCGGTGTGCGCCCAGATGAAACGGTAATTGAGTTTGTAAATTGAAAATACCCCGGCTTATTGGATTCAACGATTGCTAGACGAGCGATAAGGAACGATAAGGACGCAAAAAATTGTTTCGCGATGCTGCGAATTAATAAATTCGAAATTCATTCGAGGGATCGATTTAATCAGGAATGAACGATACGAGATATGAATTTTGATGAAAATGGAAACGTTTTGTTTTTGTGAATTGGTTTCACAGGTCCAGTTATCGAAGCCTTGCGGGGTTTTCAAATTATCTGGCATTTTTGTTACTCGTGATGTAACAACGACCTTTCTGACCAACCCAACATCACCAAAAGTATCTCGATGCCTGAGAGAGACGGAACGAGAAGGAGAGAGAGAGAGAGAGAGAGGGGAAAAGAATGGAACGGAGAACAAAGTTTCGAGATGGCTGTTCGCACGGATGGTGGAACATGGAGAAGGATTGTTCGGTACGCCTCACGAGTGCTTTTCTATAGCCAAGCATCGAGTGTTCCAATATTCAGAAAGCACAAGGCAGAAGCAGAGGTATGGCACGAAGTAGGTCAGCTGACTTGGCTTGGTGACACGAAACAATGCGGATATCCCCGAGACGACCAAACAAGAGGTACTCGCCGAATAGCCGGGCTCTTGCTTTCCCGGTGGTCGACGAAAAGGAAGCCCGTGACAGTGGTTATAGAGGCGAGAGAGCGCCGCGATAAGCCAACCAAGGACGGAGTCACTCGCGTCAGAGCCACTCTTGGCCCGTTCAACCGACTTCTCGTCATCATAGAATCCACACATGACACCCAGCAATCCCGTTCGATCGACGCCACTAAATATCCTCGCGGCTGTACAACGAAGAGATCATTGAACGTAAGATTTTGGCATCACCGAGATCGATCGGTAAACCAGTTCGAGAATGCGGCGCCTGACGGTGGCGTCATGAAGCTCGGGGTGTCTCGAGGGTTTCGATCGAACGCATTCGTCACGCTCCCTCGCTCGCGTTTTCGCGCTAAACGACTTGGCTGTATCGAAAAATGCTAATAATATCGTAAAGTGTATCTCGATGATGTAGGAGAGCTTTTTTGTCAAGCGCATACGCGAAGTTGCATAGCAGGTGAGAGAGAGAGAGTGAAGAAAAATCGACTCAGCCCGTTCTTTTTATCCCTCGGAAGTCACTCGCTTCGAAATCACTCTTGGTCGGTTCGATCGACACCCCTAAATTATCCGTACGAATTCTACAACGAATAAACAATCGAACCTCAACTGTCGGTATCGCTCAGCTCGGTCGGTAAAACAGACGGAGAACGCGCCGCCTGGCGGTGGCGTCATGAAGCGCGCGGCGACTCAAACGTTCCAAATTGTCTTTGTTTCCTCGCTCGCGTTCTCGCGCCAAACTACTTAACTGTACCGAAAAAAGTGCTAATAATATCGTAAAAGCTTATCTCCGGGATATCGGTGAGCTTTTTTTTTGTCAAGCGTATCCGCGGAGTAATACAGCAGGTGAGAGCGAGGTGAAGTGCGATATAGTTCGCGACTCTGCCACGTACAGAGGAGAGAGCCGAGTCAGCCCATTCGCCTTATCCCTTTAATCTCGACGGCCCTTTGTTTCCTACGATGGCATTCTCACGATCTTCCCCGTCTTGCTTATATTACTATTCTCCCGTATACTTCGCACATAACCAACTATATACTTATATTATATGCCGTACACTTATTTCTTCACTCTCTCTCTCCCTCTATGTGTTCTTTTTTTTTGCTTTATATCCCTTCGCCTCTACCCGTTAACCGTCCTCTCGTCACGCCTCCACTCCGGCTATTTTTCACATCCTTTCGCGATACGAGCAGCGGCGTCCTTGTACCATGTTCGCTACTTCTACATAGTTGTATATATATATATATAAATATTATCTTATACGGGTATGAGGCGAAGAATTGACCCTGCAAGCCTCGCCATCGAACGGAAGGAAGCGTACTCCGTCATTCCCCAGCGTTAAAATCCAACCAGTACAGAGACGTTTCTCTTTTACGTCGTATCCAGTCGAGTTTTCGGCTCGTCGCCTCCTGTAAGAGGACACCTTCTCTCGCAAAATTTTCAAGGATATATGCGGCGAGACATTCGACCTCGTTATTTCGCACCGATTGAAATTCAGACGTCGCTCTCCGAGGGTGAAGTAGATAAATATAGTTGACATTACGAATATCCCGTTGTCATCCCCGTGAACAAAATTCATCCCCATTGGTAAAAGATGGTCTCGAGACACCCACAACGTAGGCCAGGAGTAGACCATTTTTTGGAACCCGTCCAAAAGAACAAGCCGAAGAGGGACGCGCGGGCTGGGACGCATCGGGCTACGGCCATTGCCAAGAAATTCGTTTCAAGGGCCAAAAGACTTTTCTATCCAATGTCTCTATTCGCGAATTCTCCAAATGCGCTCGCATCAGCTAACTCACCTCCTTTCCCTTAACCCCTAACCGAAGCCAAGACCTCCTCGTTCTCGCACCGGTCTATTTCCGAGCGTTTCCGATCGTTATTGTCGCCTCTTTTTTCGTTCCTCCTTTCATTTTTCATTCTTCGCACACCGCGAAACGCAACTAAGCTAAACACAAAAGAGACAGCTTCCGCTTTGTCGTAGGATAAGGTCAACGGGGGTTGTCTCGTAGGAAATCCTGTGCCCTTTCCTTTCCAGGACAAATTTATGTGATGGCGTATCGTCCGTGACGCGGGACATTGACCACAAGGTCGTGACTAATTTTGTCACGGTGCTCAATCGTACAATTTGTGTTTAAACGAATGAAATAGTAAATAATAAATAAATAGTCAATGACTAGTCGAACATTCTTGTTCCTGTCTCAAACGGTGCGTAACAGGTCCGCGTGTCACCGTGCTGGTACGGTCGGGTTAATGAGATCTCGGAGACGAGGTTTACGATCGAGCGTCCTACAATATTTCCATTGTCGTCGCGTTGCACTCGAGTGACAGTAAAAAAAAGTCTTGCTCAAGCATCAAATAATAGCTGACGCGCAAGGATTTTGTTTCTTTTTTACCATTCCGGAACGTTTCGATAATATTCTCGACCTCGTACGTGACGAGATGTAAGACACTCCGTTTGTCTTTGCGAGATTCTTTGTGTACGAAATTCTAGCGATGTTTTTTCCCATCATTTTTGTTTTTTTTTTTCATCGGACCGTCACGTACGTGTGTCGCACGAGAAGAGAAACTTCGTTTACGAGAAATTGGTTGGGTTACAACGTAGTACGTGAAACGCAAAATTCATCGTCGGGTCAATGTCGAGCCGGACCGTAGGAGTAGGAGGCGAAGGAGGACTCTCGTGGATGCCTAAGAGCAAAAGAATTTGCTCATGGCTGATGTCTCTATCTGTGTTTCTCTATGTGTACATGGTATAATACGTAATATATACGATTTACAAGTGCAACAGCCGTACGGAAACCTCTTTCATCTCTTGGTCGTATAACCGTCGTTTCCCGACTCACAATGGTGACTATTTGTTCGACGTAACGCGAGTATAATACACATCAGCGAAAATATGTATATATATATATATATATATATATATATATATATATATATAGAGAGAGAGAGAGAGAGAGACCAAAGATTATATCGCTGCGTCAATGGTAGGCTCGATTGTCCGACTTGTGCCAAGACGCATCAGATTTATGAACAGGGCGAACCATTTTAATTTATCGATAGGAATAAGTTGAAACTGGTTAATACAGATTTAACAGACCTTTTCTAACGAGCGATAGAACAGTGTTTCAAGTTCTTAAATACCGCAACAGGGACAAACTGCGCCTCGAAATGCGATCGTGCGACCTTCGCGTGGTACACCTTGGATAATGCTAATGCAAGATGGTAGATTTTAGATGGTGTTCATTTTGATTCTGCCTACAATGTGACGTAGAAAAAATTCTAATGACCTTCGGGTGACCTTAACGCCTCGACGGAAAAAAATTTAATAACAACATATGGTGTCCTTTTAGAAATGATAAAACTTTCATGGGAACCTTCGTTTCGTACGACCTTATTTTCTCGGGTTACCTTCATCGATAAATCAAAATGAAACATCCTGTATATATACACACATTTGTGACTCCGAGCTTCTATATACATGCTTATATATTTATACATATAAGTCAAGAGCTATAAATGTATATACTCGACTCGACGCCACTCCATTAAGTTAAACTATCGATTCTTCCGCCTGTACGATTTAAAATTAGACTCCTCCAATTCCCAAATGGACACCCTGGCTCCTCTTTACGCGTTTCATGAAGTCGAAATAAACAATTCGACGGATATCATATCGACTAAAACAGAAATACAATTAATTTTTTACCGTGAAGTTTGTCCAACGTCGTGTTTTACGTTTACTAAATAATTCGCGTCGATGACATTATATTTTTATCACTAAAATTGTCTTATTGTTCGATAACGAAATATCTTCCTGTTTTTAATTTTGACGTGGCTGCAAGCAACGCTCGGTTCTCCATCGTCGTTCGTGCACAATTCGTTTCAATGAAATGATTTATTTACCATGCAAATATGTTATCGTTTGATAATGAAAAATCGTTGTTCATTAAATTTGTATGGCTCAGCGCGACCAACATTGAGGTCGTACGTCGGTTCGGGAGTATTTTGCGTGCGTAATCGCGCAAACTGTTGGCACATTGTTCATAACGTGGCGTGCTCGATACGTCGAATTTTTAATTTTGCGACGATTTATTACTTTTATCTAAAGCTCTCGTGGATGCTGTTATAGTTGATAGGCCACTATAAATAATTATATATATATAGTTGACCTTAAATAATGTATTTGAGTCGCCGTCGTCAACCAAGACGAGTCTGATGACGATCGATATTCCATTAATCGATCTCCTTGATAGAATATACATGCGGTCATAGACTATGTTACGTATATATATATATATATATATAGAGAGAGAGAGTGAGTTATGTATTACAGAAAATAAGTGTTACGACTTCGCATCGGAGTAGTTCAAGGCTCGCCCGGTTAATGCTGACCATACAGAGTCGACGAATCGTCCGCTGTCGCGACTAGTGGCTACATGGATAAAACGAAGTAAAAAAAACAACGAGAAAAAAACGGAAAAGGGAAAACAAAAAAATTGGTCGAAGTAAGAATAAAAATACGAAAGAAAAATATTTCAACCGAGCAGACAGACGTTTTCGCTCGAATGTAATCTTTTGTCTTTTTTGTTCTCGTGTCCTAATTGTATTAACAGCTGTTGTCCTTTCGTGTCGCGGAAACATTGAGATAAATACGACGAAAATATCGGACGGAGAGAAAAACGAAGATAAAATACATAAGAAAAAAAAGAGACGTTCGCATGACAACAGACGATAAATCAGGGAAAAGGAAGGAGAATTTCGATGATTCGCGTGAAAACGAAGCCAGCACAGTGGGCTTGCCCGCGCCTCGTGTTATACAATTTAATAGTAATACCTGGAACGGTATGGGCGAGGTCCGAGTCGAATTGCATCGTTTTAGAATTTCGAGCTTCAATTTACCTAGAGAAAACAGAAACTCTTTTATAAGGAAAACAAGAAACAATGAATAATGAACGTAAATTACTTTCGCCCTCTGGTTAACGCCCCTAATTAAATTATAATTTGCTAACTCTCGTAATTAATTCTTGATTAATTATCAAACGTGATAACGTTGGAGATAATTAATGAGGAATAATATGCAACGTGTACGTTAAATTATTCCACAATTGTTTCGATAAAAATTACTAAAATTTTGGTGAATGAATAACAACTCAATTAACATAAAAATATCAAGTTTTTATTAAAAATTATAATCATTCGTGGTTACTTTGTCTTCGAATAAAGACTCATAATTTATTAATTTTAGTAATTAATTCATGATCGATAATCAGACAAATTTTCCGTTAATTAATGACAAACAATATGTAAAATATACATTTAATTATTCAACGATAAACTTTTCGATGAAAATCAAACTGTAGTATTTTCGTGAATAAAAAAATCTCGTTTCATAACAAAATATCAATTTCTTATTAAAAACCACAATCATCCTCGATTACTTTCTCTTCCAATTTACGCTCATCGTATATTCATAATTCATTATTCATCATTCCTACCGATAAATTCATGATTAATTATAAATTGCAATCAATTTCCGTTAATTAACAAACAACAAAGTACACCACGTGCATTTAATCATCGCACAATTAATATCCCGATAAAACTAATCGTCCAATTTTTATAAATTAAAAATAAAAACCAAACAACAAAAATATAAAATTCTTTGTTAAAAATATTTCAAAATAAACTCGACAATATTCACACTCCATTCGATCGTTTTACTTTGCACCAATCTCGAAAGAACTTTTCATTCTTTCATTATGTCAGTACGATCCAACTGCTCGCTGTCTAGTTTCGTGATATTGTCGACGATGTTAAATATATAGTCGAGAAGATAATTCAGCCGCGCTAATGCTCGTTAATTGTACATCTGGATTTCGCGTATGTACATGGAATAATTACGTATATATACATATATATATATATATATATAAGAACCGGACACGAGTGGTCGAGCTAGCTCCGCGGTGTTCTGGCTCCACGGGCGGGAATGCAAGATCGCCGGATGCGGCAGTGCGTTAAGCCGCAATCGCGGGACGGCCGCAGCTCGCGCCCCGTGTGGACTTGCCTATATACACGTATATACACGTATATACACGTATGTATACGTAACGCGTAGCACGCGCATTGCCGTATCCGGCATTCCGGGAGGAGCAGTGAGCACCGAATGAGCCGGTATATATGCTCCGGCGTTTGAAAATGGGTAGTTTCGCCCCGGGAGTTGGGAAACGTCGTATGTAATACGGCTATTCGCCAAAATATGTAGGACAAACCATTGAATACTACATGTATGTAGTACATGGATAACGAGAGATTGATAGAGATAGACATAGATAGATGGATAGAGAGATAGAAAGAGAGAGAGAGAGAAAGAGAGAAAGAGGAAGGGAGGAAAACATAGAGCACCGATAACCATGCTCGGGCTGGCAGGTGCGCGCAAATACCGTAAACAATACATAAAACTCGATCCGATAGTCTCGTCTGTCCGAAAGTGTTGCGTATATACGTATCGTTGCATCAGAGCGAATCACACCTTGTATATCGCTATCGTTCGTACGACTTTCACAATGTTTTTCCTTTTTGTCTGATTCTTGTTTTTTTCTTTTTTAATTTATTTATTATTTATATGTTTTATTTATAACACTCGTGCGTTGGGAGATTGAAAAGAAAATGTGGCAAGAGAGGAGATTTGAATTGGGCGGAATTCGAGCAAATCTTTCGTTTCGAGCAATCTGGGCGTTTTACACGACACGTCGCATTGCGATAATTTTTCTACTGGTTGTTGCAACTTTCAAGGATTTGAATGAAATATTTCTCTAATTGTTTCTATGAGAGGAATTGGTCCTTTTTTTGCTTCGAAGATCGATTGAAAATGCCAGGAAACTAAATTTGTTCACGTCAATATTTAATTCAATAAATATTGAAAAATGATAAATAAATTGAATTCTAATATTTATCGAATTATTATCAACGAATATTAATCGACGTATTTCTTTTTTTTGTTTCAATTTCTAATTGTTCCAACTCATTATCGTTGAACTCACGGCAGAGAAATAATCGTAATGAAAAGTTTGTAAGAGAGTCGAGATAAACTCGAGATTTCGAGTAGGAAAAATGAGCAGTAGCAGCCTTTTTGCCTTTGCCACAGTACAGAGGCCCGTGTATAGTGTATATATATATATACATATATATATATATATATACATATAAACCACCGCTACGTATGTCTCCTCTTTGAAGCTGCAGCAGGGTCGCTGTGCACAGATATACAAGCGACGACTGTAAATGTACGTGTGCGATACAAAAGTCACGAGGTGGTGAATGGATACGAGAGACCCGGAGGGCTGCTCATTCTTTCTTCGTACATCTATTTACATATCTGCATACAACGTTCGCAGTACATTCGGATTAAAAAAAAAACAAAAACAAAACAAAAAAACTGTCGGGCGGAAATTCGCGTCCCTGAATTAAAAACCCTTCGCGACGTATCCTTCGGATTTTAAATTCACAGTTTTTATTTCCCCCCCCCCCCCCCATTTTGGTTTTTCTTTTCTTTTGTTTATCATTTTGTAAATTCTTTCGATAATTTCGTAGCCAACCCCGGAAATCGGGTATAACAGGAGGATTACCTCCTGTTACGAGAGCCGCGTTTACCGCGCGTTATTACACGCGCGTCAGATAAATACACGTGTCTTGCGCTCTGGTAGCGGAAAATTATTTGCCTCGCGAGTGGAAGTACCAATTGCAAATACGGAGCTTATAAAAACGATAAGAACGATGAAATGAAGAGAAAGAAATATAAAAAACGGGGGGGGGCGAAAGAGAAAGAGAGAGAGAGAGAGAGAGAGCGAGAGACTCGAGGATGAGTACGGTAGCGATGCCGTTATTACGCCGTGAATCTCTCAAAGTATGCGGATGTGTATGTAGATATATATGTATATATATATATATATATATATAAATATATATAGATGGAGAGTTCATCGCGTTTAGCGTATATAAGGGATAGCGAGTATAAATGTACTCCAGTGGTACTAAGTACATTCTTTTACGTACTATATATATATATATGCGTGTGTCCGTGTGTAAGTAAAATACACGTCAAGTATACGTATAATGCAGAAAACCGCTGACTCCTGGCACGTTAGGTTTACGCGCTTACGGAACTATATATTTATATTCGCGTAAGCAACGGAATGCGAATGCCGAGATGGATAATCAGCGTCAGCGAAACGTAGCGAAGGTATAGCAAACGAAAAAAAGAAAACAAACCAGGAAAAAGAAAACGAGGAGGGAAAAGCACTATTCGTCTTTCGTCGAGAGCGGCAGTTGGGGTAGAAGTGGGAAGGGGGGCTGGTTAGTGCTTGTAGCAATGAAGCAGCGTGCCCCGGAGGCTCTTGGGAAAATTCAACCTCCACCTCGTTGCCTCCGATTGGAAAAAGAACGATTTCGACGAAAAACAATTCGAACCTCTTTAAAAAACAAAAAAGAAAAACAAACAAAGAAAGAAAAAAACGAAAAAAGAATAATCGCTCGAGTTTCTCGAGGCTCGTGCTTTTTTCGCTTCTACTCGTTGAATCGGCCGTTTTTTTTCCGTACGTTTATTGCAATTAAAAATTCGTTAAAAAATAAGTTTTTCTTCTTACTTTACGGGTGAACGATCGCGATTTTTTTTTTATTGTTAGGGAGAAGATTTAGTATATTTTTGTGCGGTAGAGCGGGGTAGAATTTTCGTTCGATGTACGCGGGAGATCTGTAGATCTTGTTGTCGATCAGATGATGCGCCGGGGGGCGGGGGCGGCGGCAGCGATTCGAACCCATCGAGCCGGAGAATAATCGACGCGTTATCGATTTTTTATTTCCCTCGTTGAGATGTTTTATTCGCGAGGCCACGCGCGACCTATACTCTCGATCGATCGATCGATCGATCGATCCTCGTGGCACGTCGACGAGACTCTCATCGCCAGACTCGTTCCTCTTTCCTTCTTCGTACCTTCCTGATTATTTTTTCCTCTCTTTCTATCTCGCTATCTTCCTCTCGCGATAATCTCTTTTCTCGCCAACATATCGTACTCCCATTACTACGATTTTATTTACCGATTTTTTTCGAAAAAAACACTTTTTTGTAAGAAAACTCGGATCAATTAAAAAATTCGTACGTTTTCAAATTTATCGATCGACGATACGCGATCCGAAGAACATGGACAAGAAAACATTGATTTATCGTTACCGATTTTCACTTATCGAAAATGATCGCCGATCGCTCAAGAAAATCGACGTAAACGATCTCGATCGATTTTCCTGTTTACATTTCTGATTAGAGTCAAGTTGGCATCCAGTTGCCCGTTGAATAGAATTAGTTATTCGTTATATATACGAAGAGTAAATAATTAAATTCCGGAGATCTTTGAAAAATCCGAGCTCTTGACTACTTTTGGGCGAAAGGAAACATTTTCGTGGCAAAGACAGCGAGAGAATCTTCGTTAAAAACGGTTTAAAAAACCATCTTGCGCACTAGATAAATCATATCTCTCTCTCACTTTTTCTACCTCTCTCTCCTCTCGCGTAATCACAGACGAGAGAATTTATAATGATGGATAATTGCGTCAAGTAACTGTTGAACCGGTGTGGTCAGAATTCTCACGTGGATCGAACGATATATCTCGTCTGACCATGTATGGTGATTGGCCAGAAAGTATTCTCGCGTACTCTCGTCGATGATGATATAGTTTCGTCAACGAAGCCGGAGTCACGCTGGCTCGCTATGGTGATGTTGCTCACTTTGCAGCCTATCTGAATCCCCCTCCACTCTTCTCCCCCATCGATCTCAATGTAGCCACAACAATGGGAACAGATGGTTTCATTGAATCGTTACGAAGAAACGATCGATCGACGATTGCTCGGTACGTAAATATGTATAAAGTTTCAATTACCGATCTAACAAAATTGATCCAAACAAGAAACATTTTTACGTATAAAATTCAAACGTTATAAATAAAAACATTTAAATATATTCAAATTGTAATTTACAACGAGCGTAAGTGTTTGATTAATTTATCGGTAATATTATAAAATTATGAAAAAAAACGTAAATAAATTAATTTAAAAAATATGAATTATTTTATAACGATCGAAGAGTTATTCGTTATAATTTTTAAGAATCTTGTTTTTTTTCATCCTAGATCAGAGTTTTTAGAAATGGTTGAAATCGAATGGTGAATGTAACATTCTATATTAAAATGTATTAAAAATGTATACGTTACCAGCACGGCAATATGTTACACGCAACGTAGTATGGATAATTAATTAGACGAATAGCGTATTTAAGCGATCGTTGAATTTATCAATTTTCGCACATAATTGCGACTTGACCGTACGGTAAAGCTCGCAAGGTGAATGATATCGTGCGAATCGTTTCCAAGGCTGATTTCACCTCCTGACAATGAGATAAAATTCTCGAAAGACCACAAAAACAATTTCCGTCGTGCCTCGTCGATCGTATTTTTCCAATAACGAGAATTTTCACATCGAAGCTTAGCGAGGAACGTATCGAGAGAAACGCGACGAGACAAGCCAACGGCAACATAGAGAGCAGCCGGCTGCTCGAACGCTTACATATCGATCGTTTCAAGCGTGTATAATTTTGTTATCTCATTTTATAATTGCCAAATCAGCGTTCTACGAGTAAACGAACTTTGAATAAACAATTAATTCACTTCTACGTCGTATAATTTGTCGCAATAAAATACTCACACGACGAAGCGTTTCGCACATCTCATCACACTTCGTGCACCACGAGACGCGAAAATACGCGAACGTCGAGGCACTCGCGCGCGTGACACGTCGATGTCAATTCACGCATATTTCCCACCAGTAGACTTCCGGGGAAATAAACAAGGGATTAAAGGAATTCAAAAACAAAACGAAAATAATGATACGTCACCAAGTGATGAAAATAAACGAGGAGTAGGAAAAAATTTAATGAAAAGGAAAGAAGAGCGGGGTATGACGAGAGTCGAAACGGAAAAAATCGTTGGAGCTTTCAGAGCGTACGTGAACTAGGGACGAACTTCATCGCGACGCAGCGCGAGGCGCAATCCCTCTGTCGCATCGAACGGCGTGTTCTGGGTGCGAGGAAACGCGTCCGCCCACCCTGGGGCCTCGCGTGTAACGTACATGTATATATATATATATGTGTGTGTGTGTGTGTGTGTATATATATATCTAGATGTGTATATAGATATATATTATATGTATATTCACCCGAGTTGTCCCGAAGTCACCCCTAGCACGAAGAGACTCCACCCTCGGCGAGCGTACGCCCGCTACTGCCATCGTTTGGCCGAACAGGGAAATTGTCTGATAAAATTGCACGAGCAAGGAACGAGATAATCGATAACGTTATCGGGGGTGAATTACAGTTCGCTGCAATATCCAGGAAACTCGTCGCGGTGACTTCCGAAAAGCGTGGAAATACGACGAGGAAAATCATCAAGGTCGCATTTCTCAACCGAGGAAAATGCGACTCTGGCATTGGGAGGGAGGGAGAAATCGATGGGCTGTCATCAAACATTGTCGTTCGCTGATTTGTCGACTGCTGTAACGTTCAATTCGTAATAAAATATTAATGAGATTTGCAAGACGGCGAGATCGAATGATTGATCGACTTGATTTAGTTAGTCGATCATGAAAATTAGAAAAAAATGTAATTTGATAATAATTGTTTGCTGAATTGGATTCTCTTACGTTTTCCAGCGTTTTTTGTATCCAGTTATTTTTTAAACCGTCGAGAAAACTAGATTCTCTGTTTTTAATGTTCTGTAGTTATTTGAGGTAATTTTCATGATGTTTGTTTTTGTGGAGATTGTGATCGAATTGTTTTGAAATCGTTCAATGTGAACAGGTTAAAATGAAAGTCAAATCAATCGATTGTCGTCACTGTTAACATCGAAACATCTAGTCGGGGCCATCGAACATTCCTGAGAGAGAGATAGTTATTTTTACATATATTTACTACCGAGATCCAGTATTGAGAATGTCACAGTACGTAGTCACCGTACAGAGAACAATAGAAAAATCCACCGTGACCTCTGAGCGCGATAAAACAATGAAGATATTTTACTTTCTACTTTTTACAACCTTGATCAGCACCACGTAATACATGACGTTAAAATCGGAAATCGTATGCTCGGAACATCTTGTCGAAGAAAATGTACGTCAAGTGAACTCTTCGAACATTTTCTTTCAAGAGCTCCCACTGTCGAAAAAATAATGTGATCTACCGTTAAAAGACTCGGCAACTTCGAATAGCACGAAAACGTTCAGAAGACGTATTAGTCACGGAAACTATTGAAATGCGACAAAAATTCTGTTCGGAGCAGGAGTTGCAGGAGTGGGGAGACCTTATATCGAGTGCAGTGGGGACCGGCCGACCAATCAGAAGCGCGACACAGTGGCGAGTCTCCGCGCATTGGTTCGCATCGACCAATGCCACGCGACTTCCCCCACCACGCACCGACCCGTGAACCTCAGATCGAAAACTAACGAAGAGTCGCGGTATTGTCTAGACATCCTGTAACTAATTCAACAAATCGGGTACGACGTATGACAATTTTCTGAAACAATCTATCTTTAAGTTAGCAGCATACACGAACATAGCAGACAGCATAGTGATGTCGAGATTTGGCTTTGTCCATGACTAAGAATATCGTCGTGGATTCGACACATCGTCGATCGAAACACATACACTCGCGGTACTTTTTTTTATTGACGACGGAAGTTCCGTGCATACCGTGACAGACCGGTGAACGGCCGCTTTGCATAATCTATTATGTAGGATTTCGTGGCCATTTCTTCGACGACGAAAAAAAGCGGATATCAAGTTTTCGTTCAGAGCCCACGAGCTGGAAACTTTTACCATATGTTTCCAAGAGTTATATACGTGTCTCATGAAACAATAATCTCTCGGCATAATGCGCAGGAGCGAGCAAGACACTATGGCGGCGAGAGGGACGAGGTTGGACGGAAAAATCTTGGGATGCCTGCGAGATACGGTGAATTATCGCAGGTAGTTATTCTCTTCGAGAATCAAGAATACTCGGAAGAAACTTACATGCATCACTATGAAGTGTAAAAATTTCGTCGATTATTCCTGGTTCAACAAACTTTTGCTCAAGGGATGCGGCGTTTTGCCACTGAAATCGTGGAATATGTTTATAAATTTCTTCTTCATACAGTTGTCCCTCGTATCGTCGGGCTTCTTATCATTGCCAGCATGCTACGCAATGACCTTTTTCTGGAACGAAATGTCGTCCAATCAGCGAATGGACGTGATCGTTCAACATCTCGAGATCGTTGCGGGCGCGATAAAAGGCAGACAAAAAAATAATGAAAAAAATCACTTTTCGTTTTTCTTTATCTTTGCTGTTTCACGTTCTTACAATGAGGCAAATAATTATTTTTTCTTACAAATGAAACGTTAATCGAAACGGAGGATGCTTGATAAATTACAGTTTTCCTTTTGATACCAAAACGCGAAAAGCTACACAAACTCACGGAATTCTGTTCGAAACTTTGGGACAACGTGATCACCGACGAAGATGCGTCGATCGTCGAGCCTTATGCGACCAGAGGACTCTACTTGACTTATGGATTTGCGTTCAACGTTTTCGCGGCTGTTTCCAGCTTTCTGTTGACTCCATTGTTCACGAAATTCGTCATCGATACCAACGGTACCGTTCTCGTCAGCAAACAGCTACCCTACACCGCTGGTCTTTTTCACGACAGCGTACGGCAGTTCCATATTTGGCACATGCTTCAAATACCCACGGGATTCGGCAGTACTTTGGCTATCGTCGCGATCGACACCGCGACTACATTTTATGTCGCACAGGCGTGCGCGCATATGAGACTGTGTCGCACGAAATTTCGAAGGGTTGCTGATAATTATGCCACGAACGAACCCCTGGCATTGAACGACGAGACCTGGACCACGGTGAAGAAAGAAATCTTCAAGGATGTCGTCAGTTGTGCCAATTATCACGAGGATGTTCTGAGGTGGGTTTTTTCTATTTTTATTTTTATTTTCCAGGCGAAGATCGATTATCATTTAATTCGATTAATTTTGTGATGAAATTTCTTATTCGGATGAAATCGACAATTTCTTTTCTCGTCTACACAGGCGCGTACTTCCATTATTCTCGATTCGTACTCGCCGCGAAGGAGGCTCTTTTTGGGCTCGGTTTTACGCGAAAGTAAAAGCCGAGTCGATTTTTTGGATAATTCTTATTTTTGTAGGAAAACTGGGGTGAATTAAAACGTTTTAAAATTCATCGGTCGAAAATTCGCGATCCGGAAAATATCGATTTATCGATACAATTCTTTTGTTTATTAATTATTGTTCAATTTGATATTTTGTATTTTTATTTTATATTCGAATGACACTGATAAATAGAATTAATGAAATTTTCGCAATTATTCAAGAAATACAGCGAAAATATTTTAATTGATGGGAACTAAAAAAATGCTGATACAATCTTACATTTTTTTCTCTTCATATTTTACCTACGTATTGAAATTCTGTCTCCTGTGGAGTTTTCGCAGATATTGCAGAGCTGTCGAAGAAGTATTTTCCTCTGTTATCCTCGTGGCAATGTTACTTAGCATATCGGCGATTTGTGGTTTTTGCTTCAGTCTTTTAGTCGTACGTAATTGTCAGATAAATTTAATGTGTTCGTATATATATACCTATATATATTTCTTTGGAGTGCATTTAATTTTTTTCCTAGCAAGAAGATCTCTCGGGGCGTCCAAGATACGTGATTCATTTAGTCGGTGGGACGCTTCAACTTTTATTGTTCTGTTGGCCACCGGACAGTCTTCAGGATGAGGTCAAATCATGAAAAAAATGATGAATTTATTCAAATTTGAAGAATCGCCAATCGGTCCATCATAGCAGACATGATTTTTGATAAAAATCATTTTTTGTTTTAATTCAAACATCATCCGCATAATTTCCGAATAAGAATTTTTAACATCGATTACATTAGTATTTCTAAACTAATTTAATTGAAAATAACAATGATACAAGGCGATGTTAGATTTGTCGATAAAAGACTTTTTATTTTGATCAAACTATATACGAATAATGTTTGTATTTTCGAAATTTTGTTTTAATTTATAAAAAATCATCGGCGATTAAGCAATTTGCGATTCTTCCCTGTAGATTCGACTTCGTTTACTTACATTTTTATTAATGATAATTAATTAGACTTGTTTTTATCGAACCGATATTTTTTTCGGGCTGTTTCATCGAACGATTTGATCGCAGGGTGTTTT
Source organism: Netelia virgata (assembly GCA_951802705.1). Taxonomy (NCBI): domain Eukaryota; kingdom Metazoa; phylum Arthropoda; class Insecta; order Hymenoptera; family Ichneumonidae; genus Netelia; species Netelia virgata. The sequence continues at coordinate 10,319,113 of OX637863.1, read as the reverse complement.
GATGGCTCACGCGGCTTACGATCTTCCCTGGTACGATTGGAAATCGAAAGAGGGCAGGCTCGTTGGTACAATCATCGCGAGATCGCAAAAACCTCCCACGATAACGGCTGCAAAATTCGCGACCGTTTCGCTCGAAACGTTTTCTGCGGTTGGTGCAAAACAATCCTTGTTTCGTTTTCCCGCTCTCGTCGATATCCTTTCTCACATCCAAGCAATAACAATATACCGTCTTACGAAACTTTTAGATTCTGAAGACAGCATTCTCGATGGTAACTCTTCTGTTGCGAGTTTTGGAATGAAGCGTGCGTATTATTCTACCAAAAAAATCAACCGAAAAATCACGTGAAAAATTGTTTTAATATTTCTTTGGAGTAACGAACAAAAAAAATGCGCGTTCGACCGAAGGAACGAAAAACTGAGGTAACCAATACGACAAAAATAACACAAAAGATAAGAAAAACTGAAGAGAATTAATCGAATTAAAAAAATGTCTTCTCTCAATCTCGAGTGAACTTTTTCTCTCCTTAAAATAACTCGGGTTATTAAAAAATGAACGGATTTCTACTACCCTCTACCTTCTCAGTGCACTTCACGTTCACTCAGCAAGGTAATAAGAAATACTGCTGAACTTTTTCGATCGTTACTGCTCTTCGTCAGAGCTGAAAACAAAAAATTCGGAAAATTCAGACGACACGAACAATATATTGTTTTCTAGTGAATATATTTTTCCCTATCGACTACGACCATCGCCTCTTCGAGATTACTCTGTGACACGAAAAAAGCTCAATTTTGTGTATTAAGTTATTACGTTCTCGCGATCTTTGTCACGCGATAGCAAGGAAAAATAAAAGATTTGCATAATCGATGATCACGAATCTTATCGACGATTCTTCCGAAGCTTCGAACGAACGAAACTTTCTTCGGCTCGGCTAATTTTTTTTCTTCCACCCTTCGGAGAACTTCGAAGTTCAGTCGTCTGATAAAAAATGAATGGACGACGATGGCGATGGGACGAACTGCGCATATTCGAAAATTACGTTCGAGTGGAGGGAGAAGAATATCCATTCGCGGCTTTGTCATTCTTCGGTTCGCGTCTCGAAATCTACGAAGCGAATTTTTCTTTACTAATATTACAAGTCCGTTCTTTCGAACTTTTGGTGTCCGTTATGAAGCGACGAAATTTCGTCGATTATGCGTGGATCAACAAATTTTTGCTTCACGCTTGCGGAGTTCTACCGTTAAAAACGCGTAGTTTTTTTGTAAACGTCGTTCTCGTTGTAACGCCATTCATAACGACGTGCTTTTTGTCATTGCCGGCTTTTTACTCGTTGACCTTTCGATGGAACACGATCCCAGGGAACGAGAGAATGGATCTAATCAGTGAACATATCGAGACGATCGTCGCGCTGATAAAAGGCAAAGTAGAATTCCAGGCGAAAATTAAATTCTTCGATTTATAAATTCCGACAGAATATAATATTTAAATTTGGACCGATGCATTTTTGGTTGGCTTTTCTATCTATAATAGCGAACATGTTGAGATTGTCGTCACGTTGATAAATGGTAGAATATAATTGCAAATGAAAAACAAATTTTTCGATGGACAAAAAAGAAGACAAAAAATAAAACCTACACTATCGTCGACCTGATAAAAAATAAAATAGAATTCCAAAAAACAAACGGATTCTTGGGTTGACAAAAAAAGCAAAAAATAAAATTGATATTAGTAATCATTTATGTTCCGTTTGCTTTTATATTTAATCAGCGAGCTGCTCGTGACTATCGCCACGCTAATAACAGGCAGAACATAATTGTGGAATAAAACAAAAAGAATATCTTGGGATACCAAAACAAAAAAACGAAACAAAATAACAATTAAACTTATTAAACTTATAAAACTGAAAAAGAAAAATAAGCAAAAAATAAAACAAAATTTATAACTATTTACTTCCTCTTCGTTTTCCCTTCCTTTCAGAGGAAATTTCGCGTTTCAAATTAAAAAATCTAAAAATTCGTGCAAATTAGAAACACGCTCATTATTTCCAAATTATTTTATCCGACTTACAAAGTTTTTTGCGCGGCGATACCGAAATCGAAAAATCAAAAGTCGAGACAAAGTTCCAGAGGGGATAAAATAATGATGAAACAATGCTCAAGTTTCGAATTAACAATTCTTGTGTTCTTTTCAAATACGCATCGTTCGAAATAACAATTAAGCTTATTGACCAATTACAGTATTAGTTTTGATACCGAAACGGGAAAAAATGTTTGGACTGACGAGAAGTTGCTCGAATCTTTGGAAAAGCGTGAAACTCCCCGAAGACTTCGCGGCTGTCGAGCCTTACGCCATCAAAGGTCTCTATCTCACGTATGGTTTTACCTTCAACGTCTCGTTTGCTCTCGTTACTTTTCTCATATCGCCGTTGATGTCGAGCTTCGTCGTCGATGCGAACGGCACGGTACTCGTTAGCAAACAGCTTCCCTACGGGACCGGTATGTTTCACGACAACGTTAGACAATTTAATATCTGGTACGGACTTCAGATACCATCCGGTATCATCAGTATAACACCGATCATTGCCATCGATACCGCGACCGCTTTTTTCATTCTTCACGCATGCGCACACATGAGACTGTGTCGCGTACTTTTTCGAAAAGTTGCCCGTGAGTCTGCCACGGAAAGGCCACTGGCGATTTTCGACGACGAGTGGTCCGAGAAGAAAGAAAGGATCTTGCAGGACATCATCAGATGCGTGACGCATCATCGTAATGTACTGAGGTGAGTGCCACTTGAGAAAGGAAAAAGAAAAAAAAAACAACAACAACAACAAGAAATTTCGAAGCGAGACACTGAAAAATGATTATTTAGTAAATTGTACGTCTTGTTCAGTTTTGTTTTGATATTTTTTAATGAATTATTAGAAGATGGTATTAAAGTTAATATTTGATTCGATCGTTGAAATGTTTTTCGAGTCACACGTGAGAAGATAACGATTTTTTTTTATTTGAGAGAGTAAGAAGAATTTTGAGAAAGCAATATCGCTGCTTTGACCATCTGCTCTAAAGTAAACAGGTTAAGTGTTCTTCGAACGATCTTGGTTTGAAGTTGTGTTCCAGCTGACAACCGTCTGTTTCTACGCGTATTTTTACGCCTCTCGTTACTTCACTCGCTTTTTCAGTGGTGGCTAATACGATTTATGAATGCTTGACGTTAATTATTCATTAAAAATAATATATGTTCGTAATCAGAGATTGTATAATTAGGATTTTCGGAATAATAAGGATACAAATATTTTGCAATATAATAATTATTATTATCGAAAATATCCAGAAAATGATTATAATAATATTGAATAATCGAAATATTACTTAATATTGCTATTATTATCTTTATATATATATTAAATATATAATAATAATTAATTAATTTTCCGAATGATTTTCAACGACTTTTTAATATTTCTGCAATCACCGATTATGAAATTGTTGTTCCCTCGTATATTTTCGAATGTCTGCAGATACTCGCAAGACATCGAGGACGTTTTCGCGCCAGTATTTCTCATTCAGATGCTGCTCAGCATGTCTGCAATTTGTGGTTACGGCTACAATCTTCTTCTCGTACGTAGATGCGAGATTTAAAAAAAGTTCCCAACTTGTTTGCAGTCGATTTATGTATCGTAGGAAGAAGAATTGAAAGGACAAGTCAGCTATCTGGTTCATCTGGTGGGTGGTACACTTCAGCTACTGATATTCTGCTGGCCACCGGACAATCTTGAGGACGAGGTTGATAATATTCGAGCTCGTCTTCGATCATGCACAATTTTTTAAAATTATTTACGTTTTTTAATTATTTTTTTAATATTCAAACGAGTTAGCAGTGACGTATTGCTAAAATATTTCCCAGAGCATTATGGTAGCGGACGCAGCTTACGACGTTCCCTGGTACGATTGGTCGTCGAGAGAAGGAAATCTCGTTAGTACGATTATGACGAGATCGCAGAAACCTGCATCTGTAACCGCCGGAAAATTCACGATAGTTTCACTCAAGACCTTTTCCTCGGTTGGTAACAAAAATTAAGTATTACTTTTAAATCCAGAAAAAAGTAGGCTTCGGCCAAGAATATTTTCAGACACAAAAAAAAAGAAAAAGACAAATTATTCTTCGCCAAATAGTAAAAGTGTTTATACCGAATATATTCCCTCCTTGACCAATGAATCAAGCAAGCTCCATACGATAATATTAAGACATATGCTTTGTAGAAAAATATTCATTTATATTCTTGTATCGGATCGAAGATATCCATTTTTAAAAAAATACTATCGATACGAATTTGACAGCGAAGTTATTTTTTAGGACGATTTTATTCCGTCGATAATAAAGATATCGCGCTTATCGATAAATGTATCGATAAATGATATTTTTTTGGTACGATTGTACATCTTATTTTTTATCGGAAACAGCTTGGAGCCCATTGTTTTCCTACCTGAAAATCGATTTTATTTTATCGAAGACAAATCCATTTTCACGATCGGCTCGATCGGAAAATTCGAAGTGGATCGGATCCGTCGATACCGACCGCCGAGGCTGAAGATTTTTTTCCTAACTTTTTTTCGCTTTTTTTCATTTATTCATGCATACATTCTATTCTTATGTTCTTGCATACTTCGATAAAATATTTGTGTTCTTGAGTCAAACATATTTTTGCTCGAAAGAAGATTTAACAATTATCTCAAGCAAGCATTGTTCATCAAATTTTTGTGCTAGGTAGAAATAGAACATATTTGATTACCACAAACATATTGTTTTGTCCAGTCTGAAAAAGATACTAGAAGAATACTGTAATGTTTCATTTTTGGTAGAGAATTCACTTTTGAAAAAGAAAAAAAAATAACCACGCATTTGAATTTTTTATTTTGAGAAAGTTTTTAACGACTCACTCGTCTTATGGGCAGATGGTATTAAAATTGTTAATTTACTGTCGATACTTCTAGATTCTGTCAACAGCCTTCTCGATGTTTACACTCCTGCGCCGAGTCGTGGAATGATTCTCGACAAACGATACGATACCTTGACAGAATAACGAACCAGAGGAATTCTTCCATTGTTATCAAACGACGATAAGCGCCTCCAAACATTGCGAAATGATAATACCTATGTACTGTGGAATATATGCGACATATATATTCATATCCCCGACCGGATATCGTTCGTCGGTAGAGCAATTACCCAACACATTTTCAGGACTCGATAAGAAGCGATCGCTCTTATCAAATTTTCCAGCAGACCAAGGTTCACGTAAGTTTTTCAAATTTGTCAAGAATATACAAAAATACTACACATATCACGTATCTTTTCAAATTCGATGATATTTTAAATATTAAACAAAATTTTGTCAAATTTTCCGTCGTTAAATTAATTTTTTCATTTCAATTTTTCGAACGATAAACTGTCGATTTTTCGTATAATTAATATCATGATTTTTAGCTCGATCATTGCAATGATTATCACAAATACTCTCAAACCCTGATAAAGATTGATAATATAAAATTAAGTTCGTCCCTCTTTCGTCCCGAACGTCCCAAAAAAAAAATTCATTTATCCAAAAAATTCTATTCTTCCGGAAATACGAACGTGACACGTATATATTTATTTCCCGGATATGACGAGCGTGTCGGAGAAAGAGAAAGCGGCAACGGCTAAAAGAGAATCAGAGATACGAAGGGACGAGAGGGTTTCGTTGTAGTCAGTGGCTCACCGTCAGCATCGATCATTTTCATTCTCTCAAGCAGGGGTGGCTTAGCGAAATGCACCCGGGCACGAAAAATCGTAAACGTGACCTCGGCATCAACCCTGCCTTTCGTTTTCTTTTAAGCTGTGAAAATAAAGATCGTCTGGTGGCCGAGTTCGAGCTTTTCGAGTGGCCGGAATATCAAAATGCACGTATCGTTTTAAAAGATCGTGGAAGAAGTTGCTTACTACGTTGATCGTTAAGAAGCAACGCTCGACGCTCGAGGAATCGACATTAGCCTCGCTATGTCTCGATCACGTCACTCGTATCTTCGCGCGTACGATGGAAAAACTTCTAGTTTTCTTTTTTTCTCAAATCTTTCCCACGATGGACGACGGACAACTGGCCTCGTCGTATTTAGACCCAATTATGAATGAAATTTAAACGAAAGGAGAACACGAAAGTTTGATCGTAAACGAGTTTTTCACTACAAATTTTGCAACTCTGATTGAAAAAATTATAAGTTTGTTTTTTTTTATAAAAAATTGTAACAATGAGTGTAAAATAATCATTTTTATTTCAATCGTTACTCCATATTTGACAATTAGACAATTATCGACAAAAACGTTGATAATTTATGCGTTGGTTTAATTATTAATTAATTAATACAACTTAAGTGTATTAATATAGTACTCTATCTAAGGTTAAACACCCCAACGAAAAAATAAATATGATCATAATATAAAGATTCCGATAAAGAGAAATGATAGAAGGTGAAGAATTTATCAGAGCTACAGCACCTGAAGCAGAAATGAGAAAAATAAATGATATTAAATAATTGAATAAAAAAATGATTAATTAATTCAATTAATCAAATTAATCAGAATTAAATTAATTAATTAAAACAATATTCATAAAATGCTCATTAACATCCTATAATCGACCGTTTTTTGTATTCAGTTATTCAACAACTAGCCTTAAATCGATTTAATCGTATTAATATCGTCCTGGGGTATAAGGTACCCAACCGGATAATTGAATTAGATCACGATAAAACAACTTTGGCGAAGGTACTATCAGGAATTATAGGCGGTGGAGAATGTATCAAAGGCCTCGTGCATTAAGCGACATTGGGAATAAACAGTTTTTGAAATAATGGTAAAGCCGACAAACGAGCGACGATATATGGACGATCGTCGAGGGTTGCGAAGAAACGAGCGCGCGCACGAGAGAGAATCGTGCAAGCTCATTGCCTTTCATGAGGTTGCCAACGGTGGGCACAGCTTTTCCACGAGATCGATGGTCGATCCAATCCAATTCTTCTTCTCTCATGATGTCCGGGGGAAGTATATCGTCGGGAAAAGATTACAAATAAACATGAGATCCCCCCTGTACAGATGCGAGGGCGAAAAAACAAAAATCGGGTAAGTTTGCGTGTGGTCTTATCAAACATATTCCGGAATTCGATGATAAATCGAATCTTAACGCAAAGAAAAGATCGAGATGATAAAATTGACTAAACGTATCGAATTATTTGTATTCGCTTCGATCGAAATTCATTTCCTTCTATTATTATTTTATTATTTGAATAATTCAATTGATTGCATTAATTTAAAATTCGTTTATTTTCATTGATCAAGATTAATTCGTTTTAATTATTCTTTTTTATTGATTCGAATGAAAACTTGATTCGTTTGTACAAATTGTAAATTGTAAATACATGGAATTATTTTAATTCGCGTCGATCGAAATTCATTGAATAACATTAATATTGTTTTATTCGCCCTTATTTACTTTTATGCGGCCCTTTTTAATTCGATTAATCTAGAGTCAAAGCCAATTCCATTTTTCTATTTCTAGGAACAAAGCAAAGGAAAGTTATCTGGCTACCAAGAACGCATTGAAGTCTTTTTCAAAGCGAATTATTCGTCAAGATTTATGTGATAAATCATACTTTGTTTTGAATACGATGGATCACGTGTAGGGAATCGCGGACAACCCTGAATGACCAAAGTCATCCTAAAAAGACTCTCAGCGGCTGCAGCTCAACGTTCGAGTGGGCATGAACCGAGAGTCGGAGAAAGAGTGACCGAGAGTACGAGGGAGAGGAGGGTCAGCCGAGAGAAAGAGAGCGAGAGCGAGAGAGAGAGAGAGAGAGAGAGAGAGAGAGAGAGAGAGTGGGAGAGAGGGTGAGAGAGCGCTGAATCGTAGAGAGGGCGAATGGGATGAGAGGGCCGCCGCTTTAGAATTAATTATAGGCAATATAGGGGTGGCTGTGGAGAGGCCATGTCTGGTACGGACAGGCTTTCCTGATGCTGGGTAAAGGAGAGAGCATCCCAACAGCCGAAGCGTCGTGGAACGAGAGACGAGAGATGAGTATGGAACGAACGACGGAGACAGGGAAAAAGAGAGAGAGAGAGAGAGAAGGATGTGATAAGGAGTCACACAGAGAGGGAGAGAGGGAGAGAGAGAGAGAAGATGGAATAGTGTGAAAAGCGAGACACACTATTATCTATATACATTAATATATACATATACATATATATATATATATATATATATATATATATATATATACATGGGGTCTCGGGCGCGAACAATAAAGAGATTCCGCACGATTCCATGAGGAGCACGCGCGATTTCATCATTTAGTTCCAGCTATGGGTATGCCAGTAACGCACTGCTCTGTATAGGTATGAATTTTATATATTATATAGATGTATATATTTACTATATTATTTACATATTTATATACATATAATAATATATAATTATATATATAGAGAGAGAGAGAGAGAGAGAAAGAGAGAGAGAGATTTAAGTGATATATATATTTTTACACGTATATAAGGGATGTAAGTAAAGGGGGATGTTGGTGAGCGAGAAAATTTCCAAGTGCGAAAGATTCTCGAGTTAATGAAATCTACTGCACGGCGTCCGACCATTCTCGACCATCGAAGATCGCTCAAGACTTCGTTCCGCGCACAAAGAATGTATATACGCACTATATGTCTTACGATGGAATTGAGAGCGAGAGGTCGAGAGAGAGAGAGAGAGAGAGAGAGAGAGAGGGAAGTTTCACTATCATGCCCAGAGGCAGACGCCTTGGTATCTGGACCGAAGATTCACTCTCCTTCCCATCGGGAAGATGTTGACCGATTAATATTCGAATCCATCAAAGGTCCAAAAGTCGATAAAATTAATAGCCATTTAATGGCGACGAAACGTTATTAAAATAAAAAATAATAATAAAATATTAATAATCGTTACGAGAGAATGATTTTTGCAAATTGTTGCTCGTTCTTCGAAAGAGAAAAGTTGTATTAAATTCAATTCAATAAACCGTGAATTACGTTAAAATTAATTAAAAATGTTATCGATATTTATTTCCATATTTATTTCCAACATTGGATATAAGAATATTTTCGCTGTTTGTTTATTAAAAAAAAAAAGATTCGACCCCTGTCGCGACTGCACGTCATTATTATTAATTTTATTTGATCTTATCACAAAACTTTGATATCGCATTAATTGATTTCACATTCGGCGAGAAGAATAAACGAAACGAAGATCGAGTTCGGAGATTCGCGCATGGGCCGTTGCCCTGACGATATTTTTTTGTTTGACAGATCAATGGAATCGCTTCCCCAATGACCCCAACCGTTCTATTCTATCGGTTCGGGCAGCAAAAAACTCGAGGAAAAAGATGGAAAAATCAGTAACGACAAAAATTTCCTGTTCCTTGGTACGAGCTTGTCACCAACCGCACGGTTTTACGACACGGTGAGTTTACGAAGAAAAAAACAAAATTTATTCACTTTTGCGATGAATACAAACCGGAAGTTTGCACGAAGCTCGAACACCTTACCCCAGGAGGTTGCGTCTAGAGACTTCCCTCGCTCTCTCTCTCTCTCTCTCTTTCTCTCTCTCTCTCTTTTTCCCTCTCACCCTCCTGCCTCGTTTGATTCCATTCATTGATCTTGCAAATTTGTTACCTCGAGACTCAATTACGTTGTACACTCTCGGCTCTTTGTATCGTTGCACAAGACGCTTCCTTACGCGCTATGTTTATAGCGATAACGAAGGCTTTCTCTGGTAGTTATCAGGAGACGACAAAAATGTACGCCTCGTTGATTGGCTTGATTCGTTTTCAGATATCGAAATGGCGAATAAAACTAACGACGAAAAAGAAAAAAATCTGGACGAGTCGTAGAAAAATCATCGGATGCGAATTATTCGAATCTTTCGAAAAGAACGATCCTGAACATCATGAAAATTCGTTATAATCGATTTCGCTGGAATATGGAAACAAAATTCTAATGATCGTCTAAACGTCGTAGACCTTGGGGAGAACAAAAAAAATCGAAAAAACATAAAAGGAAAGAAAAAAAATAGAAAAATTCACGATATCAAACAACGCAACGTACCAAAATATCATTCGTATTCTTTTCGCCAAATGTAAACAAGTCAAGATTTTCAAGTCAATAAATCCCAAAGTCGAATACTATTCGACAGTGGGAAACTGCAACGAATCCATTCACACGTGTCCTTTATTCCTTTTTTTTATTACCGAAAAATATTAATTTACGAAAAAACAGGTTACGTTAAAAAAAAGTTTGACATAAGCATTGTCACTATAATCACGCAGATTAATTTGCTTTCGATAAAGTTTACTCTTTATCGTGATTCGAAATGTTTAATTTCATAAAGCGTTTTGTCGTCATAATTTTATTATTTCTTTAATATTTGGGTAAAGATTTTCATCATCATTGCCATCGTCATCGTATTTTCATCGTATCGGTGAAGAAAATTAACGACCAACGAGTCATCCGATCCGATAAATTCGTTGTCGCTGATTTATCCTGATATAATCGAGATTTCGCCGAGGCAAGAGCGCGGATGAGAGTTCATGCCATCTCACGAGAGGAAAATCGTATATATCCCCTTCTCGGCCGAGCGAAACTTCAAAGTTTCGACGAGATGCTTCGCGACTCAAAAACAATGGACCCTTACTGTTCCCTGTAAATGCGAACAAAAGAGTCTCTCGTTTCGATATACGAGTGCTTTCCAAGTTGCTGGCGCGTGTAACGATCCGTTTCAAACGCGAAACGTGCCAATTAACCTCGCGCCATGACTATGAAAAGTTCTGTCACGTGGCATCGCGTGCCCGGCGTTATAACAATTTTTCAAATCTCTGGTTCGCAACCGAGTGACATTAAAACTTAATGGAAAAATACCATAGGCAACTTTTTGATTTTATCAATAAAATTTCATCCATCGATTATTTATTAATAACGTATATTATCCCATATGTACAAAGAGGGGTTGAGGAAGAGAGATAGAAGGAATTTTAGCAACAAGTTGCCTTTAGCATGTTATCCCTCTGTCGCTCGAGTATATTCGCGTAATCAACAAGTGACTCCGTTTCCTGATGCTTGGGAATTTATATATTTCTCGGTCGCAGGACTCCACAGGTGGTAACATGGATTATCCCGGCTAGCATGGCAAAAACTTTCGCAGCCTCATTGCGATATATGATCGCTCGAACATCGCGAGTCGATCGATCGAACACGGCTAATCGATCTATCAGCTGTTACCTATCGATTACCTGTTATCAATCGATCGATTAATCGATCGATTATCTATTATCGATTAATGGATCGACTATCGATTGTCGATTAATCGATCGCTTGCCTATTATCGATTAATCGATCTCTCGACGATAACGGAATGGTTGTTGTCGTAGACCGTGGATAGTAATCGATAGATTATTGATAATCGATTGATCGATCGTTAGCCATCGATTCATCGTTTTTCGATGATAATTACGCCTCCTTGAATTTTGCATTATTATTCGTTAACATATCGTCATATCGCTTAGCTGGCCGTGTGATCGAGGACGACCCGAGTCGTCATAATCTCGAAAATATAGATCCGGCAAATATATCATCGTCGTATATACGCGAGATCGGCGCAAAACCACCCCCAGCGCACTTTCTCCCTTTTTCCACGTTGAAACTCGTACCGTTATTCTCCGCTTGTTCGTCCCTTCTCGGTCGCTCACGAAGTCGAGTCACGTAATAATAATCAGATTGTTTTATAGCCCCCTCCGTCTCAAATGTGACGCGAATATAATTCGACGGGATGATCTGTGAGTAATAGAGAAATACCGGCGGAGGAATACGACGTATGACGAACCCTCGTGGCCCCAAGAAATCCTATTTACCGTCCCGAAATTCGACTACGGTTGATATAACTTCCGAAGAAAAAGAGACTTCGGTCGGGCTTTGTCGATTTTTGTTTGTTTATAGCGTACGATTGATTTTTCAGGAAATTGAAAAAATAAGATACAGGCCTGGACAATTTTCTATATGAAAAAAATACGAAGAAAAAGAATCGAAAGATGATGAAGTTATCGCGAGGTTTTTCCGGGATGGCGAAGAGACTCTCGCTTCAATAAAGAGAGCCGGGTGCGAGATAAGGGATGGGGAGAAACGTGTGAGAGAAGAGAGCTAAGCGCCCAACTCTCATATCGAGAATTCTTCGGAGTCTGCGAATTCCTTTGTGGTCTTCGGGCGAATGCGCGTTATCGCCAACTTACTCGACGACGCACCCACCAAGACGATGGAAAGACGAGGAGTCACCCTTCCGGTCTGCGGCACTATCCGCGTACTTAGTGTATGTGGGACGTACCGACGACCGGAATGTAATTTTGATATCCGAAAATCATGTATTTTCACGATAATCGTGCGGTGGGTAGAACAATTATAATATTCCGCGATGCTAATGATGATGACCTTAAGACGAAGATTATTGTAAAAGTATTTTACAACTATTAAGCACACTGCGAGGTTGTCGTTCGTGTAAACTTGATGAAATTTGTTCGCAGGGCAAAATGGTTATGAGAAATTGACAACAATCGAAATATATCTATTTTGATAACGATCATAATTATTTTTTTAAATAAATCATCACGATTAATCGTTTTAATTATTCTGTGGAATGGACTCTCCGACTATTTTCATATCTTGTTCGACTCGTCGATATAGCGAACTTTACATTCAAACAAAGAGAAAGTCGAACAAAATATACGTGAAAGAAAATGTCAAATACAGATATTGTATAAAATTCCACACTAAACGAGCATTTTCCATTAACTCGATGTCAATCAAAAGTTTGATTTTCGCAGAATTAGTTAAACGGATGTAAAATTCAAAAAAACAATTTTTTAATCGATAAGAGTACTCGACTAAAAATTTTCATAGGGACAACCCTGTATGGCATAAGGACCTTTTCACGTTAACCCTAAATTGGGAATCCCTTTCAAGGTCCTGATAATGATAGTGTGGGGAAACCCCTGCGATGGGAAGTACCGATAACGTTCTTATAACATTTAAACAATGTTTATTTAGGGGTAACCACATGAGTCATAGGTGAACATTTATTCATAAACCTTATATACTTCGCAATAATAAATAGATATACAAATACATTTTTGATAGATACTGCAGTAAGTGGAGATTATGAGATTTTTTTCATCGTAGAACTCGTCTTATTTTTGTATTCGGATTTTTTTTTTTATTCGGAACTTAATTTTTCATTTTATTTTGTTATGCGGTATTTTATTTTAAAAGTAAACAATGTTTTGGAACTTTATCTTACCTATTTGTGGATTAAAACGTGATTTTTAATCAAAATAGATCGCTAGCAGGCGATGTCTGCTCGAGAGCAAAAGTGTTCGAGGTTCAATAAAGTGTGAGTCGAGAATTATTGTTCGTCTAAGAAAAAAAAAGAAATGAAAAATCATGAATTTGACTAAACTTACAGTCCGGCTAGTTTTACGTAGCTCTAAAGTTCGACACTAATGACTACTCGTCCACTAGTGTCAGAAAAACATTACATATGAATTTCATTAAATTTCATTGTGAGCTAGGATTTGGTTGAGAAACTTAAATTTTCCCTTCGACAATATATACGACAATAAAGTACAGAAATACGTGTACGAGAGAAAAAGTGGAAAAGAGGGTATAATAATCGCGCGACAATGTGAGAAAGTAGGTGGGAAGGAATATATATATATAGAGAGAGAGAGAGAGAGTGAATGCTGCTAGGGGTTTCGCAAGAAGAGAGAAACCGAGGGTGGAAGTACGAAGAGAGCGAGAAAAATGGGAATGATATATATATATATATATATATATATATAGAGAGAGAGAGAGAGAGAGAGAGAGAGAGAGAGAGGGCGAGAGAAAGAGAGAGAAAGATTCGATCCCAATGCTGGAAGGGCTCTCACGCGGCGATGCCGCATGGAGAAAACTCCCGCGTCCCTCCGGCGACGAAAGAGGGTGGTCGCGGAGTGGCACAGTGGGGGCATGCGAAAGAGGGGGCGAAGAGAGAGAGAGAGAAAGAGAGAGAGAGAGAGTCACTTGAATCTCTTCGGCATGCGCTCTGGCGGCGAAACAACGAGAATCGCGAAAATCGTGGCGTATGGTTACCCGAAGACAGTTCGAGAGACGCAGACGACGGTGGGCAGCGACGCGCGGCCGTCGAGCCGGCTACAAGGGTGGAGAATGCGACCTCGTCGTCATACGATCGCGGCTTTTCCACGGGCGAGCACTCGCCAACATCGCGATAAGAAGAAGGAGGACTAGCAGGACCCGAGATCAGCCACGAGGTACGGAGAGCTCCTACGGCTATCCGTGTCCGGGGCACAAGCTTCTTGGGAATCGGTGAGTCTACGATCTTTCGCCACTTTTTATTTTTCTTTAAATTTTTCTTTAAATTTTTCTCGTATTTTTCGGTTTTTTAAACTGGTCGATTTTTTTTTTTTTAATATTGTTTTGATGATTTTTTTGTGTTGGGTTAGTTGGCCGAATTTTGAGGTTGAAGAAATCGTTAATCGGTTAATCAATAATTAGTCTTGAGGTTGGATTCAATATTGAATGATTTCCCGATCGAAAAAAAATACCCGCAAAATTTGATCACATTCGGTTTTATAATGTACAAAATAATTTTTATTAATGATGAACAAATCTTTTTTCACGTTGTTCGAGTTCGAGATTAAGATTTTGTACGCGAAAGAAAGAATCGTCGATGGCTTCTTATAATTATAATTATAGAAGAAAATTCTTTGTTTTGAATATCGTAATATCGCCATCGTATTCTAAAACAATTATTTCAATGAAACAAAAAATAATCGAGCTTAATAAAAATTGGGACGAATCGATTTTGTTTATTTTGTACGATTTTATCTCATTCCTCATTTTGTATTATAATTATTCATCGTTTCGTTTTAAATCGTGCCACGGTCTCAGATTTTTCGACAAAAGTTCCTAAACGATGTTATAAACTTTTAGTGACTTTTGCTCACCGTAAAAAATGACTTTGTCGTCGGACGTAAAATTAATAACTCAATCGAACCAATGATTCGCCACAAAATTTTCTGTCGTTCGATTCGTTGGCAATAATACGAATCGAAACCGTTGCGTATTGATATATACGCCCAGATATATAATATACCGCAGGTGACGATAGAACCGGAAATTATTTGTCCTTTCCTCTTCGATCACAGCTTTACGTCCGAGTGAGCTCAACCGGCTCGGTAGATTATGCCCGAGACATTGGCTTTTCCCGATATAGAGAGCGACTGGTACGAGCGATAAAACGCGCGACACCGACGACGAGAAAAGATTCTCCCGGCATCTTACGAAAGCAAAAAAGAAGAAAAAAATCAGCCAGACGGCGAGACTGCTTCGCATAGGGAATATAGGATTTTTCGCGAGTCGATTTTATTCTCGGTCCTCGATGCACACCTGTCGAGCCTAACAAGCTCATCGAACGAGAAATTCGTCCAGAATTGCTCGTGTCGATATAAAGAACATCGGAACAAAGCTCATCCTCGGATTTGCCAAGCTTTTTTTTTATTACGTTTTTATTACTTGACAAAGGACGCGAGATTTTTGTCCCACGTTCGTTGATCGTATTTGACAAATATTGCTATGAGAAATTAGTTTTTATCGCTCTCGCGATAAAATTTATTATTAACGCGTAGAATTTATTATTAACATATATTATTATTATTATTATTATTTAAATGTATGTCTTTATTTGAAATATATGAT
The DNA here is from genome assembly GCA_951802705.1 of Netelia virgata. Lineage (NCBI taxonomy): Eukaryota > Metazoa > Arthropoda > Insecta > Hymenoptera > Ichneumonidae > Netelia > Netelia virgata. The sequence goes on along the minus strand of OX637863.1, from coordinate 10,303,266 downwards.
TATTAAATCAGAGTGTAATGCGATTAAATTAAAAAAAAATTATTAAAATTTTATTTCATAATTTAAATGAAAAAGAAAAATATGTATCACAACGGTATCAAGGAAACTCAAAATTATAAATAAATTGGCATGAAAACGCGTTGAAATACAAATCCTTACACCATATAATAAAAAATATCTGATCATCCATAGGGAAAAAAACGCAATTTCTTTTCCGTCAGCGTGAAATTTAAACATTCTCTTAACAGTATTATATTATAATAAATTCTCACATTCTCGCAAATATTTTGAAAATTTGAAAAATTTAACAATACCCTTTTGCCAGTTTTACCGTTGTTATTATTATTCTCCGGCAGCTCCAATTACTGGAAATTGTAATGCGTACGAGCCAGTAAAATTAGTCAGAAAATCATCTCACCCTCAACGTGCGTTCCAATTTCAATTATACGCGAGAGTGTGAGACCCTCCGGGCTCGGTCCCGACGCTCTTTTACAACGATCCTCAGTTTCCGGAATTCCTATTGAGGTTGTACGTTCGTACACGTGTGTCTATCTCGCCTTTCGGGCGATGTCACACCCTCGGTGGATGATAGCCGGAAAAGCTGGACCATAGAGAGAGAAAAAGAGAGAGAGAGAGAGAGAGAGAGAGAGAGAGAGAGAGAGAGAGAGAGAGAGAGAGAGAGAGAGAGAAAGAGAGAGAGAGAGAGAGAGAGAGAGAGAGAGAGAGAAAGAGACGAGCACTGTTCTCATTTCCAGGTGTCACGAGCAAGCGTACAGATATCCCTGTGCTTAAATCTTCCCACAGAACATGCCAAGTTCACGATAGCTTTGACCCTGTCTATCGTTCCTTCTATACATACCGGCGTATCCTTTATCACGGTCAACTTGGCAGCGCGATTCTCGAGCCACTTCTTACTTCATTGCATTGTCGCAAGGACCAGCATCGCGCTCACCGCGCTTCGCTCGCACGAAATTCCGGAAAAGTTCGAAATAAACTTTCGTCTACGATTCTCGCGGGACTGATCCATTTTTATCAAGGTCGAATCACGATAAGAAGCTCAAAAGACGATTTGAAACGAAACTTTTGAAAAACTTTGAAAGACAATATTTTCTTTTATTTCGATCGAAAATCAATTGAACGTTTATCTTTTAGGAAAATAAATAATTTTGTCGTTTGTTAGATTTATTACAAAAATACGAATATCGAAAATTACTCGAATATTTAATTTTCGATGAAAAATGTATATTTATCATTTGTCACATTTATTGTACAGTCGAGTAACGAAGATGCTTTCTTTTCTCATAAAATCATTAATTTTCTGATTTGTTACTTGAATTAATGATCGATCGTCGAAAACGTCACAAGTTCATCTCACCAAGCGCTCCTTAATCAATCGAAAAATTAATTAACACAGCGCGAGTATTTGTCGAACAAAAATATTTCAACTTTAAATAATCGACACGAATAAATATTTTGTTTTCTTATCTGTCCGGAAATATGATGAAAAACGAATGAAAAACGAATGAAAAACAAATTCAACCATTGAAATATTTCGATTTTCGGCCGAATGACGTGGGTTCCTGCTTTGATAATTCGTTCAAATCGTCCGAGACGCTAAACAAGTTTCCCCTCATCGCGGGCGGCAACTTCGAAACGTGCCTACGCGTATCGCACTAACGTGAAAACCGTCCTGACGTATATATCTATATTATACACACGTACACATATGCAGCAATATCTATATGGTGTATACATATAGATATATATCCATATGGGCAATGTACACCGTGCGTTAACTAGCAGGGTAAAGGCGCGGGGGCTCTGTAGCACGCCGAGGTTAATGGAGTGGTCGTTAACAAGGTTACAAAGCAATCTGCATAACCCCCGGTCCGGTACTTTGCCAGCACGGTGAGTAAGAGATGAAGAGGGAATGAGTGAGAGAGAGAGAGAGAGAGAGAGAGAGAGAGAGAGAGAGAGAGAGAGAGAGAGAGAGAGAGAGAGAGAGAGAGAGAGAGAGAGGAAGAGAGGAAGAGAGGAAGAGAAGGCTCTGCCCCCGGCCGGCTGCTGTAATTACCGGCGATAATACTATTACTAGTTCGTCAAGGGTGGTAACTGAGAAGACTATCTGCCTCGTTCTACTCTCTCCCCTCCGTTTCACTTTACTATCCTTCGCGGTGTTACTTTCGCCAGAACGTAGCGCCACCTAGGCTCCTCGTACTCACCGAAGCGTCCCTTAACCAAGAAACGAGAAGTAACAAAGCGTGCCGCCAGGGGGACAACCGACGATTGAAAAGTCTTTTAAACGTCAGTTCGTTTCGTTCCTACGTACGATTTTCTTTGTTTTTCAATTTAATTATGTTTGTTTTTTGGAGTCCGTGACTGAGGAAAAAATTGCTTTTAGTCGCGAAATGAGGGATTGAAGTAGCGAAATTGTTTTTATATTTTCTTTTTTGTTTCGAATATTGTATTTTTATTATTTTATGCGATGTATCGCGACGAGGTCGACACGGTGTACGCTTCGTCGGCTTTGGAGCGTAGCTAGTGTTCGACGTTATAACAACGTTGAAAATTTCATTTTGCGCGACTGCTGCACAATTTATCAGAGGACTAGTCGCGACAGCGAAAAATCTCGGGGTGAAATTAGGCGTAAAGCTACGCGAATCGAATTTCACGTGGTAGTAGTGGTAACGCGCATGATCAAAAATGTGACCAATGGTTTTCGTAACGGTAAAAAGAAAAAGGTGTGAAACGTCGCGGCATCGATCTCCATCTGGTCGATATGCAAAATCCCCCATGTGTTATAACGATGAGAAGATTACGGACGAGACGTTGGTCAATTTTGTATTAGCATTCACGAACAAAGTTGTGGGATAATGACCGGAGAAAAAAAAATTCAATCGTGTTTAAGACGCGATAAAAGTTTAGGGGTTAAAAATAAACAGTCGGTCTCGAATTATTTTTACAATCGACGTACGAACATCGTTGCAAAGACGAAGAATGCAGCTGTATTTTTAATTCGGCACGAACTCGTCGCACGTTTGGCCAGCAGATTTTTCAGTGGTCCATTTTAGGTCCGAGTGTGAGATACGTTCGATTTCACGCCAACTTCCACTCCTCGCCGCTAGATGGCGCGCTCGTGTACTATCTCCATTTTCAAAGATTCAAAGTGTAATAACTCCTTTGTTTTCGAGGCTAGAAATGTTTTCTTTTTTTCGTTGTATTCTTCTTAATCCCGTCTACAATGTGACAAAGAAAAAAATGTTCAAGTTTTCGTTTAAAACATTAAACATGACCTTCACGCGACCTCAACTCCTCCACGGACAAAAAATCACGATACGACGTTCCTGCGTTCCCTTCGACACCGTAACACTTTTGTAACATTTTTTTTCCGTTACGACCTCGGTCTCTCGACTTATCGCCATCGATGAATTAAAATGGGACACCTTGTATACATAAATATGAATAAATTTATATATATATAAACTCTTTGGGTCTTCATCGTCGCGACATCAGCGTGAGATGAATAATATACAGAAAGCTTATTTATCTTACCGTATAAAAATGCTGCCTGTTTATCCCTACCCTGAATTTGACACAACAACACTGACACTTCGAGGATAAAGAAACACATTTAACTTAGCAGAGCGAGTAGTTCCGTGAAAACAACCGCGCGTCTCGTGTCGTTATTTCTCACGACCTGAAACATCGATTTCGTTTGATAAAATATATAAAAAAATTGTGTCGTCTTTTTTTCGCGAAATTACGCATTTTTGTGCTTTACCGGAGGAAGAAGCACCAGGTGGATCGTGGAGTGTCGTGCCAATCTATATTTACATAGAACAAATATACTCTGTAACGAGAATAGAGTATAGAGAGAGCGAGAGTGAGAAAAAAAGAAAAAAAAGTGAAAGAGAGAGAGAGAGAGAGAGAGAGAGAGAGAGAGAGAGAGAGAGAGAGAGATTGAGCGAGCGGAAGAGAGTGAGAGGTAGAGGGCGAGACTGTGAGAGGAGTTGGAATTTCGTGTGCGCTCACGAAGAACGAATCCAGTCTGCAAAGACTGGAGCGCTTCACAGGGCCGTCCGGAAGGGGTTTTCTGCAACGGATAACGTAATTGACGAAGTAACTCGCTTAGCGTGCAATATCACGCGACAAAGTGGCGGCGCGGCTTAAATGGATGGAGTGGCGAAGTCGCGAGATAGCGGATAGTGAAAACGATATATATATTATATATATATATATTTATATTTATAAAGGTATATAGAATAGCATATGACATATATATATATTTATAAAGGTATATATATATATACAGTTGTATAGCTTTGCCCTCAGCTTCCTTCCTTTACGTATCGATGGCAAAGCTAACAGGAGCTTTCCTCTTTCCCCAAGTACACCCGCTCGCTCGAATCAAACGGACGCGCACATCCAAGGCTTAATTGCCTTAACGATACGTGGAAAACGATTAAGGGTCGATTGATCTGCCACCCGAACCGCCGCTACACCGTGTGATCGTCCGAACTAATGATAAGAGAATACAAAGTTAACTCTCTAGCCTGTGCTTCTTCGAGAATCTTGGCTCGGATTTTTTTTTCCGTCGAATGAACATTGGTTGGCAAAAAAGTAAATGCGGTTTTTTTTAATAGAATGTGATTTGCCAGTCGAAAAAGCAATTACTTTTTGGCCAGAACTAGTATTTTCATATTTTCCAATGATTGTTAGGACAGAGACCGTGTGGATGTATGGAACTTATTTAATGTTGAAATCAAAGTAATCGAACGTATATTTTCGCGATAGAAGTTTGGCGCGAATATTCAAAATTCCTTTTTGCCAAAAATTTCGTTTTTACGAAAGGGACACTTGAGGAATTGAATGAAATTACGGTAAGAAGCAAATGAATTTCGTTGATGTAAGTAAAATTTGTATACCCTGCCACGGTCTCATTTGCGAGAATAAACTCGTTCTCAAAACATGGCTTTTCGTGACAATTATTATTCGATCTTTGGTGGACTTTTTTTCATTCGAGCGAAATGACAGTCGAGACATTCTCCTTTCGATCCGACAATGCCCCAGCGTCGTTCTGGTGTGGCCTACTTGTTGAAGCTCCGAGAGAAGCAACAGTTTGCCCTCTAAGCTCCCTCACGACGCTCCCCTTTCCTCCCTTCTTTCCAACCCTGTCACTGGATCTCTCGACAAGGAAGCTCGCCATTCTTTTTCCATCTTTTTTTCTCAAATGTCTATCCCTCTATCTTCAATTTTATGCTCGTTCCAAAAAGTAGGAACAATTTACTCGATTTACTCAAAATTCGTCAGCGATAATCCAAACAACCCATCTTTCAATTAATTTCGAATCAGACGTTAATACAAATACTGAGAGTTAACTGAACTGTACGAGTAACAAGCGAAGGTGAGGTGGTGGAAGAAGCTCGAGGCTAATTAACGTGGGAAGCGACTAATGAACGGAGAAGTTGTACTCGAGACGTTCTATAATACCTGTATTAGCAAATTCGACCAACATTTCAAGTGTTGAATAACAAGCCATTCATGAATTTCGGTAGACATAAATGTGTGTTTGTGTAGAAAGAAGCACGATACAATAATAATTAATGGAGAATGTTGATTAGCCTAATATCACAAATATTATAATTATTTCCGAATATTTCGTTTCTTAACTATTTACACGAATAAACGTCAATTAATTTGAGAAGTCGTGCGTATTCGTATTTGTACTTGAACACGATTAGTCTTAATGTTCGATTACGATTTTAGACCCAAGTTCTTATAATAAATATCAGCAAGAATTTGTTGAAATATCCCGACACTTTTCTGTATCGATCAAAAGCTTTGAAAAAAGTCAAAAATTTGTCAAAATGTATTTTTATTCGTTAAACAAAATTTATAAACACCGATGGAAAAAGCAATTCAGCATTATTTATAACTTATAACGAGATGAACTTTGTGCCAACTTTAATAATTTATATAATGGCAATTGTAAAAAAGAAATGATAAATTTATAGATTTTGATATCGGATTAACAAAAAAAATGTTTCGAAATTTGCAGAAAATAAAGAATATTTTCTCAATGATATCGATAAGTTCTTTTTTTTCAATTTTTGACTGTTCGATCTTTCACATTCCGGAAGTAGCAAAAATGCAAAAAATGATGGGATTGACCCCAGGCTCATCCGTACGAAGAGATAATAAAAATAAAACAAGTTATAGACGCAACGTTCGAGGCGCTTGCGTTATTAAATTTCATCGTAAATCAAAAAGCCTTGGTCACGTTTTGCAATAATTTTCCGAGAGCTTGAACGAGTTACACGATTTTCCTATTAGCCGGACCCGCGGCGTCAGCGATCCTCGGTCGCCATCGTGAAAAAGAAAAAAAAAATTCCACTCTCTTTTCAAATCTCTCGACTCATTCTCCCCTCGCTCCGTTACGAAACGATCCTACGTGACTCTCTCGCCGGTGTGCATGTGCACTTCATCCATGTACGTTGGTTAAGGTGAAAGCCGCTCCTTTCTCACTGAGTGGAACTACACGCGAGGATAAATGAATGCTTCCTCTTTTTTGTTGTTGTCGTTGTCGTTGTATTTCGATAATGAGCCACGGATGAGTCGGCGACGATCGCACTTCATCACGGACGAGAACGTTCGCCGGCTGTCGATTGCAAACCACCGACGCGTCGAACAATCCTCTCTGTCTTTCGAGCACCCCTCGAACGATTTCAACTCGCGTATGACGCGTACGCACTATTGTCGTCTGCTCTATCAGTGATAAACGAAAATGTCATGTCACATTCGAGTTGGACGTCCGATCGCTGAAAACTCGTGTGTAACGATTCGATTCGTATCTTATGGAGGACGGCATACGCGTTGATTTATTAATAATACAAGCTTATCCTTTTCTCTTTCAAATAAATTTAAATAAAATACAAATTAATCTTGCATTAGTCTCTCATTTGGAGTGAGAAAATATTCGCAATAAAAGACGCGAATGATGTAACTGCGGTAGCAGATTCGGCGGAGGGGCTGAGGAGTAGTGTAAGAGACTTGGAGGATTGGGCAAGGGAAAATAGGATGGAGGTAAACGCGAAGAAGACAAAGATTATGATTTTTGGTAATGGAGGAAAAATTAAAAAGGGAGAGGGGAATGGGCAATTGAGGGGAAACAGTGGAGGTAGTAAAATAATTGAAATATTTAGGGTATTGGTTTACGTGTAAAAATTCAATTTGGCTGTATGGGAAAAAATTACGGAGAAAGCACAAAAAGCTATGAATATGGTGTGGGGGTTGGGAAGAGGGCTAGAAGGGAGATTATGGAGGAAAGGTTGTATCTTCTAGATACGTTAGTAAGAGCTGGAGCGATGTATGGGGTTGAGGTGTGGGGACTGGGTGAAATTGGGGTATTTGAAAGAATTCAGAATAGGTTTTGCAAGCTGGCGCTGGGAGTCGATAGAAACACGTCGAACTATATATGGAGAAGAGAACTTGGGATCCCTACTTTCGAGTATACGATAAGGGAAAAGGGCTTTAAGATATATAAAGGAAGTGTCAAGGATGGAGGAGACCAGGTGGCCAAGAATCTGTTTATTGGAGGAAATTAGAGCAATTAAAAATGGGAGTCCGTCAAAGTGGGGGAGGAGCTTGGTGAAAGTGGTAAGGGATATGGGGATAGAAAATCCAATAGCAATGACATGGGAGAGAAAGGATGTGGAAGAAATAGAGAAAATAATAAATGAAGGACTGGAAAGGCTGAAAAAGGAAAGATTAAGAAAGGAGGAGGAGAAGATAAATATGTCAATGTACAATGAGAATTATAAATATATTTGTAAGAATGAGGTGATACCGTGGAGTTATTGGTCGAAGGAGGGAGTGAAGGGAAAGAATAAGGAAGTGTGGACGAGAATGAGGTGTGGAAACAGGAAGGATGGAAAAGAGAGGGGAAAAGGATTGGCTATGCAAGATTCGTAAAGAAAAAAATGGGACGCTGGAGCATTTAATGATATGTAAGAAAGGCTGGGAGAGGGTTATGGAAAAAGCGAGAAAGACAGCAGGAGGGTGGTTGGAAAGAGTAGATATACTGGCGATAAAGGGGGAAATAATAAACATGTTAGGGGGAAGAATAAAAGAGGATATCTGCGTGTATTTTAGAAAAATCGAAGAGGAGTGCAGGAAGAAATGTATGGAGAAGAAAGAAATCGTTAGTAAGGCGAATTAGATTTAAGAAGAATTGTAGGATTTTGTAACAAACTTGATGGCAAGTTATACAAATAAAACCAGCTACTACTACTACAAATTAGTCTTGCGTAAATTAACAACTGAGCAACAATTTTGCAAATTACAATTGTGAAAGTATTCGAAAGATATTTCCATGATCGAGGAATCTTTCACGGTTTCGAGTCAATCGAAACTAACAGAAGCATTGCCCGATTTCAATATCGATGATTATTATCGAGGAAGGATTTTGTTGAACGTTCTAATTCCATCGTCGCGTTTCGTCCTTTTAAGGATCTCGTCGTGGCATTTTAATACTCTTCGTGAAATACGCCGAGTGTCGTTGCCATTCGTGGCTTCTTTGCCGACGTAAAAGTCCTTCGACAAACATTGTGGCGACGCGGTCATTCTTTTCTTTTTTTATCCCGTTGATAATTACCGCGAAGAAGATAGGGTGGTTAACGCGAAGAAAGTGAAGGACGTAGCGCGACGAACGCGGCGAGAAGACGAAGCTTCGCGTACCCCCACTATGCGTCGCCCCCACTCCGCGCTCGATCGCTCGCGTACAAGTGGCTGCCAGCCGCGGAGTGGTGGAAGTCCAATGACGCTATAGGTAAGATGCGAACGAGATGTGGAGGGGGGAAGAAAGAACTCGTTCGCCGAGCTTCCTGAGAATAATGCACGTATCCCCTTGGGAGCGCGATGCCACGCTCTCAGAGCAAAATGCTGATTGCCTCCTCCGCCTACGCCTCCTCCTCCTCCTTTTTCTCATCCTCTATCTCCTTCTTTTTTTTACTTCAGGTCCCTACGAGACACTTTTCGACCGATCGTCCTCATTTTCCATTTCTCCATCTTTTTCTTATTCCCTTTCATTCATCACCCTCGTCATTTCCATTCTTATTCAACGTCAATCGACGAGGAGTCTTCGTATTACCGCACACCGCAGACACGTATATGTATATGTATGTAAAGAGACCCACTCGAGAATTAGAGAATCAATTAATCGTCGCTCAACGACGAAGAGAACTTTAGTCAAAGCGAGAATTTTTTGTTGAATCTTGAATGGTAGAGAGAAATCCTTTGGGTATATAGATCGATTTATTTTCAATTCGTTGCTCGTGAATGAACCATTTGAGATTAATTGTTCTCATTATGAAAATTCGAGACATACATCTTCCCGTAACCGATTGGTAGAATTGCGATGCATATTTTTAATAATTTTCTTTCAGTGCCTAAATTTTCGTTTCTTTAAAATATCAAAATGCTTAAATGTCAAATTATTATGAAAATGCCACTGTTCATTATTATCCAATATTTATCAATAAACTCGAGTCTCTTACACGTGTAAAATGAAATTTGATCCTATCTGCGTGATAATTTTCGATATTGTACGTGACACGAATGAAGAGACGCGCAAGATCCCTCGAGAAAATTGAAGAGTGTGAGAGACGAATAGCTTGAAAGAGCTTGATAACTGAGTTATTGCTAATATAAAAGCGCAGAGAGCTCGTTAGATGCTCTTTCGAAGGAGCCTGAGGCAAGGAGGGAGAGACGGCGGGGGGGGGGGCGAAAGAGCAAAGAGGCTATACGGAAACTAAAAGGTGTTAATTAATACGAGATAGTTATATATCGTGATATTGTACAAGGGGAAAGAACGAAGAACAGTATTCACTTTTCTTTTGAATCGAGATTTCTCACGGTCGGTTTTTCGTCGAGTAGTCGTTCCTTTTTTTTTATATTTTTCCACGTCTTCGATCGAGGAGCTCGACACAAAGATTGCGAGTTTAGAGAAGAGACGAGCGAGGAGGGCGAGAAAATTCTCGGGCACTCTATCCTGGTCTCGAGAACGTTGGCTTCCGAGGTCACGGAAATGTTCGCCCGTAGAGTACGAGAGGGATGAGAAAAGTGAGGGGGTTACCGCGAGGACAGAAGAAAAGTGCCGGAAACTGGAGGGCGAGCGAGGGGGCGAATCATCGCAAAATTGTGACTGAGTGGCTTGGCAATTTCTTCAAGTTCGTTTTCCACGACCACACCGGTCGCGAAACTTCTTTTTACGAGGGTAAATCGAAACCACTCGGGGAACATTTCTGTGACGATTTCTTTAATTTTTCACACCATCTAAAATCTTTCGAAGAATTCGCATTGATTCGATCGTGCTCATTGTTAACTCTCGCCCTGGTTCGACCCAAACGTCGACGCATCGCACACTACGACCCGGAAAAATATAACTACGAGAGACAGAAATCACGATGAAATTTTCTATCCTAAATAATTTTTAAAAAATATACAAATAATCGATAATCGAACGACGAGCGTTCATCGAAAGTGCCAATTTTTTCCCGTACGACATAATTCTGATTTAAATGGGTTTAATTAAAATTAACCCTTTTCTCGTTGATAAATCGACGAAATTCGCCCTTGTATACTTTTAATTACAAATGATTCGATAAAATTCGCACACTTATAATCAAAAAATGACAAAACAAAAGAACGGTTGCAACGCTGTCACTGTCACGTTCCACAAACACGATATTGTCGGTCGATCTTTTTTCAACCGGGTTCTATATCACCCCCTCTGAATCCTCGATGATCCACGCCATCTATTCCTCTCGTGTTTGAATACGATTTTCTTCTCGCTTGTGTTTCAGCCGTAGTGTCGAGTTTGGGCCCCGATTCTTCGCGAACAAACAGTTCCCGATCCCGAATACTTATTTACCCTTTAAGGAGTATATAGAAGGGCTGCTGCGTATAAGGGATGACGAGCAACCGAAAGTTGCGTCGACAGCGATATATATATATATATATTAGCTTGGGAGAGAAAATACGAGATAGTACAAAGCAGGTCGGGTCCGCGGATAGACAGAAATTTAATTTAAAAAATCACCCTCTCGAAGGGGTTGAAAGAAAAAGGGTTATACACGCGATAGAGCAAACGACGATCCTGAGAAGTGCCCGATACAATGGGGCCAATCAGTGAGGGCGACACTCTCGTTCTCGAGTGCATTTGCCTCTCTCTCTCTCTCTCTCTCTCTATCTCTCTATCGGACGGTAAATTTACTCGAGGATTTCGCCAATTAATCCTCGAACGTTCCGGCAACCGAAAGCTCGAGATCTTTTTTTTCATTGTAAACATCCGTATCAGGGGTACAGCACGAAGTAAAAAATTCGAATCTCTCCTGCATTTAAGTAACAAAATTTACTGTGGTTTTTATTTTCATTTTTTAGGATTAATTAATAACGATCGCGAGACTAATTAATTATTATTGACCACACCTGCGGTTATTGAAATTTTGAACGATGGCCGATTGGAATTTAGACAAAAATGAGGAATTTTAGTGGTATGAAGTTAATTTAACGATCTTCTTTTTCTTTACAGGTCAGCGAGAAGAGTCGCTGCTAAGGTCATACTATGGCCGGAGGATCGTGGAGCGGATGGCTACAGCGCTGTCGAGAATCACGACAGCTAGTCCTCGTGATTGTCGCCATTGCTCTTCTGCTCGACAACATGCTGCTGACCACCGTCGGTGAGTAAAAACCGATTTTGTATCGATAACTAATGATAAAACCCTGATTCGTGGGAATTGCTGATAAGACTTTAGAAAATGATCGATTTACGATAATCGAAATTTTATTTACTATTTATGGATTTGATTCGATTTAAATATATTATTATATTTGAAAAATAAAAAAAAGGCTGATGATAAAATTAATTCTAAGTATACGTACTTTTTGACCTGTAAGAGAAACCAAAATACAACATTTGTCTTTTATTTTTAACCTAAATATTTGTTTTTCACTTTCTTCGAGAACGTTTTTCTTTACTCTCCAGAATGGATTTATTCATCTCATTACTACCAGCGTTTAACTATACTCGTTACTAGAAACACTTCAAACTTGCGTCCTGCTGTATTTATCACTACATATATAGTAGTGTTCTGTAGTAGAGTTCTGTATGTATCACTATATATGTATAGTGATACATACAGAAGGGCGTCAGTATATATATATAACAAAGACTTCTCTCGTCTCGTTCCTGGAATTTTGAGGATCGCGAAGTTTTAACGAGTCTCGATTCTATCGTTGTGTCCAGTTTCTTTTTTGCACTTTATTCTGCGTTCATTGACTAAGAGACCATGATCGTAGACATCAAGTGCGAAAGAAAATGAAACTCGTTGAATGTACGAGTTATAGAAAGGTAGGTACTTTGCACCAAAGACGCAATTAGCACGACGATACGTCGGTCCGGAAACAATTTTATTTCGAGAAAAGTAAATCCTCGATTCATTCCCTCGAGCGATAAGAACGAGAAGTGGGAATACAAACGAGAGAAAGACCAAAATTAAACGGAAAATTTGAAGTCTTTCTCAAGACGTCGCTTCAAAATGAAACAAAAAAAAATCGCTTTGAATTCACGTTATATTCCAGTTTCTCACGTAGTTTGAAGCCGATACTGCCCATCGCCTCCATCATCATATCTTCGAAATAAATTCTTCTTACAAAACAGTTACAAAAAATCGCGCACGAACAAAAAAATAAATGCTAAATTGCAAATTAATGTCGGGATTGAAAAATCGGAATTAACGATAGAATTCGACGATAAAGTCGTAATTTCGATGACGCCGAGATAAATTTGTTATCCTCGGTAGTGGATAACAAAAAAATCGTCGAGACAAATGAAAAAGTACCCTCGTATAAAAGTTTCGAAGCGAATGGAGAAATTTAATTCACTTCCAGCCTCGAATGGTCGAGGGCAAAGGGAAAATTTCAAGACGCCTCGTACTCCAAGGGAGTCTTTAAGTCGTTGTACGTTGTACATTGTACTTCGTGGGTGGCTCTTGGAAATCATACGGGGAAACGCAAGTAACTACGGTCGTCGCGGAGCGGTGAACAGTAGGTCAAGAGTTTGTTGCACCGTTGTACAATTACTTCCTTTCCTTCGCGGTACCCCTCGTCCGAGTTTCAGCTGAAATAAATTTTAAGGGATCGTCCCTTTTGCCAGAAAAGACGACGAAACGATTGAATTTTTCGTCATATTTTTCTTTTTATTAGCGATTATGAGCGATCGACGTTTAATAATTTCTCGAGGGATCGTCCAAGATTGCCAATTATCTTGTGGAATAAAAATCTCCGAGATATACGAATATATATTTATGTGCGGGCAATCGCAAGGTCTAGCGATCGAAATGCTACTTAAGTCTCGAATAGACGTTAAAAAAAAGTTGCGAGGACGAGGATTCCTACGGATTAGGAGAATGCGGGTCCTTCGTTCACCGAAGAATCGGCGAACATAGCGTCCCTAGAGAACGACGTCATATTAAGTCCACGAAAGGAGCGAGAGATTTGTTCGTAGCGTAAGAAAGAGAAAGAGCTCAGAGTTCAATCACGATAAAGAGCTATTTGGCTATAAAATTGATTTAACCCTCCTAAATTCCCGTTACGAATTCAGAAATAACGTTGCGTTTCTCACACTTTTACATACCAAATTGTGTTTATTTAAAGAAGTTATAATCGATCGATAACAAAAATTGATCACAAGTTTAATTCATCAAATTTATTAATATTTATCAAATTGTATTAATTTTATTTATTAAATCTAATTATTTGTATCTATAAAATTGGAAAAACGTTCAAAATTTCTTGAAACTACAATAATCAATTTATATATACCTACATATTTGATACGTTCCTTTATCATTTTTGGCGCTATGAAAATTGACCCTGATTTAAATAATAAACCTTGGCAAGAAAAACGAAAGAAAAAAAAATGCAAAGGGACGAATTTGATGGAACGAAAGGATAAGAAAAATGGAGCACTTTGCGAAAATCCAGAAAAAATAGCCAGCGTCAATAGGGGTAGTCTGAAATCCGAGTAGGTTTCTCACTAGGGTATTTTTGCACCCACGATACGAGAATATGGTCGAGAGTTACAGATCGCACACGAGACCCCCAACGATCAGTTTCGTCGCGGTCACTTACTTTTTCCAGCTTTTAACTCTCGACCCCCGAGAGGATTTTTCCGCCCCAACGATCCAAAGAAACAACCCTCTCCCGTGTACGAGTCATGTTTAATTCAGTAGGAAGTCATTCGCCGGAGCGGTCGAAAATCTCGAACGACGGAAAACGTATGGGACTCGAGGCTCGGTTGAAACGAGCGTTGTGTGTCACGTCGTACCGTATACCAATCCAGATAAGTGGTCATGCATTTATGGATGGGCTGGGCTACGTTAATATGTATATCTGTGTATTTGCCGGTGAGCAAGATGGATCCGGTATATAAAAGTGACGAGTAATCGCGAGACGGAATTATCGCGGTGGGAGAGAATTATTCGCGAGTGGCTCTCGCGATAACGAGACACTAAATCATTTCGGGTACGACGACAAGCGAGATCCCGTTGCTCGAGTTGGAATAAAAAAGAAACGATAGCCGTTGAGAAATCATGAAAATATCATCCGAGTAATCTTCAAGATTTTATCGTTGATTAAACGTGGTTAGAAAAAAAATATTCATTTTGAATAATCTTGCGACGTAACGATTGATATAAAGAATTTATTTTAATAGACAAAATTGAAAAATCTTGATTGAAAAATAAATACATTTTTACGTATAATTATTAATGATTTTAATTAATGGATTTTTTGATGACACTAAAAATTGACGTCGATATTGAATATTATATAAAAATCGAGTCGTTGCTGTCGCTCTCGTTACACACGAAGACCACTTGTTGCTCCTGCATTCGTGACTTCAGCCTGTATACGATATCCACATCCTGAATAATAATTTATACGCTCAGTGCTCTTCTCTCTTATAAATATAAAAGTAATTCGACTTTTCCCCTCGTTCTTCGTCATTGTTTCTTTTAATAAAACGTTTTTTCTTAAAAAAAAACAAAATATATGAGTTGGAGGTACTGGGATTTGAACCCAGGACTTTCAGCATGCGAAGCAGACACTCTACCACTGAGTTACACCCCCGATGTGAAAGCACGATGCGAAAAGGTCGTTCGAATATTCGGGCCCTTAAGAGCCCTTATTATAACCGTTAGCCAATTGCTTTGTTACGTTTGTTTTTCAGTCCCCATAATCCCGGAATTCCTCTACGACATCAGACATCCAAACGCGACACTTAGCGAACATCTCGACGGACCGTCCCATTTAACCACGACTACCCCACCACCGACGACCACAACTCTGGCTTCAACGGGTCAGTGTGTGTGCCCACAAAATTCAACCAACAACGGTAAACTGGAATATCTTCACTCATCAACGATAACGACACCTGCAGACTTGATAGGTTTGTATGAGAATTTTAATAAACAATATGTTCGAGTTTGTTGTTTACGATATTAAGTTTTTGTTCCTTTTCATTTTCGCGCTAATTTCCAGTTACCGTGCGTTGCCTGCTTCCGTATTCGTAAAGTCATGGACTAGTCCGACAGATTGGTCCACGATCGCCACTATATACAAATATCCATTAATTTTTTTAAATCCGGATAACGAAGGCTACTGATTGCGAAAGCGGATAATACGGATAGTAAAATTCATCAAAAAATTACGATTTGAGAAAAATAATAATTTCGGCATTGTGTGCCGCGCGACTGACAAATGATTACTGTGATTTATGTTATATGTTACTAATATTGCCATGCCACCGATCCCTCTACCCCCCTGCCGTTAAGTCTGAAATACTTATTTCAATTGTGCGTTTAATTAAGTTGATTCCGTTGAGCTCACTCACTATAATGTTTCAATATATTTTTAATGTTATTCTCAGAGGTGGTGAATTTTTAAATTTTAGAATAAAGAACTTTTATATTTTTTATTCGATAATGATTGTTTTTAATTTTGCTTGATATTTTATGATCCCATTATTACTATGACAATTAGTTTACGTTTTAGAGAAAATAGTTACTTAATTGTTTTCCATGATTCATATTCCATTTCAATATTTTATGGTAAATAGTAGTATTATGCTCGATCATTTTGTGATATTAAAAATATTGGCCATTAACTATAGTAAAGAGAGCAAATTTTTGGTTTAATTTGAATAGATATGAATAAAATTACTTTTTAATGGATACAATGGTACTAAATTAGTACGGTGCTTCACCCGCCCTTCAACTTCGAGGAATGTTTAAAAAAAATGATTTTCTTTGTTACGTGTGCAACTGGTAATTTGGGCGATCGGTAATATGACGATAAAGTATCGTAAGACAATAAGTAATTTTAGGGAGAAATCAAGTGAACGGTAATATGACAAATAAATATTGTGCAAAATTGGCAATATAAAGGAAAAATAATGTGGTAAATCGGTAAGACGACGGAAAAATAATGTGGCTAATCGGTAATACGAGAAAAGAATAACCCGCGCAATACAATAGTAAAAAAAACCTGATTTTCCTAAGCCGAACAATAGATATTTCTTCGTTAATTGGATGAACTACTGTATTTATCATATTTCGGTTTAAAATTAGCAGCGACAACACCCTTCAACGTGACATCGCCTGAAGAAGCTGAAAGACTACAGAGGCATAAGGAACTGTTGGAAGAGACCGTTGCCGTTGGAATGATGTTCGCGTCCAAAGCATTTGTACAATTGTTAGCTAATCCAATAGTCGGACCCCTTACGCACAAGTAAGTCATATTTTTTACAACATGAAAACTGAACTAATCAACGTTTCTCAATCATCTCGCAATCTCATCACAAATATCATGATGTGTGTTTCAGAATCGGTTACAGCGTACCAATGTTCACGGGTTTTATAATTATGTTTGTGTCAACGTTGATTTTTGCGTTTGGACGAAGTTACAGCATATTGTTTCTCGCTCGAGCTCTTCAGGGTATAGGGTCGTCTTGTTCCAGTGTTTCAGGTAACACCATGCAAGGACTTTTATATCCTTGAGGAAATTATAGATATAAGCATCGGTGGTTCAGTGGTAGAATGCTCGCCTGCCACGCGGGCGGCCCGGGTTCGATTCCCGGCCGATGCAATTTTTTTTTATCGAATTATATCTGGCACCGTGGATAAATATCACATACTAAGTTACTACCGTACAACTCGACCACTAATGCTAATATCTATAAATAAAAAGTTTATTAAGTAACTTGCTGGAATTATCTTGAATCTTAATTCCACGATTTTCTAGGAATGGGAATGCTGGCGGAGAGATATCAGGACGACAAGGAACGCGGTAATGCAATGGGAATAGCACTCGGAGGATTGGCTCTCGGTGTTCTCATAGGACCGCCGTTCGGCGGCGTTATGTACGAATTTGTCGGGAAATCAGCACCTTTCCTAATACTCTCCGCCCTGGCTCTCGGTGATGGATGTAAGTGAACGAGGATCGATCGATCAGGGCATGCGACTAACTTTTTCCATGTTTAATCCAACCGCGTAACGGGAATGACTTTCGGCTTTCAGTGTTACAGTTACTGATGCTTCAACCTTCGGTGGTATACACGGAAGCCGACCCTCCGTCCTTGAAAGCACTCGTTATGGATCCCTACATCGTAATAGCTGCCGGTAAAACAGAACGATACCGACACACGGTCAAAATGTCGATTTGCCTATTTTATCCGCATTTTTTGCACTTTTTTTACTCAGAGGCATTAAAATGTATACGCCATGTATAATTTTCAACAGGCGCAATAACATTTGCTAATATGGGTATCGCAATGTTGGAACCGAGTTTACCGATTTGGATGATGGATACAATGGGAGCGAGTAGATGGAAACAGGGGGCTACTTTCTTGCCGGCCAGCATTAGTTATCTCATAGGAACGAATCTATTTGGACCCCTTGGTCACAGGATGGGCAGGTATGTAACCGAATCTGGGTAAAAAAGTTTCAAACTAGTCCACAAAATGCGTATATGTGGCTCATGATCTTATATTGGGTTACAATACTTCAAGCCCGGATAGCTCAGTCGGTAGAGCATCAGACTTTTAATCTGAGGGTCCAGGGTTCGAGTCCCTGTTCGGGCGTTTATTTTTGCTCGTTTTTATTAAATCATTTCAACTGTATTGGTCTTTACAGATGGTTGGCGTCGTTAATCGGCCTCGTTGTAATTGGTTTCTGTCTCATGTGTGTAAGTATCATCAGTGGCGGAGCAAACATTCCGTATTATGGATATCTGGATATGCCACACGTCTCGATCGTGTGATATTTCTTCGATCTTGTGGAGTCTAATATTTGTTTAGCATGGTTCAGTCGGATAAGCACGGAAAATATATTTTTATGATTCCGTAGATTCCACTTGCCAAGAATATCAATCACTTGATCATACCTAACGCCGGTCTGGGCTTTGCGATTGGCATGGTGGACAGTTCCATGATGCCCGAACTCGGCTATCTCGTTGATATACGTCACAGCGCAGTTTATGGAAGCGTCTACGCCATTGGGGATATTGCGTTTTGTCTCGGGTTCGCTATAGGTGCGTATTTATTGCAAATAAATAAATATTCGATTTGAATCGAAATCAAAATATTTTGGAAAACGATTCGTCACAGTTAGATAATAAATACGCAACAAAAATATAAAAAATATCCTCCACCGTGACAATGTTAACACATTGCCGTGACCAGGATTCGAACCTGGGTTACTACGGCCACAACGTAGGGTCCTAACCACTAGACGATCACGGCTATCGGAGGAATGTGGAGGAGTCCTTCATTTGTTAATATAAACCAAGAATCAGATTCTTTCCATATGTTGAATTTTTTTATGTTATAATTAATTGCGTGACCAGTCTCAACAATGTCGAATTATTATTGGCGTTACGATAGACTTGGATAACGTCACTACGTTGAAAAAAAGCACTTGAAAATCAACGAACGCTTGAAAATTGCTCCAGTTTTTTTTAAATAAACAATAATATTATCGAAGTTAATATTATTGAAGTCAACATATTTTATACTTGATAATAACGTATAAATAATTGCTTAACCACTTGGCCTATAACGACGAGTGAGGCTCGTGATAAGGCATTTGTCCAATAAACAATAAGCACGAGCCTGACTCGTGGCACTTCGTTCGGACAAAACGTCAACATCACGAATCTAACTCGTGGTGAAACGCATATATTAGCATATATACTAACAGCTAAATGGCTGTTAGTATATATGGTTCAAATTGTCTTTCCGCTGGGCGTATGAAAAATGACGGTACATTTTTTAAAGAATATTCGTCAAACGTCAAAGTTGATCGTTTGCCGATCATTCGGAAACATTTTAACAAAAAATCGCAAAAAGTTAAATTGCATCGGCCGGGAATCGAACCCGGGCCGCCCGCGTGGCAGGCGAGCATTCTACCACTGAACCACCGATGCTGTTGAAGTCCTTGAGATCCATATCATTGAAAGTCTTCCAAATCTGGGTCACTTACATACCTTTTAGCAAAAATTGCAAAAATTTAACTTGCATCGGCCGGGAATCGAACCCGGGCCGCCCGCGTGGCAGGCGAGCATTCTACCACTGAACCACCGATGCTATTAAAATTCTTGACATTTATATCCTACACACTCCAGCGGATTTGGGTCACCCAAGTATATAAGAGATACCGTTGTAATTAATGAAAACATGTCAGCAGTTACCGTGCACAATAACTATGGAATGTATATACCGGGTGGCTTCTGGAGAAACGATCAATAATATAACGAATGTGACATTTGAAAGAGACAGCGAGTATACTAGGTCTTCCATTTGGAATCTATAAATAGTACATGCGGACTTCCCCATTTTTATTACCCATGTAATATACCGGGTGCTCCATTCGAATGGGAACCAGAATGTATTGGGTGATTAATTTCAATGGGCAAATCATATGTACCGGGTGACAAATTTCAAGGAGCAATTAGAATATTCCGGATGACCAGTTTTCACAGGCCATTTGGATATACAGGGTTTCCTGAAAATAACTAATAATTAACAAATTTCCATATAATTACAGGTCCAGCACTGAGTGGAACCCTGGTGAACACAATCGGTTTCGAATGGATGCTCTTTGGCATTGCAGTGCTGTGTTTCATGTATGCGCCCCTAATGTACTTCCTAAGAGCTCCACCAACGAAAGAAGAGAAAAAAGTAACGCAATACGCTAAAAAAAAGGTAAAAAAATGAAATATCAATTTTAACCATTGTCAATTATTTTCAGTCGCTCATTATCGGTGAAAAGTCATCAGTGCGATACGTGACGTATCAAGACGACGAAGAAGACCAATAGATTACGAATTACAAACTTCTTAGATCGTCCTTTCATTTAAATTCAATTTATCGATTATTTATCACGCCTATTTTCGTCGATCGAAAATTAATCTAGTCTAGGCTTAAAAAAACAAATCGAAGCTGATGATTTCAGTAATATTTTTCAACGCTTAAATTTCGATGCGACGCGCTGGCTGCAAAGGATTCCGTGCGCTTTCTGATAATCAAAGGGACGTGTCCTAGATCGAGTAAGAATTTTAACTATTTAGAACGAAAGGCAAAACCGTTTGAATAAAAAAAGGATATAATCTCGCGTCATTGCCGTTTTGTCGGAGATTCTTTATAACGTAGAAGGATAGATGGCACGGAGCGTGCACGGTGCGAGAGTTTCCTACGTCCGGAGAGCTAGAAGAATTCGTTAAAAAGAAATTCGGCCTATCGGGTTGATAACAAATTTTTGTTCAAACTTATAAGAATACTAAATGAATGAATGAAATAAAAACCTCAATCGGGATAATATTCGAAACATTTGGCTAACTCTTTACCGATCGAAACGATTTTAGCATCGTGGGCGCACCGTGAATAGATTACGTTTTGTCTAGTCGAGGGCTACTCGATCTAAATACGAGCAAAGCATTATACATAAAACAAACAAAAAAGAATCACCTATATATATATATATCAACGTATATATAAAAAGATACGATTCATATTCGAGGACAAGCCGGGCACTGTATTAAAAAAGATTTCAATCGTCCATAGTAAAAACCCAAAATATGGCATTGTACTCTAACGAAACGATTTGAAAAGCGCGAGTATAATTAATTTGGAAGATAATAATCGGCAATTACCTTAGAATTTCACGATTTGTTCAACAATCGGTTATTGACGATTTATTTAATAAAATCGGTTATTACGGATTAATTCAAAAATCGGTTATTGCCAACTGAATAAAAAATGGGTTATTGACTATTCTTTCTAAGTACAATGAATCACGAATGATTGAAATTAAATGATTGAAAATAACATTTTTGAACAACGATCGACCGTTAAGACGAGCACGAAAAATCGAGTCTTTGTGTGCCAAGTTTCATCGTGAATAACAAAATAGAAGAAAAAACGCAACATTTAATCGAGTCATTGAATTATTCGTTACTCGGGACGTTCGAGAGACAAACCAAAAATACTGTACGTTACTGAAAAATATAAATATATATATAAAATATACGAATTAAAATAATCGGCTTCCTTCGGAGCTGTGCATGATGCATGTTGTAAGCTACGTGTACCGTGAACATAATGTACCTAAAATATGTAGATAGAGCGCGAATCGTTCCAAAGAGAAAGAAACAAAACAAAAAATGAAAAAAAACAACAACAATTGAAACAAAAAACTGAGAATCAAAAAGTAACGAGCGACAAAAATCGAGAAATAGAGAGATTGTAATGAGAAAAAAATACACCCAATCAAATCGATCGTAATAATCGTACATTTTAGATAATTTGAATATCAGTCGTTGGCAAGGCCACGTTACGAGGAGGAAAAAAATTTCGAGCTTATCGCATTGACACGAATCTCGATTTATGAACCGGACTAAATCTACGAACCGCACGTGGTGAGTCGACCGACGACTTTTCAAAATTTCAAAATTTCAAAATTACTCGATAAGAGGAACAAATAAATGGTAGATAAAAAAAATTTCGCGAATCCACCCGATTTGGATTCCCTGAATGGCTGCAGGGAAACCGTGCTAGAAAAAAATGCGATCGGGTATCATGAAGAGATCGCGAAAAATAAATTAAATTCGACTATGAGAAGAAAATAATATTATTCGTTATCGAGAGGAAATGCACAAAACCTCATAAAAGTGTCGCGACTCCCCGGCAACAGCAAAATACTAAAAAAAAAAAAACATCATCGATATTTGAGATACTTCACGAGCCTCTTCGCCACAAGGGCAACAGCGCGTTCGAAACTCGCTTCGTCGCTCCCCAAAATACTCGTTAATCGCAAATTTCTTCTTTTTTTTGCTTTCGTTGAAAATTTTATCGAACGACTGTCGAGCGCGCTGCTGCTATTTTCGTCCGAAACAGAAATTGCATCGGCGAATGAAACGCTGACTCGTGAAGAAAATCCGAAAAAAAAACAAAACAAAATTATCACTGTCGCCCGAAGGCGTTCGACGACGTGGCGCAAAGAGGTAGAGAGGGTTTAAAGATGAAATCGCGGCGGAAAACTCTCGAAAGTGGACGATGGAATGAACAAAAAAAACAATAAAAAAAAATAAAAAAATAAAAAAAAAATTTAATTAAATTAATTGATTCATTACTTAACGAGATATCTCGGGTAGAAAACAATTCATAGAAGCAATACAACAGTGACTAATATATACGCACGTATGTATATATACATAAACAAAAAATATATATATATATATCGTCATTTAATCGAATAAATAAATACGTACTGGTAGGAAAAATTTAAGTAGCGAAAATTGTACGCCGCATTTCACCAATCTTCGTGTCAAAATCGGTGGTTAGTAGTTAAATGTTTGAGAACAAAAAAAAACATATATAATCGTTATAACGTAACTATTATTCAAAAATATCGATGTGATCAAATTAAATTTTACTGTCGCGTATTTATCGAAGAAAAAAAAACAAATATTCGTGAAAAATTATTCATCACTGTATACGTGTTAGAACAGAGAAAAAAAACAAAGAAATAAATAAGAAAGAAACTTGAAGTAATAAAAAAAAACACCGGCTGAGAGTTGAGATCCTAAGCTACTCGAACTTACGTACGTGAATCACGAAATAACGATTTTTCCGAGAGGTAAAACAAAGAAAATAAAAATTTTGAAAATCGCACTTGCTGTGGGAGCTAATTTCGCGCTTCTTGAATATTCGTAAATAAAATTACAAAATAGACAAAAGGATAAAAGGTAAACTAAATCCAAATCTCTTAATCGTAATTAAATCTCGTACATTTATCCCGACTTGTATCGACATAATGGAAAAAATCGAAAAAAAATAATCTTTAACGTATTATAACGATTAATCTCGCGCAATCGAACTAAAAAAAAATGGTCGAAGATTAGAAACATTCCTCGCGAGAGGAATTCTTCGTCTAGTCTACTTAAAGATACGACGTGCATCGGTGAGAATTCCAGTAATTGAGACAAAACGGAAAAAAGAAAGAAAAACGTACAAAAAAATAATCAAAAAATAAAAAATATACAAATTTGGCGATGAGTGAAACACGTGAGATCGCGCATAAAAGTTATCACGATCCCGTGAAGCGAAACGTTGCTCGCGACCGTTCGCGTTGAAGGTTCGATGTTTGTTTTAAAGAAAAACAAAACAAAAAATCGAACTGAGCGCAAACGGTCACGTGACAAAGACTTTTCGTCGATCGATGGGCAACAAAAAAAACAGTTTTCCGCCTCGAGTTCGATGTTTCCACAAGGTCGCGTTGATATGCGCCTACTCCTGATACGAAACGCGAGTCAATTTTTTAAACGCCGCGCACGTCGAACGCCTCGGTGATTTAACGAATATGTGAAGAAAAAAAAAAGCAACGACAAGAACGAATTAAAAAAAAATATGAAAAAATTCCACGCAAAATCGCCACTGGAGCGATCAACGACGAATGATAGAAACAAAACTATATATATATGCACATATGCCGACTAGAACGAGAGAAACGAAGATAAGGCCGAGTAATTCGGACACTTTGGACCCGACGAGGTTTATTCGCGTATGAGAAAAATGAAAAAAAATGAAAAAAAAACACAATATTTTAAAGAAATATATAACACCCCGATCGATATTAAATGCGATATTACACGTTCTGTAAATATATAACAATGAATGTTTGAAACAACGAATGAGAAAAGACGCTGTCGATGAGTAAAAAAAGCAACACAAAATTCGCCCAAAATTTTAAAAAAATAATAATTTTTCGATTTCGAATCGTTGATTGGATTTAAAAAAAAAACAATTTTTTATTCATCCATGATTGCACCCGAGACATGAAAAAATCCGAATCTCAAAGTCAGCGTCTCCGAGTGCATGAATAAAAGCTACCGTAGTGATATAAAATAGTAACGGGAAGAGAAAAATAAAAAAATAAAAAACCATCAAAAAGCAAAAAAAAAAAGAGCAAAACACAATTGTACGAATCGGCGTGTGTTAGGCCGATGCTTGTTCGAATTGCCGATGCAATCAAAAGGAGTGGTCGTTAAGATTTTTGCGAAGAAAGCGGGTCGACCGTGACTCGAGGACATATCGATATTATTATCACGACATACAACGAACCGATTCATCGTTTCGTTTGTGCGAGAATGTTGTAATGTTTTTTTTTTGTTTTTTTTTTTCGACGAAAAATTTCTTTGTTCGATTTGAATTTTTTCATTCGTTTCTTCTTCTTAATGTTTTCACACGCAACAAGAAAAAAAGACTAAAAATATTTAAATTCAACCCCAAAAAACCGCCCCACTCTTGGCCCTGATCCAATATTTCGCATCGCGTTTCATACATTTCGCTAGAATAGAATATTTGAACATTTGCGTTTAATCGAAAGCTTAAAGGAACGAATAATTCTATAACCGATCGAGTCCGTAATCGCTGAATAAAGAAAAAAAAGAAAAAGAAAAAAAACTACGAAGTAAATAAATAATGAAAATTTCTCACGCTATAATAATCTCATATTCAAACAAACAAAAATGACGAGATCTCGCTCGCTTGTGTCGACGACACAACGGTCGTGTTTTTCGAAAAAAGAACAAAAAAAAAAAACAAAAAAAAGAATTAATTATTCACGCGTGTATCCCGAACTCCGCGAGAGTTTATTCGTCTTTATCAATGAAAATGAAGGGAGAGAAAGGAAATAATATCGAAACGAGAGTAGCCGAGTCTCGAGGCGAAGATGGAAAAAAATTGTTGCGAGGCGCCTCGAGCTCGAAGAAACGAAAAAATAAAAAAATAAATAATAATAAAAAAGTCGCCGCGATAATTTTCGGCAGAGCCAAATTAACGGGATTGTATAATGACACGTCGTGGGGCTGCTATTGTGAACAGACAATAAGCAATGAAAGGCGCTCGGCTCCCCGAAACGGAAACAAAAAATCGTACGGAGTATCGAGTAAATCGTTTGAAAATTTTCGATTAATTTTCTTTTTTTTTCCCATTCTTTTCCTTTATTTTTTTCATTTATGGGAAAAAAACTGCAGAAAAATATCTTATAAAAAAAAACGAATCACGCTTCGTCGCGTTAGTCTCATTTCCATCGGCATTTATTCGCCGTATTAATTGTTACGGCTATTAATTAAAAATAAAAATAAATAAAAGATAATAATGAAAACAAAATTTGGACTAATAATCGACGAATCGATTTTCATCTCGAAATCGCGGGATCGGGGAACGGCCGCTTGTTATTCCCGATATTTTATGAAACTTAAACTCTTAATAATTCCATCAATGAACAAAATTCATTAAATCAAAAGAAGAGCAAGAGCGAGAGACAGAGAGAGAAAGAAAGAGAACGAAAAAAATAAACTAGAGAAAAATTTACAAAAAAAAGAAAAAATAATAAAAGACTTTGTATCGTAATCAATTAATCAGCTGGTGTATGGGTCCGACTTATGTCTGCGTAGTGAGAAAGAGGCGAGATTCACCGAACCATCGTACTCATCGTTACTTTTCTAGCGTAGCTAACAAAAATATAAATATATATAAAAAAAAATAAAAAAAAAAATAAAAGACAAGAAAATATGCAAAAGTAACTTGCGAGAGATCGGAATGACCGGGGATTTAAAAAAGCGTGTCGAGATATAAGAATCGTCAGCTGCACGGATTAATTCCTGTCGACGATGCAAACAAAAAAATAAACAGCAAATAAAAAATTGTGACCGATGAGAAAGAATTCATGATGAAAAACGGGACAAACAAGAAAAAAAAAGAATCTCGTGCCCGAGAGCCTATAAATTAAAAAAAAAACATGTATGGACAATTATGTGCAAATGTTTTTCAGTCCTTTTTTTTCATTATGATTATTTTTATATTGTTCGTTTCGTTATTATGATTGCGAGTAAGGCGTTTGGACGATCAAAATGGATTTACGATAATTGTTTACCCCTAACGACAAAAACGGCGCGAGACTTTAGCGCTGTAAACAAGAAAAAAAGGAATAAACACTAAAGTAGCGTTTGATGTATGTAAAAATCGCATCTCTATGTACTATATGGAAAAATGTGCTGTAAACGATCGAATAAATTGTAATCAACGTTGACAAATTTGGTGTTGGTATTAAATTTATCTCAATGAAAATTAAAACTCGTAAAGCTTTATAATTTCTTGTCTCCTTGCGTCATGTGGTTCGATATTTCTTGCGGCAAATCGCTCATCTCCATCTCGTTGTTGCAAATTTTTTTCACGTAATTCAACATCTCCTTCGTTACGTTTATCGTTCGTTTCAATTCCACTGAAATCGAAAGTTGAGTTAGTTGAGAGAATATTATGATGTTTTTCGTCTCGAAATTGAAAATTCAACTGGCGTTGAAGCCAGTAATTATTAATCATTATTATTGCAGAATAACCTGTTTTTTTTAATTGTTTTTTTTATTAAAAAAAGACGAGGTTTTTCGTAAAATTCTTCCTTTCTTACACATCGTTATGCCTCGTATGAATATTATTGTTATTGAGATTTAAGAAAATCTTACTTATTCCAGGACAAGCATCGTTTAGAGCAGATTCATTATCATCCGCATCGCGACCAGATCCCTTGGTATGGTCGGAGATATTATTATCTGTAATTTGATGTATCGACATAAGTTGTAAATAAAAATATACACAATTTTTATTCTCACCATAATTCAGTTCCCTCGACGCCATCATTGCATTACGCTCGACCAAAAAGTTTATCTCTTTGACTCGTTCGTTAGTACGTTCGAGCAAAGATTTATTGAGTTGAACACGTCGTGTCAGAGCTGCGAGCTGCAACTGTCCAAGTATGAAAATATTTTAGACATGAAAACGGATAATATATATTCTTTTAAATCCTACGAAATGCATCTTGAAAAATGTTTTACGTCTATTTCAGTCGCTTTAATTCGTTCTACAGGAGCGTGATCGTCGGACGTTCTCTCATCCAAAATATTGTTCAAAAACGTGAAAGGCTGAACAACATTTTCTCTCAGACGAATCAACGATTCGTGCATCTGTCTCGATGACAAATCATCTGCGTTGCATCTCTGAAAAGAATCCTCGAGGCTCGATTTTCTTCCAACAAATAATTTACTGCTGCTCGACAACGAAGACTTTGTCTTTGATAATTCCAAGTCTTGCGAGCTCTTTGTTTTTCTATTCAACACAGTCGATAAAACTTTCGGAGCTCGCTGGCTCGTCCTCAAAGGATCCACGTTTGGACGAATTTTCACCGATGTCTCACTGGTAGAAATTACGGCGGACTTTGACACGGTAGCCCTGTTAAAAAAACTCAATTAGTATTTGAAAGTATACAATATTTTTCAATTATCCATCCACAACGTACCCTTTTTTCATTTTCGGTGAAAAAAGCATTCCGGAATGGAAAAAAATCGCTAGAATAATGTTTGAACGGAAAACTTGACAAGGTTATCACTATGGTGCAGTATGAAATACGCGACGGATTGTTAAATCGATAAATTTTCAGAGCAAAGAAAATGCGATTTGAAAAAAAATGAAAAAACAACGAAAAATCGTGTTTTCATGAGTAACATTTACTTTTATTTTTTGCTTATTTAGCACACACTTGCCACGGCATATAAAACATTTCTCTATCGTATCTAAGCAGTATAATAAAACACGTTCTACTTATAGTGACTGTTTCGATTCGTATTACTCAAAACGAAAAAAAAACGCCGGTATTCTGCACCTCGCATCACAATAATGAAGAGTCCTTCGGCTTAATAAATAGTGATTCATTTTTTATTATTTTCGCGACGACATTATTGGCCTGCTTATGAACTAGATAAAATTCCCGCTAACTAATTTTTGTATCCGTTACGTTTTTGTCAAGTAACGATAATTATTCTTATCTCTACATTTAATACATGATAAACCGATAGAATTATTAACCTTAGCTGATTAACCAATTTAATTCGTCGTTACATTGGACGATTGGGAAATTGGCAAAAATTTATAGAGCAAAAAAAAGTTCAACTACGATCGCTCGTCACGAGAAAAAAGATGTGAATAGGTAAATCTCCTCGCGGGGAAAAAAATGACGATTTTTCAAACATAACAAGGAAAAAATAAATTTATTCGATCGAAAGAACGTTCGAATGCACGAAAACAATTTGTTCGCTTTATCAAATTCACAGGGGGTGTGTTAAAATCAAATCTATTCGTTTTCCCCTCTGTACATTGTATCGAAATTATTTCCAATCCGACTCGGCTATCATCGTGACTCTTTACAATGTTCAAAAGTCCCAATATTCGCGCGACGTTCTAATTATTCCTACATCGTACAAATATTACTTGCGATTCAAAGAACTTATTATTACAAACGCGAAAAAGAATATACGAAATGATTTTGGGACCTACGGTGGATTAAAACGCGTCGGTATACGAACGTTAGGTGAAACAAAATCGGAGGTAACGTTTTTTTGTTTCCGTGAAATTATTATCACAAATTGGCTCTCTAAAAGTAAATGAGCCTCGCATCCTCGGGATTCTGCTCGACTGGACAATACGGGCATTTGAGTCTGTAAAAGAATTGATTTCTATGACAAAAAGCGATATCTATGATTCATGTTAACGATGCTTTATTCGAACGACGTACTTGTTGTTACTCGTGAGTTTGTTGAGGGCATCGCGCGATATAACGTGTCCGCAGACAAGTTTCATAGGTGGATTATTCTCTGTGCTCTGCTGTCGTAGAATCGGACAAGCGAAAACCGAGTGATAACGGCTCTGTTTTCCCAAATCGATCTCAATCTGAGGAATAAAAATCGTTGTAATAGGATTATTTTTTGTTCTCGTCCTTTCTACTCTTCCAGCTTGAAAACTGACCGGCAGCTCGTCCTTTCCGTTCCAGATACCCGTCACTTGTCTCTGCTGCATAATGTGTTTGATATTCAAAAGGGCTGGCAATGCTGTGCATCCAGCATTGATGCTTGTTTGAGAGGAAAAGGATTATTGTCAATAACAAATTTCTGGTAATGCGAGAAAAAAAAATGTAAATAGGGTATTTCCCTTACCAAACTGAGAGTGGACTGTCGACGCTTAATCCTAAAAGTGTACACGCCTCTTTGGTAAATACATCGTGTATGTCGAGCCACAGAGTCGGATCCAAGAGATGACTGTAAGGTGACGATTGTATCCCATTTGGGAGATACAAAAGCGTTCCCATTAACGAGCGAACCTCCTTCTCGTTTCGTCTCACGTACTGACGGAGATGCTTACGCGCGTACATAACAGCCTCGGCCTGACGACTCGGGCCTTGCTGTACCAATCTTATGAAATGTAGTCTGTGTAGTTTAAATTCCAGTGATGAATTCTACAAAAATTCAAGAAAAAAATTGAGTATTGCCTGAAACGTTGTGAAAATTTTGTTTCAGCGGGACGGTCGAGAATTCACACTTTTAATCCTAAAAGCCTAACCTACACCTGCAAAGCGTACATGCAATATGTTGGCTTTATGTACCTCCTTAAAATAAATTAGGCTTCTAGGGTTAAAGTTTTCAATGTTATCGAACGATTCATCAAAGTTCGAATTTAGAACTCGTAACGATCGAAAGGTTGTTATCTACCGATGTCTAGATAATTTTTTAATCATACTCTTTCTTCCAAAGCTGGTCTGTGTTTTATCGCCCATTCTAACGCGGGCTCCAGATTTCTTTGTTTCAAACAGTCCAAGATGTAATTCAATTCTGTGAAAGGCTCCTTTCTCGTTTCATCAGTCTTTATTCCTACCTCCTGTTGACAATCAACGAGCATGACCAGCTTTTCTAATTTTTAATCATGAAATACCAAACATCAGAAAAAGTCATGAAATTATTTCTTACCGATGCCAATTCGTCGGCAATGTCCAACATTCCTTGTCTATAAAAGTGTTGGAATATAACTTGATTAAGAAGCTGCGTCTTATCTGGACCTGCGAAAACATCCTCGCGACTCGTGCTGGCAAAGTCGGAGATAAAATTTCTGTCGATGGCTTTGCCAACTTTGGACACTGTGCTGTGGGATTCTCTGTGATCTGTCGCGAGTCTCTGTACCGTGTCGCGAACTTTCGTCATTGCGTGTTTCAAGATTTGTACCTGAGCCGCTGTGAGTTCGTGATCGGGAGGAGCTGTAAAAAAATACGACGAAAATTAACTATAAACGAATTCACCGCGCTCGTTTGATAACTGCCAAAAATAAAATAGGAAATTCATTGCAATTCTATTTGTCTTAAAAAATATTACGAAAAATTTCTTCGTTACAAAATCGAGCCGAGGGATTGTTTAATATCGAATTTAACGAGGAGAAAGCTGTTTTGAATGTTTTGTAAATACGAGAAGCCTTTGTTCGATGGCATAAGTAAACGAGATCGAATGAACTGTCATCGTTACCTTCCTCAAGCTCTTTCTTAAGTGTTTCGATGTCATTGATCAAATCCGTTAGTACGGCACCAGCTTGATCGTTTATATCCGAGAATTTCAATAAAACTTTGGCAAGCTCACGCTCCACAGTATTACATGCCTCCATTATTGTTTTCTCACTGATAATGCTCCGTAAGTATGTCTCGCCTACGCGTCGCGCAACTTCACCAACCTCACGACATGACGTCACAAGCGACCTACCTCTGCTTACAACGCGAACATAGTTGACAATGAACATTCGATTAATCGAACTATCGATTCTGCCTTCGCATATCGAGTTATACAAAATTTTGATTTTTGTTTCGATCAGAATTTAAGGGGTCACGTACAGTTAGAATTTTCAAAAAATCGATTTTTTTCTTTTTACATTTTCTAAAAGTAGCACATTTGAAAAGTATTCTGTGAAAATTTTAGACGAATCCGACTGTTGGGTATGGAGATATGTAACTTTGAACGGAAATTTTTCTTCTGCATGTAAACCGTACTGAAAACTTTGAATGCGTTTTTCTCGAAACTATGTTTTCGAACACGGTGATCACTGTACCTCGGAAACGGCTTTACCGATCGACTTGAAATTTTGCTCACTTTTTCTAGACATAATTGTCCTCCGGATGAACGAAGGATTTTACTATGCGATTATTTTTTTTTTTTTTATAGCTGAAAATGTGAGCAAAATTTGGGTCGAAAACACAACTTTGACTTCCAACATCCACCATTTTGTGAAAAATCATAAAATTTTCAAATCCTTCGATCAACCGGAGCATTATGCCATTAACTAATGATCCCTACTTTTATTTTGATTTCGGACGATCCGGTGACGAGCTGCACTGATCACCGCGGAGGACCTTTTTTTTTGGGACCCCTACGTTACGTGCGGTTATGGAAAAAGTTCTGCATATTTTGCAATGAAAAAATTGTATTATTTACTTAAAATATATGTCTTTTGTATGGAAAAAGATTTACGATTAATTATTTAAATGTGTCCCCAAAAAAAATTCGCAAAAAACCCCTTTTTTTCGAAGTCCTAACTGTACGTGACCCCTTAAGTTTGTCGATAACGCTGGATTATAAGTAGAAATAATAAAAATGTGAACGAAATTAACTGTCTTGATGATCCCATGAATACCCATGATTTTAGAAAAATAATAATGTCAAGACTTATCGATAAAAGTCGAACGAAGCAAATTTATAGAACATATTTTGACCATACAAATTATGTCCGTACCAAATGGAATTATGGATTTTTCCCCAATGCTATAAATCGTTTTTAGCTTTTTTTCCATAGACTGTCTCGATGGAACCAATCTTCCGATGACCTTGAAATCTGTTCAATACGCAACCTCTATATAGAAACGTCCCAATTTTCGCCACTTTTATTTTCGTTGCTCTGCGGAATAACTTATATTCAATTATTCCATGCGAATGATAAAATCGTCCTCTCTATCTTGCTCTCATTTTGTCTTTATTTTTTTATGATATCCACAATGGATTCTTATATACAATATATGTGTAGAACATAAAAATATACGCATGAGAAAAACTGAAAATACCGTTTTTTTTTGTTGCATCGTTCAGCTGATAGTTTAAATTATAGTACACATTTTTTCATTTTAAACATTGGAATACTCGGTGCTCTACACTTACTGATCGGGAATTCAATTTATTCTTTTACTTAATTATGAGTTTATAATAAGTAACTTATGTACATGAAATTTTGGAAGGAATACATGGAACGTCATGCTTCCCTGTGCTCCATGTATTTACAGCGCAATGGTCACTCCATCCTGAAAAATAATTGACAATGTAGGAACGACGAGCACTATGAATATTTACGTCGACGTTTTAATGATATTTTCAGATAAAATAATTTATATATTTAACGCGTTCAGGGCTTAAACGGTGACCAACAATGAATTTTCTGTTACAGCCGCGTCGCTCGATGTTGCCCGACGATATAAATTTAATACCGATATATTGAAACCTGCTACGTTCGCCCAAGTTGGCTCGCGTAAATGGAAGAGCAAATAAATCTGCTTTGCCGCTTAAGGCATAATGGAACTTATAAAATTGGAGTATAATATCCAACGGCGTAGAAAATATTAAGAAATTTTCAGCGTTTCTTACCCATTCGCGCGACATTATTAGAAGAGTACTATTCGCTAGTTTGGGTCCTATCAGTGGATTCATTTGCGCCATGTAGCAACACAACCAGCTAGAAATAAATTATATTTCAGTCGATATGATTTTTATAAGGTATTTGTTTTGATATTTTCTCTCGACGCTCCAAATACTTACAACAGCCAACAAGTAAATGCGGTTAACATCAATATAACTTGAAGAATTCTGAAAAAAAAGAAATACCGGTAAATATTGAAGAGTCTAATGGTACAGTTTAAAATAGGACTGAATAATCTAAAAAATAGGCATATACGAGAAAGGAGTGAACGAAGAATGTCACAGGTGGAAGTTGCAGTGTGAAGGAACCATTGATCAATAATTTTCTCATCTCGATGTTTCGTCACAAATTTGATTCGTACCAAAGAAAAATCTTGTATATCGGTGATATCGAATAAAACGATTGTTTGCGAATAATACTAAGTGTATCGACATACAGGATATCAAAAAGCGAAACGTCAGATTAATGGGATGGGCAGTGTTGTATTTTCAACTCCAAAAACTTACCCTCGGTTGGGTCCTTTGGGCAGAAGAAATGGCAAAACGATACCTACGACACCCCACAAAAGCGTGAAAACAACGACGGGAATCGCGGAAGCGCCCATTATGACGGATTTTTCACTGTTTTCTTTCGTACACTTGATAATAAATATTCTCTTATTAAGGAGGAAACGAGATCACGACGTCTCGGGCGAGAACAGAGTCAAACCGCGAGAACGACAGTCACATGAGTACGCGAGGCAGCAGCACAAATTGGGGAGGGGGATCAGCACGATGTTCGATCACGGGACGAGCCACGGTAGCGCCTCTAGCGCGGGAAAATTCAAATCCAGATTTCGTTGTTTCTTCGGTATGTTAAGTTTATTAATTCAAAAATATAAAACGTCGCTAACACGTGAACACTGGAATGCTAAGTTAATTATTCGCTGAAAAAATATAGTCATGATTTATATTAGCGAAAAATCTATCGCTATATCGATCCATATAGTTTCAAGAAATTTCTGCGGATTACATTTCGCAATATTGATAATTAGGAAAATCTTGAAAATCACGTTTTCTTTCATTCAAGCGTTTTCACTCGTCATTATTGGGGAAAAATATCTCTGAGAAACATTAATTTTTTTTTAAACATATTTAATTTTTAACCTCAAGTACTTGTGCACTGCGGGAGTTTAAGATTGAAATCAACGACACATAACTCGTATTAAACAAATAATTATCTAGAAGAAATAGCAGTGGATAAATATTTCTAATTATTATAATCAATATCGTAAGGATTGCAATAGTTAAAGAATTATTAACACGAATATTTCGCATTCAACAATTGGACGGATCGTAGATATCACGATTGATTCAGCTTATAGCCATTCTGTAATAGTTATCAATCATTAATCGATGATTTATCGATCGCTAATGGCTAACGCGTTGAATTTTTTTTGAAGAACTTCGATTTTTTTTTCTATTCTTTGAATGTCTTCGACTCTCTCCGGTGTCGGGATTGACGAGGATGCATCTCCACCACCGGTGACCAAACAGTCGTCCTCCTTTTGCGACGATGTCGAGCCGTTCAATTGAGAAAGATACACGGACGATGCGACGGAGATATTTTCGTTTGAATCTCGGGAATTTATCGATTTCGGGGAGTCGCGGGCCTTACAAATCGCAAAACTGTGAGCGGTTGAGCTCAGAGTATCCGAGAGACACGTAATTTTATCCAGTATAGCTGAAAATTTCGAATTCTCTCATAAAATATCGAACAGAATTTGCAGTAACAAAATTGTGATTATTTCTTGTCATTTAATTTTACCAGTCAGATCCAGACTCTCGTTGGTCAAGTTAATTTCGCTTTGCGAGATAAAACTATCCCTGCTGAACAAATGTTGCCTGACGCAGGAAAGATTGCGCAGTTTTAGCTCGTTCCTGTTTATCGAACTTTTACGAAGGTCGCTGTTTCTTGGAGTTTTATACATTATAGACCGATCGGTTCGCATCGTGCGACCACGTTTTATGTACGGAATTAACGAAAACAAGTCCGTTGGCGTTCGAGGCGCGCTATTGGCCGGTTGTATGGATACCGGTGGTTTATAATTTTTCACTGAAAAAAAATGAACTGTAACGTGAATAAAATTCACAAAATTATATTCCTGTTCGAAGATACGAGAACTTACCTGTATAGGGTGTTCTGATGTAGGTGAGAAACTTTTCGTCCCGTGACAATCCTGAAGTAGACGGCGGGAAATGAGAATTGGAAACTGAAAAAACGTATAAATACAAAATTGAGGAAATTGAAGTCAAATCATTGAGGAAATTAATGAAATTTGATCATACCGTGAAGAGAATCACCCTGTCCCATTCCAGCCCTTCCGTAACTAGAGCTACTCGCTATAGAATTGTTCATGACTGCGACCAGTGCAGGTTGCAATCTCTTAACGACGTTCAGAATTAACTCACAGCGCTTGATAACTCTCAATTGTTGAGAATCCGTCGCATTATCGACGAGAAGATTCTTGGAAGCTGCGTCTGCTTCGTAAATTGCTAAGAGGGCAAAAAAATGTATTGAGAAAGACGGTTTCCTTTCGATTTTGTGAATTCTTTTTTTTCCCCAAATTCTAATTGCGCGCAATCTCACCGGTTTTCAATTCTCGAATCATCATCACGGTCTGCCGATCTACTTTTTCACGACCGATGTCGTCCACGGTGACCGTAACTTGAGTCGCCAGAGCTATTGCTCGTTGAACGACTCCCTGAACGTGAATTCGCGTGACGCCTTCGCGATTATCGAGACAATTGGACATCAAGGATATGCGATCTTGCAAATCGTCCAGAATCACCTGAATTGTAATTTTGTAGAAATTCCGATTAAAGACTAAACTATCGAGTTAAAAACGGATGCACTCGTTAAGAGTCAGTTTTACATGCGACGAGCAACTCGAAAACGCGATCCGTACTTTCTCCGACGCTGAGCAACCGATCGCGTTAAAAGTTTGAGGGAATTATGGCACAAATTTTGGGAAAAAAAACTTAGCCACTTTTTCCCATAATTCTCTAGATACTCTTAAAATTTTACCGCGATCGGTTGCTCAGTGCCGAAGAAAATACGGATCTCGTTTTCGAATCGCTCGGCACCCGTAACACTGCCCTTCGCATTTTATTCCGCCTTTTGTTTTTGGTTAGTATTTTAAAATAGAAAAAGAATTGTACTTTTTTTATGCAAATACGGGAGAATACTGAAAAAAGATCTTTGAGACTTTCTGATAACTGATTATGTACAATCGAGAACGAATTAAAAGTGAAATAGTGAGATAAAACGATGATTACCTGGCAATAAGCTGCCGAGTCGATTATGAGATCGACAACATTGTGCAACTTGTCCATTTCCAATTGCCACTTATTGGTCAATAGTTTCAAGCAAGCTCGTATTTCCTTGTCATCCGGATGAAGATAGAATGCAACAATAGCGGGTACGAGTTCGGATTCGAGAGACTCCAGGCTCGCCATGCAGTGACGAATCTTCGTGACTCCTACGAAACCGTAAATTCCCATTAAAACAAATACGAAGATCGATTTACGGATACGAAGGTCCAAATACAAACTAGTTTACAAACTCACTATCGACGTCGTTACAGCAAGCAATCGCGAACATTCCTATCTGCATCGCTTTGTCCGTTATTTGATCGAAATCCTCGATACTTTTGTCAAGATCGCTTCTCGATCGTTTTTTAGCATTCAAAGGAATGCCGCAAGCTTTTACGAGTTTTCTTAATGCACTGAGAGGATTGCTAAATACCTCCATTACCAATGTCAGAACGGAAATGTTGACTTTGCGCTCGAGACGATACAACGCGTCGTTTAGAGTATTCATGAAAAGATTATTGAGGGTAGGATCAGGCTTGTCGGACAACAGTT
Organism: Netelia virgata; assembly: GCA_951802705.1. Classification (NCBI taxonomy): domain Eukaryota; kingdom Metazoa; phylum Arthropoda; class Insecta; order Hymenoptera; family Ichneumonidae; genus Netelia; species Netelia virgata. The sequence goes on along the minus strand of OX637863.1, from coordinate 10,266,144 downwards.
GAAGTTTGAGATTCTCGTACTCGGACATTATCGATTGACTCGCACCGGTTATAGCTTTGAAATTGTAAAGCTCGCAAACTTGAGCTATTGCCATTGCATGAGAAAAAACGTCCTCGATACCCGACCACAGTTTCATACATATTTCCAGCTGCTTTTCGTTAGATTTGCCCGGCATGCTCGAGATGATATCCAAGACAAGATCCATTCTACGAACGATAAATTCGGGTCACAAGGTCGAAAAAAAATGTTCCTGTCTCAAAATTAAATACCTGTAAACAAAGTGATTCTCTTTCTCGAAATTTTCTTCCTCGTCGGTCGGATTGGGAGCTTCCAAAAGTTCTATTATCATTTTGAAACACCAGCAAAGTCGGTCGCAAACGTATTTTTTGGCGCTCTGATGAAAAAAAACAAAATTTGTAACTCGATTGTTTTAAAACAGCTAGACGATAGAAGTTTTTGGGTACATTCTTACAAAAATCGGTGCCTGCAACTTATGTTGTTCCTGAATAACTTCTACAAGCATTCCGAAAGTCGTGCACAATTGGCAAGTATAAAGAGCCATTTTTTCTGCCAATGCAACGGATATTAAATTATTTCTGTAACGTTGCAGTGGCTCGAAAATCTCTACTATGAAGGTCCCTAATTCCTAAAGAAAATTGATATTTGATAAACCTTAGAATACGAAGAGACGTTTCATGTTTTTTTGTCTCGAACATTTACTTTTATATTCTGTAAATCCTCAATTTCCTCCACAGCTCCCATTTCCTTCACGTAGTTCCAAGAATCTTGGAGCTGCTGTTTCAAGGGCGCGCACTCGAGTTTTTCCAACATTACAAAGGATTTCACGAGCTTGTCGAGTATGATATCTATAACATTTCTGTTATCCTCGTCTTTAGTAGTTTTTACCTAGAAAATTAGGATTAACTGTACGATTAGAGGTGAGAACTAAGAAGGAATTGTTTTAAGTTTATATCTCTGTACCGACCAATTCTTTGATATTCTTCATTATGCAAAATTCTTCGATCAGGCTAGTAATTTTTATTTTCATCGCCTGATAATCCCTCGCTTCTTCTTTGGACAGTTTGGAAAATTTCTCAGCCAGGCCATTAAGCTGTTCAAATACTATTGATTGCACATGAGTAATGTCACTGGTCCCGATATGATCGTTTTCCAAGTGTACTCCGAGTCTTTTCATCTAAACATTATTTTCGATTGTGATAATTCACCGAACGAGCCGTAAAAACGTGTCTGAAAATTGGAGCCTGCTCCAAAATCACGTCACAATGAAAATATAAATTATTAATTACTTGTACGTCAATGGGCTCGAATATTTTCCTCATTCTTCTAGTTTTCAGTCCCATTTTCGACCCCTAAGCTTTTACTTTTTCTTTCTTGCTTTCGTAAAATCAGTTTTTACGCTGGAGACGGCGTCTTTTCGAAATGACCGTTTGTAAACAAAATACTGAATGGCCAGATGAATGTGCCAGATGGAAGATGAAATTTTAGATAATTCGTAACAAATGTAAGGGACGGAAAATCAGGATTGCCAATATTAATTAACTCGCGACGAAGATCAGCTGTTTGACCTAAAAAATTCCAGCAACTTCGTATAGCAAATAAATGTTCATAATCTAATTAATTAAGTATCTAAAGCCTTTTATCGAGTCGTTATGTATATAGTGTTGTATTGCTGATCGATTAATTGACTACATTTTGATTACAGGAAAACTTTTTTTCGCTAGGTTGCCCATCCGACAAGATAAAAATCAAGATGGCGGTAGTTGCGGTTGTTCTAGAAAGATATACGGGTTGTGCGTCTCTCGTCGCACTTCGATAGAGGTCCCGGGCCTTCTTTACACAGAGAAACAATATGTTCTGATAAATTGTCGGCAACAAAAACAAAGCTCCTTCGTTAATTAAATAACAACCGGTTAAAATCGACTGCGTCAATTCGAGGCGCGTCGTCCGTGGAGGTTAGATTTCTCCATCCCTCTCGCTCTCGTTCGCCGACCGGGGACACATTGGTGTTTGAGAATCTCCCCAGACTTTCACTCTTGGGAACAGACACAATCCTCGTGTACGTAAATTACGGCAGTACCACGCACATCACGGTCTAATCAATATCGCAGCTTGACAATTGTACGTTTGCCATTATTACTTTGTAATAAACTTTGCAGGATTTTTACAAACTATTAATTACAGAAATCTAACCATCCATATATTTTGGGTTATGTAATTTAAAAGAAAATCGAATCTTCGTGTAATTGGCTCGAATTTGTTATCGTTCTATTTTGTAAATAAATACGATACATTCGTAAAATACCTCGTCATTGTTGAAAAAAGGTGAACGCATGCATTTTTTTCTACGTGAAAATATGCGTAGTGTACCAAGAGAGAGGCTTTATCATCCTCATTATCATACTCATACGTGATCATAATGATGGTATTTTTTTATTTTCCGATAAGTTAGCAGCGTGACTCCAGTTTTTTTCGTCGACGCAAAATTTTGTTCGTTTTTACGTCTTTCATCGCCTTTATTTATCATTCGATATTGTGTATCATATTATATGTACGTTGCATTTGTAATTATGATTATTAAACAAAAAATCATTGAATCCTTTCATTGACGAAATATCCTCTCCTTGCCGTTCCTATAGCCTTAAAATCACATTTATCATACGTACTTTAGCACTAAAAACAAAACGCCGTCTGTTGCACAACGTCGTGCTCATTTCAATGATTGACCTTTGAATATTGTCGTTGCCGAAATGCCCTTGCGTCGTTATGTCACAAATCTATTTGCGATGGGATTATACTATTCCCTTTTTTTTGTTGAGGGTTTTCAGGTTTGGGGATTTTTTTGCGCTAAGGACAAAGTTAGTTTCAGTTTATTATTTGTCGGTATTTAGGCGTACGTGATAATCGGCACGTCTTTGTACGATTCGAGACTCGCGGCGTAGCGTTCACCACGTGCGCGATCATAGGACAATAGTGACGAAGCCCTAAAGTCTCGATTGTCAATCATTTTAATAAAGTTATCTCGACGATCGAGCAAATGAAAAGAGTCGTTTTGCATCCATTAGAATATTTCAGCGTTCGTAAATCGGCTTTTTTCCTAATACATTAGAATATTTTCCGTCATTCTCTTTGAGTATTCGCTATGGACGGAAGAATCGCGAGATCGATTTTCGTTTTCTATATTTTTCAGATAAAAAAAGATTCGTGAAACTGGATTTCTTCGGCTCAAAATTCGACAATTCGATGTCTCAACAATTCGATCAGAGTCCGTCAAGAAAATACTTTCGACGAGACTGAAGATATTTCGGAAATTTGAAGGATTTTATTTTTGCGAGTGACGCCATAAATTTGCAAAATGGTCAAGTATTATGAAAACAGCACGATATTTCAGTTTAACTGGAGTCAAGTCGCGCAAGGATTTTGGCAGAGGTATCCAAACCCGCACAGGTATATGATTTAGAAAAAATAAAATTAAATGATACATTTAATTGGCGTTAAGTTTGTAAGGATTGATCGAACCTTAAGATAATTTATTTTCTTTTTTTATAGTTTACACGTCCTCTCGGAGGACACGATATCGAGAGAGGTGAAAGATGGTAAATTGTATTCGACGAGGCTCCTGACGAAGACCAACAGGGTACCAAAATGGGGTGAAAGATTCATCAGCAAAAATACCGTCAAGATCGTCGAAGAAACCGTGGTAGATCCCAAGGCCAAGACACTAACGACTTACACGAGAAATCTCGGTTATACCAAAGTGATGGTGAGTCGAGCGATCTCACTGATGATCAGAGTTTAAAAGTCCATAATTTCATTATTCTGGTCATATTTTTCCTAAACTTAAGACAAAAACATCGTAATATCTGAACTCCGATAGTTTATCATTAATCTATCAATTAGTGATTGATTTCATCCTAAAAATTCAAAAAAATTCAAAAAAAGTTTGTATAATTATTTTTATATCCCTGACCATGAAATGAACATTTTTCAATTCAATGGAGAAGTTTTCTAACAAAGTCATAGATTTGAAAACAGATGAGAAAAATATTAATAAACTATAAACAAAAATTCTAATAATTAATACATGGGATGGAATTTGTGACAAAAATTGATAAAACGACGATGAATAATTGTTTTTTCTTTCGCAGAGTGTGATCGAGAAGGTCGTTTACAGAGTATGCGAAGAAAATTCCGCATGGACGGTGGCGCAGAGGTCGGCATGGATCGACAGTCCAGTGTTTGGTTTTAGTCGAGCCATACAAGCTTTCGGCCTCGATAGGTTCAAGAAAAATTGTTCAAAAATGACCGGTGGTTTCAATTATGTGCTGGCCCACATGTTTCCAACAACCGCGGCCCACATGAATCCTACACTCTCCCAAATGGGATATTTCGACAAAGTAAGTCGCTTCTCCGAATCGAAAAATCTCCATTGAATAAAAAACAAAATAACAGCTCGTTCGAATCAAGCAACTTGAATAGAATTACGAATTTTGATCTTCAGGACGAACCGTCGATGGTTAAGCTGACACACGCGGCCGAAGATTTGCAACACTCGTTCCAGGACAAGGCCGAAAAAATGAAAGACGCTGCGAAAAAAGCGACGGTCTTGGCAAAGGAGAAGGCCGGACCTATGTACGCTGCGTGTCAACCTAATCAGTCGTAAAGAATAATTCGAAACATTTTCAGCATTGCAAAGGAACGATGCGAGTTTCCGGGAACGAAGTTTTTGCGAATTTGAGAATGCCGAGAGTGGAATATTGTGGATCCTCGGTGAGAGAAGTGAAAACGTGCAATTTTTCAAGAGCTCAACAGAGACTACGTATTCGGGCATCGCGTGAATAAAGAATCGGGGTAAAGCGGGAATTAAACAACCAACAAAAATAAAGAGAGAAATTCGAAAAAATAATTGTATTGTACGAACTTTGATGCGATATCTAAGGCGTATATGCATTTTCTGTTCGATCTTGAACTACGTATTGTTTGCACACAAATAGCATTCCTTTCGAACTGCCATATAGATCGCCAAGGGACGATACGTACACGGTTCGAAAAATTTACTAAAATTGCTGTATCGCTCGAGCCATAGGAATTTTTCTCCCTTTTTATAGAATACAATGAAATTTCCGTTCTCTATTTTCTAAAAATGAAACAGAGTTTCGCAAAAACTGCAGCAACTGCATTTTTTCCATGTATTCGCTTTGTTCGCGATGTCGATCGTAGATTTTAAGTGTACCGCGTCATAGGTCGAAAACAAAACAATTGTACAGCATCAAACTGGCACTTAGTGCAATGGAATAGACGATGAAATTGTCGCTGCATGGAGACAAGCGTGACTTTTCTGAACGAGAGAAAATCGATGCTTCTTGAATATTGCAAATAGTCATAAAAAGTATACGTCAGAAAAATGTACGTAGGTGCAAATTTAATAAATAATTATTAAGGTCAGATGTTTTTCCTTCAGCCATTTCAAACGTCATAATTTTTTCGGTCCAGTGAAACCAATAAAACGAATTTTCGATTGTCAAATTTTGTTTTACCGTTAGTAGATAATTTGAATTGCAACCAATGGCAACCGGTGCCAATACGCATGTCACTGGACGACCATGATGCAAACAAGTTTTCATCGTATTTAACAACCGCACGAACAATTTAAGGAATTCGTTGATTTTTTTTATTTGATGCATTTATGATTCTCGGTCATATTTCCATTTTCCATGGCAATTTTTAGGTGAATTCGCCACCAGTTAATAATTAATAGCAGGGTTAAATTTAAAGAAGCTTGTTACAAAAAATATTACCAATTTGTTCACACAAATCGAAAAAAGTGATCGGCTGCCTTTTTTCCAGCTTCCTGGCGTTTGTCTCAGCAATGCATAATTTTCTGATATCGTCTTTCATTTTCAAGCAACTGTTTTTACTTCATAAGCATTTATACGCATTGATTGATAATCATTCATAATGTTTACATCTCCACCACGAAGAGTGTACTGAGCCTCTTCGTTTTTTGTAATTGTACACGATAATTGATTACAGCTCGCAATGATGTTGGATACACGTGAAAACAACGAGAATATTTGGACGTTTTTTGCTCCATAACCGGCGCCGTTTAAACATTGAAATGATCATCGCTTTGGGCGCTGATGACAGCGCTGGGTGATCCAGGAGAAAGTGAGTTTCCAGTTGGCGCCGAGTGGAGCTTCGATCGCATTAACATCGACACGATTGAGCGGGAAACAGCACACAATTTTTTTCTTCATTATCTCATATTTTTTGGATCGTCTACGTTCGCCATTATGGTCCAGGAGCGGAAAAATCATTTTACTTGTCAATCGTGAGTTTCCCGATCGAGTTTCGAAAGGTTACGCTTTCTTATTTGGCTACGTTTATTGTTTTTACTCTAGCGGATTCGGCATTGCGTTTAGTTTATTGTCGATGCTGCGGAGCTCTTTGGCGTTAGCTGCGGTCCTACTTTTTTCGTTCCGATTGCTCGTAAATGTGAACATTACGCTTCGAATAGCGTCTCATAACCTATCAACTCGATAATTGATTCAAGGTCGGTCGACTGAAGCATATTTGTTACGAAGTAATGATATGTTTTCTGTGATCTTTGGTATCCATCCTTTCACTCTGGCGTGTTGCGCGTAATTTCCAACAGACACGTCTCGGAACTCGCAATGCGGAACTCAACCGGAAGTGAAAACCATACAATCTGCGCCAGAGATGGGTAGACGCAGTGGCTAATTTTGTTACTGTGACGATCGTCGCGCCTCTGTAGGTTTAATTGGGAGAATTCTTCTGGTAGTTACATTGCCGACGTTCTGCGACGATACTGCAGAGGGCTTATTGAGGTTCTCGAGCGTGTTTACTCACTCCTCGCATTTTCATCTCACGTGAGTTTAGTCACCCTATTACAGATCTCTCGAGTGAAAATGCGAAGTTACTAGACTTCCGGTATAGGGATCTCACATTTTCACGAAAGTTGGCGCCATGTTCCCAAAGGCATATAAGCGTTGTTGTGAAGCGTGAAAATAATTGTTAAAACAAACATATTATTGAAGTGTATGCAAAAATGAAGCTTTTGCACGAGGAAGATTGCAGTATAATGGATTTACACATTATATTTTATATTAATATACATCAAAATGTAAACCCGCAATACAGTATTCCAATGGTAGTTGATAAACAAGTAATAAAATTATAAACGATAGTTATTTTTATTTATGCAGGATGATATGTGGTTAACCTGTAAAATCGACGGAATTCTTTTTCCGTTATATTAAATGAGTCCGAGGTATCGCGTAGTGATCGTCGTATTCTGAGCATTCCATTTTCCCAATTTCGCATAACCATTATGATCACTAAATCATAATGGTTATGCATTGTACAAATTCACGCGTATCAACAACTTTTATTCTTTACCCAACAAAAATGGAGCCATCTTCGTTTTTCGATGATACCGATGCAACTTCCAGGCAAATCACGCTCACGAGCATGCGCACAACGGTTCTCGACACAGAATTTCGTGTCGAGTAAACTCACGCGGATAATCTCGTCTTTTCACCTAGTGAGAGTAACCGTAATAGGGGGAGCTACTCACTTTCGTCATTTTCACTTGATTCGAGAACCGTAATAACCCCATAGATCTCTTATTTCTTGACCGGGAAATATGAATGAATTCATAATTCGAGAAAGAATTTAACTAACACTAATCAATTTTATTTTTCGACTAACGATCTACATTTCTGTGTCAATATCGCTTTTAATAAGTAGATGATTATAATCGGATGCAAATATATTAGGTCCAATGGCATTTGGAGAGTTTTCGCGAAAGAAAATCATATCTACTTAAAATTGACAAAGAAATTACTTTTTATCAAAAGTAACGAAACATCCAGCGTAAAAAATGTACCTATACATTGTCATACCTTTGTAATTGTGAATTTTATTCGATTAACAATAATATGTCACATGATCAACAATGTACTAAAATATGAAAAATTACAATAATATTGAGAAATCTCAAGAACGTCGAATTATAACAATTTGTTTATAGAACTAATAATTATCGTTCGCGAATACTTATAAAATTTCTTTATAACACATTTCCCAAATCCCACCAACACCATAGTTCCCGTAGGTTCGTAAAGAGAGAAATTGTTGAACCAGAACAATCACAATTTCTCGATCCCAGAACCAAATTTTCTACAAACAAATGTAAATATACATACAAATATATTATCATATATTTATAGTTACCTATAATTAGTACGATTTGTCAATATAATCTTTTTTTACATATGTTATAGAATATAGTTTTATATATTAATGCAAAATATATTATTTTAAGATAAACGTCAATAAACGTTATATATATGTATATATGAGTATATATGTATGTTAATTGGTCGATATTTATTAAGAGCATCGTAAACTTCTATTTACATTTGGCAGGTACGTGGAAGCGTGCGCTCCTTGTTTAACGAGTTGGTTAGCTAGCTAATCACATGGAGAACTTCATTATTTAATTAAGAATATAGATTAAAAAACAATTTCTACGAACAACAGAGATATTTTCAGGCATAACAAATGATTTGATTTACAGCTAGACATAAATTAATAAATTTGTAAAGCAAACGCGAATAATAAAAGTAGAAATATTTAAAAAATAAACATTAATAATTCTTTTCCATAATGATTTTAAAAAATGTATAAAAACATTAAAAACGATATCGTAACTAGGAATCATCGTCGCAATGATTAAATTAACAGAAAATCATAAATATGTAATAAATAATATTAATAACAGGCGATAAATAATATGTACAGAAAACATTATACTTTTTTTTGGCAAGATATCGTACTGAATTATTGTTTCGTGTCTACCAATAACAATGGTCTAATTTAAAATATAAATGCCATTAATTCACAAGAAATGAATTAAGAAAATTATACGACGATTTTTAAGAGGCATTTGCTCTTATTATTAATCATAACGATAAGTTAAATATCAATAATTATGTATTCATCGACCGACAATTTGTTTCTAATAAATTAATTAATCGGGAATTCTGTAGTCGAAAGTTAATAATATTTTTATACATATGTCTTACAGATATTAATTTTAAGGCCAAACTTGAATTACTCAATTATTGTTCCCTGCACAGAAAATTATTCGATTAAAATCAACAAAACGAAGATAAATCATTCGATAGAACAAATGTAACTTCATAAAGTAATATTGCACCTCCGGCCAGTAAACATTTTTTCTGAGTCGTTCTATGTTTTCTCATTAATTATACGTTAATAACAAAGTTATACAAATAAAAAAATCTATCAGTCATTATAGAAATAAAATAAAAATGATATTTTATACTATGTCAACTAACCACGAGCAATGCTGATGAGGCTAGACGATGAGAGTACCCGATCAATGAACTTTGTCGACGCTCGACGCGTTTATAATTTAATATTAACATTATTATTAATTTTTAATTGTAATTAACTAAACAAGGATGGTATGTACTGGCCATGCCCTTTATATTTACTGTACAGATTAAAATAATTTAATTTTTCGTAAATTTTGATTTCATTAACATTTCACGTAAATATCATAATTATAAAATAACTAAAATTTATAAAAATGCAAAGCAAATTCGAGTCTTAAGAAAATATCGTTATTTCGTTTACAAAACGAGGCTGTTTCTTCGACTTCCGACACTCGGTGACAAGACCGTAACGAAACTTTCGGTCTCGCTGTCGCTGGCTTGATGAACGTTCGTTCGTTCCTTCGTGCACATCGCGCTGTCCGTTCTCGCCCCGTAAGCGCTAAAGAATGTATTTCTTACGCCCAGATCGACCCCGGAATCGACGCTTTTCGAAAAGTTCGAAACTTCCGAGAGACGTCGAAAGTTGCCGAAAAAGACGCTGTCGGTGCCGACGCTCTCGGCGCCACTTTCGCTCGCGCCATCGCATACCGATTCGTTTTCGTCCGTTTCCGAGACGCTTCCAGGATCGTGACGTAATAATTGTTTCTGCGATCCGTTGCTATCGGTGCTGCTTAGATAACCGCTGTCTTCAACTTTACCTGGAGAATTTCTCGAGCGTTGGACCGTTCGCGAAATAAGGGAAGCTTTCTTCATTTCTTCGAAGAGATCGATCCGATCGCAAATTTTTTGACGATTTTCCATCTTCTCTGGCCCGCTATTGCACTGACTCGGCTTATTTCTGGCGAAATGGCGCCGCGAACGCGCCTCGGTTTCAATTTTCCACGGTGGCTCACCGTTCGTTTGCCAGTTCGAATCCCGACGAAAGGACATCGTTGGATCGTTTTTTGGATCGTTGTGACCCTGGCAGATGTTGCTTTGGCTCAGATCGGACGAATTCCCTACGTAATGATGCGAAGCGTTTGCCAGGACAGGAGGGACCTCGTGGGTCGTAGGGTCTACCGTTTCAGCCTGACTCCTGTCCAACTCGTTTTTTGAAACGATCGAATCCTTCGAATCGACACTGGAAATGTTGCACTCGACCTTACGCGGTGGTTTTGGCTGTTGATATATCTCTTCGGTGGGAGGAAGTGGTACGACGTCTGGCTGATTCTGCGGGGCCCGTTGTCTCTTCGCCTGTCTCATATCCGGCGTCAAGTATCTGGAGATGAAACAAGTGCCATCAGCTTGATTTTTCCAGAATTATATGGAAATGCGGATTATGGAATCTCGGGTTCGATGGGACCGGAGCTTGGGATTCCCCGAGTTCGAAGGAGAATTCACGTAGGATTTCCCAAGATTGGATAGTAAAGCTGGGGGAAATTCTTTATTGGTAGCGCTTGTGGGATTCCCCGAACTCAAATGGCAATCCTGGTAAAATGCCTCGAATTCGAATGGTAACCCTACTGGGATGTCCCGAACTCGAACGATAACACTGACGGAATTATCTAAACTCATATGGTAACCTTGCTGGTATTCCCCAACTCGAATGGCAGTCTTAATGGGATTAACCGAACTCTGCTGGCAAACTTTCTGGAGTGCCTCGAAACCGAGTGGTAAACCTGTAGGGACATCCCGAACTCGAATGGTAACACTGATGGAATTACGTAAACTCGTATGGTAACCTTGCTCTGTTTTCCTGCAATCGACTGGTAGCCCTGTCGGGTTTCACAAAATCGGGTGGTAACCCTGCTGGGGTTCCCCAACTCGAATAGCAGCCATAATGGGATTACACGAACTCTGATGATAATTATAATGGGATTCCCCGAGAAGGACTTTTCGGCAGGAATCAAGGTGGGGTTGATTAAATGTAATTCGAACCGAAAATCCTTGACTAATTCTATTGTCAACAAAATGTATACTCACTTGGTCTTCTTCCACGACATCGTATCATCGAGTTCTCCATTTAACGACCTCGTACTGCTCATGAAGCTCGAATCTTTCAAATTCGAGCGTAATCTCGCCTCGTAAATTTCCCTCAAGCTTCCATATCCTCTTTGCAACGAACCATTGCCATTTTTCAGTATACCTTCGTCCCTGAAGCTGCCCTTGCTTCGAAGCATAATGTGCCCGGGTCTTTCCAAAGAGTCGACGTAGCTTTCGCTCGTCAGTTCGCAATCGTAAATGACATCTCCGTTTATCTTGAGTCTCATCGGTTTTCGATCCAGTGTATCAGGCTCGTACTCCGACTCGTCCTCCTTGACATAATTCTCCGGTGAATCTTGTACCTTTATCGTCAAGTGGCCAGGATTTTCAGGCTCGTATCTTATCTCAGGACCGGAATCGTCGCTTCCGGCTGGACTCGCGTAACCGTCGTTGACGTAAACTTCGCTGACCAATGAGTATCCTTCGGGTCTTTGGGACAAAAGCTCTGGCAAATTGTTGTAATAATTTCGTCTCAGCACCTCGTCTTCCAACTTCGAATCGACATCACCTTCTTTGCCGACATCGTTCGTCACCTTCTTCCGATACGTTGGATTGTTCTTGACGATTTTATCGTCGTCGCTTTGATTCGAGGTCGTCAATTTTGGACTCGATTGTCTCGCGACTTTTGGCGATACGATCTTGCGATTTGCCTTACGATTGGTTCTCTCGAGACTGTCGACCTCGTAGTCCGTCGAGTTCCCGATCCTCGGATGATGTTCGAGCGCCTTTACGTCCACCATTTCCTTGATGACGGCGTCCATTATGCGTTTCGCTGGGATTTTAGCAGCTGGTAGTTCGTTTATCATATCGGGAAGTTCCTTACCCGGCGCGCTCGGCGCTCGTGCCTTCCTCGGTCTCTTCTGCGTTCCATTCGGTGGCGATTTTCTCGCTGATGGACTTTGACTATTCTCCCTCTCAGGACTTTCCGTCGTCGACGCAGTTTCTTGTTTCGATCTAGTCGTTTTCGGTTCACAATTTATCGATTCAACCGATTGACCTTCGAGCGTGGCGTTTTCCTCCATTTGCTTTATGAAGGAATTCTCGATCGCTTTTCGAACTTTTGCATTTATCGTGTTCACGGGTCCCGTCGCATCGAGCGACGATGGTCCCGATTTTCCCAATCGATAATAACGATCGTAGTCCGATTCTTCGAACATCGATTTGGTCGAACGTTTCGAAAAGCTGTGTCTAAATAAAAAATAAGGATACAATTATTGATCGTCGCCCTTCGTCACTGATTCTCGATTCGTAAACTCCGATCGATCGATTTTAATCGGTAAATATCGATAAATCGATTTTTAACCGCGAAAGTAAAATTTTACCTGTCCTCGTCTTCGAGAATGTCGCTTCTCGCGATATTCTGAAAACTCCTCAGCATCGGTGGGTTGTCCTTCCAGCTGGACAACGATTTACTAGCGATATTGGCATTTTCCGATCGTAGAAAATCGATCTTCGCCATTTCCTTGAGATACTCGAAACTTCGGGCAAAAGTTCGAGCGTTTTCCTGGAAATTTCGTCTGCTATCCTCCGCGTCCTTCCAGCGTCTCTCGGGCGGTTTAACGTCCTCGAGCCAAGCGCGGACTCGACTCTCCCCCACCATTGGTCTACCAGCGTCCGGCAATTGTGGAAGCGTCTTCGATTCCAGACAGCCCGGACATCCGGTGCATTTTTGGGACTTTCGCGAGCGAGCGACCGACCCTTGAATCGAACCGGCGCGTTGCTTGTTCGTCGTTGAGCTGCAACGCTCCGACGAAGTTTCTTCCTCCGGTATACCTGACGAAGTGACGATTTATGGTAATAAAATAAGAAAACGATTTACCACAAAAAAAAAGAAATATTGAAAAACTGTTCATTCCAAAATGGCGAACTTAGTAAATCGGAATCGATCGATACCTGTCAGGGTAGGAACGAATCGTTTCGCGGACATTTTTTGCTTAGCGATGGAAATGACTTCTCGAATCTTCATGAGAAATTCTATCGCGGCTGGTGGTGGAGCCTGAAAAAAAATATAAAATCATTAAACGCGATAAGAAAAAATTATTTAAATTCTAAAATAAAGAGTTCATCGTTTTTGTTCGAATCAATTTGCTTTCTCAAGTCCGAGAGCTTACCAATAGCAACTGTCGCTCAAAGTAGGCCGGATTGAAGTAGAGCTTGCGTCTTTGAGTACCCGGAAGTACCGGTGTGTCGTGCTGATACGTGTTTTCGATCGTCTCGACGATACGGACATCCTCGTCGGGAATTCTCTCACCCAGGATCGAGCCAGTACCGAAAGGACCTTCCGTAAGTTCCATATACATGCAGTGAGGATGAATTATCGCTGACGTCACTTGCTGCGAGGTGTCCGAAACCTATTTTCATCGTTATTATTTATTTTATCAGTTACAATTTTTTTAATAAATTAATTCGTTCTTTCGTTTTTCTACTAATGAATCTTTTATTATTAACCCACGTTTTCAAAACCCTGTTCGCCATCGCTCTGGGCAAGGTCATCGCCAGGGTCATCGTCGCTTCGTCCACTATTGCTGTCGCTCTCGAAGTGTCTCGTCGCGACAAGCAACGGATTGTTTTTGACCAATCCAGCGCCGTCCCTTCCTCCTGTTATGGCCACTTCCGGTTCTTCGGTGGGCTTCAATCTCGCTTTACGACTGTGCAGGTACAAGGAAACACTCGCGACGTAGATGAGAGCCAGCAGTATCGACGAGATTCCGATCGCGGTGTACTCGATGACCGAAAGTCCCTTGAACGTTTGACCCGTCGCGGCAAAAGTCACCTCGCGAATATCTTTGATTTAAAAAAAAACACACAATTTAAAATATGAAAATTTGAAAAATATGTTTTATTTTCGATGAGCTTGATAAAAATCGATCGATCGATCAGTAAAGAAAGACTCACTGCTTTTCGAGGGTGATCCGGCCACCCTGAAGGCAACGCAGGGGGTGAAAACTCCGGGATTGTTGGAATTCGGCGAGGCATCCCTGCAAACCAGCTTCGCGACGACGACTTTTCCCTCCGCCGCGTCTCTGAGACCATTTTCACCGATCCACTGAGAAAATAAACGATTAGTCTCCTAAGTGTTATTTAAAATGTAATATACTGAATTTTCAAAGAATTTTGAATTATTGCGGACGGAATAATTATTTTATTTTATTTATTTTATTTATCGTTTTTAAAGTATATTTTTCGATTTTTTACGACCCATCGCTTTTTTCTCTTATCCCTTTTTGGTGCCCAATCCGAGGCTTTGCGATCATCGCACCAAGTATTGGCAGCGTCTAATGTTTCTTAGGTTCGTTGATCAACAGAGCCGGATGAATTGTTTTTAATTGTTATTATTATTTCGAATTTCGGTAAATACTAATCGTTATTGTCGAGCTATGAAATATCTGTCTCGATGAAAATAGCATGACGTGACAAACCTGTAAAAAAGTCCTTCCTTCGTCACGAAACAAACGAAACGGTGGCTCGGCATTCGACAAATTTCTCAACTCGAGCCATCCCGATTTTCCTAATTGTTGAGAACCCGCGATTCCGCATACCGGTGTTGTTACACCTGGAAGATAAGAAAATATCACGGGTTGGAGACCGATCGATCGGTCGATATTTCTCTTTCCTTTTAATCATTTCAACGAAAACTCACCCTCAAAACGTATTTCCGCTTGGGGATAAATTATTTGTCCCCGTTGGGGCAAAAATACGTATGGGACTTTCTCGAAAAGTCCAGAATTACCCACGAAACCAGCGACGCTACATTCTGAAAAAAAAAGAAAAAAGGAAAATAAATAAAAATAAAAATTAAAAGATCGGAATTGAATTCGATTTATTTTTGCGATTATGCGATAATTGTAAATATTTTTTTTCGCGAAACGTTGATCAAAATTGTGATAAATTCATTGGGTAAAAACGATTAGGAATAAATTAGTGTCCTGTGCAGTGACGCCATGGTCGATATCGCGACATGACGTCACGTAGCCGCGTCGTTGCTTCGCGAATTCTGAAGACGGGAATTGCCGCGATTTACCGTTAATTCAACGAGGAAAGTAGAAGCGAAAATTATTAAAAATATAATAAAATACAATCAAAAATAGCGAGTTAAGCCGGACGTTTTCGGATTCGCTAAATCGATTACCCTCTTGTTCGAACGTTTATCAAATCGATTATTCATGAATATTTGAATTTTTAGTAGCGTTCAACGTATCTTCTCGCCAAACTCGTGATTAATAATCGTAGATAATGAGGGTACCGGTTTTTGTCCATTTATTTAACAGTCATACGTTTATAAGCCTTAGAAATTATTTGTTCTCAATCGTTAATTAAATAAAAATTAATAATTAAAAATTTTCGTCGAAGAGAAGAATTATCGTATGAAGAACTGAAAAAATCTGATTTTTTAAATAATAATTTGTCGATCGTTTATTTTCGTTGGTTCTGAACGATGAGAATTCTCGCGGATCGATTATTATCGATCGATTTATCGTTCCCGTATAAATCCGAATCACGTTGATCCGATCTGAGAGACAAATAAAGTTCCCTCGGCGCGGCTCGTAAGATCGAGCTCGTCGATCTTTTACTCTCTGGGCGTAACCGCGGTAAGCCGTAACGAGCGGACTGAGGGTAAAACACGCCTGTAACGCGATATCTCGACTCTTCTTCGATAAAAACTTGCCGACACGTTTTTTACGTTTTACGATACTTTAACGCAATTTTTTCAAATATTACCAAAATTCCAAACATTTCTAGAACATAAACAAAACAAAATTGACAGAAAACCACGAATTTTTCATCGATAAAATTTCGTCAAGATTTTAAAACATTCTCCTTTATTTTCCCTTATAATTTCGATAATTTCGCATCCCGGAAATGATTTTTTTAACGTCTCGTACGTACGAATCGTCAAGAATAAAGAATCATAAAAATTAGTAACTGTAGGTATTCGCGCGAGAAATAATTTTTGAATACGTGACTTTTTCGTTAATTCTTAATACGTTAAAAAAACCCAATCGCGTCTGCAAAAAAAGACATCGATTCTGCGATGAAAAATACACGGGTTATATTATCTTATTTAGTTATCAAAAACTACGTAAGTATATGTATTTTTTAAAATAGTCCCCCTCCCCCTTTCCCTCCCCCTCAAACCTCGCCCCATAGTCCCACTTTCGGGGACCACTTTTTGACGTAATTGCGCGCGGCATGATCGATTATTGGGTCACCGCTGGATGGAACGAGCCACTCACCGTTCGTATCGTGATAAAAAAGACTCCACCTCTTATGCTTTATATCGCACGTCCGCGATATATTCAATCGCTATAGTCATACGGCTGTACGTCGTTTAAAGTGCTCTCATTTGGGTCTTAATCGTCATTAAAATTTTTGGTGCTCCTCGATGAGTAAGATGAAAGCTCTCTTACCTACCGTTCCTGATTCGATCCGTCCTTCTCGTTATTGCAGTTTTTTTTTATTATTATTATTCATTATTTTCTTTTTCTTTTTTTTGTGTTCTTTTTTTTTTATCTTTGTTTTGTTTATTTATTCATTAAAGATATCGGTCCAACAAGCTTAATTGGGTGCTTCGCGAGATGGAAGTATATAATTTGACGACTTTTTATCAGGACCTCCTGCGATATTATGTCCGTCCGCGTAATCGATCTTGTCTCCCTGTGTAACAATCTGTACGATGGGCGTAAACCGATTCATACGTTACACACGTATGTTTCTATATATATATATATAATATTTGTATAGGCAGGAAATATTTAGTGGCTAAATCAATAATTCGCAATAATTATTCGTTCCTGATAATTATTAATTATCATGTCGTATTTATTAATTGGTTTGTTTATTCTCGAAATATATTTACTCGTCGTATTCATCTTTCTGCATGAAAACAAAAAATAACGTTGACTTTGCGACAGCTCGCTTAAACACGAATTATTTCGCAGCGGAAAGAAATCATAGGGAAATCATGTTTATCGAATATTTCGAATATCTTCTTTCGCTATAATTATTCGTAGTTGATTCATTGAGAATACTCATGGAATATTTAATTAATTACTTGACTTGTTTTTGAAATTGCCTTTATTTATTTATGATAAAATATGGATGGATAAAAAATGCTGTATTTCGGAGAGCTCGATTAGAAATGAAATTTCAAACGAGTTCAGAGAAAACAAAGTTACTAAAATAGTGTGTGTGTGGGTCGTGCGTCGCGTTTTCCGTGATCGTCTCCCTCTTTCTCTCTTTCTCTCTCTGTCTCTCTCTGTCTCTCTCTCTCTATCTCTATCTCTCTGTTTGTCTTTCTCTTCGCACGAAGAGATTTCATCTTGCTTATAGCCAAACACGATCGTGTTCGTCCAGTCTCTCTCGACTTCTGCAATCTTGCGGTACTTTTCCCCGGGACGTGTTTGCCACCCTCTCCCCTTCGGCTTCCGAACGTTTTTTTCCGTTCTTTTTTCCATTCGAGAATCCCTCCGTACGGATAATTTATCGCTCGGGATCCAAGCAACGAAAGAAAGATGAGGAATATAAAAAGTTTCATGAAAAAGAAATTAAAAAGAAAAAAAGAAAAAGTAACGAATCAAACGAAAAATGTTGCCATTTAACGAGGCTTCGAGAAAGAATTTAACCTCCGAGGAGGGGTGACACCTTCGGGGTTCACCTCACGGGATTATTGGGCCGGCGAAATCTGCAATAATCCTCAAGTGAATTTGATCCTCTTCGTGGTATTAAAATTATACAAATTATCGATGCCGAATGATTTTTTTCCTCATAATTAGCCACCTAACGGATATCAGGAAACAAAATTCGGATGAAAATAATAAAGAACTATTATAAATAGAATAATTGGTAATGGATTAGAAAAAAATCATACGGACTGATAAGGACTGATAAGAGTGAGCAAAAATTTATACGAAATGATTATGACTGATGACAACTGATAAGGACTCACGACAAATAATAAAAAATCGTGTAATTTGTTAAAAATTGATTAGAATTGATAAAGGACTAATGAAAATTAATAATATTTTATAAGAAATTGATCCGAGTTGCCTAATGCCGTTTCTAACAAAAACAAAATGTAATAAATAATAAATCTTATTCGACTCAAGCTCGAGGATTTCAAGTTAATTCCACTGTACGCCAAAATTGATTACAATCCACAGATAATATCAAATATTTCCAAGTGAAACACGTAGCAACGTCACAGAAAGGTTTGTCTTTGAGGCGAATAAACCGCCGGGCCCTCAAGAGAATAAAGAGGAAACAAAAAAATAAATAATGAAAAGATAATGAGAAAGATGCAAATGAATGTTTCTCGTTGCAGGATGGTAAAACGTTCGGCACGAACCGAAGACGCTACCGGCGGTTCGATTTAAGCGCGTTTGCCTCGTGCGTGCAACGATGATTGCGTCATTACTGGACCGTTTCGCGAGGGAGGATAAAAATTATCGTTGAAAACGTATTTTTAAAAACATGAAATAAAGGAAAATGAAAAATGCGAGAGAAAAAAAAACGGTACAGGACAAGCCACGAGGAGGAATCTAAGCTCGGGGAGTCCCAACAGCCGTGAACCCGGAGGGCAAGACCTACGCCGGAGACTCACGCGGTCGTTGGTACATGCGACACGGAGTTCATATTTAATCATTATATGGGTAAAATATTGACTTTCTCTCGTGTTATCGAGATGCAAAGATCTTCAGAGCATCGGCATCGTTCTAGAGAAATCTTACTGACCCGTTTATAACGGCGATGAAAAATCGATGAACGAGAGATAAAAGAGTGTGAAATTATAAAAACTGACGTGAAATAATGAAAACTGATAAAAAAAGACGTTAATAACTATAGTAAATGATATAAAGCCATAAGGATTGGATAAGTATTGTGTATAACGATCGGTGAAAGCTGATGATAATTGTCGATGAAAGACAACGATTGATAATATTTGATAAAAATTGATAAGAACTGATACGATTTTATACGAACGGATAAAAACTGATAAGAATTTTCGAGAATTGATCAAAATTGTTGGAGATTGACGGAGATTGAAGAAAAATCCGACTGGAACTGATGAATATTAACGTATATGAAAATTGGTAATAGTTCATAACAGGTAACAAAAAATTGATAAGAATCGATAAAAACTATCAATTTTCATAATTGCAAACTTCTTACCGGTTCGGTAAAGAATTGAATTCTTGACTCTGTTCCTAGTGCATGACAGGAAACGGTTATAGCGAAAAAGCTAGGCATTCCGAATGAAAATTTCAATGAACGATATGTGATGAGTAATCGGGGATGAATGAACCAAGATACGATCCCTCGACCTTCGTAATTTGCGTTTTACCATCAGATTCCAGTCCAATCCGTACCATTATCGATAAGGTCATTACAAAATGATCCATAATTACACGTTAATTTACGTTCGTACTAGATCTTACAGGATGATGCGAAGTACGAGACGTGTACTTATCGATACAACTCGTTGCTCTCCCTTATTTTCCATTCCTATTGATTAACAGCAGTTTACGTAGTACAAATTCGTAACCATTCTTTTTCAACTCAAGTAAAACAAAAATGGCAATATTACGAAATTTCTCTTACGTAATATTATTCCAAAATTTATGCTAAAAAAATCAACTTTCTCAATTACGCTAAATTACCAATTTTTCCAAAAATTCTTCTTTTCTATATTCTTCGTTTCAAATAATATAAACCATATATTTGATTAAAATCGATAAACTTGTTGCATCGCTATAAATATTTGTAAATTTATTTTTATATTCTCATTTACGTTAATATTTCAAGTTTGACAAGATTTAATATTCTCTCTATTTTCCATTATACATTTAAAATTCAAATTGTTTATTTCATCGAGTCGGATACATTAATTTTACCGTAGTGGACGTTTGTTAAAAAATTCACTCGAGAAACTCGTCGAAAGATTCGATAAGCCAATAGGTCACGCAGGTGTAATGGCATTGTCAACATCATTTGTAATACGGTGACATAAAAGACAGGAGTACAAATGATCTTCGCACGGCCTCGGGTGACTGTTGATTTTTTTTTTCAGTCGTAAGACAGCGTCGATATATCGAATGCAATGCTGAATGATAAAGCTACCTGTATGCATGCGCGAGGCGTAATGTACAGGCGACAGAATTTCTTTCCTAGGTCAAGGTAAGTATGTTCAATGGTTCGAGCACGGTCAGCCATTAATCTTGGGTTTTCTCTCTCTCTCTCTCTTTCTTTACCTCGTGGTTTATCACACACGCGTGCCAGAGTCACGCGAATCTGTATTTTGATGGTGTGTTGCACGTGATTGCACGACCATTTTACCATCGCATAAGCCATTTAAAATTTATTATTCTTTTATACATTATTAAATCAACGATATGCTCATTGAATTAATCGATACGTTATTATTATCTATAATAATAATATATCAATTAATTCAATTAATATGTATATAAAATTTATCACATAAAAATATAAGTATTGAAAAATACTTTATATACCTATATATTTTTTTGCAACGATCGGTCGCTTTATTTTAAAAAATTGGGAGAAAAAAAGAGGAATCGAGAGCCGTTTAAAAACTCGAACGAATAAAATATAGTGTACAGGTGAGAAATTGTACGAAATAACGAGCGCGATTTCCGAGGATCGTTCGAGCGTTTCTTCTGATAGTCGATCGAAACGCGAGGCATAATTGAACGAGAAATATCACGTGCCTCGGTATAATCAGTTATTACCACCGAAACTGGCCATTTATTTGGGCATCGACTCGCGCGTCTACCGTCCACTGGATGCACGCAATTTTTCGTCCCTCCCTTATTATAAAACCGCGTTCACTAACTCGCAGCTCGTTGAAACTATTTTTCGAAAAACGACAATAAAAACAAACTTTGGCGAATTATATTTTTCCAAACATTCGTAAAATTGATTCATATTTGTTGTTCGGTGCTCTCGTTGAATGAATCGATCGATATTGAGCGGTTGATTATATCCTCCTGTCATATCAGCAAAACGCAAGTTGGTAGAAATTACCAATAATTCATGAAAAATCGCATTTTTTTTTAATTGCAAAAATTTCCTTATCAAAATTGTAGGAAAAAGATGACAGAAAAAATGGATCACGTGAAAATTCATCTCACTTTTCTCACATATATTCCCATATTGTGTCAAAGATGTTCGGTGAAAAATCTAGAAAAAAATCGGTAGCGCGTTTTTCGTGGTGGATTCTCGTACAAAAAATTGCGAGGCAGCTTCGAAAGATCATCGCAAAATTTTGATCGATCGTTCACGGACAGACCAATATATATAATCGATCACATCAGCGAGCCACCCGCGATAAAACGTTCAATTTTTCGGCGGATTTCACGGCGACGGTCTCTCCAGCCTCGCCACCCTTTTAGCTCGTTCCGCCTGTTCGCTCATTTCCCCGCGGCGATCGTTAATTACAAGCTCATGGCACTTGAGCGATGAGTAACGCGCGCGTGTTCCCGTTCAGTAAGATTAATCGGAATAAGAACGTTTTTTTTATC
Organism: Netelia virgata; assembly: GCA_951802705.1. Classification (NCBI taxonomy): domain Eukaryota; kingdom Metazoa; phylum Arthropoda; class Insecta; order Hymenoptera; family Ichneumonidae; genus Netelia; species Netelia virgata. Next base: position 10,244,177 of record OX637863.1, on the reverse strand, counting down.
CGCCGTAAAAAAAAAAAAAAATCCATTCTTATGTCCAACCCTCGTAAGATGTACAAAAAAACAAGTAACAAAAACATGTAATATCGTTACAATAATATACTAATAAGGTTCCGATAAGAATCTTATAACTGCCTGATAACGATCTGATAAGGGTTCTAAAAGCTTCCAATAATCGTCTGAAAAGGGCTAATATGAATTTGACAATAATCCGATAAGGATCGAACAGAGGTCTGATAAGAGTCTGATAACGATATGACAAGGGTCGGTCTCGTTTGACAAGCTTCTAACAATTTTCCGAACTAATTCTTGAATAAAACATATGATAAGACTTTGACACAGTTGCGATAGTAACTCGATAAGAATTTGATAAGGATTGAATAACAGGCTGACAAAATAAACAAAATTCAACGGGACTTTTATCTAAATCTAGAAAAACTTCTGATCTGGGTCGTTTTATCAGTGAAATGCAAAACATTCGCTTCGTGTGCGAATGATTTATAGCGCCACCATACGCTCGTTACCAAACGCCGCCGCGTCTAATTGAACTAATGTGCAGTACGAGGCGCAGTCTTCCGGCGATGAACGAGATGTATATATATATATATATATAGTTTATACGTGTACGCGCATCGTGTTTCGCGTTTTCTCCGGCACAAGAGGGATTAGCAACCTCTTAATCACTGCTAAATTGAACGCGTATAAACCGCGAGACTCGTGTTTGTTTTATTTATGAATCTAGTCTCGAGAGCCCGAGGTAACCCATATTTCAACGAGCCTCGTTAGTTTTGAAAATTAAATTGCGAACCATCGAATTTTCTAACTCAAAGTATCGAAGTTAAAAATTAAAATTCTTTATCGTAACAAGTCATTAAAATATATTATGTACATACGTAACGAATACAATATTTCTTTTTTTAATCTACAAATTTATTTATATTACGTTTTCAGGTTTAATATAAAAAGGCAATTTTAATGGAATTAATCGCTTGTAAATGTGAGTATTTGTCTCGATTCTTTTATACGCAGATAAAGGTGGCAAAAGCGTAATTCGTGCTGCGAATGCCGAGTGAACATAAAATGAAAGAACTCCTGCTGTGGCGGAGCCTGAGTATTCAATGCTCACACACACACCACACATACATATATATATACATATATATCTATGATATATGAGCGAGACTGGAACGCTGCACCGCAGCGGGAGCGCCGCAGGCGACCTCACCTGTGTCTGGTCGTCTAACTTCGCTCGCCATCAATCCCTAAATTCCTCCATCTGATCCGCATAGCACATAACTACTTCTGTTCACGCATACATCTGGTAGCCGAGAAAAGAAAATCTCTACGACTAAGATTAATCCGATCGTGACACAAATTTTTATTCTTACCTCGAAAAGTGTAAATTATAAAATATATTTTATACCGAAATTTAATTCGATCCCATCCGAATGTGCGGTACGTATGGAACACCTGTCACGCTGTCGATTTACCCACTTATCGAACGGCCAATTTCGCCGATATTCACTTTACGCGAGTTTTCGAAAAAAACATTAAAAATAAAATAAAAAAACACGAACGAGAAAGAAATTGTCGGGACAAGAAGTGAGAAAATGGTCGTTGCGAGCGATTTTACGACCGTTTTCTCATTACATTTTTGTTGGTTGTCGAATATCACATGATATATACAGGGTGTCCTAGAAGTCCTGCACCACTGGGTACCTTGCGGGTAGCCGGAAGTGCCACGAATTCGCGCGTCCAAGTCCGCGCGGTCAATTCCCGATAGTTTTTAAATGAGAGATGATCTAAGTTGTCCAATCAGAGAGCTCGACTCGTCGGCGTTCGAATGATTACTCTCTGATTGGACAGCTTGAATCGTCTCTCATTTGAAAACTATCGCAAATTAAGCGTGCGGATTTTGCATGTGAATTCGTGATACCACCAGCAACCCGCAGGGTACCATAAGGCATCCAACTTTTAGGACACCCTGTATATATATATATATATATATACATATTGTATTGAAAAAATATATATAGATAAATACATGAATGTACAAGTGAAGCAAATTGTACACGGTGGGTAAATTGTTAAGTAGACACTTGAGGCCTTTTGATACGAGCGAGGCAGGCGTCGCATAAAGGTACGAGTGAAATTATCCAGATTCCACACGAAGCCAGTTAATCGTGGCACTTACATGTTTCTGTGGCTTCTCGCGCCAGGTAAAAATCGCATGCTCATCATTCGTCGCAATCAGTAAAAAGCATCGAGTAAATGTAACTTGGAAAGAAATTGCAGATATAACACTGTATGTGTATATATATATTGTTTTGCTCTTCAGGATCTTTTGTGTCTTTCGGCGAAGCCACTGAAGTAAAAGAGCCGAATATTTTTTTTTTACCTTAACGTATTCAACATATCAGAGATGATTACTTTGAAGGAGGGAATTCAATGGCGGTACGTGTGCGCTGTAACTAATTGATATGAATCACATTCCTTTTTTCGGAGGTTTTTATAAACGCGCGAATTTTGTTTCCAGGTGGGAAAGATTCTGTTATTTGTGAGGAGAAAATTACAGAGTTGATTCCCAAAATATCACTATTTCGTCATTTTACGTAATGAAAATAAATGAATTAAGAATTACGTTGGAAAATAAATTACTTGTTTCTTTTTTAACTTTAATATTTAGGGGCTCGGCAAGTTTACAAAATTGTCGATTTCACTCACCGTGTATATCGCTCACGCATATGTGAAGATCCTCGCGAAAAACTGGGAGGGCATTGTTACACTGGCATTCACAGGTCCCATTAATTTCAGAAAATCCAGGCGACGCCGTTGTAGCGCTCCGATAATAAGGACTTCCTGTACCGCTGCTCAGTTCCACGCAAGCTCCTTCACAGGACCCTGAATCAAATGAAAAAAAAGATTAATATACAAATATAAAATGAGAAAAAATATTTTAAGTTTCATAAAATTTCATAAAAATTCATAAAATTTTAATTTACCTTCGACGGTGAAAATGTCACCATTGGCGTGACGAATGACCGCGAGTTCTTCACTATCGATGACGCTAACCAATTGGAATATGCCCGAGAGTACGAGAATCGGAAGTAGCATTTTATTCTCAGCATTCTGTAAATAAAAACGATCAACGGTTGAGCACGTAATTTATATAAATATAATTTATCATTTTTCAATTTTCACGTAATTCGAAAAATGTTTAACTTTTATTCTAATTACTTTGCAAATGAGGATTCCTTGATTATTCGAATAGAGACAAACGTAAATATCGATAGGTGTATTATCTTATGTAATGCGTTTATAAAGAAAACGATTTTCAAGTATCCTCGCGTCACGTTTGCTTGCACTCGACTGAACTTCTTCGACTGCGCGCGCAGTCCAGCTGACGATCCATCTCCCGATCGAGGAACATCGATATTATACACAGGAAGAAGGATACAAAGGTATCCCATATATATATATATATATATATATCGACTACCGGTATATCGATCCCGGCTCGTCGCTTGCATATAATCAGAATCGTAAATCGGAGGAGTGTATTTTTATAATGTATCGGAATCTTTATATTCGCGCACGATTCTTACAGTTACATGATAAGGAAGCACGTATAACATTTTTAAGTGATTTACAGGCACGTTTAAAATAAGTATATGTATTCATGTGTAAATATGCGAATGTGTACATCGATATTAAAATGGAATTCTCCAGGAAACTTTAATTGCGCAGCCCCGGGCTATGCTTATTCAAATTGTGATCTTTCGAGCTTGAAACTGGCGCTTGATTCACGGGGCTGCGATCATTTTTCGATGTTTTATAGATTTTTTAAAGTCGGTAATTTGCGCATGCGCTTTCCATCGGATTTCATTGATTTTCAAACCGCCATCACGGTCGCGCCAATTATCGGAACAAATTTAAATTTCCAAGAGCGTAATCAAAGTTATAGCCATTTGAAATTTTCGATATATCGAGCTTTTTGAGAAAACAGCGAAAAAAGTGAGAATTTTTGATTCGATCGGAAATTTCCCGTAGATCACGAATACGACGAGTACGTTTTACAATTACAACGAAACATTAAACAAAAAGTAATTTTTTGCACCCGGAAGTCTGTAAAAAGAACGGACAAAAATATGTCCAGAAACGATATCGAGTACAAGGTCGTCTCGAACAAGGATGTCTAGAATAGTATCGACCGAGTTTATTACAAATCGCCGTTCGTAATAGTTGTTATCGATCCACCTTGGTCTAATCTCGAAGTAGCGGCACACGCCGATCTCGGCACGCGGCAGTTTGTTCTATTCCATTTGTTTCTGGGTGAGACGTCCCACGTAGAAAATCTAGGAATTCAACATCTTACACATGCAACTATCGGTCGCACAGTGGTAGTTTGGTCGATTGGCGGCACGAGGACACGTAGAATCGAGCGTAAAGAGAGCGAGCAAAAGTTGTTCGGTGATGATGCACCTAGTGCACGCGTTCTCTCCGTTGCCAATTTTGCGCGCTTACGTCGATCATCGGTGCGTGGCGAGAGACGCTGCATGAGGTCCAGGATACTTTTTTTCTTCGCGTCCCTCTCTCTCTCTCGCTCTCTCGCTCTCTTTCTGATTTTCTTCGTTCTTACTCTTCTCGTTTTCCCTGCAGCAGGTCCTTTGCCCGCGGGACGGGCAACGGGATCTAACGAGTACCGTCACCGTGAGGAACCGCGACGATTGACTCGAGTTTCGAACGCGCGAGTGTCGAAGGCGAGATGAGACGGAGTTGCGAAGGATACGACGACGAGGAGGATGAAAAAAGCGGCGGTTAGGAGGGGAAGACTTTCTGCGTCGTGACAAAATCGGTGCACTCGGAATTCCTGTGCTCCATTATACGAGCCGAGACATGCGGGGACTCGCTGTAATCGCCATAATCAAATTTTAATAGTGGTGTGGTTGGAAAAAATGGCGGCTCGAAATTCCCATTGGTACGACATTTTTACCGGACTTTGCTTTTGTTTGGCGAGTTTTAGGGTTCGTTTCGAGGGTTTTGAAAAAGTAGGAAAAATCGACAAAAACATGTTTTGATATCTCAATAGTCACGGCGTTGATAGTAATTTCAAAATCGAGGGAAAACAATAGAAGAATCTGATACACTCCGATCGATCATCGCGCAGATTTTAAATTAATTAAATTCCGTTCAGCGATCGTAGCTCAATTAACGATCCAGTGACTCGATCGAAAATGCTAATTTCCATCATTTTTATACTTAAATCGTTCTTTGAAACATTCGTTTCGTGACTCCTAATCGATATCTTTTTTATTTCCTTGATCGCCAACGCACATCAGTCACGCCAATTATCGAAATATCATATTTCTCTTTATTTCTTTCGCCAATTTCTCGAACGTTCGGACGAAAATTCGACTCGCCAACGTATGTGACATGTGGTACAATATATTTAATGTCCCGCAAGCTGGACTATGCCCGGATAACAGGTCGGGGCGTCGTACGTGAGCGGAAGAAATACAATATTTTCGTGTTCTCATGTCCACGTACGACTCCGCAGAGTCAACTAACGATGTCCAAGATGCAATTATCGCCGCGCGTCGCGCGAAATACTATATACCATATCGTTCTTTCGTATGCACGCGTAAGTAAGTGAGCAAGTAAATAAGTAAGTACGTCGGGCGTTCCTTTCTCGTTTCGCTCGCGACAAAATTCCATTCTGCGTTTCTTTTTCGCTCGATCCATTTCGTCGTCTCACGTCCCCGTTTTACTTCAGGCACCCCCTTCCTAATGACCACATGACTTAAGTACATAAAGGTGATTCACGTCGATCGTTATGAATTGCCCATCGTTACGAATTGCGCGTCGTTAAGAATCGTCAGCGGGGCGTTACACATTTTTTAGGCTTCTTCTCGTATATAGTACGCCCTTAAGGATTGTAATTTTACTTATTCCGGCCCAACTTTTTGTTTTATTGCGGTACGGTCACTTTCTGGATAAGATTGGTAGAATTTTAATTAGCTAGCTAACTATTTAAATTACTGATTTTATCCATAAGCTAGATATATATATATATACATATAGCTAGCTTTAAATAGAAAAATGATATTTTTATTTCTGAGGAAAATCTCTTAAATTTTAATTACCTTAAGAAACATTCAAACGGAGGTTTTGATCTATAACTACTGTACTATACGTATATCTCTTGTTTTTTTTTGTTCTCTCAAAAAAATATATAGGTATGTATATACGTAATATAATATGTATGTATTTATTTTATATGTATATGTGTTCGCTTTTCGGGGACAGGTGGGACGTTGGACGTTCTTTGGAATATACGAGCCGCGATGAGGAATAATTGGTTGGCGTCTCGCCGGTTCCTCGATCCATCGTTTTGATCCCGAAGACGAAAAACCTCACACGAGAGAAAGAGAGAGAGAGAGAGAGAGAGAGAGAGAGAGAGAGAGAGAGAGGGGGAAGCAGTTGACGTATGTGCCAACCGGAATAAATACATTTTTCCGAGAGGCGCGGCTTAACGAGTTCTCTCTCTCCCTCCCTCTCGCACCTTCTTGCTATCTCTCTCTCTCTCTCTCTCTCTCTCTCTTTCTCTTTCTTTTTCTCATTCTCTGCGACCATCTTTCCTCTTTTTTGAATCCGGGATAGTCGTTCCGCAGTCGAACGAGATAAAAAAGAAATATAAAAACCGAAATGAAAATAACGATTCACGTTAACACATTCGCATCACCTGCATTCTCGCTTCTGAGTTTAACGGGGACTTGCCGATAAAGATTTCATGAAGATTTTGGCATCCCCGTTGCTTGGATTTTTGAATTTTTCTTTTGTATCGATAAAGATAAATTGATACGTTTTTTTACACGTAGCTAAATTGACAGTCAAGAATCAATCCTTGTATGCACCGCGAACAATAAATTATTATTTGTTTATTGTATTTTTTGGTGGTTTTTTGGTTCATTCGAAAATTATTAAAGGGAAACTTTTGTATTTCTACGGAAGCGATAGGGCCGGGTCATTACTTATGATATTAAAATCATTCCATTTCGCATCCACGAGAACCGAAAATGTAAATTTTCCAAAGGGTCATAACTTTCTTACCTACCCAAAATTCAAATCCAAGGGGTCATAACTTTCTTAGCTCCAATCCGATTTCAAACCGGTCGCAGTATTTTTAAAAAGTCTTCGTGGACGAACTTGGATAAATATGAAAGCTTCGTCGTAATATCTCAAGTTTTGTCACTGTGATAACGATTTGAATATGTTTAAAAAAAGGACGGAGAAATGATAAAAAAAAAATTAAAATTAAAGATTAAGAATAAAAATAAAAAGATCAAAATATTTTTGCTCGTATATATCTGGCTAAATTTCGATGAATAAAAAAGTAGAAAAAGAAATATACTTTGTTCTCACAGAATTGTGCGAGTTATTACGATTAATCGAAGATGTAATTGCACGAGGTGAACGTAATGAGGATGTTTTTTTGTTTTTTGGGTCTTTTTTGGAACACGATCCTTGACCCTCGTTAGGACGATTATAACGGGCTTAACGATGTTCCTCGATGTGTATATATCGTCCCTATGCTCTTGTTCGTGAAAGTCCAAGAGGGATGGGGAGGGCGAGGGAAAAAAGATACATTGGTATTCGATTCCCCGACGAGCCCTTTCTCAGTCACTTGGCCACAATGTCTCGAGTCGAATTCCAAGATCGAACGGACAGTCTTCGTATCGTCTTCCGGAATATTAAGAGGCCTTTATATGCCGACCTCGTTAAAATACCTTTGTCCATTTAAATTTTTCAGTATCATTTCGCATGTTGCGAAAGGAAGAAACAAGCTTTTTAGTCAAATTTTTGTAAATGGCGAAGAAAAATTTGATATAACTGAAACGATAGGTCAATTAGATTGGAAAGACATTTTTAAAAAATATAAATTCACAGGAGTATTTGTTGTTTATACATTTTTTATAAATTCAAATTCCCAACGAATGCATTTGTTTTTTTGTTATTTACCGAAGACCTGGTAAATATGTTTCGAAATGATTTTTTTGTAATCGCGAAAACTTCATTAACGACTTAATAAAAACTTTTTAATCGAATATTTTAATCGGTCGTGAGAATTGAGAAAAGCCATTTTTCTCGTCCAATTAGCACGGAATGTCCCGTATATATGTAACGCAGAATTTTCGCGTCATGAAACGCATCGAGTCTCGGAAATGTTTTGTCTCGATCGCTTTCGACTTTAAATTCGTCAAACTTGCTAATTAAATTGTTCTAAAGTGGTGAATCCCAGGTCGTTAATCTTCAAACGAGAATCCCGCTGAGAAGAGACTCCTTGGATCACCTTTTTCGGGATGTGTCGGCCCGGCTTCTTTCGCGCATCCTCTGCGTGACTTCGATCGCCAAAATCACCCGCGAAAGTTTACTGTTTTCTTTTCGCTTACCACACGCGACGCGTCGAAACGAAAAATTTGTACGCGTCGAAAAGAGTTAAGAGTTTTACAGATTCGTGCGAAGAATTACAGAGAATTCGAGGTTTATAAAATTAACGAGCAGAGAGATTTTTTGCAAAAGAAGGAAACAAGAAAATAAAATAATTGGCAAACATCTTTTTTACGATAACAATTAAAAACACGGCGACGGGTCGATTTAGGAATAAAAAAAATAATACTAATTGTCGATATACAATCGGAAACCCGTTTTTATTTTTTGCTCTCAATCATCGTAAATTTTGCCGATAATTTGACGTGGGCAGGATGGAATTCATCGAATATCGTAGAAATATTCTAGAAATGTCGATGTTTTCTCGTCTTCTTTTAAATATAAAACGATCACAAGTAGTTTCCTATATGGCCTACCCACTATTTTCCTAATGTCCACTTAGGGCGTTTCCGACGGTGATCAAATGACATTTACATCTGACCGTATTACGCACCGAGAAATACTCGGTATTTACGATCAGACGAGTCTAGTAAGTTTGAGATTACAAACAGAAACAAACAATAAAAAAAGCTTTATATCCGAGGCATCCCGTGAATAAATTTGATGAGAGAAAGAGTTGCTTACAAAATTTCCTTCGTATTTCAAATGGCCTATAAAATAATAAATTATTATATAGTAGGGTAGATTTTTTTCCGTAGATACCGAGGATTTCCATAATTTTATTACTTATCGACCAGTAAGATGTTTTTATCACCGATAGAGCGGAAGTAAAACATTGGTTTTCACGATATCCACAAATATTCGATTAATTAAAAACCTGGCGAACGTTTGGTTTTCTAAATCATAAATAAAAAAATGTTTAATATCTTAACTGCAAAACCTGCAAATTGATACATTTTTTATTTTATGATACCTATTATTTATAACTTCTCAGTCATACATTTGCAAATAGTTACATTTTTTAATTAGTCCATCATCATATTTGCAAATATAAAAAATTTTCACTATGAAGTTTAAGTTTTTTGGACCTGCCGTGAATATTTTTTTTAAATGCACGGTGGGTGGTACGCAATTTTCTCGAACGATCGTGTTTATGCTTGTGTGGCAATAAAAGTTTCAGCGGTTCATCTCGAAATTTCGGGTTTTTATGCACTTTTGGTTCGTATATCAAACATTTAGGGACCATGGATTATGAAAGATTTTTTACGAGGTGCCTACTATTTCGAAATCTGACCCTGTGTTGTTTAACGATGTATACCTAATGACATAGTTTCGCATCGAGCGGATGAATTTTCATTTACTCATTTATTATCATTCTTCTCGTTTCTTTTTACTTCTTCTCACTAATGAGGTATTTAAGATTTATTTCTCAGAGCAAACGTGCGTTTCGAATTCATGGTAACGGTGCGTCGAGAAATAAATTAATCTTAGTCCTCGTGGACTTGAGTTACCGGGACGGTTACCGTATTGGCCGGTGTCGATGTAAATTTTTTTGGTTTTTCCGTTTCGGATTATTCCACTGATTTTCATATCTCTACATCAGGTCGAATGCATCACCCGGGAAAAGCGGATTTATTTAATCGCGTTAGAATGTATGCTCAAGAAAAAAATACAACGTCGACAAAAATACCGTGGTTTACATTCTTTTTTTGAAAATTTTGAAATTCCTCAGGCGCGTTCGAAGAATTTGTATCAATTGGAGAATAAAATATATAATTTTGTCATTGGCTAATTCATCGATTAAACGAATTAACCGATAAAGCGTATGGATTAATTCGTTTAATTGATTTTTATCGACAAAGAAAATTTAATGTGTAATTTATTAAGTACAAAGTGTTATTTTTAAAATTTGTATGATCGATCGAAAGTTCAATGGAACGCCGGGATTGGGTAAATTTTATAGATCCAATATTATAAACTTGACAAATGTCATAAAGTTCTGGAATGACGTTTTGCGGTTGAACGCGCTCAAAGGATCTTATTTCTGCATTTATAAGCTCCGACACTTCCTATATCAATTAATTTTAACGATCTTGCTGTGCTACGTAGTGAGCGGTTACGTTATATGCGATCGTTAAGCGTCAACAACCAGACGTAAGAAGTACATACGCCTATGTATATAAATATAATGATAATAATAATAATCAGTAACCTCGTCGTTTTCTTTGCTTAAACTACGGCGCAATATTACAAAATTATATCCAACAATCGTCTCAATCTTACAATTAATAAAATTAAATGAAATGTCAAAAATGTATTTTTCGAATTCTTGAATTCTTTTTGTCCATCCTAATAATGTTTTTCAGAGTCTCTAGCTAAACTTAAATAAAAAATGTTCTACAACGATGTCAATTACGACTGGTACTTTTCGAGTTGCGATTGTTTTAATATTCATTTTTTGGCACAATTCGCGTATGAAAAACAGTAATATCTCGGGAACTATCGGTCGTAAATGTCACAAGTATATAACCATTCTGGCTTTAATTTGTCCGCAGTATCGTAAAACACTATTACAGGGCGAAAAAATAATGTTCTTAAAAAAAGTTTATTTGTAAAAACGCTTTTTTGGCTCTATAATTTTTGTTTCTCCAATAAATATATTTATATATGCGATATTGGTGTTGAAAAAAAAAAGATATGCATTCATATTTAAAATATGATATATATAGATCAATTTTTCATGGCTTCTTTATTCCACGTTAACCAGCGTTCATTATGTATCGACGACAGGAGCGAGAGAGAGATGAGGTCGCCCCTTTCGCGAGGCGATAGGTCCGAGCCGATGATTACACACTCGTGGTGCCAATCGAAACGCTTTTCGAGCACGGGGGGAAGATCTTCACCATTTATCGTTGTCCCTGATCGTGCCGGCCAATTCTCGCCACGCGAGCTCAATTTTTCTTCCCTGCCTCTCGCTCCCTCGCTCGCCCTCGCGACGTACACTTTTACACGAAAAATACCACCTTCGGAGTTAAAATATAAAAAAACTTACGATTAAAAAGAGAGAAAAAATTAAAAAATATAAAATTTTTAATCGAAAGCCACTCGTCCCTTTGCGCGATATTATTGAAACGAGAAGAAGAAGAAAAAAGACGTCATTGCCATGTTAAATTGTTTATAAAGCTCCTCTCCCTCGCTCGGCGTCGCTGGCTATGATTACAGGGGAACCGCGATCGAGAGTGCCGATGATGGCGATGTCGTTATACGCATTTATGATTCCTTCGATCGTTATATGGACACCATTTACTATATTACACTGTGTATAGATTTGAAAAATGATTAACAACGGGTCACGCTCGATGTAAAAATCATTTCTCAACTATTTTCGTATATTTTATGTCTTTTCGCGCAAAATTTAATAACTTTCTACGTTTATAAAAGCTTGGAGTAATTCGCGACTATTAAAAATTACGATTGGACATAATCGCGTACAAAAATTAAAATAACATTCGCAAAAATCAATATTTTTTTTCCAATTTCTCAAATAATTCATTTTTCTCATTGAAATAAAAAAATATGAAAAAAAAGGTTAAATAAAAATCGCGTGGCGGCTTTATTGAGTCAAAGGCTTTCAGCTTCTCGAGACTCTGATATACGATTGTTTGTCCGAGCTTCGAAGGATTTCTATACGAACCGCAAAGCGAAACGAGCGCGGCTTCGGATGTTTTGCACGGGCTCTTGTAAAATCGTTACAGAATTATGTGCGAATTGCAGCACGCACGAACGGATTATAACTGAGGTGGATGTGTACGCGTATTTGTGTGTCTACATGTGCGAATGCTATATGAGGAAAGGAATTATGAAAGATCGATTGGACACGCTGAGATGTATGAATAATAATAACAATAATAATAGCCAGCCAATAATAATAGTCTATTATGCCACTTTACAAGATCGCAAGTGGCGTATCGTTATGAAATTTTTCAATCTTTTTTTTCTAACGAACAAATAATAATATAAAATTCATATTTTGTACAACGCGAACCGATTTTTCCCCTAAATATACGACTCTATTATTATTTATTCCATAGAAAAGATATTAACTCGCATTAAAAATTTGTCGATGATGGTTGAATGTTGAAAATCATGATTTCGTCGTGGAAAACTAATCAGAAAATAATAATATCGAGTTCGATCTTTGCAATATAAATGATTCGAACGTCCAATAAAATTCTTCGAATAATTCAGAAACTAGGTCGATTATAATAAAAAGAAAAAGACCTATAAAAATTGTATGATTATACACACGGACTTCCCGATCGAAACGGAAATCGAAATTTGCGCCTCGATTGGTGCGAATGTAATAACCGAAGATAAACCCATACATTGGATCTAGCCGATGTAAAGATAGACATTGCGAGTCTTGGTACGCGTATTCGATATTATATAGTTTTATAAATGGGTAATAGGACACCCAAAGGGATTGGAAGCACAAAAAAAAGTATGAATTAGAATTCAAGAGAGGATGGAGATGTAGGAGTCGATGATAAGGTACCTACTGCAAGCGTATCGAGTTTACATCTCGTCTATAATTAGGACCCTGTACTAAGAGCGATTGCGCGTTTGTCGGTAAAGTATCTCACGTACGTGTTCTTTTAATGCTCGTACCTTCACGATATAAATGCGTGCCATTAGCACGTCCTGGGAGTATGGTGAAGCCTCGCACAGAGATAACGTACCGTGCGCTCGTTTAACACGGATGGGATATGGTGCTCTGGTCGATCGCTGAGTAGCGCAATTATTGACTGAAATTTACGTTTTATCAACTTTTGACCGTCAAATTGAGACAAATCAAGATTAAGGCTGTAATATTCGTGTTGTGCGGGAAATTTCCGATTCCGCAAATACCCATTAAAAAGTCCTTTAACAAGAAATACAACAATTTCATCCGCTCGACTTGCCCTAAGTCTTGGAAGTCCTTGAACTTTCGACACCCGGACACATACCGGTGGTCAAGTTCGTCTTCGTTCAAACAAACTTTAATGGGGGGGTTGGAAAATTGGAAATTTCCCGTACAACACGATTCAATTTATTCGCTCCCATCAAATGACTTTATCGAATCAAAATTCAATTTGGTTAGTTTACAATAGATCGTAACACAATTTGCACATTTTATTCATATAAATGTATAAATTACCTTTGGGATCACATTTTTGGGCAATTACCGTTTCCTTTTAATCTCCTCTTGCCTATCGAGAATAAGGACTACCAGAATATAGAAAGAAAGAAAATTCTGGCGGTTATGAAATTTAGTCGGACGTAACACTACGTTTCTCCATCCCTCGATTCAAGTTTCCTTTTTTCCTCAAAAATGACATCTTCCGCGATTAATATGCCACTCGACCGTAAAACAAATCATCTCCTCGTATCGCAGTAGGTTACGAAGTCACGGCAATTTTTTACAGTTCTCGAATTAATGAAGCCTGGCCATAATTTACTCAGAATCACAGAGTAAACAGAACAGAGAGAGAGAGAGAGAGAGAAAGAAATTCGCGAGAGGGAGAGAGAGAATCTTATGGAATCGTACAAGATGTGGACTGGTGATTGGATCGTGCCAGTACAAAACCAGCAAGACCTCCCTGCCGATCTACAAACCTGCAATCATTCGAGCTCTTCCTCTCTTTTCTTCTTTCTCGTCTACACACTTACATATATATATATGTATGAGTATGAGGATGTGTATGTGTGTGTATGTAAGTGTATGCGTCTGCATCTTTTCACGAGGAGGAAAACCTGCCACTGCTGGACTGGATGCTCGCAACCGATTATTAGTAAGATCGACCTTAATTTAGTTCAACTCGATAATCCTTGACGTTTTTATTTTTTTATTTCTGTTTCGAACTGGCTCTCTGGTTCGCGACAACGGGGCTTCGTAATATCACCGCGGATGGGTAGTTAGTTGCGCAAGAATATGCGCGAACGATGATAACGGATTGTACAAGCTCGATGATAGACGTTAGAAAGCTTGTAGGACAAACAGTAGGGTGGCAAATCGTCGCATGATTGAATTTTATTCATAATTTTGCTACATCGGTAATCGAGTTGCAAAAAAAAAAAGATAAAAAATTATTCTCGGATCTTAGAAACCCGTTTGGACGATTTTTAAAAATTCAATATTCAACTAATCATCGGTTTTTAACAAATAATAAGAAAATATTCGCATTTGTTTTCGAAAGTGAAAATGTATTTTGTGATTTTTCGTAATTATTCGAACGGATTACAAATAAATTAGTCAAATAATCAAACATTTTTGACAAATAATCACGATAAAAAATTATTAAATACCATTTTCTATCGATAAAGAATGTTTGGTGTATTTTTCGAAAAATTTTGACGTTTTTTCCCCCCTTGCTCACGATTTTGAAAGCAATGGTAATGCTCGCGGTGAATAAATTTTTCTGACTTATCGCAAGTGGCGGCAATGAAAATGACACGGCAAAGAGGGGAAACGTGGTCGGAGGATCTTCTCCAACCCTTTTTTGGTGAATCAACTGGCAATTTTCTCGGCGGTTCTTTGGTTGGTACGGAAGCACGGCGATTGCCCCGTGGCTACCTACATCTGAAGCGAAAGAGAGAGATGGAGAGTAATTTATGTGTGTTTAATATTTCGATACGTTGCGCGAAGGCCCGTTGCACGGGCCCAATCTGTCACGCACAAAGCTCTGGTTAAAGGAAGAGAGAGAGAGAGAGAGAGAGAGAGAGAGAGAGAGAGAGAGAGAGAGAGAGAGAGAGGGAGAGCGACAGGAAGAGAAAAATTTCGCATGCGCGAGAATCTGCAAAAGAGGAACGAGCCACGCCCTTGATCATTCGGGACGGAGAGTGAAAAAGATAAAGATGAAGACTCGAATGAGAGAAACTCAGGACCACGAATTATGAAATACACGAATTCGTCGGATGGCTCGATAAATTTAAAGAACTGGAATTTACCTCTAACAGCCAACCACTTATTCTCTTCACGCTCCCCACAATTTATTACGTATGCCGTTCGAGTTTCTCGGCTTACAATTTTACACGAGCTTGAACATCTTAGAAAAAGTTCTCGAAACGAAAACAAGATTTTTCGTGTCGTACCATTTCTATATTTAAATAAATTTTCAAACGAAAAAACAAGATGTCGACGTTTTTTTATCATGGAAAAACTTCAGGAATGTAACGATATTTTAATATTACTACGAACACCGATATAGTAACATGTGTTTAACAAAAATCGTCGATTACAAAAAATCGCATCGTTCAAGTTTTTGTCGAATTTATTTTACAATGTAAAATCTTTGCAACGTCGGAAATTTATTATTTATTCTATGGTGAAAATTAAAACTTGGCCTTCCGTTCCATTCTAGACGATATATAACATGTATTTACATATAACGGAATTAACTGGAACGGGAAACATAACAACGAATTTAGGCGAACGCTCTCGTTCGTTCCCTAACTTGAGAAAATATACGAAACAATTTGGAGACTGAGAACATCCTTAAGGACAAAACATTCGGAGCGGGCAAAACGTCGTATTTCCAGACGTTGACATATTGAAAAGTGTTTGTCAAATTCTTTTTGTTAAAGGGTCTTTATATCTACACATATATATATATATGTGTAGTAGTGTTATGACAGATGTTTCTGGCCAAAATAAGAGTAAGAATCAGGTGGTCCCACCTGTCGAGCCTCTAACATAAGATCTTGAAACGGGTCTAAGTACACACACGCACATAAACACACACATACATACAGTGACCATTGTGCTAGATCATTGAAATTCGAACGACCAGGAAATCTAGCGTATAAAAAAGTCAACCGCTTCGAATCGTTTGTGGTCGGTGTACAAATATTAACGACTTTGCCGAGTACGTTTTAAGCTATGCGAATGAAGAAACTGTATTAAAAATTATAATAATTTGTTAATAATAACACAACTTTACATAATAATAATAATAATAGTAATAATATTTTTTAGGCAGTTTGAAAACGAAGCTTATTAAATCCTTCATCCGTGATTATATTTTTCAAATTATTATTTATATATAAATGAATAAATTAATAGTTATTCTTCGTCGACCCTTTATTTAATGCTCGGGCGCACGTCTCGTCGGGACGTAAAATTTTCGACAGCCTATAAGATTAACATAACGCGAGGTACGAAAAGAGCGATGCGTCGAACCATTTTCTTATCGCATCTCGTAAAAATTTACAATGATAAATTTGACCGATCGTGCGCGGCACATTGTTGAAACTTTCCTCTCGTTGCGATAATTTTTTACGGCAATTTTTTTTCGCTCCTTCTCGCACGTCTACGTCGAGATTAAAACGAAAGAGGATCTGCGTATTAAAAATAACGCGACTTTCTTTCTTTCTTTTTTTACGCAGTGAACGCGTACATTTTTTGATAATTACGGAGCGACGTTATAAATAATATCGCCATAAAGTGAGTTATTCATCGTTGGCCAGATATCGTAAGAACGACCGCGACGACGACCTCGCAATTTCAAACAGAACGTTAACATTAGCATAACGCCCGTCGTATAATTCGACACGGCGGATAAGTAACTCTCTCTCTCTCTCTCTCTCTCTCTCTCTCTCTCTCTCTCTCTCTCTCTCTCTCTCTTTCTCTCTCTCGCTCTCTCTCTCTCTCTCTCTCTCTCTCTCTCTCTCTCTCTCTCTCTCTCTCTCTCTCTTTCTCTCTCTCGCTCTCTCTCTCTCTCACTCGCCGATCTGAGTTCGCAAATTGTTTAAAAAAAATTGTCGATCAGTATCATTAATAATAATAATAGTTTTAACAATAACTAGTTTATCAAAAATAAGGAACAAAGAAAATTTAAAAATCTTTCATCCAATTAAGTATTCATAAAAGAGTGAATATCGAATTTCCAAAAAAATAATCAAATATTTTTAAAACATTCGACATTGGCTTTCGAAAAATAATAACTTACAATATTTATAAAAGATTGGATATTGGAGTTAACAAATAATAATTGAATATCTTTAATAGTTTTTATTAATTGCGAATTACCATGTTTTTTCTTTTGAATTAATTTCACGAAAAACCAAGGCCAATAGACGGCAGTCGTATAACGGAACTAGAAAAATATTATTCTTCATCCCCCCCAAAGTGCCATTCGAATTTTTTCTCTCGCCTCTCGTATTGCGGACGAATAGTATTAAATATTTACTGATAAATAGAGAAAATTCAGCGTGAACAACGCTGACCATTCGAGAGTCACTCTCTCTCTCTCTCTCTCTCTCTCTCTCTCTCTCTCCCTCTCTGTACCGAGTAAACAAAAAAAGGAAAAAAAAGAAGAAAAAATTGACAAAGAAAACGTAAAAAGTGAATGAAACACAAACAAACGAGAACTATCGGGGACCGAGACACGTGCATAGCTGCAAACACTCCAGAGTGAAATGTCTCTCGGGTATGGTGCTCGCGCGCTCGTCTTCGCTCAGCGTGCCCGTTCAGCCCGTCAGTGTGCGCGTCGGTGAATCCACACGTGACGCTCGACCGGGTGTCAGACTTCGAGTTCCCTCCGCTCGTAATGAGTGTTGCAACGACTCACCGTTGAACGTGCGAGGGCGGCGAGAAGGGAAGATGAGACGAAGGATTGCGCACGCCAAACAGCAGCCTGTTGAACAGACGCTATCACCTGTCATCTCGTAAATATTAACGGCGAGAACGAAAAAACAAAAACAAAAAAACGAGGAACGATGAAAAACTTTATTTACAAAATTAGTTTATTTGCATTTAAATTTGATTCGATTCGCAATTTGAACGAAATTCGCAATGAGATTGGGTTTCGAACGAGGGGAGACGACGAAAAAACGTTTGATTTTTTGAAAAATATGAAATAACAATTTTTAATGAAAAATCGTAATTTTTGTATGAATTTTTGTTTTTTATTTGGACGCCGTGATATTTTATTTGGTTTCCACGATAAATTGAAATTGTAGGAATTCTAGTTTATACGCGTATAAACACGATTGATGAACAAAATATCGATAGATCGTTAGTCTCTTTCTTTTGGTAGCGTGGGATTGCGTACGTCGACAAGGGGTGATTATTTTTCGGGCTCGTATATTCCAGATCCTCGCAATTGGCGATAACGGAGCATAAATGTCGTAAAATCGTTACAAATTGATGAAAGTTACGGCTATGTGACTATTTTCAACCTTCTCTCCTTGGAAATTTTTAATCAGCTTTACCGTATAAAATTAAGATATACAGGGTGGCTAAAAAAAGCAACGATACAAATATATTTAAGAAACCGAAAAAAGAAAAAAATCGTACCGAAAAAACATTGTTTTATAAAATTAACGTCGTCATGAAATATTCATAATCGATTAATTATTATTTGATTAATAATTTGAATATGCAATAATTAATAACAATTCCAATCTAGTGAAATAATTAATCGATTCGATATCGAAACAAATAAATTCAATGAAATAGTTTTTTCGACAGAAATAAAGTTTATTCGTCGATTAAATCAATTAGATGGATGAAGTTCATAAATATCATTCATTTAACGGTTTCTAGTTCTACGAAATGAACATAAAAAATGATAAAAATGTAAAGAATAAAAATGTATCGAAATTTTGGGCACTCTGTATATTCAACAACTGAGTCACTATCTGTGACCACTGAGGACGGTCGACTCTTCTTAAGCTTGAAACGGGTTTTATTCCGACTTGGGGCCCACTTTAATTCGCCGGTCTCGCTTTAAACGAGAGACGGCTCGATTTCGCACCTTCAAGTTTCTCGACCGAGAGAAAGAGAAAGAAGACAAAAAAAGAAACGAAGAAAGAAATAAGAAGGTGGAGAGAGATCGCGACCACGTACGATTGACCGCGAAGAAGCCAGAATTTTCGTCCCGGTGTGGCCAGGTTTCGACCGAAATTAAAAATGCATGAAATAGGTAATTAAAGCCAATGACGATCGGGGAGGTCGGGCGTGATCGATACGTCTGGTTGTTTGAGACTCGCTGCCTAGTTTCACGTCGCCGGCCCAGACAACAGCCTCGGGGGTTATTGACCTATACCACATTTCTATTTCTTCGGCTCCTCCGCAAAATGAAGAGTTTCGGCTCGAAGATGAAAGACGATTTTGTACAATTTTATTTTTTTTCATGCAAATTCGTCACATTATCATGAATTTTTCTGTCATTTTTTAAATATATTCGCTTACATAATAGTAAATACGCGGATAAATAGATAAATAGACACATCGATTAATACAGTAATGTATAAATGAATTAACAAAATGGAAAATATGTTTTCAACTTCTAATTAGATCGATAATACGATAAAATATTCACCGAATAAAAATTCCGCGAGGTCTCAAGAATATTTATAATTATCGTTCGTGATCCCATTAGCCTCCCCGTCGCGCTAAAATCACCCGTCATTCAATGTTTGATTAAGACGAGAGAAAAAAAAACATTAATTTCATACTCCATAATGTTCGTTGCAACGATTACCTTCACTCGACGTCATCGATATTACGGAGATTTCAATCGATATCAACGAGCGAAATGAATTTCCTTTCGTAAACCGAGAATTAGCTCGGCTACGAGAATTATTATGTTCTTCGAACCTTCGTGTATACCTCTAGGCAATTATAATTGCTTGTATTTATCGAATGGTATCCAGAAAAATCCATTAATTGATATACAAAAAATTATCAATACAAACAAATAAGAAGTATATGAATTTTTGAATTATCTCATTATTATTTATTTCGAACTATATGGCCGAAAGGTAGAACGCGAGTTGTTTCTTTTTAAAATCGCCTAATCATAATTAAATCGTACGTATATCGTCTAATGTAATATCTGCGAATGCGAATTAGTATAAGTACAACGCATTAAATTATGACGAATGAGAATGAAAGACGTTATTACCATCGGTATAGCTCGTGCGCGCACGAGATTTCTTTCGACGAATAAAACAAAAAGTACACAACATATCCCACACCGTCCGTGAGATCACGTGTACGCCTTTGAAGCGATGAGCTCGGCGCGTTCTCTCATATATTTACGCGTACTTGAGTATGCCACGTACCTAAGTACACACGGATGCTCGTAGAGCGGCAAACCCGTGAGGATCTAACGTCGTTGAATTACTGGCGATTGCTAGTAGGGTGAAAAAGATATATCACTGCGATCGTTCCTAATCCAAATGAAATAATTTTCTCATCAAGCCTCGTGAAGTCACGATAGAGCCTAATCAGTTTCTGACCAATTCCTGACCAGGCCCCGGCCAGATCCCGACCATTAACTCATCGATTCCTGACCAGTTCCCGGCCAATTTCTCACCACGTTACTCATCGATTCCTGGTCAGTTTCTGCCCAATTCCTGACCAGTTTCTGCCCAATTCCTGACCAGTTTCTGGCCAATTCCTGACCAGTTTCTAGCCAATTCCTGACCAGTTTCTGGCCAATTCATGACCCGTTTCTGGCCAATTCCTCATCCGAAAGATATTTATTCTACGGTGAAAGAGTCTGTTTTTTTTTCTTCAAATAAACCCAATCACTGCACGATCATTGTGTTTTGTTGCTCCACCGGGTCGGTCTCCCACCGTGTCGTTTGCCCGCATGGCTGAACCTTTGTAACGGAAAAGCATAGATACATCGTGCATATATGTTGTTTTGCGGCTCATATGGTACACACGGTATGTTGTATATACATATATATATACAATACACATATATATATATATATATATATATATATATATATATATGTATATACGTATGTGAATGTCGTACAGCAGGTACCGAGTGCACGAGCTCGCGCATCCGCACACGCGGCATCGGAGATAAAAAAAAGGACTCTCAGATTTATCACCCGGAGCCTCCAGGCTTGTCTACACAAGACTGTGGACTGTGCCGACCACAACTGTTTTCTTCGTATGCAATGCACTCTTCTCGGTATGCGTCGATAGTTCCTCGCACACGTTTCTTTACAAGCTCATTCGACCGCTAGATTTATTTATTTACTTATTCGTTAATTGTTATTATAATTTTTGTTATCCAATTGTTTATTTTGACTTTTGTTTTGATTAGCTGAATGTATATTTGATCAATAGATAATACGAGAAAAGTATATTCGTCATCGTGTCAAGGGGAAACGAGATTTTTCGTTCACGCGGAAGCGATGTCGGAGAATACAGAAGCAATGTATAATTTAGACCTCATCGTGTCGCGACGAGTTCGGGTAATGAGCCGAGATTATGCGATAAATAATCCCGTCTCGAGCGACAAGGGAGATTCGGCAATATGAGTTATTGGACCCGAATATACGGCTATGTAATTACGACGTAACCCTATATCGAGGGTTTGACGTCGTAAGTGAGGTAGCACGAAATACCTGTTGAGCATATTCTCTCGAGACTCGTCGGAGCCGTTCGCGTATGAAAATAATATTCGCCGGCTAATCTCGATGATAATCGATACAAATTACATTTATATCGAAGAACAAATGCAAAAATTTATTATAAAAAAATAATTTTTGTATTATCGTTAGTATTATTATTGTTTAAATAATAAGCCAGATCCACTTGCCTCGGAATTCTCGACATCAATGAATGTTCTCTCGCGACCATGAAGTGAATTTTTCGGTCATCGACGCGTCGCGAAAATCGCCCAGTCTGAAAGTTTCGAAAACAGAATTACAATGTAATGAAAAATCGGTCCAATTTTATAATCGCAGGAAAATTCGTATTCTACTTTTTATTTTAACGGTTGGAATATACGAGGATATGAAAAAGGCAACAAATCTGAAGAAACTGAGAAATAAATATGGTTTTAAAATAACAAAAATTGCGTTCTCGAGTGGTACTTCGCGGCGAGAAAATTTTACGGCACGAAATCTTAGAAATTTTCTTCGGGTAACGATAATTATCGTGATAAAAAAGCGAACCGTTTTGTAAAGGCCGTGTAAAAATATAGATCGCAAAGTATGGAAATTTACGGGTGTACGTATATAACATTTTCGAGTATCGTGCATTAATAATAATAATAATAATAATAATAATAATAATAATAATAATAATAATGATAATAATAATAATAAGGACGACAACAACAATAATAATAATATAATTGAATAAGTAACTGCGCGGTTTTCATCTCGGCTTCTGGAATTCTTCCCGGTGTCATTGTGAAGGCAGGTTTATTAATGGCTACCTAAGGATATCTTAAGTGCAAAAGACACAAAACGCCATCAGTGTTGCTGTTACTGTCGAGAACATAAGCCAAGTTCATTTTGAAAATTATCCTAAGCACCGAGATCGTCTCGGAAACGATGTGGTCCGGTACTGCGAGCCTAGATTGAGTGCCGGAGGAGCGCAGTCGTCGCAGACCACGAGAATACGAGCGAGACTTCAAGGATTTAAAAAAAAAAAGTAAAAAATAAAATAAATCGAGGCTGTCCGGCTTTCTTCACTTATTTCATTCTTGGCTCCGACGACGACCAGCCCCTTGTTACTTGACAAACGTCGTACGGATGAGAAACAAAAATAAAATAAAAAAAAATATTCGAATTTCCGGAAATTTGAAAGTTTTTTCTTTTTGCTTCGAATTTGTTGGCATTGTATTTTTCGAAAAATTGACCGGAGTCTCGAGCGATCGATCGAAAATTGACGCGTATATCGATTGGAAAAACGAGTATTTTTTCGTAAATTTGTCCACTTAAAAAATTTACGGAATTCGATCAAATTTACATTTTTCGGTTTGATAAAAATGGTCGTCCGGCGACGATTACGATCTTCCCGTATCTTAAGATACTCCAATTTCTTATCCGACGAAATCTCGCATCGCGATACTCGAAAGTGGCACGATAAATGTGAAATTTTTGTTTTTTTCTGTAACCGGCTCGGGCGCAGACGAATCTGCACCGAGGTAAATATGCCGAGCCCTCGCCAATTAAGGACAATTAAGAGCCGTCTCGTGGACGCTCTCGTAAAACACAACCAAAATATAATGCGAAGAATTGAGAATAAAGAAGAATAATATGAAAAATCTAATTAACGAATTATTGTTTTTTTTTATATTATTAATTCGATCAAAAAGTTCATTCTAATTTTTAAATTCCGACGAAATTCATCAAGAAACTGTATTAAATTTTGTTTTTTATTATTTGCAAAAAATCATTTTTTACTTTCTGATATTATTTTTCTTCGTTGAATGGTATTAACCGGAACGAAAGTTGACAAATTTCATTCGAAAAATTCGAAACTCTTGACACTTATTTGGTATCTGGTGCTCGTGTATAGAAAACTTCCCGGAAGTTCGATATTCCTCGAGTAAGCAGCTCGAAAATTGGATGCGATAAATTAAAGTATCCCGTATGCCCTTCCGAGTCGTGCAATGTATCTCGATGTCCGACGGCCCCATTCACCGAATCGCGATAGCGGCTTCTCGCCGACTGCGTGCTTAAAACGAAAAAAAGAACAAGAAAAACACCAAAAAAAAAAGAACCATCCCTCCATATGCAAAAATTCCGATTTATTTTTATTTCGCTGTGGAATCAAGCTGCGAGATGTCGACGCAACATTGAGATCGAGCTCGGACAAATCGCATTTGGCGAGGCGTAATCCGAATTTAATGCGATCTTAATTGTGCAATTCCCATCGATTAATCAACTCCATTCTCTCACATTTTTTGCCTCGACACTTTTTTCGCCACGTTCGTCCATATCGATTTTTTATAAATAAGACAATTAAATGGACGACTGTATTAATAATTCGAAAACGAACGAAAAAATGTTGTCATTTAAATAAACGTAATTTATCAATTTTGTTATTTCTTAATTTATCAAATTATTGATAACAATTTTGTTATTTCTTAATTTATCGAATTATTGATAACAAAATTGTTGAAATTCGTTTTGAAAAATTAATGTGTCCTACATTCGTAATTTTTAAAAACTTTGTGAACGACTCATCGATCTTTTTCGGTTTCGTCTCTAATGAACATGCGCGCATTTATGAGTGCGCTGTAGGCATCGGGAGATAATAAAAGTCGAGGTAGAATGAGCTCGATGTCGCTCTTACTCTCTCTCTCTCTCTCCCTCTCTCACCCCTTCGAGCAATGATATATAAATACCGAGACTTGTTGAATAATAAAAACGTCGGAGAGTAAATTTACTCATCTATACCGCTGCAAAGACACGCAGAGCGAGAGAACGCGAGAGAGGGAGAAGGAGAGGGAAAGAGAGAGAGAGAGAGAGAGAGAGAGAGAGAGAAAGAGATAATGGTAGAATATATATAAATGATTCTTCGATCGATGTTTGGCCTCGAGAGATTTTTCTTTATATATATTGTACCCGCTGGTAGTACGATCTGATAACGAAATTCTGAATTTAATATCTCGGGCGATAAATCGATTTTATGGGACTCCCGTTACGCCGTACAAAACATATACATAAAATTGATATCGAGACTCGAATGTACACGAAAGCCAATAGTGAAACAAGTGTATTAAAGAGAAATATTAAACTTTTGTATCTATCACACATTATTTTTAATTTATTTCACTAGGAACACAATGAAATTTGATTTAGAAAAAAGTGGAGCGAAATACTTATTTTCGAATGAATTATTTTTATTCTAGTCTGATTTTTCTCCTCGACTAATCATTTTTTTCCTAACGAAATTGTTTGTTGTTTTTCTGGTCTCTGTCGTGTACTCTTTCTCTGACGATGAGTGTTTCAGGAGTCCTGCTTGTCCCAATTGCTGCCACTCGATGTCCGCGTTACACATTTTATTCGAGGGATTTTCTTCGATACGCGAAGGTGGAGTTCACTCTCTCTCTCTCTCTCTCTCTCTCTCTCCCTCTCTCTCTCTCTGAAGCGAAGACCGTTAAGTGCCTTGTGAAATTTTACGGGACCACGAGATAAGAGTCCCCGAATGGGAGTGCGCGTTGCTTTGCAGAAGAAGAAGAGAAAGAAGTGAAGAAGAAAGAGATAAATAGAGAGAGAGAGAGAGTGAGAGAGAGTGAGCGAGGGGGGTGAGAAAGAGAGAAAGGGGCAAGTTGCGAAAGAGGCTCAAGACATATCTTCGAAAACCCCTTCGGGCATGTTTGGAATCGAAACTCAAGACACGAAAGACGTTAAAAATACGGGATGAAAAAAAGTTTTAGCACAACTCGTTAGGTTTATCTTTATTCTGGATAAATGTGCGGCTCTCTCTTCCTCTTTCTCTCTCTCTCTCTCTCCCTCTCTATCTCTCTCTATCTATCTCTCTCTTCCTCCCTCCCGCCCTCACTGTTTGTCTTTGTTCCTCTTGGGCGATGGAACGATATTGAGTGAAGGAAGAGCACAGTGCCGGAGGGTCGTGACCCTTCGAAGGTATTGCATTAAAATGAATCGAAAAAAAAAGTTAATAAAAATTACAAGCTTAAAACCAAAAAACAACAGCTCATTGAAAATTTTAATAAGACTTGAAAAATATTTTCGTTCCTTTAATTAATAGAGAAGTTAACAGTAGTAATAACAATAATTGCAATAAAAATAATAATAATAACAATAATTGTATTCCTATTATTATTTTATTTTATCTCACATTTATCGAAAAGAAAATGAATCGCGAATGTACCCCATTTATCAATAAATGGAAGACAGAATAGCCACTCGCTCGAACCCGGCGAAAAGGTCGCCGAAAAAGGAACTTGATTTCCCTGGCTTTCGCATTTGTACACGATGCAAAAGATAGATGAAACGATGCGAGAGACTCCGACAGTTCAATGACGATGGAGTATTCAACATCCTCCATTGCCAACAAGTTTCAGCTTATTTGTCAACGGAGAATTGTCGGTATCTTGATAAAATATAAGGTGATGATATCTGTCATACAAAATTCAATTTTTTTTCTTCCTTCTGTATCCTTTTTAAAATTGGTTTGACACACATTTTTCATAAATACTACGGGGATACGTAAACCCACCAAATAAACGAAGAATCAGTTTCTCGTACGAATCTTACCGTACGTACTTCGATTCAATTTTTCTACCCTTAATATTTTTTAATATTCGTATATTTCTTTATTGTTTTTGGAACGATGTTGGTATGTATAGAATCTATTATTATCGTTATAGTTATTATAAGTTTAAGATATAATAATAATAATAATAATAATAATAATAATAATAATAATTGTCGTAAAATTGCAGTGAAATTCATCAAATAATATAAAATAAAAAAGGGGTATAATCAACGGTGAAAATAAAGATCTTTACACCAACGAGTTCGTCACTGTTGTGGTCTTCGCGTTTGAAGAAAGAATTCGCGTAATTCTCGTCTCTGTGACGAGTCTTGCTCGCTAAGGATATAAAAAGAGGCTTTAATTCGTTCTCGAAACGAGGACTGGGCTTATCCACAAGGAGAAGAACAATTTCGAGGGACGAATGTCCTGTCGCGAGCCTCCGAGGGCAGAAATAAAAAATATATATTGGCGGTATAAGCTCTGTTTTCTTTCGTTTTATTTTTTTCTTCTTTTTTCCTTTTAAGAACGACGATTTCGCGTGGGACGAAATATAGCGCCCGGCGTAACTTTTGCCGAGGATTAAAAACGAAAATACTTTTTTGTTGATGGGAGATCTTAAAAGTAACGTCCTCTCGCGGCTCTCACCGAGTTTTCGTTCTCGGCTGTCTCGTCTTATCGTTTTATTTTTCGAGCTTTATAAGGAACGTTAACAATTCTTTATTTTTCCTTCATTCCTATAATAAGGACGTCAGAATTCGCGATAATATCTAATATAAATTTGTCGACAAATCCTTATATCTAATTTTTATTCAAATTTTTACGAACAATTTGTCGTAATTATGCGAGAAAGGAAGAAACGCGTGCGGATAATCGTGTTCGATTAGACATTTATTGATTGGCAAACTTGAGACCTAGGCATCGGTTAATCGATCAGTTTTGTGTGTTTCGACTGACTCCTTGACAAGACGTATATATAGCTATGAGAATAATTTATTCAAGCGTTCCAGGATACACGGCGAGCCAGGGGGGAAATTTCTAACTGTGCCTGTGGGGACAGTCACGATTCTCCTGAGAGAAGCTCTCTCTCTCTCTCTCTCCTGCACCAATCGAGAGATCGTTGGCTCGATTCGAACTAGGATGTATTTACGCACGTCGAGGCGACTACGAGAATCCGGTAGTTTACGAGAATACGTAAATCTCGCTTCTTGATCTCCAGCGATATAGTAATAATGATAATAATAATACAACAAAGTATTTACTTTTTGTTTTTTTGTATTACAATTTTTCGATTCCTTCTAAATACCGTTTAGTTGGCACAGATGGAGTTTTTAACCAATTTTGAGGTTTCGAGGTAAGAGAACGAGGGTAGGGTCGTCGCAGGTTCCTAATAGCGTTTAGGATATCGCAAAGACGATGCGACAATTCGACGCAGTTCGACAGTTATGGTAAACCGAGCATCAGTTTGATCTTTGATTGATAAATCTCGGTCCAGTTGAGTCGACAAAAATCTCAGTAATCCTGGAAAAGAAGTCAAGAGAAGCAGCGTTACTTGCGTATTCGCAAAGTAAATTTTTCCAAAACGTTTGAACTCGTATTTCACTAATAAGTTGTGTGAAAGTCGAGTTAATATATGAATTAATATCAGGGTAGCTCCGAGTCCAAACGAATAAAGACAAAATATATTGTTATTTGTCGGCGAGTGGTTCGCGTTAAGAAACTTTTCACGACGCTTTATAAAACCTATGACATTAAACTTCCCTCTTTTTTTCTATCGACGTAATGTAATTTTGGCTCTCTTGTTTTTTGGCCATCTGGCCAATTCGCTCCCTCTGCGTGGATGTAAAGGGGGTCAACGGTTCGATCGCAGCGCGAGCTGTGGCGAAATCCAGAACTAATGGGCTTCTTTCGTATACTAAGCTCGATATTATTATTAAAAATATATTTTCTACGAACAATTCGGCACCTTTAATGTGCTTAATCTCTATGGTTATTTATTACTAATATTCTTCTTCGTAATACTGTAAACGTGATTCATAACCTCAAATGACATTTTTATCTCATACGGTTGGGAAAGTAACCACCGTGCGTCTCGAATAATACTTCATGGTATTAACACGGATAAATCAGGATCGCGCAGATCCGCCACTCGACGCACATGACACACTGATAATAATATTCCATTGACTATATCTTGACATTACGGGAGTTTTTAAGTGTAGTAGACGACAGGTAAATGTATCAGCCTTCACCTCGAAACATTAAAATAAAAAAACGACTCTGCTACGCTCAAATATTTTTATATATAGTAAATTTTATTTTTGTATTCTTATCTATAATTCGTACGAAGACCTAGCAATGTCAAATTAAAATAATAATATATAGCTTTTCGAGGAGCCTGAAAGTTCGAAAATTCGCCGCAAGAGCCGCTGGCAACTTATTCTAGCGTCTTGTGGACTGCGGATAAAATAATTAACTGAACATTTTCACTTAAAAAATGATAATACTTTTAATATCAGTAATAATTGTAAAAGTAACAAATATCCTGGACGACCTTTCATTGAAAAAATAATAATAATAATGTTCAACAAGAAATAATCTTATTTCAGCCAAGTTATTCGCACCGTTGTTAGCACGTAGAGAGCGTGTCTGACCAGTCGGGATAGGGTCACGACGAAGAGAATCCAGTGGCTGAGGCTGGAAGGGGAAAAAAGGATGCGCTTGATCCTTGGCCGACCAGTTTCCAAAACGGGGCTCTGAAACTCCTTCGTTCATTTCGATCTTTTTTTCTTTTTTTTTCGACGAATTTAGCTTGATTCGGCGGGTTCCGTTATGACCCAGTTTTATATACTATGTTCTTTTTTTCGATACGCATTCCTAGACTGCATCGAGCCCGACACGTGGCATTGAAAAGGAATTTTGCCGAGCATGGCATAATTTATCGACGTCCCTGTAGCGATGAACTAGTCATTAATATTCGAAAGAGACTCTTTTATATATAAAAAAAAGTTTCAGCTTCGATCCGTTTTCATTTCCACGATCGCCTTTATTTCTACCGTTATTTATTTACATTTATTTTTACGCAATTTTAACCAATGAAAAACATTAATAAAATCGCTGCGTTTTATCCCTCGGATTCTTCGTGGGAAAAATTGAATAAAAAGTATACCGGGTGTCCTGGAAATAACGGTCGTAAAAACGAGTATGAGCGAGGACGAGTCGCGACGCGACGAACGACCGGCTCCAAATTTACGATCGGCTAATTTTTCGCTCGATCGTGCTAACGACGAATCTTGTAACTTATCTTTCCGTGACGTGATCGAGCGGTGTCGTTCGTAATTTTTCTGTAATGGTTCGACTAACGCGTCTTTCCTATTACATCCGGGAAGAAAAAAAACGAGCCGAGGAGAAAAAAAAAGTCGACGATTTATTTTTATCTACGTGCCGTTTTTTCTTTCTTTCTCGTGCCGCGAAGGTGGACCTAGAGAAGCGTGTCGAGAATGAGTGAAGGCGAGAGCACCCGGCGAGAGAAGAGAAGAGCTTCTTCGTCGCTTACCTCATTATTCATCGGTTAGGCGGTTGTAAAGGGTGTGACGGCTCGTAAATATTCGTTCGTAATAAGCCACCGTGTAGCTTGAATGAAGCGGTCTCGACTCGTCTAATTTAATTAACCGAATAATTATTTCTCCAGGCCTCGCGTTATTTTCTTAGACAGTTCAATTAGACAAGATATTATTTGTTGCCATCTAAAGTTAAGTTTTATTCGATCCTTGCTCGAGGTTTCAAATTAAACGAAACAAACTAGAAGAATTAACTTTTAGGCAAAAGCGTCCACGACGCTGATAGAATTTAATTCTCTTGCCATTTTTTCTCACGAATACGTCAATAAATTCGATAATTATGTGGCATTCCAAAAATGACAACGTCACGAAATATGTCCATTTTCAAATCTGCAAAATTAGGCCAGGCATGGAATGTCGAAACGGTGTCTCAGGGCCAAGATTTTATAAACATCCTTCGTATTCTCTAATTGTACAAGTGTTAATGATTCGATTTCCTCTGTTTCGAAATAATCGACAATTCGCGAAAGAAATTATTTTGTCGTTTCATCGAGCTTATTGTAAAATAGATGATACTCACGGGAAACACGTGTTGTTAACGTCGAATACTATCCAGCCCAATAATTTTTTCCACATTTTTTACAAATTATATAAAATCAGGTTCTTTATTCGCAGACGTCGGTTTATAAACGAAAGCGCCTGAATACGGGAGAAAATTTATTTCGCAAAGCGAATTTTCGACGTCTCTTTTATACGTTTAAGGTTTACTTTCTTTATTATTGCCATAATAATATGTGCCGAAATATCTCGAGACAGCGGATAATACCCCTCAGGCCCTTGGCCAGTCGCGATGATACGAGACGAGAGAAGCCGGAACGTCTGAATTCGTTGAGACACGTACCGTATAATAATGCTCGAAGCCAATTTAAGTTTGACATTAAAAAAAAGAGAGGAGAAAGAAGAAAGCAAAAGAGAAACGAAGAAGGTGAGCGTGATGGTCGAAGCGTTGCCAATCGCGTACGCGCTTCGCCGCAGAAATTCACGCGGAAATTGTTGCGCTCCTTTTTTACAGGAGGACATTAATATCGTGGCGCGAGCGAGCTGTAATCCGATCTCTCGAAGTGACGCGCTGAGGAGGAGGCCCCGTTCTCGATGAAATCTTCTCACAGGTCGTTTCGTTCCATTTTCTTAATCGTTCGTGAATCGCACGCGACAGCTATTCGTCACCTGTGAATGTTGGTGGCATTTTTTTTTATCTTTTTCTTCGTTCTTTCTAACGTAAATACATCCTTTGAGGTTTTTACGAGCCTTTTTTCCTTTTTACTCGATCCTTTCCTAATTGCCCGCTTCATCGAATTTTCCGGGTGCGTTTGGAGACGACTTTTTAATAGTGTAATAACATTCGTCTAGGGGCACGGCTGAGCGGTCACCGCACCAAGTACTGGCCGCGGGAAATGCTGCTTAACTTCGGTGATCGTCCGAGTCGCCCATTGACCTCGTACCCATCGTCGTCGGTCGACGTTAAAACTTATTTTTCGCGATTGAAAACCAAAAATTCATGAAAATATGAAAAAAGAAAATCTTTTGGTTTTGGTATTTTACGCTTGAATGCAATACGGGCTTGCTACCTCGTCTACATAATTTTGTACTTAATATTTTTTAATTTCGTATTTTGTTTTATTTTATATTTTGGTCAAAGTTTTCGTCGTTTCAAACGGTTTACTTCTCAAGATTTGAAAAATACTTTAAAAACTCGTAATGGCCGTGCTTAGTTCTCGATAAATTTTCGATAATGGTCTCGTAACTAACAAAGATAAAATACCGCGATATAAGAATCGCCCAATAAAGTTCATAAATCGATTGATTTTTTATCTGTTTGTCCCGAGGCTCGAGCGTGCGATTGACCAAAACGATTTTAAATGTATTTCGTCGCTAACATACTCCTCTCATTCCGCGTTTATCTTAATCGCGATCGTGCGACCTTCGAAACTACCGTTCGATTCGTCACGCGACGATCTCGAATAAAAATTGCTACGTCATTGATGAATCGACTTTGAATTTTCTCAAGATTAGAAAAAACAATATATCTTATCGTCCATTTTTTTCGTAGATTAGGAAGAAAGAAAAAAGGATTCCAAGGATCAACGATCTCAGAATTGAAGTAACGCTTGCAGCTCGAGTTAGCGTTCACCCACGCAGCAACGTCCTGACCATAACCCGAGAGCTCATCCACGAAGCTAACATCCTGTTCATATATCTTTTTGTTTCATACGTGTGTGGATGTTGAATACTTTACTTTCGCTATGAAAATTACGGCATCAAGTGTTAGCGGCAACAGAGTATTATAAGAGACTTGACGGTTCATGAGCACGTGCTACACGCTCGGCCAGAGTCCGACGATATTTAGCTATTAACACCGGTAAGGATATTTCTTCTTCATTTTTTTTGTAAATTCTACGGATTACGAACGGGAAAAATAAAAAAAATAATAACAAGATACGTATTACGAGAGATAAGTACACTATGTGGTTTGACCCGATACATAATACATCATACTTAATTATAATTATAACAATGATCAATCATCAGTTTGTATACAATTAATAATAATAATAATAATTTAATAGATAAAACGTATAAATGCAAAGATTTTTGATTTGGTAATTGAACAAACGGAAGATGACAAGTAAATAAAGCATATGTCTAAGATTCTAAAAATTCTTTTTAAAAATAATGATTCGTATAATTTTTGAATTATTAAAATTTTGTTTGATTGCTTACATCGAAACGTTTACACGACAAGGCTAATTCTCGCCGGATTAACAAAACTTGTAATTATTCGCGATAAATTAATATAAAACAAAATTAATGTATTCAAAAGTGATATTTTCAACCATTCGACAGTGATCGATGAAAATTGAAACTCGATGAGAACAGGTAATAAAGAAATATGTATTCGAGAGTTTAATTTATTCGATAAAAATACGAATTTTCGAACGCTATTGGAATAATTTCTAATGCTCGTGCAGGATTTCAATGTTTAGAAATCTAATATTTTATCAAATTAATGGGAATTTCGTGGCTGCATCGATAACTCACAATCAAAATAACTTTCCGCTTAATCAAATAAACGTGAAGAACCTGTTCACACGAAAGCAATGACCAGCAGCTCCGCGTGGCGGAACATGGCATGGGGTCAAACGAGTTAGGACCGTTCAGGCATTAGACGTCTTCCCCGCAATATAATATAAAGATCGAGGTCCTCTGGCGCACGTATGAAAATTAAGCAGGTCTATTAATTTTGTATTCGTCGAAAGGGCGTCTGTCGGCGAATTTGCCAGCCGCCGGCGTCAAGACGTTCAATCACTTCGTTTTTTGGCACGATACATTTCACTCGATAAATTTTTCTATAAATCATCTCGACATTATACTCGTTAATATAGACATTAGATTCTTCTTCTTTTATTAACTTATTTAGGGAACTTTGTCGACTCTTCATAATCAAAATGCTTGATTTATTATTTTTCCTTTATTTTAATGAATTTAATCGAACTCAAATAAATGAACTTATTTATTTGAATAAACTTAAATACGAAAGTTTTATTTTAATTAAATTTCAATTAAATTCATTTATATAAATTAAACCGTTTATATTAATTGAATTAAATTCAATCATTGTATTAAAAGTACAGTAAAATAACCGCTTCATTATTTACCATTTATTTTGTATTTGTTCAATAATTTGTATTAGTTTCAATTTATTTTACCCCGATCTACCCTAACGTGTTAGACTTTCTACCCCTTTTTCTCTCGCTACACCGAACAACTGGCGACCTCGTTGGCCTCGACCGAACGTTGCACG
The DNA here is from genome assembly GCA_951802705.1 of Netelia virgata. NCBI lineage: Eukaryota > Metazoa > Arthropoda > Insecta > Hymenoptera > Ichneumonidae > Netelia > Netelia virgata. The sequence goes on along the minus strand of OX637863.1, from coordinate 10,210,342 downwards.
AGACCTTGCAGCTTTGAAGGCCTATTCGAGCAGGAAGGTCAAGTGTACGAGCGAAGGCATTAATTCCCATTGACCCAGGAGGGGTCCAGAGTCGCGTATCGCACAGGTAGCTTTCCTCTCCGTCCTCGTTTCATGCCATTAAGGATGTTTAGCTCGAGAGAAAATTGTTATAATCGGTGGAAGAAACAAAAAATCGTACGGTTAATTCGCGAGACAAATCCTCTACTCCTCTTTTTATATTTATTTTTATATTATTTTCGTTTAATTATTTTCCTTATGTGTAATCGTTTGTTTATAAAATATTTCGTAATTTGCATTTACCCATTTCTTTTTTTCCCCTTAGGAAAAACAAAAACGAACAAATTATTTCGCATGCTCGCGACGTCTACCAAGAAACGCAGAACTCTTTAAAATATCTTTGCACAGGTACAGACTCGTCACATTCCGCAAGATCGGTAGAATATTTCGTTCTTGAGTTATGTACGCGTTACCGAGTAGACGCGTGTACACAACTCGTCCCTCTTCCTCAATTTCCTCAGTCTCGTTTCGTACAATTTATCCTCCTTGTACTTGAATTTTTCTATTCTATCGTATTTTCTACGAAACGGAATTTGCCTTCGACTCGTGATCTTCCACTGACAAATTTAACGTGTCCATGTTCATCGTTACGAGATCCAAGAATTCTCGACGATGATCTTTCGTTCAATTCAATTTTCCGTAATGCAATAATTGATCGGCAGCGTGACAAATTAAATTAATTATTTGCTGGCATAATTGACCGATAAATTGATTAACAATTTGACGCGAATTTCGAAATTTCGAAAATATTAAATTACGAACGAATTTTCGTTTAATTGTATTTAAAGGAAAGAGACAAAAATACGATCGCAGCGAAATATTGTTCATTTTTTTTTGTTCACGATTCGTGAATTATTGTCCGGTAGCCTGCGAAGTTCTGCCGTATAAAGTCTTGCGGGCAGTAAATGCGAGAGAATGGTACGTATGAAACTCGCGTACAACTCCGACTTGAGAGAAAGAGAAATGAGAGAAAGAATTTTTTTTATCGCGTACCTGCGGGCATACACATCGAAGTTTACTCGTGCTGCAGGTCTTAAGGTCGTCGAGCTTACGACGATTTGTAACGACGATGACAGTGCCACAGCCGAATGTAAGTGATACCGGCTGCGATAACCGCTTCATTAGCATCGAGAAACAACGTTCAACAGAATTGTAGAACGCCCGTATAAAATACTCGAACATAATGTCGTGAGATAAGAGTTGAAAAAATTATACTTTTAAGTCTAAACAAAAAAAAAAAAAAAAGCTTTTTTTCCGATGGGTCAAAATATTTTCTCGTTATTTATTAGACCGTGATCTTGAAAAGTGCCATTGGTGTCATCCTCCGATTTCAATTTTTATTATAGTTATAAAGCTCGCTTGAACAAAAAAAAGCAAAAGAAACAAAGTCTGGAAAAACATTGTTGGTTCTAAATTTGAAAATTCCTGTAAAAATGTTTCTCAATCATAGCTCAGTGTACCAAATAGTGTAAAGCTTGAACGATTACGAATTAGATGAGAAGAAAGTAAAGTCGTTACTCCATCAGGATGCAAAATTATGGCGATATTAGGAAAGTAACTTTTTCGATCCCAAAGTACTAGAAAAATAGGCGATCTAAAAAAAATTTTCTTTTTAATCTTCGATATTAATATTCCATATAATAATGACAATAATAATAACAATAATAATAACAATAATAATAATAGTAATAGGTACTAGATACTCATTATTATATAAAGAGTATCTTTTGTGTCCCAACAAGAGATGCAAACTTTCGCCGCCAGAGGAGCCACTTTCGTCAATGTTCATATTGTTCATGTCCTACCTATTAAACATAAAAACAAATGTCATGCGATATTGCCGGTACTTCGATCAATGTCCCGTATGAGACAATATTATCCTCGGGGTCAATGGAATTATTACACGAGTTTTTTTTTTTTTTTTTTCGTTACGTGTCTGACGTACGTCAGTAATCTCGTGTGTAACTATAAAGTTGCAAGGATCTCGATTTTCATGGTGCAAGAGTAAGTCGTGTGTATATGTATATGCGTATTATAACACGCGGATGCGCCTGCGAGAAGGAATTATAATACAAGAACGAAGGAAGGCTCGTCATGCCCACGTGGGCATAGCTATAAATATTAATTAATTCCATGGGCCCATTATTGTAGTAAAACGTGCGCTGGGGGAGCTACCGTCTAATGTACACAAGAAAAAATCATCACGCTTCGATGATTTTTTTCAAACGGGTTCAACGCGCCAATATCAAACGTATGAAAGTTAATAAATCGTTTTTTTGTTTTGTTTTCGTGTCATTATTCCCACTCTTCCTTTCGATCTATCGATCGTACGATCTATAATCGGAGAGATAAAATTTTTGTTTCGTGAATGAATTGGCGACGGGTTAATATTTGTTTTCCGTAATATCACCAAACACAACTCACTACTCATTCTCGAGTTCTTGAATACTAGTTAAATACTTAAATATTCGAGTACAGATTGAATACTTGATTATATGAGTACAGGGTGAGTACTTGGGTATTTGAGTACTTAAATACTCGAGTACTAGAATAAAGTTAAGTACGTAATTATTTGAGTACTTGAGTACGTGAAAAGTACAGATTGGTTTCCGTTTAATTCTCGAAGTACTCAATTTGCGATCTACTTGTACTTAACTTGGATTCAATCTTTGTCCTTAATTAATATATGTACGAATTAATTTCTGTTTTGAAATTAAACAAGCTTTTTTGCAAATATTCCCTAAAAACTGTGGAATATCTCCAGATAGATGTATATTCTCATATACGCGCGAGTTAGCGAAGCTACATCTTCGATTCTTCGAGCGTGACCCGAGACGATCAAGCGCACTTTTTCTTTCTTGCGTGCTTGTTATACATATATATATATATGTATATATATATATATATGTGTGTGTGTATGTGAATATGATGAAAAAGTAGAATATTTCCTTAACTCATTTATTCTTCCTCGATGTATTATTACGGAGTTCGCGCTCTGCCTCGGTTCGTTCGGTTCTCGCGATGCTGAATAATATCGAGCTCATCTCGATATCCATAGTCTAACCGTGGAAACGAGAACACACTGCTATGCCACTTCATGCGCGGGACTAGAAAACGAAACGTCTGTATAAGCGCATCTCTCTCTCTCTCTCTCTCTCTCTGTTTCTCGCTTTTGTTGCGCTTCCTTCCTCGTGAAATCGAGTTTTTCCCGCGGCATACTTGATCCGATTCACGCAATTTGCCAACAGCCCCGCGTACTATACATACAGCAGTGAAAAAAAAGTCGAACGCTCTCGCGTTGAATTGAGCGTGAGATTTCGATTGAAACGAAAAAATAATAATAAAATAAAATAAATAAATAAATAATAAAAAAAATAAAATCCTCAATCGGTTGTTTGCAATATCGCATAAAATTCTTCACTTTGTCGAATCGGTACGAAATAAGTCATTCGCACTTCGGCGTGTAAATTAATTTTAATACGCGATTTACTAAATTATTTCCGATGAGTCAATAAATATAAAAGTGCACTTTTGTTTTTAATATAATATATTTATGGATATAAAAAAGAATTACATCGAATACGTGATGGAAATTTCAATAATAACAATGATAATGAAATTATTATCCAATTTTATTTCGACGTTTATCCGCGATTCGCGTGAGTTGCCACGATCGAACTTATTCACCAGGCAGCAAGCCGCGGAGAGCATCTTCCCGCCTCGTACAAACCGCCAATGTGCGATATAGTTAACAGTAAAATTCCGCGTGGTCAACGAAAAAGAAAAAGAAAAAAACGAAAAAAAAGTAAACAAAAAATGCCAAAAAAGGTACCATAGCAGCGCTCTCGTTTTATGTACACTATACGACTATACGAGCATTCGCATGGGTCAGCCTCGTGTAAATTGGTAATGATCACGAACCTCGTTAATTAGCGCCTCTCGCAATAAAGTATTAAAAATAAAAAAAGGAAACAACGAAAAAAAGGAATTTTCGATTAAAAATACTCGATTTCGAGTGTCCGAAACGCGATAAACATAGTACGGTGTATATTTTTTGTGCGTGCTTCTGAGCAACAACTTTATGACGTTCGGGCTCGACTGTTCTCTCGAAAAAACGTTTTTTTTCTTCGATTTTTTACGAACAGTTACAAATTTAACGATTCACGATTTTTCAGTGTTTTTAATTACTTACTTTTGATTTATTTTATTATCGTTTACTCGTACGAGGGCTGTTGAGAAGTAGAACGATTGATCAAATAATATTTTTTCTTTACCGCCTCGGTCATACGTATGAGCTATTCGCACTGTTCGAGCAAATAAATTACGAAAAATACACGTCTTGATTTTAATGATGGAAGAAAAAAAAAGAAAAGTAAAATGCTGTTTACAGCGTGGGCGTCGATAATCGACGATGGCTTATCGCGAGGACGGCCGTTCGTTATTTAACAACTGATCGAACAGGTTGATATACCGGTAGTCCAAGATCAAGTTCATAGACGGATGTAGAGCATACAGTAAACATATATATAACATGTGTCTCGGAAGTTTCGGAGCGTTTGGTATTTGCGCGTAGCTGACGCTGCCACGAATTCACATGCGAATTTTGGGTGATCGATTCGTGATAGTTTGTTAATGAGAGACGATCTAACAAGTCGTCCAATCAGAGAAACGGAATCGGTCGCTTACACTCCGTGTTTCTCGCGCTACGACAGTGCGCGAGCAAACTCTGAATTAATTACGATCGACGATTTATAACTCATATTCGAGAGCTAATGTCTCCGGCGTGACTTCGTGTCTGCGACAAACGATGTCCCTTTAAACTTCGGACACACGTTGGTCTAATCTCGATCGCGTTCGAACGCGACTGATTCCAGCTCTCTGATTGGCCAACATCGAATCGTCTGTCGTTTGAAAAGTATCGCAAATTGAGCGTTCGGAATTTGCACGCGAATTCGTGGTATCGTCAGCTAGCCGCACGTACCAGGTAGTGCGGGACTTCTGAGACACCCTGTATACATACATAACATTGGAAAATAGACATATTATATATATATATCTATAAAAAAGCTGATAAATCTTTTTTTCTAATATACATATTTATGAATTGCTTTTATTCATAAACTGTTATTTTCACTGTTATTATTACTTTTGAACTTGCACGTTCCACATGCTCTTCCTGTCGTACGAATTCCAAATTAAAAAAAGGCACGAAACAAATAAAAAAACAGAAACCACTTTTACAATCCGGTCGAAGTAAAATTTGAGGATGTAGAAATTTCCGAACATTTCTATCGAAATTTAATGCTTTTTTTAATCATAAAAAATAATTCATAAAAAAATAGAGCAATGGAGAAACTTCGAGCTCTTTCCGGCTCGTTGATTGTCGAGATGGGTTTTCGTTACGGATTACTAAACGCTCGATATACGTAGGGAGCTCGTCGAGTGTACGAAACGAAGCGTTTCGCACTCTACGATACTCGCGAGACCCCACGAGACGTTTCCGTATTCGGAAAACGGAAGTTCTCGTTCACGGAAAATGAAGGCTGGCGCGATCGAGGGGAGGTTGTGCTTATTCTTTTGTCCGAGCGAACTATCCGGAAGTCTGCTCGATCCTCCATATGGCGGATAGGAGATTTCCCCCTCCCCTCGACCCATTCCCCCACCCCTCAATCTCACCTGCCTCGCCATCGTCATCGTCGTGACGATGGTAAAATGCACCGTTGCACCTCTCGATGCGTATAGAAACGACAGCAGCTCAACGAGAGAGTGAGAGAGCCAGAGAGAGAGAGAGAGAGAGAGAGAGAGAGAGAGAGAGAGAGAGAGAGAGAGAGCAGAAGGGGACGAGCATCTATATCCAACAGGATAATTTCTGTCTAACGTCGCGTTAACGCCGGTATACGTCCGATATGTATGGAATTAATGTCTATATATATATATATATATACGTGTGCATGGTTATAGAGGGATTAGTTTATTTGCAGAATCGATGCTTTTGTGTTTGAGAGTGATGTATATAAAAACATAATCGATGGGTGACAATCGATCAATCGTTGCGATGATTCGTCGGAGAGAACGCGAGGAGAAATCATTAAGCGAAAGAGCTTTGAAATAGAAAACTGCGTCGATCAGGTTATAACGAGAGATTGAAGAGCAAAAGATTGATATATATATATACATTTTTTAATTTCACCGAATTTTATAATTCTATAAAAGAAAAAATAATAAAAAAAATCGAACATTTTATTATTCGTAAAGTAGAAAATTTTTAAATGTTATGAGCATGGCGACAAGTGGAGTTCAAGACTTTTTTACAGTATTTTCGAAAATATGTTTCGTGGGATTCAACAACTGGATAGTTTTTTCAACAAAATTGTATAATATGTAATATTTAATAAATATTAATGATTTAATTATCCATTGAATTAATTGTTATACGTGTTAAAAACTATTATCTCATTTACGTCAATCGCAGTGTATATTGAGAAAAATGAAGGCTCGTTTCTTAGGATCTTTCACGTATCTACTCGACAATGGCGATGTGAAAATGTTTGAAAAAATCTCACAGACCTCGATTTTTCCATGAATGAGGATGAACCAAAGCTGATTATAGCGTGTAGGTATCTTAGTTTCACTCTGAAAGAGTCTTGTAAATCCCCCCCATCTCCATCCCACACACAACCGCCCAGCATTCTTCACTTCTGATTTACACCGAACGAGGGTCGAACATTTTTTTCGAATCTGTATAGCGTGTTTCACACCATAATCGTATAATATTATATGCAACGGGGTACATATACACATGGGATATATTTTATCTGGTATCGTTTTGGAAGCAACACAAATCTACTGGAATGATCGTTATTTGGACTCTAACGGCTCGAAAATATGAATACGTTATTGCGTGCTGGCATGTATTAAAGAAAACGTTGTTCTTAATGCGACTGGGATTGAAAAATGATCACCGTCGTATGACTATTTTCGAACAACTGATATTTTCGAATTCGAAAGTTCTGATCGACAAATCAAGGAAAATATTCATTAGGTTATCGGGATAGTGAATTCTACGAAATATCAGAAAAATATCTATCATTATAACGCGTACCGTGGCACGAGATGGTCGATTTGTCACTATTTACGTTAGAATAACATAAATTAATTTCACGTCGTTTTTCCGTTATCTTTATTGCGAAATAAAAAAAGCTCTGTTTAGTTAACGAATGATCCATCGGAGAACGATCTTTCGATTAAATTCTTTGAAAAACATCAAAAAGACATAAAAAATATGTTTTTTGGGGTTTCATCGAATCTGTGATTGATCAATTAGTTGTTACGACAATTCATCGGCGATATCGGGATATTATGGTAATTATCTGAAATATCGAAATGAATGAAATATTAAAAATATTAAAAATTATTCAACTTTTCAACTTTTTGTTGAGAAATCTAGACCCAAATTGCAGCATTCTTTTTCAATCGGTTATGAATTCCAATTGGTCGAGAGGAACAAAAATACCTTAAACAGTCTCTAAAGAGCGTAACTATACGCGTATAGTTATGTATCACATGGTAAAAACCTATGTATTATAACATACAAGGCAAAATTAGAAGCAGTAAAAGTATGCCTCGAGGGGCCTTATTATACGCGAAGAAACTGCAGAATGCAACCAACGCTATATACATACTTCGAACGTTTGATCGAGAGAGCCACCTGATACAACTTTAGATCAGCCGAACGATTACTATCGAAATAATCGGTTATCAATGTAGGAAGTCTGACACGTGTACAGGCCGTCCATCTTTCTTTTTACGCTATGAGCATTTTTTCAAATTTTCATCAGTCTCGATTTTATCTCAACAATATTTTTCATTTATGAATTTTTCGTTCTAAATATTTCGATCGATTGACAATCGTCGAATAATTTCAATCTCAAAAACGTAAACTGAAAATTTTGTTTTTTTACGTAATTTTTTTGTTACTAACCTCGTCAAATTTTCTGATGATAAATACAGATTCTGTCCTTCCTTTCACACTTGATGATTCGTTTGCGCTATGGAGAACGCGCACACGTGGTTCAATGATATTTATTTTCACGTTCGATTATTCGTCTCGAGTTTATCATTCTTGACGAATTCTTCGATAACTATTTATTGCCGTCACTACGATATTACGTTTTTTCACTCACATCTTTCACTTTGGTCCGATACGAAACCCGATAACGATTTTGGCGCAAAAATTGGAGAACCGGTATTCGTCCTTTCACGCTTTGTTTATATATATATATATTTATTTATCCGTTTTGTTTAAATTCTTAGTACGTCGATTTATTTATCGATCAATCGATTTGAATACAAATGTTTAAATAACATTGGTGCACCACAGTGTAATCACAAAAATAAATCACGTACAATTTGCCACCCCCGAATTTTCGTGTCAAGGTCAAACATCCTCGAACTAGTTCTCGTCATCTCGTTCTCGTCACGTGTCTTTATTTTCCAATTCTTGTTACTTTTTAAAAAAACTGTTTTTTCAACCCTTCATGTTTTGAAAGAAAAAAAAATTACTAACATCGAAAGTAGGATTGACAATTAAATTTGGTCGGATTCATTATTTCGCACAAATGGTTAATCGTTTTATTATCTTTCGTTGATTATAAGCGAGCGAATCGATTATCAATTCAATTTCGATGAATCTTTTCTTCAATTTCGAATTGACGCTGCTCCAATTACAAACATTTTTGCTTTCGTTCTATTTTAAATGTATTTTTTTCTCTTTTCTATTTCGAAGGAAAATGGCCAAATTTATTTTTCCACGCGAGGTTTCCAGTGTCACCGTGGTTTCTCGAAACAAGAAGGATTTGCTCGGTGGTTGATGCGTGCAGCGCGGTGGTCGGGTAGTTTGTGGCTGGGTAGGAAATAAGACGCTCTACGAGCACCGCGTGAGAGGAACGTCTCTTTCCCCTTGCTATGTTTCTCGCGCTCGCCAGTCCTCGGAGTCAGCCTTGCCCGTTTCTACTCCGTTCGCCGATTCGCGTGCGCGCCGGCCGGTAAACGAAGGCAGACGCGAGCCAACTCGATTTTTTTTATTCCTCTCACCGTCTTACGTTTTTTCATTTTTTCTTTTATTTGACGTGTTTTTTTTGTCGCGCTTCAACCTGCCCGATCGTCCCTCCACTCAACGAAACTGGACTTTCTTCATTGCCGTCAAACGTCACTTGCCTCGTATATATTTACCTATCGAATGCCTCTCGGCCGTTCTCTCCTTGTCCCGTTCAATGGTAACAGATGACGAAGGAACAGGATATTTGTTCCTCCTGTTTGTTCTCTTCATTTAACGATTCATTTCTTATTTCGTCGTTACAAAAAAAAATGCATAAATTCGAATATCAAAAAATCTCCAAATTTAACGAGAATCGAAACCTCGATATTTTCGAATAAAAAATGAAAAATTGAAACGAGAAAAAGAAACCGACGAAAGTTCAAAGGTTAACAAATTCGATAAATAAATACATATTGACAATTTGACAATCCAGCGAGACAACGATTCAATAATCCGAATATTAATAAAACATATAAATCCCAAATTAAAAACGAACGATCCTTCAGATAACAATGAATTAAATATATGTTGAGAGGAATCATAAATGTGACTAAACGATCGTTTCAAAATTCAATGTAACGACGGTTCAATAACGTCAAGTATGAAAAATCCCAAAATTTGAAATACTAAAAAATGTGAATATTTAAAAAAATTGCAAAATAAACATTCAAAAAAATATTGTAAAAGGATTGAGTATCGATCAGAAAAGACATTTAAATCATTCCCCGTGAAGAAAAGTATCGCAAAAGTAGCCCAGCCGATGCAGGTGCATAAGAGGGGAAGGCCGATAAACGATCGCGCCCCAAAAAAAAGAAAATCCCTCGCTCGAAACTGACCCACATTTACTTTAATCCCGTTTACAAAAGCTCGTATTGAGGGGAAGTTGAATACACTCCGTTTGTTTCTTTTTTTAATCTTTTGTTTTTTACGGTCGTAAAGGCAAAAATGAAAGTGGCCATTAAAATGGACAAAGCGTGGCCGAAATGCTGGCGCAAATGGAGAGATCCTTTACAGCGACTCTTTAAAATCGTCGCCTCGATTACTGATTCGCGGTGCGACATGGGGAACGACAGATTTTAGGCGATTCAATACCAGCCGACAATTTTTGTCGCTAATTATGAGAAAGCAAAATCTCGCGCTATAAATATAAAATTAAATCGGAACTTTCACTCTGTTGAATCGAGTAGAGATCGACTTTCATGAATTATTGAGATGAAAAGTTTACTAACTTGGGGTAAAATAATTTGAAAACGAAGAATCGCCCGATTTGTCCGATTTCTAAATGTTTTCGTATGATTTTATATTATTGATAAAAAGTTGTGACGTTTGCAAATTTATTGGTTCGAATTAAAAAATGTGTAAATATTGTTTACAAAATCACAGTCTAACAGATCCAGTGTCATATTAAAGCTACAATAATCACGAAGAGAATGAGCCCAGACTTAAGACAGAATTCCATCGAGAAGCAATGTTCGGTTCGTTTGATCAAACCCACGTTTTTTGACAAAAAAACAAAAAAAAGCTTAAGAATTTTTCATTTTTACGATCGTATATGTCGATGTATATTTTTATACTGACGAAAAAACTGCGAATTATTCTCTCATAAATACGAAACTTCCGCATCGAGACGCGAAAATATTTTAACAAATTTTTTGTTTTTGTAATTATCTTTAAAAATTAACTTTCCCCCCCGGACGATCACCGCAACGAAAAACATGAAAAATGTCGTCTATTAACGATTAATTACACACCGGGTGGTCACGCACAAGCTCTCAGATGCAACAGCTTTGAATAATCACAGCGACTCTTCTTCATTTCGGGGGCCCATCGAAATAAATTCGGCCCCTCGGTTTTCTCGTTTTGCATTCGTGCCGGGCACCTTAACCACCGACGAAACTCACTCGTCCTATAGCTCAGAAGCAATTTGACACTCGCAGAAGACGAAAAATATTCGATGCATAAACAAAGTAATAAATAAAAAGAAAAATATCAAAAAGAGAACTCATCGTAACGTCTTTGTTGTGCTCGCGTTGAATGAACAATAAAACCGTGTAATTGGTTCTCAGGTGGTCTCGGGCGACATCCGTGACTTTTGGTCGTCCATTTTTTTGCATTGCCGCGAAACAAAAATGTCGCGTGTTTCATAGACATAGCAAAATTTGTTAAAGCTATTTTTTAGGAGGCAGTTTCGAAATATATCCATATATATATATATATATATATATATATATATACAAATAAATATTCAAAATTCCTATCCGAAAATGTTTTAAAAAATGAATGAAAAATTCACGAAATCTGAATCGTTAATTATGCTTTTTATCGCTTTCATAAAAATTGATTTCGCGATGCTTATCGATTTTTTTTATGGGGTTTACAAAACGTAGATATTCAATTGCGAACTGTTGTAATAAAAAAAAAACAGCGAATGATTTTGTTTTATTATTTTGGCCTTGGGCTACACTTTTAATTGTATCGACGATGATAAAAAAATGACGATGTGACGCACAAAGCTCGATCCGAGAAATAAGGTACGAAATATCGGTAAGATTGTCAAGATCTTTCGGTACCCGCGAAAGGACCATCAAACGGATCCATTAGGTCCACGAAAGTGTCACTTTTAGTGTATATTAGCGAATCGCAATGGAACATAAACGATACGGTGATGTAACACACGCCGGGAATCGATGTCTTTCTCGAACAGGATCTCTCCATTTCGGACGAAAAAAAAAGAAGTCACTCGCCCATGAAACCGGACTGAGTCATTGACCGATTGCTCCACTGTGCAAAGTCGCCAAAAATTCGGAATCGGCTCTTTTCGTGGTAACGGTAACGGTCAAAAATATCAAAATTTTATGTTCCTTTCAAGAAAATTGTATCAATCCTTTACATTTTTTTAAATACAAACTGTACGATCGATCGACCGATCGATCGATCCCATTGATAAAATTAGTTTATTATTAGAATATTAATCGATTTGAATTATTTTGTATTTCTTTTTTACACTTATTGCGCACAATTTGTAATTTATTATTCATTATTCAATGTTCGATGCTCATTATTATATGCGGCCGTACTGCAATCTGCGAGACATCTTAATGCACCTTTACCGCTAAATGAACAGGCGTGGGGCGGACTGGGAATTCGAAATGAGCTTTAACCCAACAAAAAATAAGTCAAGGATGAAATTCAGGAACTTTAATCTCTCGGTCTGTGTGTAGCGGTTTTTGTCGATCGGCGGAATAAAAAAACAGCAAGAAAAAGATTCGAAAAAGAGTCAGAATATCGAGTCAGACCGGATCATTGACCGTGACTGCGGTTCGGCCCGAAAAAAAAATCGTCGAAATAAATCCATGCATCCTTGCACGCGTCCTTGTGAAAGTTCTCAACCCGAGGCCCCTTGGACATATCATTATCACTAATTTTCATAAATCAAATCAACGAAAAATTCTCTTCTTATAGACATAAAACAAACAAAAATATAAAAATTAAACAAAATTAATGAAACTATAACACTATTTGCAATTTCGATTCAAACTAAACTCCACCAGTTCTCGTTTATCTTGCCCTGAAATTTCACTGTTTTGTAAACAAACAGAAATTATTCATTCATAATTTTCAGAACTTTTTAAAACTTTCATGATTTTAGATTTTGATTCGGCAATAAAAGAAGATGTTTGGCGATCTAGTTAACAAACAAAAAACATTACACAAAATCAAAAGTTTATTTTTCGAGAGTTTGAATTGGTCACCAATGGTACGAAGGTCTTTGACTCGTTCTCTCTCTCTCTCTTTCTGTTTCTCACTCATTCGCTCTTTACGCAGTGTCGAATCATCTGTTGGCACGAACTATTGCAGTACGGTTTGCTCAAAGTCGTTTCCTAGACAGATGGTTGCTTTACCACATGTTACCTAACTGTAGCCCAACGCAGCGACTCGCCAAGAGTCTTTAAGTACCTTTGTGGCTGTAACACTTGACGGTGGTTCTGTGAGGATATCCCAGGTATCGTCTTATGGTCGTTTTATATCAGACATGCCTACCTGTGTCTTATGTTAGTAAGCACACTGTGGTCAATGGTCGAGAATATCCAGTCGTTTGTTCCTCGGCTTGACTTGAGTCGGAGCGCCGGAACTTCCGGTCTGATCGGGCACGAGATGGAGAAACGTGCTTCTCGGTGATGACCTTTATACGATAGATGATAAAAGAAACAATAGAAATAAAAATAGAAAAACACCAAACGACTTGACTTTCTTACGTTAAGCTGAATGTCTTTAGTATGACATATTTTTTTTTGACGACGATTCGAACGCACTGAGTAAAACCTTGGCAACCTCTGCGAATAATTTAGTGAATGGTTTCCATGACAGTAAAATTTTCATATTACGAAAATTTATTTTTCACATTCGTACGATGATTTCGAAATTTTTAAAATGTATCTTGCAATTTTGTAAAATAGCTTTGAAATGTCGGAAATTAATTTTTTTATTTCTGTTAATGATATGGTAATTTACAAAAATTAATGTTTTCATTTGGAGAAATATTTTTTATCTATATATCGAAACCGAGTCTCGATCTGTAGTGCGCGTTGTCTTTTCACTGTATCGCATGACGAACACCAAAACGAAGTACCATGTGAGACGCTTTGCATATCGGCGTCAAAAAGTAGCAGCAACGCAAAAACGCGTAAGATGCACAATCGTTAAATTACATGATGAAAGTACCACGAGAGGTCTTCATACACGCGGTGCTCGAGGCCGACGTCAAAGAGGCACGCGAGACGTCGCTGTGAGAAAAGAACGTGGTGGAAGTCGAAAGGGTGAAAACGACGAAAAGCAAGTTCGTCGGAATAAATTTACGAAAAAAATCGTCGATAAGTCGAAAAGCATTTGAGAGAGTACCGTAGCATTAAAAGGTTTAATTTGTGGCACGACTCAAACCCGAGACGTACCATACGTCTGTCAGGTATGAAGTATTTATTTTTCTATTTTTATCCTCTTCTTTCAATGTTGTCCAATATTTCTTTCCCTCGATTCTTCAATCGTTTCTCCGGATCTAAAAATTATACAATAAAGTAAAAAAAATGTAAAGAGCAAACGAAAAACGGTAAATCAAAAATAGATATATATCTACGTATATTTTTCGTATATCCCGAACAATTTCTCATAATTTCGTGGATCTTCTCATATCCGGTTAACGAGTGATCGGTTAGAGTTAGAGCTGTTTTATGAGGCAACATCGTCGTTTTGTGCGTCGATCGATTTTATTCATCGGAACATCGAAGCGCGAGATAAATCATTTAATTTTACGATTCTTTTCAAGCAGAAAACACTTTTCCCCTATTTTTCCTCGGTTGATACGAATCTTTTGTCTAATTTACGATCGCATTTAACGATCAATTAATGTTTGACTTAATAGTCGAAAGCGAGGTTCGATCAATTCATGGGAACATACCTTCTGGGTGTCCGGTACTGTTACACATGACACGTGGACATTCTCGGAATCCTTGAACCGTGCTCGAAGTAGAAGATAATCATAATTGAATATTTTCCACCCCTCGAACAACTGAGACTGTCAAAATTTGAATCCGCGATATTATTTTTTGTGTTCTCGTTTTTTACCCACTGTAAGTGATTTGTGACCGAATAGTATAACGGCGAGAATCTCCATGTAAACGGTAATAATTTTTAATATGCTGCCGCATAATGTGTCGAGAAAAGCTAATTAAACGACAAGCGTGGCTGCAAATTTACCTATAGAAGACACTTGACCGTTCTAACTGAATACTGCAAATCGTTTTCAAAGGTCGTTGCCTTACACCGCAGAATACAAATCATTTTGGCAGCCTATTTCAATAGATTCTATGCGTTTCTAAATTAATTAATGTTTTGTTTCTGTGATACATTCGTTTTCTAGTCAACTGATTGCTCATTTTTTATTACCGACGTTTTTTTTCTTCTACTGTCTAAGACGAGAAAGCTCACGAAACAGCACTTAAATTTGTCTCTATTTACAAATTAAGACTTTCGTCCGAACTGTTTTCGTAAAGTGATTATGGAATCGTAAATTTTTTCCTGCAACATCAATATCACATCAACTTGCCCTTGTTTTTCGTAATTTGTCGATCAATATCGTAAAAAAAAAAGAATATTTGGGGTTTTCCGTATTTTTACCAACAAATTCTGACAAATTTAGGATAAAATTGTGATATTCGTGTTTTGCGGGAAATTTTCAATTTCACAACTTCCTTATAAAGTCTTTTTATTAATAACAATTTTCCACCCCATCAAAGTGGCGATGTTTTCAAGGTCATCGTCCACTTCCGGCACTTTGTCGAGGGAACGAAATCTTTTCGCTGCAAAATGGATATGTAGGGTAATTACGAAATGGGAATTTTCCCGCACAATACAAACACCACGGTTCGATAGCAGAATCGTCAATTTTTACACGACAAATGAGGGAAAAACGTGAAAATACGGTTTTTTCGACTTAGCTGCCAAAATGGTAAATTCTACGAACGAGACCGTAATATTCGTGCTGTACAGGAAATTTCCGATTTCGCCACCACTCATCAAAATGTTTTTGAACAAAATAAAATTTCGAGCTCTTTGAGATGTCGATAGTCCGAGGGCCTACGGCCGGGATTTTGGGTAGGTTGAGGGGCCAAATTAATTTTTTTCTTGAAAAAGAGTTTATTGAGAAATTGAACAATACGAAATTTTCCATAAAATACGAATATCACATTCTATTCTCGGTTTGTCCAAATGTTCAAATTTGTTGACGTTTCCACCAGGAAGTTTCCAAAAACGAAAAACAAGGTTTTCATACTCTGAACCAACGGAAAATTCGTAATTGTAAAACGTCGCTCGTAAATAACTTCTTCCGACAAAACAATTTCTACGCCTCTAACCGTATACAGCCCCATGAAAGAAGTAGTTTCACTTTATTAATGAAAGGGACATAAGGAAATCATTGCTTTTTTTTTATTTTGAAGAAAAAGTGACGTTCGATTACGAACGCGTCGATTTCTCTTCTTTTGCAAGTATAAAGTCTTACGCGACCCGAATTCCGAATTCCTGCATTTAAGAATATTTTTGCGGCCGAGGCATATTCGGTGATGCGAAGGAGGTTCGAGATTTGGTATTTCCATAATTAAAAAGAATCGAAAAAAAAACGAAGTTTACGTCGAATTCGGACGGTTGGTTCAGGCATGCAGCTTGACGATGCCGAACGCCGGGTGGTCAACACTGACGCCTTGTGTACGTCCAGCTTCGATAATTATTGACCGGGCGTGATAAAAATTCTTTCGACCTGCGACGCGAAATAAATAACTAGAGGATTCGTTCTTTCGCTCATTGACGAGTTGTAGCTCTCGCAATTTTTCCAATTTAGCCTCGAATAATTAGGAAAAGTCAACCGAATGGTAAGAAAATTAGTTATGGAAAAATCCAATTCAGTAAATCAAAATAAATTGTACTTTTTGTATTTCTTTAATTATATTTAATCGCTAATTGTCTCGTTTAATTATTATTTTACGAAATCATTGATTAATTCGTAATTATGAACTGTCGTATCAACGAACGAAGACAAATTTCTGTCTCATGTTGAACACATTTTCTAATTTCTTGCACCCGTGTCTCTTTCCCCCGTTTATTACACCTCTTATAACTCGGATTTCTCTTCGTCAGGTGTGGTCAGGTGTGCGCACGAAATATTTGTTTTTTGCTTCGAGGCCAACCCTCGGAGATTTATTATTTGTGGCATACGTTATATTGTTCATTAATGTCGTTTGTTGGTCTTGTTTTCTCCCTGGCATTTACACGTTAGGTATGCGAGATGCAAGCGGCTTACATACATATGTAGGTTTATATATATAATGGTTACAAGCCGCTTGCTTATTGTTAGCCACGCTCAGAGAAGAAGT
Source organism: Netelia virgata (assembly GCA_951802705.1). Taxonomy (NCBI): domain Eukaryota; kingdom Metazoa; phylum Arthropoda; class Insecta; order Hymenoptera; family Ichneumonidae; genus Netelia; species Netelia virgata. The sequence goes on along the minus strand of OX637863.1, from coordinate 10,193,245 downwards.
ATCTTAAGAACGCAGAACGGAAGTATTGGCGAGGATGCGATGCCCCAAGAGATAGAAAAGAACATTTAACAATATTAAAAAATTTAAACAACGTGTAATAGTATGTCATTAAAATTTTTCATTTCAGTATAAATACATATACAATATATATATATATTATTTTTTAAACACAAAGTTCATTCCATGAGCACTGTATGAACAACTTTTTATTCTGATTATTTTTGTATCATTATTACCAACTATTAATTTTTATATCTAATTGTTTAATCTAAAATCTTCAATATTATTATTGTAAAAATATTCACTTTAGGGTAGTAAATATTGCACCTTTCCTCTTCCCTCACGAACGTAATTCAGTGTGAGTGATACTAAAGATTCTCTATTTATTCTCGTAAAAAGAATCGTGTACATAGGAAAGTGCAAATACGCCGAGTGAAACTTCACTTAAGACCACGAAGTTGTAGAATGAAAAATTGAGGTAAATATTGTTTCGACAATAATATACCAAACTTTCGTGCTGCATCGATAACGCATTCGCGAATGTCTTCAAACTTTCACACGCTTCTCACACGGTGCACGCATCCATGAAATAGCGCGAAATCCATTCGTCGAATTTAATAAATCAAACTGACGTCGAATAATGTTTGAATTTAAATTTCTATCAGTTTGACTTGGAGGAAAATATAATCTACAGTTTTACAACGAATCATTGCATGGATTGTCATACTTTCTTTATCCGCGATATTCTAAGAAAAATGTCTATAAACCGTCCGCAAACTGGGCTAAAGCATCGATGTATTTTTTTGTTTAATATAAAAATTAATATTCTTCTGTCATAAATGCGGGCAGAAATAAGATTTATAATAATAATAATAATAATAATAATAGCGAATTACGGATGTACATTCTTCCTATGGTATTGCGAAATATAACGTTTCCGTAGTGTAGTGGTTATCACGTGTGCTTCACACGCACAAGGTCCCCGGTTCGATCCCGGGCGGAAACATTTTTTTTTCTCACACATTGTTGAATAAAGTATGTTATTAATAATGAATTGTAAGCATAAAAGAGAAATATGAATCTAAAAGCGTTGATTATGTCTTTCTTTCGAGAGAGCAATTTGTCAGATCGCCTTATATAACAATAAATGTAACAATAATGTGCAATATATCGTTGTACATTATGTGAATATAGTCAAGTAGAATATCAAGTGTTTTTTGTTTACTTTTATAAAGATAGTTTATTTTGCCAATTTATCTGTATACATTTCTAAATAATAAACACTTATCGAACTTACTCCATATATTTTTGGTTGGCCTGTCATCTCGCGATGCGTCTAACCAAATGACTCTTTCCATAAATATAATTTATTTTCGCTTATTCTGCATGCTTTTTTGGTATCTAGTCTTTCATAATCTCATTGTTATAAAGAAGCTAAAAAGATAAAAAGATAAGATAAGCTAAGAAGATAAAAAAAAGGAAATTTTATAAAGAAAAACCATTGCCACTATAATTTGTCTCTGTGGGCCTTTTGTGTGGGGGAGCGGGATGAGATAGGTTGAGAATAGGTGTTAACTGTATATTAAATTGACAATATTTACCATATTTACACTATATACACGTGTAGGGGTGATGCTAGTGCACCTACTGTTTTGTTCGTTTATTATTCACGTAGTTCAGACTGTTGGAATCTCTCTGTTGTTGGTGTTATTGCAACTTCTTTAATCGGGCTCTCATTTTCAGCTCATCCATGTGTTTAGCGTCACCCTGTAGTCACCAGTCTCTTCTGCATAGTCTGTCAAGGGTATCGCGGTCGGTCTTTGGCGAAGCCGCCGAGTATGTCCATCTATCTCTTGGCATATTATCCGGATAGATATATACTGTTTTTCTTGCGTAATATCTTTTTATACGATAGATGATTGGGACGTTGTATTCGTCCTGGATACATACCCTTCGATCCAGATTTGTGAAGGTTTTTGGAGGGGAGCTACACCTCGCCATCTTTAAAGTTATTGGTTCATAGTTTACCCTTAGCTCGTTGAGTAGACCGTTATTTATCCGATACACTGTGCTATAATGGGTCCTAGTCAGCATGAGGTAAAAGTTATCGAATCTCGTCTTGTGTACTCTGTGTCGGCCTCGCGATACCTGTCCAGACACGCTTTCAGACACGACCTTTCAAACTTGCAGTAGTGTTCCATAACGGATGGGCTTACGGTCTTACGTTACGTACTAAAAGTTGGTAGCAGATAATTTTTACTTTAGGTTCTATGTCTCTGTTATAGCAGATCCTATAATTGTATTGTATTTCCATTGTAGCTTTTGCTAGCTCAATTGCGTGGTGTTTGTTCATCCTGAATAGATAGTCAAACTGTACACCAAGATATTTCACAATTTCTTTATTGGAGATCGCTGTCGCTACTCCAGTGTCCTTATCTTCAATTGTTATTTCGAAAGTTAAATGTGTGGTACTGTTATCGGCGAGATCTCGTTTTTGCTTGGGTGTCCTATGCGCCGACACTATTTACATTGGAAAACAGTCTTTTTTCGTATCCTCTCCCATCTCACTGGGAGGTGAAGTATGAATTTTAGCCTGGCTGCTGCCACGGTCTTGCTTTCTGGTGTCAGCTATACTATAAAGTGGATTTGGTTTTTATCTGGTTCAATGAAGCTGAAGTTGGTAACGTGTACTATTTCGACGTAGGGATGTTAATTACTTCTCTCATTTTGGCGTTATACACGTGTATCGGTGGCGCCTTTATTTTTGCTTTGGGGGATTCTAACATGGTTCTCGCCATGGACGTATAAATGTATGGACGGAGCCTTTCTACGCGGGGTTGAAGCCATAAGGGTGAGGGGAAAGAAAGTCTGCTGTAACGGATATGACGGACCATGATGGCGGCGGCGATATCTATTTTCACGGTGCGATCCCAAAGTAGCCTGGTGGTGGGGGTGACGATGGCGGCATGTCTACAATAGCCCCGCGAAGCACTGGCTACATTTCGTAGCCGAGAAATAATTTGTAGGTACAAACAGTGAAATGCCCTTTTGGAAATATATATGCAATTTATTTTTATGTATATAAAAAGGTATCATTGTGGCCGTTCATGATCGTGTATTATTGGCCTTTAAATAACACCAATTTGTTATATGTGTGCCGTATACTTAATACATTATTAGCTATTTCATTACGCCCTAGGAAATATAATCTAATTTTTATGTATTTCGCAGCGATCGCCCTCGTCAGGTGCACAACATGATTTTCTAATGCGTTTTGATCATGGGAATGTATTTCTAATTCATTAAACAGATTCGCGTTCCTAATAAAAGATTTTAATACGCGATATAATAGAAGAGTTGCAGACATGTTTTGTAATAATCGCTGGCCACCACTTTCCCGCAGAGCTAAGCGAATAACACTTTCTGCTTTATTAAAAATTGCAATAACATTATGTGATGGATACGTCAAACCCCCACGGTTTTTAATATTGATTAGTGAACATTCAATATAAAATTCGTTCCCTGTCAGAGCTTCAATACAACTTTCACAATGTAAACTTTTTCTTAAATGCCTTACAACAAAATCTGCAATGAAGGCAATCACACGCATTGAAAATTCAGAGAGTGTTACACTATTCGGAATATTACATAAATTTTCAGTGTCATCTTCATAATCGGTATCATTCATTACTCGCGATTTCGGAGTTGAATGATTAAGTAAACTGAAAGGTTATGACGGTTATTACAAGTCGAGCGCGAACTATCTTCGACCACGGCACAGTTTTGTTACGCTAACGCCGCTTGCCGTGAAAATAGAAGCGTCTTAACATATATCTATTATATATATAGGTCAAAAACTGACGGACCATGATGGCGGACACGGGTTTCTTCTTCACTCCTGTGACGTCAAACCCCCTATCCGTAAAGGCACTTTAGGCTCCGTCCATATATTTATACGTCCATGGTTCTCGCTGATTCTCCTTGGCGTGTGTGCCCCTTGGTAATTTGAGCCTCGAGGTTGTATGGTCGTAAAAGTTCAGTGACTCCATCTGAGTTATCCATGCTGTCCGAGAGCGTCCCGTATTGGTTTGCGGTGGAGATGTCTGCTTTACCCGCTGTAAACCGTAGCCTGCTCGACCGCTTTGGTTTCGCGAATCCAGATGTCTCTAACGTCGCGTTCTCCTTGTTGTCGTTCTCATTTATTGTTTCTGTCAATGTCGATCCGGATCTAGGTATTGAGAGGTTCGGCACAGCTCTCGGTTTAACATTTTGAAACAACTTTTGGAAGTTATTAGTTCCAGTTATTCTATCGAATTCGTTTACTTTTTTCCTGAGAGCTGCTTGTGACAGGTTCTCCGGTGATCTATCGTCATAGCGTCTCTTGTTCATTGTCTCGGTTGCGTACTGTATGTCAGAATTATGTGACCTCCGACCCACTCCTGTGTTATTGCGTATCACTTATCTCACTATATTGTCATTTATTGTATCCCCAAGGAAATCAAGAAAAAGGAGATAACAGTAACGTGTTGAGCCTACACTTTATCACATTTATATAACATTCAACAAGTAAAATTTTACCTTTCTTCTACTTGAATTCGTACAATGATACACCACGATGTACACTCTACAATATCCAAGATACAAATAGAGCTTTCAAGTGAAACGTATCAAGCGTCAGGATGGCCGAGCGGTCTAAGGCGCCAGACTCAAGGTATATCAAGCCTTCTCAGTACAACTGAGTGCGGATGGGATTTCTGGTCCTCTCTGAGGGCGTGGGTTCGAATCCCACTTCTGACAATTTTTTTTTTCTCTGATTAAAAGTGTTCATCGATCAACGTCTTAAGGGCGAAAATCTCCTCGACTATTATCTTATTTCAATAGGTAAAATTAATACTGAAATTGATAATAATAAAATGTCGGTCATAAAAAATAAAAAGATTGATTACAGCACAAAAATTTGCGTTAATATTCTGTGCCTCAAAAATCTATATGACTTTTTGCCCGTCTGAAAAATAAAATATGTACTTACTAAAGAATGTTGACGATATCGACAAATTTTGAACATTTCCCGTCAGTGTCACTCGCATGCCCACGCTTTTAATAATAATCATAATAATATTGCACGACGTTACGGTTACTTGAATCTTGTTAAGGAAAAAAATGTATTGAGCTATTAAGGGGCTGAACATTTGGAAGCATGGAAAAAAATCTCGCAGCGATTGGCAAGAAAAGTGCACGTGTCAAAATCATAATGACGAGGCCTCCTTTTACATACGTATGGTCCCTTCCACCAATACTCGCCTAGTCAAAATCTTTTTGAGTCCGACATTACATACCATTAGTATCTTCCTATAATTGACGAAAACCGATGATACGACATTTTTTAAACTTTTAAAGCTATTAGACGTGTAAAGAAAAAAAATAAAGAAAAATATACATCCGATAATTTTCTTATCATAAATTCGGTTGACCGACGAATTATATAAAACAAAAAAATAGATATCCAAAAATTCAAATCATCGAAACTACTTATCGTACCTATAAAACTATTTTGACCTCGATTTATTTAAAATTTGTTAATAAAAAAAATTCTAAAATAATAGCGATAGATTCAATTCAACAATGATCGTCATCGCCCCTTCGCGCGGAGCCAAATTCTACGATTCCAAAGAACAGAAGGAATAAACAGAAGAATGCAATATGCGTTTCTATCGGAAAATCAATTACTATTGTTATATTTATATTTTTATATTTACACGTGTTTGAAGGAAAATTGATGGAACGGCCCATACATTAAAAAAATATATATATGTGTACATCGCATTTATATACGCGCATACACACGTTATTCAAACCGTTGTACATACTATATAAAACGTGTTTGCTCTTAACTGCCGAATTATGCACCCCCTCTGGCTCATTTTCTCTCGTATTATTTTTTTTTTTATTTTTTTACTTTTTTTTTCATTATTCTTCCCAACACCCAAGAGCGATTTCGTATTACTCCTCCTTTGCGACCAATTGCCGTGCGGTGGAACCCTCGGCTTTCTTTTTTCTTTATTTTTCATTGCATCCAGCATCTCTTAAAAATCGACGCGAGGATAACGACTCACTCTGAAGATGGTTACTCAAAAAACCAGTGGCGAACAACGAGACCCACCTTGTCCTTATTTCTGCAATTATTTCATAAGTTTATTCTCCCGTACGAGAAACCCCGCGGCGAAATAAAATTAATCCAATTTCATTCGGTTCGGCAGTTCTTCCGGAAGACTGAAGAATTTTATAAATATCATCAATTGCCCAATCTTTCAAATAAACAAATATAAGTTTATATGAAAAACCAGAAATACATTTACAAATAACATGTGAATTTTCGTTATTCAATTTTGACACACGGATCATTTGAATTATGGCAAATATTTTTTGCAGTAAATTGAAACAATAATAATATATATATATATATAGAAAGAATCAATCGATTAGAATAATATAAATTTGATAAGTATTTGTTGACTTCATTTTAAAGAATATTTTTTTACAAACGTTGGCGTGTTGTTATTTTGGTAAATCGTCAGAGGGATGAGAATTTGGGTCGAAGAATCAATCGACTACCTTTTTTTTCCCTGAACAACGTTGGTGTATCAGTTTTCTGCCACAAAATGTTCTTCATTGTACGATAGCCTCGAGGATAATTGTTTTTACCGAGAAGATATCCATAATTCAAGGCGCATCCCTGAAGCAACGAGTGGTTTATCGATTTGACCCATCGAGAAAATCTCATGGATCCGTTACATATATATAAATCATACTTATAAATAACTCGTTCATCCACATAATTTTGTTGGATCGTAGAGATATGCATTGAGCAATGTCGATTTGTTGTGTATTATCGGTTATTGTTGAACCAGATCTTTCGTCACGCGGGCAGCTCAACGAGATCTCGTTTACTCTTCTGGTAAGAGCTATCGCACTGACTCTTCCCTCGATGAACGAATTGACTGAACTTTATCGATAATCCTCAACGGGTTTCAGGTTGTTTTAAGCTAAATTTCATGAACGGTAGACGCAATGCTCTGACGAACACAGGTTTATAGAAAAATAAAAACAAAACATATCGCGATTCCAGCCATCTTTTTAAAACGAATTTTATTCTCTATTTTGGCAAAACTAGTAATAATTTTCACAAGATGAGCGAGGGTTTCTTAAATTAATGAACAATTCTTGTAACGCAATTGTTTCTTATTTTATTTACAAAAATTACAATAAATAAGATAAAGGATCGTAAGGTTTTTTTTATTGTTATACTGCAGGTAGGATGACCGTCGTAGAAAAAATCATAGAAAAAAATGGTTTACGGATTAAGTATTTTCAAGCAATTAATGATTGAAGACAGCTTCGCAATCTTCGATGAATAATACTCATCCTCGATTATTATTTGACACTGAGGGAAAATAAAATTGTTTAACGTATTTTTGCTCCGATTTGCTTAATCCGAATGAAACATGTATATTTACATAAAATTGCAATTTATAATCGCATCGCAGGCCCTACACAAATTTAACATTGAATACTGATTTTTCTTGAGTATTTTTGTTAATTAACTTAAATATCGTTGGTTCGATATTTCTTATATTTCGAATCTCGATCGATCAATGCAATATAAGACAGATTCGACAATTTCACAATAATATTTTCTACACAAATGGAAGATTACTTGGATGGCAGGAGATTCAAAGTGATCGTTCACTGTACGAATTCAAAATCGATCGAATAAATTCGGAAGAACTATTACATTATTAATAACTAAGTAAATGACAACGAACGAGACGTTTCTACGTTCAAGCTTCTGACTCTGAATCGCTAATTAAAAAAAAACATCGCAATATGTATATAATATAAACTCCTGCTTAAATTTTAATATCACTTTTCCCTTGACAATGCAAGAAAAAAACATTGAGAAAATTTAGGCTGCCTTGAGCTTCGATATTTGAGCAAGTTTGTTGCACGTTACGACTTTTGGCTTGTCGCAAAATAAGAAGAACGTAATTTTTTTGTACCATCTCGGCTACAATGGTTTTCACCGAATGGAAAATCTGGAAAATATCAGAAGTTGTTTATGTTTCGATATGAATTTAAACGAAACGTCGAAAAAAATACTCGATCACGAACGAGCAATCGACGTTCGAACGAGGGCAGCTAATTACCGGATATCGGGTGATCTCGATTTTTACAAAAAACTTGTTAGTGGCAGACACCTTCGATTGTGCCGGACGTTCTAAGTTATCCCCAGAGATTAGGGTTTGGTTTCTGTAATTTGTTTTGCGGCAGTTTTTGTACCCACGTTAAGTTGAGATCTTTTCGTTGAAAATTTCATCCAACAATTCCCAACCTTCCTAGCTACAATTTTGACTATCTCTCGATTCAACCATCGGGCGCAACCTCAATCTTCTTTCTCGAACAATATACGAGCTGAGCGAAAATCAGTCTCATGGAAAATGACGAATCGTTCATTTTTTTCTTTTATCCGCCATAGTCTGTTGTATAATCAACTTGTTTCTCTCTCTGGTGACTCTCGTCGTGGGCGCCGAATTTTTCATCTCCTGTTGCATTATTCTCGGAGGACTCGCGGTTCTTCCCGATTTCTTGATCAACACCTCGACATCGGCCAATCTTCTTCTCAGACTCTTGTTTTCTCTCTTGTATCTCGCGAGTTCGATATTTCGGTCCAACTTCTCGTGTCCCGAACTACCGGTCTCTTCGGCAATATGTCGAAATATGAGATGAAGTCTCTCCTGCTGTTCGCGCTGTATCTCGACAATTTTTCTGTCCGCTTCCGCTTTCGTCGCTTGTATCGCGTTCGTCAAGCTCTTTATGCGCTTTTCCCCAATCTCTAAGTTTCTCTCGAGCTCGGCATTTTGTATTTCCAAATTTTTCGAGCTCTGCTTCAAATCGATGACTTTCCAAAAATATTTATCGAACAGTGTTCTCATCTCGCCATCCGATAATTTTTCCAACTGGCACAACATTCTCTCGCTCTTTTCGCGTTGTATCTTATTCATCTCGTGATCTTTACGACCACATATCATCTCGTTCTTGTGCTCTATCATTGCATCTATTGCCTCGATCGTTTCGCCACACTCGAGCAATTTTCTCTCCTCGAAAATTGTCAAAGTACGTTCTTTCTGTAATTTCTCGTCCAATTCACATTTTTCCTCTATCAGCGCCTCTCTCGTTCGTCGGAGATTACGAATCTCGTGCCTCAGGGCTTCCTTCTCGTCCGTGTCCGTCATACGCTCGAGATTCATCGATTTCTCTTTGAGTACTTGATCCAAATGAGATATTCTCGCGCTGACTTCGAGCAAATTCTTCTTCTCGTCCTTTTTCGGCATATTTTTCCGGTCCTCTTCATTCCTTGGCTTGTTTTTCTCGTCGTCGCTCTCCGACTGAATTTCCCGCAGTTTCGACGCCGTTAAATTGTATTTAACTTCCAAATCACGAATTTTCTTCTGATCGTCCGCCAATTCGTTCTCCAATTTTATCTTTCTCTCCTCCTCTTTCTTCAATGCTTTTTTCAATTTTTCCATTTGCTTCTTAGACGAGTTCAGCGAACTCTCGAGCTCAAAAACCTTCTTGGCCGAATCGCCGGCTATCTGTTTTATCATCTCGATATCCATCAGTCTCTTCTCGTAATTGATCGCCATGTTTTTGTAGATCTCAATCTCTTTTTTCTGACATGTTTTCTCGTCCAAATTTTTGTACGATGAATTTTCCGCCTGCGCCAACTGTGTACGAGTATTGTAATATTCCTCTTCGAGTTTGTTGCGTTTACGCTGAAATTTTTGCTTTGCGCTCGTACGAACCTCGGAATTTTTTATCATTTCGTCGATGAAACGTTCTTTTATTCTTATCGTACTTTGGAGCTCGGATATTCGCTTGTGAGCCACTTCGAGATCGGTCTGAATCTTCTTCACTTCGCTCTGTTTCGCCTCGTTATTTATCGTCAGTGTCTTTAACGTTTTGAGAGGAATTTCCGTTTTTTTTATATCGATCAACAGATCGGGCGAATCCTTCTTAGTCCGTTCGTTGTGGACGGTGCAAAAGTCCGACTCGCGATTTTCCGAATTTTCGAATATGTCCAAATTACGGTTTTCCAAATTTTCAATATTGCGATTTTGAGGACGAAAATTGAAGGCGAGCACTTCGTTACACATTTCCGAGCCAGGTAGCATTGAATTTCGTCGCGAGTTTGGATTTCTTATCGGTATTGGTTTTACAATCGGAACATAGTCGTTATTATTGTTTACCGTAAGATTCGGCGAAATTATCGTCATATTCTTGTCAAACTCGTGGTTTGTACTATCGATCGTAAGATCCGTTTGGATTTTCAATTTTTTCATCAAATCATCAAGTTTTTCAAGAAAATCAGGATTTTCTGAACTATTCTCTTCTTCCTCTTCCTCCTCATCGTCCTCTTCCGAAATTTCACTTCCTGTGCTCGAAGAATTTGTGCGAAACTTTCGATTTCCTGATTCGTCGGTTTTTTCATCAGTTTCCGTGACCTCCTCTATTATCTCGAGCGATCTACGTGGATTTTCATGAAAATTTTGTAAGCTTCCAGTATCGTCACTGGCGATGCACTCCTCGTACTCTTGTTTGAGACAGAGCCACTCCTCGATCTGATCTTGCTCGTTATGCGGTAATATATTATTCGTCATTAATTTATTGAACAGACCTTCGGCGTTTGCAACAAGCTTCGACCATTGCGAGGCGGCAAATTCAAGACGAAAGAGATCGGCGCTCGAACTTCTCTCGCCGGAAGTCGCAGAAGTCATTGTGTCGTGAGTCTCGTCGCCAGTTTGTTCGCTCTCCGATTCATTGCGATGACGAAAATTCGGCATCTCCTCCGAATAACGAAGGTAATATTGATGATTCTCAAGAATCTGTTGATACAGTCGAGAATCGTAGTGCATCATTGTGATTAATTCTCGTAAAATTAGTTTTTCTGAAAAAACAAAATTAACGCACACAGTTATAAGATATCCGAAAAGTTATGCAGTCAAAAGAATCCTTTGACAGATGTAATTATATAAATAATAAGAGATAACTAACACAAAAGTATTCTTTTAATCAAATATTATGTTGCATTCCGTTGTCCGGCATTTTCCTAAATAGGGTGCAATTTATAATTCACCCTAACCTAGAACTAGGATACTATTCTCAATTCATACTTATGATTGAAAAAGAAAACAAATTTTGTTTGTTGGGGTTGTTTTAAATTTTGTCACAATTACAATATGTGCAATAAATGACCATGTAATAAATAAGAAAAGTGCCAGCGCACAAAATTGTAAGCCACAAAACAAACAAATTGCGACACCAATTTTTATAAGAAATAAAATAAAAGGAAACAATACTAACGCTCAGTAAATCCAATATATTATTTTGTGTAGGTATAACGAGCCCATCTTCGGATGAATTTGTGTATAAAAATTCACGAGTAAGTGGACAATGCTCACACTTATACTGGACCAGTTGGAGAATTTTTAACACGTAGGATCGATGTTTTATTTGACTTTTTAGAAATATATTTGTAATCCAGGACATCCAGGAAATCTGGAATAAATTCACAATTTACGTTTCACACATTCAGCTACTGAATGCTATTAAAGCAAAATACACGAAGAATGTAGGAAACCTAGAAGGTAGACGGCAATTTATAAACGTATCTTCAATGGTGCCTTAGATTTTGAGGTATCCTTGGATGTTAATCACATTGTAAGAACCGATAATGCCGACAGAGGGCTAAAAAGTGTCTACAGAACAGCGAGCGGCCGCTACGAAATTGTAACCAATTTCTAGGTTAAACCGACATCAGTTGACTTCGGGTTGCACTTGAAACGTTATTATTTTTCAAACTTTCATGTTCTGTTGAAGTTGGAGGATTGTTTTGTCTTTCAAATCGCCACAGAATGTCTAAAGATAAGGAACATGATGTACAAGGGCAGTCACAAGACACGAACGAAAATGAACCCAAGTCTGATTCAGGTATTGGAACATTTATTTTTTCATTCGTTACTTTTTTATTTATACATTTGAAGGGCACACAGGAAAAACATGCGATCTCACATTTTTACGTTTTTTTTTTTCGCTAACGCAATAAGTATAAGAAAGAAAAGGGGTTTTTGCATTACGCACCCAAAACAAATATAATTTCTTTATAAATAAATATATTTTTGTTTTATTTCAAGCGTTAATGTACCTTTTTTCAAAGATCAAAGGTTTCATTTAGAAGTTTATCAGTTCATTTTCTTTGTGACAATGCATTTTTCCCCTGTGCCCTTCATTTGGTAATGTCATGTTGAGAAAAATCATTAACAACTATGCTTACAAATGGATTTTATTTCTTCAGCCAGAATAAATGAAAATTAATGCGATGAAAAACGTCTTACGGACGATTTTCATTGAACTTATTTGTGTCGATTTTGTATTTATAGAAAATCGTCGAAAGAAATTAATGGTCGACATAAGGTCGCTGAAGCTGCTTATATCGAATATCGAATGTCGTTTGAGTACCATAAAGTTCAAGCAACTTTCCGACAAAGAAATTCCCATTGCGTCAAATCAGAGTGAAGGATTAAATGATCTCATTGACACCGATGTTGCGATAAGCAACGAGCTCTTCTCGCAGATCGCAATGCATTGCAAACGAAACGACAATGATTCCGTATTTACTTTTCAATCTTTGGTCATCGGGAAGTGGAAAAATTCTCATTGGATTAAATTATGCAATCACAATAATGAATGGCAACTTGGCCGTTGGTTTATGCCAGCATCGGTTAAAGTTCGAGAGATTTTTTCAAAATATCCTATGGATACACCTGTTAATATGAGATTATTCTTGAAAGAGTGCAAATATCAAGTCGAATGTTATAATCGTCGCATGCTGCAGTACCAAGAACTCAAGGTATCGAAAAAAAAACTGAACATTAAACAATTTTGAAGTTGTAATAACTTCTTCTTTGCTACATCGAACAATGCTTATATCCTTTCAGGATTTTATGACCACCGCTGGTTACATCTGCAGTATCGAAACAGACTTTCGCTTTATGATAATAACAATAAGATTGACGAGAGAAATAGATCCATCCGAGACAGTGCCTAAATTAATTTACATCAATCTTTATTACAAAACTAACGAAACAAGACCATCGAAACTGAGCGTCGGCTGTGACTTTGCACAATTATCAGACAGCGAAATCAGCAAACTAGAGCATTACTTCAAAAGTTTTAAAAATCTTGATCTTAAAGTGGCTGCGGAGAAGATTTTAACGTCGGAAGAGAGTATACCGATGTGGAGGAAAATCGATCAGAATGAAGTATTCGGGATCGATGTACGTAATATTGAGATTTTTAAAATGGTTTATAGAACCAGATTTTCTATCATAGTTACATTTGGCTTGAAATAACTTGTTACTAAGTTACCTATAATTGTGGTAATAACTCGTTTACTAAATTCCCTATAATATGACATTATAACAATACCGTCAACGACTCTGTTTCCTGTGAACAGGTGGAATCTGACGAAGATTCCGAAAATAGTTTATCCGAGATATTAGCAGAGATGAACAGAACGGCAAAGACCAGGAAAAAACGTAGAAAAAGAGCAAAGAACACTAAACAGAATAAAAATGAGAACACTTCCGTGGTCGAACACGAGCATCCATCACAAGTTGAAAGTACGAGCGATCACTCGGACGACGAAAGGAAGAAAGTTAAGAAACGTAAAGGAGATACGAACACCGAAAAATCGACGATAACATCAAACGTTTCGAGAAATAAAAACACTCGGAAATCCTTCGTAAAACCTTCGAGCAAAAAAAATGCTCTCCTCAAAGATTCCAACGAGAACATAAAAAACTATCTTTTAAAATCTGCAACGAGCGACAATCGAAGTAAAGTTGGGGAAAAACGTACTCAACTACTCTGCAGTACACCGTTAGCCGGGAAAGCAATTGCGCTATCGAAAATAACAGAGGAAATAAGCGAGATCGGGAGTGAAAGCATGAACGAGCATAATGAGGCTGTCGATAAATCCGAACGTAAAAGTCGGCGCGAAAGTCAAACTCGGCAGTCCTTCGATTCCGATGTATCGGATGAAGAACATAACAGTGAACAAATGGAATTGTTGAAGGATTTGCGAGATGCAAAAAAGAGTTTCGATCTTCGTAAGCAAGTGGCAAAGAAAACGGTCAAAAGACAAATACAAAGTCCAAAAAGAGGAAAAAATAAAATTGCGAAAAAATAATATTTGCTTCTAATATTTATTTGTGTTGAAAGATGAAGGATTTGACAGTAATATATTTATGCGAAAGCATTGATGATGCAAAAATCGCAACTTAACTTTCTATCCTCGTTAATAGTTATTTATTTTCGTTTGTTTGTTATTTTCGTTACAATAAACATTGTTAATTTGCATTTCCGCAACTTTGATCTGTGCCACGAAAATAAGTGTAAACAAACAAATTAGTTTCTAATTATAGCAATATTTGAAATACTCATTCGTGTCTTTGCATAGATCTCCCACGAAATTCAAAAAGCGATATGGATGAAAAAAATGAAGAAATCGCAACTGACTGAGATTATTTTCACCAAATGTATTATTTTTCTCTAAACTCTTCCGTTATAAATAATTTGATAATGAGTTTCTATAATCCGGGGAACAGTTAAAAATATCTTCGGATTTTGTAGGCCAGTAAGAATATTCAAATACTTTCATATATTAGCCTAGCTTTTATATATTTTATAATAAAAAGGGATACAAATAAAAATATGAAATTCGACGGAGCAAGGTCGAGTAATTTTATTTGTTTGTTTTTCAGAAAATGTTTTTTCGAAATACGCGACAAACTTTACAGTTTTTTCAGTGACTTTTTTTTTATTGGTCGTACATAAAATGTATAATCGGTAGCCGGGTTACCGTTTTCGTGACGCACGTGTCAGTTTCATTACGTTTTTACCACGGAGGGTTTACCACTTGTACACAGTGACCGCTACGGTCTTTCACCGTCAAGGTTAAACACGCGCTTTTTCAATAATAAAAAAAAAACGTGTGCAATTCACAAGCGGTAGAAGTGAAACCTCCAGAAAATTAAACTGCGAGAAAATGAGACGCACGCAGTATCAGGAGTTTGATAATTATAGGGTTTAATTATTATAATATTAGTACCAAGTTTCAAAGTTATTTTACATTTTATTATTCAGACTCCATGTTTTCAATTTCAATAAATGATACGAGTGGCTTATGGTAACTAAAGTATAAAATAAATGTTTTGGTTTGGATTTCATCAATATATCTTTCAAATACAGCGTCAATTACTATTTTTCATCTTGTTCTCGATTCAGTGCAACTGCTGCACGTATTTTAATTTAATTTGATGTTGAGGAACTTAATCGAAGGGAGCGCTGTTTCGAATGCAAAATTTTTATCTTATTTTCTTTTTTTCTTTTCTGCCGACACTCATGACGCTTTTCGGCATACATACTTGGAAAATGTTTTATTAAAATGATACAAATATTCACAAAAACGATACACGTGAACAATATACCACGCTGGCCGTGACGCCTTTTCCCCCAAGGCTTCGTAATACAGTAATACGCAGGCGCACACACTCGTACTAACGCACGTACAGGCCCAAAGCAAGTATTAGGCAGTGCACTATAGATACTATATATCACTATACGACGCCTTTTCTTTCGGTTCGCCTCGGCAATACGCAGGCGCACACAACCACACTAATGTACAACGCTTGGCAGACAAGAGTGGGGAGGCTACGAACGACCGCACAAAGAGGAGACGAAGATAATAGGAAATACTGTATATCGGTATTCTATCCCATTCTGTTGCAGGCTAAATCCTATAGATGTATGTTTGTCTCTTTTTAGTATCGCTTTTTCGTGTCATCGAGTTTCAAATGACAACGGTGCTAAAGAAGTTCACTTCAATAATAGATTTGTTGCTTATGAATATATGAATTTTCTAATCGAACGAATCTGCCAAGAAACTTGTGGAAAGAAGATCCTATGAAATAATAAATGAACCGAACAATTCGCAATTATGGGATGGTGCCGAATTTATCAAATTCATATTCTTTTAAATAATAAAGCTAATTTGTGAGATAATATCGTTATTTAACGAGAATTTGTCTATATTGTGAATTTTTTTTATGTAATTGCAGATCAAGATCATTAACATCGATTATTTAAAAAAGACTAAAAATGAAATACGATAAAAGAATGTGTGTTTTACATGTAACAAATTATTTCCTTTTTCTTGACATTTCGGATATGTCTTTAAAGAACTTCCTGTAATTGCTGACAGACGAAATGGTGATTTATAGTGAGATTCTACTACCTTTTGTGTAGGACTTGGATAGTAGAAGAAAAGATATTCTGCAAATAAGTAACTGGAGATTTCAGTCAAGAAAGCGAATTTTTATTTATCTGTCGGATAACTTTAGCTGGAAGATAGCAATCAGGAGGTGTGAAAAAACCGGGCATAAGGCTGAATAACACGAACCAAGTCCTTAATATTACCAAAAACTAAAAAAAAATATCGATTACTGGACGACGGATAAAAAATTTAAATATATACAAAAGGGAGAATCATCTAATTGTAATATAATAATCCATAATTACAAATTATGACTCGAAATCCCGAGATACTTTGTTGCTTTCGGTTTAAAAATGATTTTCTTTTTTGCAAAATGTTTCATTCCAAGAAAATTGAATCGTTGCTTTGTACATTCACTGCACATTATCTATAATACTATAATAGACTGAAAATTGCATCTTCGTTATTTTACATCGTGCTCGCCCGAAAGAAAATCAAGAACGCGATGCATAGCTGACTCAGGTAGAAGCCTGTTGGAAAAAGGAAAAAAGAATACTTTAATGCCTATTTTACTTTTATTTAGTTTCAAAGTTTTATTTATTTTTTAACGTATCGTATACCTATTGATAGTATTGAGCGGAAATAGACATCTGGGAATGGTGTATTCGTTGTAATTGCGTCTAACCGCCCTGATTACTTCTTCCGCCGCGTATTTGGCCGTCACAGCTCGAAATAAATATGGGAACCTATTTTTGAAAATATGTCGGTACAGAAACAAAATATGTATACGCAGTTTTCTTCTAGTCCCTAGATAATTCCCTGGGTTACCATAATTATTTTCTCATTGATGATTCTCATCGTCAGTGCAAATTCACCTTTTCTAGCCGGAGAAAATTTGCGAATTTCAATCAAATAAATTTCTTTCAATTATTATTTTTTCTCAAGTGTCGCCGCAAATTTATTTTCAATGAAAGTTAAACTTTTATCTAATTTTTTTTTTTTTTAAAGAACACCTCTTATACACGTTAATAATTATAAATATAGAAAAACCGCGGTATTAATTAAATTTAATAACGTATTTCCATCAACTTTCTCGGTCTCCTTCAGTCCGGCGCGCGATTTCAAATTACCTCAACGTATAGATAATCACACCTGTATTTAGGATCCTTGGCCAATCCTGTGTCGACGCAGAACGGATAGATTGTTGTGAAATTAATGTTTGGCTTTCCAGGATGGATTCTAAATTCCTCACGAATACCGTCCATCAGTCCTTTCGTTTCAAATGAACAAAAAAATTATATTCTTTAATTGACAAGATAATATTATTATTATTAACAAATATGAAATTATTAATGATTTGCAACAGTTTTTAACGATATTTGAATTGAAAGTAAAATTAAATGGACATTATATTGAGCAAAAAAGCAATTCGTATTTATTTCTTTACCACGAATCGCATATTTCGAGGAACAGTACGCAACTTTTTTCGAAACTCCGTACATGCCGCACATGCTGGACATCGCGACCACGTGGCCCGAACCCTTTTGCAACATGTTTGGCAAAAATGCTTCGATCGTCTTCAGGGACGAAAAAATAATAAATGGCTTCCGGTAATCGTTTGTCATTATTTTTCAATATACTTGACTTGAAAAAACGTACCCAGAAATTCGAGAGTACATTGACACCGAAAGTTTTCTCGACGTCATCGTAATTCTGTTCGAGAAAAGGACCTTGAACGAAAATCGCGGCATTATTCACGAGAATCGTCACTTCCGGTATTTTATTTTTTCTCATCATTCTCACGGCTTCGCGAACGTCGAGTCTGTTCGATACGTCGACTATATAGCCATAAGCCTAGTTTTTTTAATGATATAAAAATGTATAGTTCGTGTTAAAATTTTGTAAAAATTATTGCTCGCTTTTTAAATCTTTTTTCGCTCACTTCTCCTCCTTCCTCGAGTATCGCATTTATCGTCGATCTATTGGCCTCCTCGTCGATGTCCCAGCAAACCACTATACAGCCGAGATTTGCCAATTGAATCGCCAATTCTCTTCCTATACCATGACCCGCACCTGTAATCTGTCCCAAAATCAAGAATAGTCGAATATTTTTAAACAAATATTTTGAAAAAGAATCGTCGACGTTCATTTGACAAATGCTCATGCTAATTTGTTGATAAAATAATTGTTAGTTTTGCAATTATATTTTAACTTTTCGAATTTTGAAATGTTTTGAAATATAAACTGAGAATGTCAAAAACAAAATGAAACAGGTCACTTGAAAATCAGAATAATGAATTTTTTCTTATCTCACCACGACAGTTTCGCCGATGAGATTTTTCATCGAGGGCGGGACTAAAAATCGGAAAAATGCTATAACCATCGTTAGAGAGATCTTGGCCGACAGAAAAGTCAAATCTCGAATCAATTTTGGAAAAGCAAAGGTCTTGACGACGCCTCGTAAACTTCCGAAACTGAAATTTTACAACAAATATTTAAAAAATCTATAAATATTTTGATACAATTCAAACCAAATTTATCCTTAATTTGTATAATTAACGATACCTCGATGTGACGGGAGGAGATTTATGAACCACGTGAGCCTCTGCATCGATCATTTCCTTTGAATTATATTTTTCAATGTTTTTCATGACAACAACAAAATTTGTCAATGCCACTTATCGTCGATTATCGCGAAGGTGGCAGTTCAGGGACGATCGAGATAAATCGATTTTTGCAAAATTTACTTTCTTAGAGTCCGAAGTTACGTTGATTTCCTAAAAAAAAGGTTGGCTGATAGCTAATTTTATAATTCTTATGAGCAGTTTACTAAAGTGATACAAATTATTTAGTTTTTTCAATTAATTATAATTTACATTTTTATTCGTCTTTTTTCTTTCTACAATTAGAAACTACACAATTTCTGCAAATATGGTCAAGATAAATTCCAGTCATTTTCTCTATCCCAGATGGTACGTTACGTCACGAGAAAACAGCTCCAGCATACAATATTTATGCCATGCAATTTCGCATCCAATTTCCTGGTAAGACAAAATTATTTTTTCGTTACGCGTTCTTGCCCTGCGGCGTTTTTACATAAACACGTATGTATATATATATATTTATAAATATACAGGATATCCCATTTTTATTTATCGATGGAAATAAGTCGAGAAAATGAAGTCGTAAGAAAAAAGGTTTTCCGCAAATTGTTTCAAAGGGTATATATGTTGGTAATTTTGAGATTTTTATCTGCCAAGACGTTGAGGTCATCATCGGTTTCTTAAACGAGAACCCATAACGTTTCTTTCGTTACATTTTGAGCGGGATTAAGAAACATACAAAGAAAAAAAGAATTGAAAAGAACCTAAGAAAAGAAAAAAAGAACCTATCATTCTACCCAGCGATGTGGAATTTTACGAGTTAAGAAACTGATACAATTATATAGACGGCAGAAGGTCGTTCATATCAGCACGAGACATTTTATGAAGGAAATGTTTGTCCGAAGCGTACAACACAGAAAACCAGCCCCGCGTCTCTTCGGGAAGTTTCGTCGAAATGTGTCTGCAAATGCCACGGCCAAGAACCAAAATAAAATAATATATATAAGCCAGTTTTATTTGCATAACCTTTTACAAAAGTTTTTTACAATCTCCCGCCATCCTTCTTAACTCTAGCTGCCCCTTCCATCGCATTCTCTCTTCTCCCTCTCCCTCTTCTTACACTCCTCTTCTATTTCTCTGAAGTATACACATACATCCTCATTTATTCTTCCCCCTAACATATTTATTATTTCCCCTCTTATCGCCAAACCATCCACTTCTTCCATCCACCCCTCTGCTGCCTTCCTCGCCTTTTCCGAAACCCTCTCCCAACCTTTCCTGCACGCTATTAGATGATCCAGAGTTTCATTTTTTTCTCCACAAATTCTGCCCATCCAGTCCTTCTCCCCGTTCTTTCCTGCTCTTCCTATGTTTCCACACCTCATTCTCGCCCACACCTCCTTATGCTTTCCCTTCACCCCCTCCTTCGACCAATACCTCCACGGTGCCTCCTCATTCATACATACATGTTTATAGTTCCTATTGTATAAAGATCGGTTTATCTTCTCCCCCTCCTTTCTTAATCCTTTATTTTTCAATCTTTCCAGACCTTCCTTTATTGTTTCCTCTATCTCTCCCCCCTCTTTTCTCTCCCATATTAATTCTATTACGCTTTCAATCCCCATCTCCCGTACCACTTTCATTAAGCCCCTCTCCCAGTTTGACGGACTCCCATTTTGAATCGCTTTAATTTCTTCCCATAGGCACATTCTTGGCCATCTGGTTGCCTCCATCCTCGCCACTTCCTTTACGTATCTCAATGCCCTTTCCCTTATTCTGCACTCGAAAGTAACCACCCCCAGCAGCTTCCTTCTCTATATGTAATCCGGCGTGTTTCTGTCGACTCCCAATTCTAATTTGCAGTACCTGCCCTGTATTTTCTCAAATGCCCCAATTTCTCCCAGTCCCCACACTTCTACTCCATACAATGCCCCTGCTCCTACTAACGTATCCAAAAGATATAACCTTTCCTCCATAATCTCTCTTCCTGCCCTCTTCAATACTCCTCACACCTTATTCATAGCTTTTTGTGTCCTCCCCATCATTTGTTCCCATGCAGTCAGATCGAGTTCTTACACGTGAACCAATACCCCAAATATTTGAACTGTTTCACTACCTCCACCTTTTCCCCCTCAATTGTCCATTCCTCTCCCTTTCTCCTTCGTCTTTTTTACATTTATCTCCATTCTGTTTTCCCTTGCTCAATCCTCCAGGTCTCCTACTATGCTCTTCAGCCCCACCGCCGAATCTGCTACAGCCGCCACATCGTCCGCGTATTTTATTGCAAATATCTTTTCCCTTCCTATTACTATCCCACCCTCATTTTTTCTTACCCACTTATCCTCTAAATCGTCTACATACAAATCAAACAGCACCGCACTCAATGCACATCCCTGTCTCACTTAATAAAATAATACTTGTTTTTTCTTCTAATATTTTCTCGACATATTCTGCAAGATTTAAAAATTATCTTGAAAAACCATGGTGTCAAGTTTTTCAAATCTGTTTTCCATTTGATTCATTATTATTTAGATTCGAACAACTCAAATTGTCCCAAGTACTTAATTCATTTCAATGATTTTATGTTAATTGAATTTTATCAATTATTTGAAAAAATTGAATTTTTTCAAATGATTTAAGTTATTTGGTTTATTCAAATGATCTAACAAATTCAAGTTTTCTGAATTTTTCGAATTATTTTAATTATTCGAATTTTCCATTTGTTTGAATTAATCAAATGATCTCTATATATAAAAAATGAAAGATTGTTTGCTTGTTTGTTTGTCCCGACTGATTGTGTCTCTATACCATTCATCCGATTGCAATAAAAATTTGGCCAGTTGTAGTACACACGCCCGCGAAGATTTCTGAATTAGTAGAATAATTTTATATAAAAAAATAAACGCATACCTACGGGACAAAAAAACATTTATGTATAAGACCTATTCCACGTCAAATTGGACACTTTTGAACCCGACAATTTTTAATTTTTGTTCATAAGAAAAATCTCCCCGCTATGAATCTTGCGTCAATAAACCCAGAATAAATCAAAGTTTCAACACAACATAAAAATAAAAATATTAAAAGTAGGGTTTTTGAGATATTGAGATTTTTCTCTAAAAAAATGAAAAATTTCATAGAATATGACTTGAATATGTATGTATTTTTTTTTTTTAAAGCGCGTTACAAACTAAAAATTTGAATAGAAAACCTCTCAATTAACCAATTTTTGAAAAAGTTATGAGCGTTTGAAAATGTCCGTAAAAGACGTTTTTTCAGAATTCATAAATATTTTTTGGTTGGGTAAAAAAAATTGAAAAAAATCACAAAAATATTTTTTGTGGGGTAGTATAACATATAAAATTTTCAGCAAAATTTAAAATGGTCGGGTTCAAAAGTGGGTTCAAACAACAAACGAATTGATTAACAAAGTTTTCGAAAATATCGTTCATAATTGCAAAAATTGTAAGTGGTTAAGTGAACATAGTATATTAGCAACAAAAACACCGATGTCAATTATATAAATTTCACGATTCACAATAAAATACCGAGAAAAGATAAAACGTACAATTCAATTGATAATTAAATGAATCAAGAAGAAGTTGTTAATTATCCAACTGAATTCTTCACTTGATTTGCCAGGTACACCGCCAGACGTCTTAATTAACATTGAAAATTGGCATGCCTATAATTCTTTAACGAAACATCAATCCACCACGATTTTGCAACGGATTTTAAATGGAAAACTTAACGACGAAGATGTACTACTGCCACTTATCCCAATTATACCAATAGATATGTCATTTGAATTCAAAGGTTTCCAGTGCGAGTCGCATTTGCAATGAACATTAACAAAGCACAGGGATAATCGCTACAAGTGTGTGAACAAATTTGGAAAATCCATGATTCATACATGGATATGTGGCCTGCTTACGCGTAGGAAAACCTTCGGATTAATTCGTGTAGGTACACACCAGACGAAAAAAAAAACAAAAAATATGACGTATCCAAAAGCACTTCGATTAACAAAATAAAAAAAAAAAATTCTTTCATTGACATTCACTGGAAAATAAATTATGGCACAAAAACGGCATTGCAACGCATGTCGGGTACCGCTAGTTTCAAATATTTATTTTATTACCATAATACACATTTTCATCACTCGATTACGAGCACCCGATTTCTTTTTTCAAAATAGACAATCATCTTATCTATTCGATTCGATTAAAGTATTCACATTATTCAAATTGCACGAACGACAAAAATGTCGATCGAAATGAATGACCTTGCTTCGATCGTACCAATATCCGCCGACGATACGTTGATTTCACTTAACGCGACGCACAACGCAGAGCATATTTTATCAACACATAAAATTATGAAATAAAAAAGTTCTAGACAATCCATGAATCTTTTGCGTCGAAGGTAGGTTGATAAGAGTTTACTATTAGCTTGAAATCGGGTATAAATACCGGAGCATGATTTTGCCGGGCAAAACTGTGTCCGAACTACGAACTACGAAGAACGAGTAATAATAACAATATATTTATTTATTTTTTACTTTTTTAAGATTGTTTTCGTATTTTTTTCTTCCTTTTTACTACAAAAATCTTCGCAGAGGTTTGCGTTTGTTTTTCTTTTTTTTTCTAGAAAAAAGAAAAAACAAACTTTTCTTCTCTTTTTTTCTAACAAAAAGTAAAAACACATTTTACTAATTTCAATTCGTTCTTACAGAATATTTCCGAGTAGCGGTATTAAGGGTCTAACAACATGTGGCAATTACTGAAATTCATTATTTTCGCGCTGGTGATCGCGTCGGCCGCCGTAGTAGCTGAAGCACAATCACCGTGCCGTCCACGAGGATCCAAGGTTAGTATACCAGGGCCCACATTCTTTTTCGACACCAATAAAACGTCAATGCCTACATCGATCGCTTACGTAAAAAAACAAAAAAAAAATCAAGAATTGAATTTTGTAGATTTTTACCATTTTTTAAATGAACGAATGAAAAAATCGATAGCACAAATTAGACGAAAGATCCAATATATTTCGTACATTGGAGCTTCTCCCTGGATTACAATATCGTGGCGCTTTTTTTAAATTAAAAATTATTATTTTTTTCACCAATAAATATCTGTGTCTGGAACAGCTTTTTTGAAACTATATCGTTCGACCAACATGATCTTTATTGTTGTTGTCTTATCGTTTAGTGTGGTGACGACGCCTCTGTCTGCTGTCCTCCGTACAAGTGCAATTGGTATGCACAGAAATGCGTGAAATAAGAATTTTCGCACGATCATTGGCTAGGTGCGATCGCGATTTTTCATAGCGAAGAAAAAAATAGCCTTCCAATGTAATTATCGATGTAAAGACAATGCCTCGTAGCATTTGAATGCCTCGATGTATCTACGAATAAAGTTATTGAAAACGAAACAGAAATAAAAGAAATAACATTTTTTTTTGTCGTGTGTTATCGTGTCGAAATATTTTTTATCTCGCTCCTACGTCGTGATTCATCCGACATTACGAAAAAAATGTACAACGAGGTGATGGAATCGGCGACCGACGCACAACAAAAAGTTACTCGTCCGCAAAGAAGAACTTCATAAGTCGCTCAAAATAAAACAATTGTCACAAAAATATCAAAATCTTATGGGACGTTCTCCACTACCTCGAATCCTCGGAATTCCCTCGAACATCGACAAATTATGTGTAATTTTAATAACGATCTTTAAAATTATAAAATTATTTCGAAAAAGAAAGAAAAATAAACAAAAGTTATTGATAAGATCGAACTCAATCTCGAAAATGTAAAAGTGTTTTCGGGCGTCAAAGTTGAGATCGTACATGATGATTTTTCATTCTCGCGATTTAAAAATTGCAAGACGACTGACCGAAGAAACGCGATCGTTTGTTTCGAAAACGAAAGAAGGATCGTTCCCATTTTTCCGCGAGACGACCCTTTGTCGAAAATCCGGTCTGCTGGGTTTTTCACCGTTCGCAACGAAAAGGGTCATCCTTGAACCCGTGGCCTTGGCTTTAGACGACCAACCGGTTGGCTAGCTGGTCGCGTTATTCTTATTGCTTTTTTCATTCGCTTTTACAACGGTGCAGCCTGTGCTACGAAGGATTTTCACTGCACGCGAGCGTCATTAACGGGCGATTATTTTTACCCTCAGCATTTTCAGATTTATGCACGTGTTCGAAGTCAAGGTTTTTCGCGCTCGAATAAGGTCGGTCGAAAAGAGCATCGAACTCGATTGCTATCGAATTTAGCGGGTTCGACGATCGGCCACAAAATCGTGCTAATTTATTTTCATCCTCTTGCGTATCTCAAATATTTGGTTATCGGTCTAATTTAAGATAATTTTTTAACAAACCTAAGAAAGAAAAAGAATTTCTTGTAGGTATGTGACAACAAAATTATTTCCAATGACTAATTAAACAGCGATAATAATAATAATAATAATAATAATAATAATAATAATAATAATAATAATAATAATAGTAATAATAATAACTCACATACCCACGTAATTATTCGGAAATATCAAATGTAGCGACACCGATTTAGAAGACTAATCAGAAGACTCCACTAATCAGCCTTTTTCAACGTTGTATGCGTGAGAATAGTGTGCAAGTGGTTTCCCACTGAAACAAAATTGGTTACTGAAATCTTTGGTTTTCGATCGATCGGTAGATAAAGTTCCAATACACTAAACGTTTAAAAAGCCGCGAAAAAAAGTCATTTGCCACGGCGCGACCGCGTAACACGGAACTGCGTGACCGTTCCACTTTTTTTTATAGCGAAAAGTCCTTTTTGCGTATTTAACCTATTTTATAAGTTTCGGATGGATTAAGATATTTTATGGATTTGTTTTCGCAAGAAAGATGTTTTTTTTATCGTTCCTTGTAAGCTTTTTGTCGAAAACAACGTGATAATCGTAGAGAATATGCTTTTTATGCGTCTACGATTTAACATTGTAAACCCAATGGACCAACCTCCTCCCCCACCCCTCCGCGCCACGGCCAACTATTAGTTTTTTTGTTAATTTCTTCTATAAAGCTGAAATTTATACTGTAAATAAATAGGACATATTTGAACACTCTGTACATTAAATAAACCCTAATAATGATGGTTTTACCAATAGTCGGTCACTATCAAACATATCGTGGTCGGGGCGACGTTGGCGCTCTCTTATTTAGAGTTATTTTCTGAATTTCTAGGCTTCTTGTCTTGAACGACTTTTTTGGAAATCCCTTTTCCGATCAAAAAGGGTTAAACAAAAACAATTACTAGAATTGGAGCTATATCCCCTAACGCATGGAGAAAAATTGAACAATAAAAAAACGAAGAAAAGGAAAGAAGGAAAGCCAATATTTTACTATGAAAAATGTAAAGAGCACAGGCTAAAGAAAAGAAAGAAGAAAAGACACGGAAATGAAAACTAGACAGGCCCTCTAAAATTAGTATGGAAAAAAATAATGAGGTTTGTAAATATAAAAAGTTGCTAACTCGATACGTGTTAGATGTGGAAAATGGGAAGAAGAAATGGTAATAGGGACAGAGGAAAGTGGCTTGAAAAAAATCGGATGTGATACCACTTAAGTGCTACCACTTAAAATGCACTAAATTTATCCTCAATCTTTATGAAGACATAGAAGATTCACCTTTTGCATACCAAAAGTGCAATAGTAATGTAAGTAGGCTATCGGGTCCTGTGACTCTCGTTATTACTTCTGAACGGCTGAGCACTGACAAAATGTTCTTTTTATAATAAATATAGTTTTTTTAAGATTCCGTTTAATATTTTTCGTTTGTGATCGATTTTTCGCCAAAGTGAAAATGAATAATTTTTCACTCGACACTATTTATGTTTTGCCATATACTTTTTGGTTCATACGGCAGTATTTGGAACTTGAGAACTGTGGTAAAAGGCTGACTACTGAGTGTTTTACTCTATATCCAAACTTATGCATCGAAGAGGCCTCATAAACATACAATTACAACCAACACTGCAACACTACACGAACAATACTCAGAGCACATAAAAAATACAGTCCCCTCGATCTACAACAAGAATACAGTGAGGAATATGCCTATCTGCTCACAATAGAACAGAAAAAGGAAAGGCCGGAGAACACCCACTACAGCATCGTCCAGGAGCCCAAACAAAGACAAAGAGCTGTCGTATAAATTGCTCGCAATAATACAACTATTCCCAGAAACAGCAAGATTCATCGAGACAATCCAGGATAGAGTCATAGCCACGAGAGACTATAGAAAAAAAATCAGATACTTAATAAAATAAATGTAACCGAGCCCGTTATAAAATCAGCCTCTAAAAATAAAAATAACCGTTATAAATCGCGAAATTGTATCGTAATAGTAATAATAGTATAAATATTAATTATAATAATAATAATAATGATAATCTGCTACGTAATGATTACGAGGAGAATCAAATTGCAATGACGTCTTCGGGTCCTTACTATGTCCTTGTCCCTATCTACGTCATTCGAGGCGACTGTTCCTCGGCAAAATCATGGTCAAGTTTCAGGTTCTCTCTACATACCCGTCTATCCACATACGGTGCTCTTCGAGTCAGCTGAATCGAGTTGCGGAGATCACTCTTTTTTCTTATCTACAATACGAAAATAACATTAATTAATGATGCTTGTCTAATTATTAATCGGTCAATAATTTGAGAAAAATAACGAAAAACTCGAATTTCAATTTTTCGTTTTAATATTTTTAAACTATTATTCAATAATCTTTCTTCCGTCGTGCCTACATCCATCTACGGATAATTCTAAAAAAAATGTCCCTGCATCAAAAAATTAATCATCTCGCATCTCGTATATTTTTAGCCAAATATTTATTTTTAAACCAAAAAGAATTTTAATTTTAAAAGAAAATTCGTATAATTTGGGTTCAATTATTAGGCTTGTTGACTTTAGATAATTTAGATACGTGATTCGCAAATTCCTGTGTAATTGCGGGTTTATCCGTACGCGTTTGTGTACTTCCCCCCACCCCTCCCGCCACCCCGCTCTGCCACGCTACGATCAACAGTTGGAGAAGCGAGTTTGAGCCGGACGAATCGACACAAGATTCAGTGATCGACCTGACTCACCTCACGACAAGAGGGGCCTAGTCTCGGTGCGGTGCGAGATCACCGCTCAATACGAAATTCGTTCGGTATATTTGAATAAAAAGTATTAAATATTTACCGAATAAATTTCATCCCGCGATTTTCAATTAAATCGACTGATTTGTTTTCAATAATAAATCTAATAATTGTCAGCGCGATTTAATTTTAAAACAAATTTTGTAAAGCATCGATCAAGCCCCGTAAAAAGTGAAAATTTTATTTTACCGATCAGTTTATTTCCGAAAATTGGTGTGAATATTTCTCGAATAACCTTGGAATTTTTGCCTTACGGCCAGTGAGTCGAACAGGGGTGAGTAATTCACGATAAAAATATTGACTCGACAATTATTTTATGTAAGTAAGTTCGGGTTGGTGTAAATGAAAAGAAATTACTCGATTCGTTAAGAATCTAATCCTCTAAATTTATTAATAAATTTCGTGCAGGGTCGAATCTAATTTATCCGAACGAGTGAATTTATTTAATTGTAATAAAATTATGCTAATTTAATTCCGTACCATCGCGATTAACTTTTCCTACATATTTTCGAAATTATTTGTTTTTATTCGTTTGAACGAAAACATATTTGTCCAGCAAAAAAAAAAGAACGCATAATATTCGTGTGACATTTCAAATCATGAATAAGTTTTTAGTGCAAACCAAAAGAAAAACGTAATTTTAAGATGTAAATACGAATGTTTCTTTCTTATATCTTCGAGAGAATAAAAAATCAAGGCTAGCGATATCCGCATAGTCATCGGCCCGTCGGCAATGTTTTGTTGTTCCAAATGACAACACCTTGACACCTGTTACCCGATTATTACATATGTTATTTACTATGAAGTACATTCATTAAAAATCATTAGTTCATTAAATTAAATGTTTGGTATGTATATTGCTCAATTTAAAAAGTCAGTCATCCTTGAAAATATCATAACGATCCGAGCCTACATCGTTCACTCGGAAACATCCCGGATATGGCGCTCACGTTTATCCAAAGCTAATTATATTGAACAAAATCCCTTTCTTTCAACGAACATGTTTTTAAATCTCGTTAATAGGAGCTACTTAGTCATTTTCATTTCCAATGTTTCTGCGTGAATCGCTTTATCACGCGTACTGTATACAAAAATAGCAGAACAATTCAATTCTTTTGTTTTTTATTCCATTTTCTAATGAAATATATTAAATGAAATTTTCTTTGAAGAATTTTGCTTACTCAATTTTTCGGTGATTATGGAAGGAATATTTTATTACTTTATTTTTTGTTATCATTATTTACAGTACAAGTTATTATTTAATTGTACATTGTTATTTTAAAAATATTTAATTACAATGTTATTTTTATTCGAAGAATTTCTTTTATTTATTGTTTTACCATTATATAAAGAATATACAATAGTAGTATAAGTCTTTTATTTCCAATGTATCCCCTTGCGGGTTTTTTACATTCCTCCTTTCTTACAATCTCTCTCTTAAATTATTTAAAGAATATACAATATTATTATTGAATTTTTTATCGTTATTTAAAAAAACTTGTTTTTATTGTTGTTGTTGTCGTTTTTCACTTAATTTTGTCTTTTTATTTGAGACAATTTTTCTACCGATGTTTTTTTTACATTGTGAACAGCATTATTTGATTCTTGGGGTCTATTAATGTGATAATTTAATTGCGATGGGAGCCGAGACAAACGAGCGATGAAAAAGAAAATGTTAATTGGGAGAATCGTTGGGACAAACCGGTAGACCATTTTTTATGCTCGCCAGGTAAACACAGGCTGCTGTCGTCTGGCCGACAATCGCGAGTCTGATGGTATTTATCTAAATTTAAACAACGTACAGTTTTTTTAGCAGTGATAAATTTCGAGAGAGGAAACAATTACTCCAAATAATTTATATGAGAATTCGCATACACGAGATAAGAAGACGAAATAATCATAATAATAATGAATATAATATCAAAATTCCGGCGTGCAAGTTGACGCCCAACATTGTTTGGCCAATTAATGAATTTTAGTTATGCGTTGAGAATATTTCTGAACACTTCCGGTTATTTGTTTCTCGGCCACTCTCTCGCTCAATATTTTTTATCTAATTGTCCAATTAGACATTATCCCGTTCGCGATGCTAAAATTGCGCAAACAAGAAAAGCGTAATTGCCCGTAACGTACGCAATGACAGTGAGAGTGACGCGAGGCATTTTTTTTATTCATTAAATCACATCGGTATCGTATCCTTGACTCTCGACAGCGACGAAGCATGATTCAGGATAAACAGCTTTTTTTATACATTTTTCATTGACGTTACGAGACCCATGCTTATTTCCTTATTGACAATCATTATTATTTAAATTCGTTAAACCATTTCTTACGAAAAGCTTCGAAATTGATTTAAAAAAATCAGTGACGATACTTTAATCGATCTGATCATTTCCCTTAATACATTTTCGTCTTCATTTCAACTATTAATAGATTCAACAATTCGTTTTTCGAACACCCTTCCATTTTTTTCACTTTAATTTAGTTTTCAATTCAGCTTTCGTTTTTTATAATTTAATTTCTTTCTTACATAATGCGTTTATTGCTATTCATTTTTTTTATTTCGTGCCTAGTTAGCTCCGCTGCACCCTGTCGTGCTGTATGATTCTTCGAAGCATTTTTCTCGTCGCATTATTGCACGAGTACCCGTCTATTATCAACGACATTCGTCGATTCCTTTTGCTCGGATTTTTGTTCTTTCGATTCTCGGTTCATTCGGAGTGCGCCGATATATATTTATTTGTCGACATAAGTAGATTTTTTCGTTGTGATTTAAAAAGAAATCCATTGTATCTACAGGAAAATTTTTTGAAATTCAAAGTATGCATTTTACGATCGAAGAAAATTCTGAGAAAACAATATTTCATGACTGTGCGACATTGTGGCTACAAAGATTTCATAAAACTGACTATATTTTCTGATCGGTTTGCTCTTATTATTATGATTATTATTATTATCCTTATTAGTTATGATTTTAACAAAATTTGTTTTAACTATATTTCTTATTAAGGAAAAATTCTTTGCAAAATTTCATGATATTTCAGTTATTTTCTTCTTGATTTTTCCTTCCTCGTTCACTCGTCGTCATACAATGCATTAAGGTACGACACTTCGCTTCTTTGGTTTGGTGAAAGCCAGCCACTCGGACTATTATTTGTATCACTATTTGCGTTTCTATTTCTCGTACTACGGGCCCAGGATGACGGAAATTGTCGAAACCCTCGTATATCCCGGCCTCTCTCCTTTCGGCCGAGTAATTTGTACTGGTTAACATCATTAACGTCTGACCAAATTCAAGGACGAAGATGTAGATGGAGAACCATACGAATGAAAAAAGAATATTCAAAATTTAATCAAATTAAATAGTAGGTCGTAAACAAAAATAATCTCTGCGGCTAATTATAAGTAAAAATAATCATTATTATTATTAGTAAAATTGGTCAAAAGTATCGCGATTATAAATTGCAAACAAGTTTGAAGCCCTCGACGACTATATTTGCGGAAGAGCCTTGATGTATCAAAGTCTAACGACTTTTTTACGTTCCCCATCGTGATCGCCTCGCATTAGAAATGTCTCACCCAATTCAAGGACGAAGATGTAGATGGAGAACGAAAGAATGAAAAAGAATATTTAAAATTTAACCGAATTAAATTCTTACAAGAAAGAAAAAAAGTCTCTGGGTCCGAGTGAAAACGATTATAATTATTCTGAAAAAATTAACTGAAAAAAAGCGTTGAAGCTCTCGATGATGATATTTGCGGAAGAGTCTTCATTTAACAAAATCGATCCACGCTGTTACAATCCCAATCGAGAATGCCTTGAATTTTTCCGGTATTATTATTACCGCTTCAATTATACCATTATTGCCATATGGAGATTTGATTTATGATACTATAAAAACAACAGTGATTAAATCAACCTAACCGTGTCGAAGTTAAACAGCGATTAGTCAGATGAACGACGAGGAAATTCTACAATAAAATACCCAAGGTCCCGAGTCGACGAGCGAAAGTCTGTTGATCGTCGCAAAATGGAGATAAAACCAAAATCGAACGATTTATCAAAATTTTTGACAAACGAAAACAATAATAATGTACCAATTTTCAATTCCCTTTGGACCATAATTTTCCCCATTAAAAAAAAATTATTTAAACTATTCGAAATTATTTTAATAATTTGACCAATATTTCGAGAAAATAAGTAAATAATCGCCCGTCAATTTGGCATGTAAGACTTACGAGCGTGACGTAACAAGCTCGATATGAAAATTCTTACATACTTTATGGACCTCGATGAAAATACTCTCGGAGAAAATAATCAGAGCGTATAGTATAACGACTCGTGTCCGGGGCAATAATTTCGTTAGACGACAATAGGAACTATGAAAATCGATTTGGATTTTTTTCTTCGGTATATCTCGAACTGCAATCACGCAATTATGCCAAACTCGTATGTACCGAGCCCGAGATTTATTATTTTGTAACACAAGTGAATAGGAAAATAAGTGCTGGACGACACAATAAAAAACACAATCGTGTATACAAAACCTAATTAGTTCGTTACGAATTAATTTTAACCATTTAAATTAATAAAATTTCGATGTTGTTGAAAAATTACGATATTATGGGAGAAAAAACTCCGAGGTATTTAACAAATTTCAATAATTCTAAAAAAATATCGATGTTTTTGAAAAAAAACTGTTTTTTTTATATCAAATTTCAATAATCTTGCTTGTTCGTCCAAAGTCGATCGAGTCTGCGGAGCTGAATGAGAAAACGATTGACCTCGGACGCATATTTATATTTATACATAGTTGTTTCCCGTCACGCAATATTTTCGAAAACGTCTTTGAGACGAATGGGGAACACACATGCAGGGTGGCTGGAATCAACCGGTGTATTATGTATCTACTTTTGTCTGCAACTCGTTTCTTTCGATTATGTAAATAACGGGATCGTCGATAATAGCATTTGAAAGAGATCGTGCCGACAGATAA
Source organism: Netelia virgata (assembly GCA_951802705.1). Lineage (NCBI taxonomy): Eukaryota > Metazoa > Arthropoda > Insecta > Hymenoptera > Ichneumonidae > Netelia > Netelia virgata. Next base: position 10,160,064 of record OX637863.1, on the reverse strand, counting down.
AAAAAAAGACAACAACAAAATTAGAAAAAAATATTTTCTATTTTCCTAAAATAATAAAAATCTCGTTATAGAGCGATTTTTAAATCAGTGAAACAATAATAATAACAATAGCGAAATAACGAAATTGGACGAGTGAATATTTTGCGAGCCCTCCTTCCCCCCGGGGGGAACGAATTTATAGACACGCGTTAATTATTCGCGATTGACCCGAAATCTCCGAGGCGTCGTAAAGGTCACCACTTTCACGTTTTTGAGAGCGTTGCTACATAACAGCTTCTACGAACGATATCTACTTGTTCAAAGCCATTATTCCCTGGTCGCGGATTTTTTCAATAAGACATTGACAAAGTCGATAGCTTGGAATATTTTTCATTCGTTCGCAGTGTACAGTGATTCGATTCGGAACCGATAACGATAACGATAACAAACGACGAAGAAATAAAAATCGTATAAAAACAATTGAAAATAAGAAATAGCAACGATATCAATTAAAATATTAATAACGTTGATTATAGTTACGAATCATAATTACAATGTAAATGTGATCGATGTCTATATCGCCGATACTTGGTGCGATGACCGCTTAGCCCATCGCGAAAGGTGGATTGGAATTCTTATAGGAACATTTGACATCGAAAAAGTCGACGAAAAAAAAAAAAATCTAATGAAATTGTCGTCATAATTATTATTGTAATTAGTGGTTCGTCCGTCGATTGTCTGACAAATGCAGTTGCACATCGCTTCGTTACGCGTAGTTAGTGGAAGATCGAGAGCGGAAGCTGTAAATCTTAATAACCCTTTGTTCGTATCAAACGAATTTCTCGAATCTACCGCTAGTATCCATTATATTCGAGGTTAATGTCTCGAACCCTTAGCCAACCTCAACTTTCTATAAACTCAGTCAAATTCCGCAATTAATTAAAAAATTGTGATTTATTAGTTACATAGAAATCGTTTACCTATCGCAACTAAATCGTTAAACACGATGCGCGCTAGCAATAACACCTCGACGCAATGCGTGAGTAATAAACGTCGAGGGCTCAATCGATTAAACGAAATAAATAGTTTTTCTTCAAATCTCAAAATAAAAATTAAATCGAAAGAATTTCAATTTGTATCGACAAAACGATCGAATAATCCCTATGGAGTTAATGAAAAATGATAACAAATATAAATTAATCGGCAACCATATCGACGTTAATATTAAAAATCAATTTTTGTTCTTTATAATTTATATCGAAAGATTCTCAAGATAAAAAAAAACCGCTACGATTGTGAATTGTTGTAAACGAAAGGAACCTTTGAAAAAATGGACTCGAGGAAAAACGATAATCGCATCGTAACCCGATGAATTTTCGAGTCTTCGATCGAGGCCTCGACGTAACGCGAGAATAATTTTGATACGACGCTGCGCTATAAAACTCGTAGGTGGCGGTGAGCTGTTGGCGCGCGCGACTCTTTCGCACTCGCTTTTCTTTTCAAACGCCGGTAGGTATATTCTCTCAGCGAAGCGTGAAACGCACTTTACGAGCGACGGTGTTAAACTGTCTTTTTCTTTTCGCGAGTGCATTTCACCAAGTAAAAGTAATTGCCCGGTGTACGCGGCAACCACCGTTGTACTTAATAATCCATAGCGAATGGATTATTATAATCTTTTGTTTTTCTTTTGTTTTATCTCACTTCTTCATTTTATAATTTTTTTTCACCTTCTTATGCAATCTCTCGCCGAAGTTCTATTGTCGTTGCACGAGTGGCACGCAAGTTGCGCAAATTGATCGCGCTTATGCGAGGATAAGCGCGCAAAACGATGTGAAACGAGACCCATTTTTTTCGTTCGCTTACCACGAGTTTCGAGATAAAACGAAAAATTGATATTTCCTCACGATTCGCTTTACGAACCGAATATAATTAAGCGTTGATCAACTGGAGAGACAAAATACGATTCGTATTTTGTCTGGAATATCGACGTGGTCGATTTCGAATTATAATAAGATCAATAACGACGAAATTCAGTAGGTAATTGAGAATTGAAGGAGTTGATTTATGCGATAAGTCTAGTTGCATTTTTCGTTTTTCATTACAGCCGATAATGGTACCGATCCGAGATGAAATTTTTATCTCGGGACCAAGAGTCGGTAGTCCGTCGTCCATCGTTTGGCTTTATCTACTGGCCGAATTTTTAATCGGCGCTGCTCTTTCCGGTTTATTCGCGACCCTGACATTCGTAAAGTCCGTTTTGCCGAAGCCCCCGAGGGATATCGCCGGTGACGTTGTTTTGGTGAGTCAGCATTTTTCCCATAATTTTATTGCTTCGATTAATTCAAGTTATTCAATTGATTCAATTAATTCAACTTACTCGATTACTTTCACTAATTCCATTAATTACATTTTCTTCATTTATTCAATTCGTTCAGTGCGTTCAATTTATTTAATTTATTGACTTAATTCAATTCAGTCAATTAATTAAATTAATTCAAGTAATAGCGTGTAAATTGTTTCTACGTTTCGAAGACTAAAATATCACGCGAAATACCAAGAATCTGTGCATATTGTATAGTGCGTGCTTTATTCAGGTAACAGGTGTGACCTCGACCTTGGGCAAGTGCTTGGCCGACGAATTCGCACGTAATGGTTGCACGATAATTTGCGTCGACAGCGATTCCGACACATTGAAAGAAATTACGAACCAGATCGTTTCGCGGTATCCCAGTGTTACGGAAATTGGCCCGGAGCATCGAAAAAATGACAGACGAGCGGGAATCACCGAAAGAGCTTGTAGCTATCAGTGCGACGTCGGGGATCGCGACGCGATACGCGGAATCGCAAACAGAATCAAAGACGAGATCGGACCGATCAACGTTCTCGTGACGTGCGCCGGAAAAACTGGACAGGACATTTTCGACACGGTCAATACGACCTTGATGAGTCATTATTGGGTATACCGATTTTATTGACTTTCTTTAATCGACGTTTCCCTTCGACAAGGAAACCAAATTTGCCGCAAAATATTGTTCAACTGTTCAATTTGTTCGTTCTCTTTCGAACTTGTTTCATTCTGTGTATATTTTTATTTCGTTTTGCTGGTTTCCTAAATTTCATTGATTTTTATTTTATCATTTAGTTTGAAAGCAACTTTGCTTGTTTATTTTATTTTCACTGGATGTGCAATGTTTTACTTGTTTTTTGTTTTTTTGTGAATCGTGATCTTTCCGTAATTTTGCGACGTACCAAAAAATCGAATCACGTTTGTTTCATCGAAGTTTGAAAGTTCGGTTTTATTGGTCATCATAGAATTGCCATAGATCAATTATTTGATTATTACCGCAAAATGGCGATAGTGCGAAAAAATATTGGCCTAGACTAAATTTATATTGTTTTATTTTCTTATAAAGCACTCGATTTACCGACGATATTACGAAATCGCCAATAATTATATTTGCACTCGCTTTGTTTGTCCTCTTAGACGGTATTTGCGTTCCTACCGTCGATGCTTCAGCTCGAGCGAGCTCATGTCGTCGGGGTTACACCTACCACGTCCAACGAGGATGCATACGCAGGCTCCAGGGCTGCTATTGCAGGTTGGTAGAAATTTCGATAGAACGATTATTTAGAAATTCAATCAAAGATCTAACTAAATATTTAATAAAAAATTCAATAAACAGTACAACAAAAAATGTACCAAAAATTGTAGGCCAAATTTAATGAAAATTTTGATAAAAAAATGAATTTCAAGGTTGATAGAATAATTAATGCGCATTTAATAACGATCCTGATAAATAATTGAATTGCCTATTTATCCGATTTTGTAATTCATCGCTATATTGGTTTATCGATTTGTTATTGATTTTTTGCGATGGGATTTGGAAAATTGAATGGACCAGGTTCTTCCCAGTTTTTTTTCTCTTGCTGTTAATTGCAATTTCTTAACATTTTTTTCGATCGGATTTTCTATCAGGTCTCATGGAAAGTCTGGGTGAAGAGTACGGTAGTCGTAATAGTCAGCTTAATTTCATCACCGTCGCACCCAAAGCAAATCCGAGGTACGTACGATCGATTTGAATGGATTATAAAATCGTATTATACCAATCCGAATCGAAATCGATCGATATAGATCGATATTAATCGACATACCACGATACAGATCGATATAAATCGACACACATCGATACATATCGATATTAATCGATGTAAATCGACCTATATCAATATCGATCGGCAAAAATCAATGTAATCGATATGTATTGAGTTATACCTTCACGAATTGAAATCATCCTAAAATGGAGGCGTAACAAAAATGAGAATAAAAACAGGAACGCTGCTTTCTCATGATAACAGATTGCTGAGGCAGAGCGAGCAACAGGTTGCCAGAGACGTCGTCCAGGCGGTCAAAAGGAATCAATGCACACTGAATGCCAGTTGGTTCTCGACATTTCTCTATCGAATAAGGTAATCGAGGTAAAAATGTATATACAGGGTGTCCCTTTGATCTCTCCCACCCGAAATAACTCTAATAAAATATTGTTGTGACGTTGATAATTACCGAGTTATTTCAGGCGGCAGAGATAAAAGCGACACCCTGTATAAGTACAAAAATTTTAAACAAAATTAAACAAAAACATTGGAATTAAAAAAATAAAAATTGAATAAACATTAAACGTTAATTAATTGTTTCCAGCTGTGCCATTCATACCGGAATAACGTCCATCAGCCGATGGTTGTACACTCAAGGCTGCGAATATCCATATTGAAAAACGAATAGAGGCCGATAGAACGTGTGCTTGTGTGTCTGTGTGTGAGAGAGAGAGAAAGATAAGACTACTTGGAGACAATATTGGTTTTTTTTTCTATAACATTAGTCGTTAGAATCCTTGTCAATATTGACTTGACGTGTATCGCGTCATTATGTTTAATCGCAACGTCGACAAGGATGAAGACACAGTGAGACGATGCCCGGTGGAGCATAAAAAAATCATCGAATAAAAATGCATTTTGTTGTTTACTTCGTTGAAAGAAAAATATAGTTTCTTTTCCCAACAGTCCTCATTATTTCAAAGATCTTCCCTGTAAAAAATTTCATCCTTTTTCGACTATTCAAAAACGAAATAATCTCATTTTCGCCCTTAAAAAAGTACGTTCGCAAAATTTCATTTAGCGAATGAATCATTTTAATCGCATTCTTTACAAATTCTGAACAAGTCGCAGTAAGCAAAAGATCATGTAAGTACGTACAGTATATATTATGGAAGAAATCGAGTAATGTTTTTATTAATATTTTAGACGTTATTATTATTTGTAATACGATCGACCAAAATATGAGGAAAAATAAATAAGTATAATAATTTTAATCCATATTATTTACGCGAGATATCTCAGTTTGGTTCGTCGGTCATTTTTTGTTGTTTTTTTTTTTTTTGTAGTTGTTTTTATTTATTAAGGATCAAGGAACAGAACGTCGTAATGCCCACTTTCGGAGCGCCCGCTGAACAACAATCTCGCAGTCTCGTAGCTGCCGTTTATCCGGTTGTAAAAGACCCTTTTAATGTCGCCACGTTCGCTGATCCTACGATAAATCGATAAATTCATTTTGTACAATTTTGTCGCCACCGTGCACTCGAGCTCGGTCGCGAAAACACCCTCGGATATCATGAAATCGTGATATCCTTCAGGACTCGTTATGCTCCATTCGGCAATCACGAATGGACCGTATTCGCGCCAATGGCGTGTTATGTGATGCGTCACCTGTCGATAGGAACAAAATCATTAAATTTGTTTTCCTTATATGTTATAATTACCGAGTTAAACGAGTGACAATTTAAGAATCCTGGTTCTCGTAATACGAGGCATCAATAAAATGAATTTATTAGAAAAAATTCATAAAATCGTTATATCCAAAAGGATTTATGAAAATTTAGTTATTAAAATAGATTTATTGCAACGGGAATTACGTAAATTCATTTATTAAAATGTAAATTATGAGAACTGATTATTATATTGAAATTATATGAAATTATTTGAAAATGAAAAGTATATAAATTGCACTAACGAGAGTGCGCAGAGATCTGTGCTCGTCCTCGACGCCCCACAGTATATAGCTAACAGCTCGAAACAAGCAATTTCCATCGCCGTATATCTTATGCACGCGAAACGTGCCCTCCGCGGAGCTTAGACGAGCCGTACCTTTTTTTAATTGTTTTTCAATCGTGAATCAACCAAAAATAACATATAAATATGTAAATATATAAAAAAAATTGCTTATTTTTTATATTTTAGATTATCCTTCTTAATTGTTCTGTTATTTCATGCCTCTCTCGTAGGAAATCGACGAATGATTTTTTCGTTGCTTTCTAGTGCATTTGGTCGCCGCAACACGAGTGGCACCACTGGTAACGCGTCGTGCGTTCGGCAAACGCTTGTGTTTGCCACACGAATTCCTTCTCGAGACAATGTCGATGCTTTCGTTGTCACCGCGATCGTAAATAAGGTTCGTCGAATCACCAAATCGATTATCATTTTCATCGAAACGGGGCTGAATGTTAATCACTAAATTGAAAAGAAAAAAGGATGTTATAGATTGATGGACTTGAAATTGAATTTCAAGTTGAAATTTGAATAGGTTTGTATGAATATAAAAATATGGGTATATTTAATCTCGAGAAAAAATAGACATCGAACCATCGGTGATTTCCTTTTCGTCGTCGAAGATACGAGTCAACGCGCAGGCGCACCAGAAACAGGGCAAACAAATATGCCTCAGAAATACTACGGAGAATCTAACTAGGTTATCCAGGCTGTCACTTATTATGGTTAGAATTACATCGTTTTTCGTTTTAATTTATTTTTCGTAAATACTTCGATCAGTTCTGGAGGATGATCAACATGTTTATTGTATTTAGCCGAAGGCATAAAGCTTTTCATAATTCCCGGATTAATTTAGATATTTCCTTTATCGGTGATGCAAGCATTTTTTTTATAGTTCTCCATACGATTAACACAAATTTCCGAGAGCGAAACTTGTCACCCGAGATCCAAATTTGACGCAATAGAAATTTATTGAAATAAATGAAGGAGATTTAAATTGAAGAAATTGTCAAGCGTTGGAAAAAATGAAAATTTTCACGTTTTTTTCATCTTTTGACTAAAAATGTTCCGAAAAGCGAGACGGAGAATATTGGTAATCTACTGAAAATGTCCAATTCACTGGTGATGTGGTCGCGTACATTTTTCTCGCGACAATTCTTTCACTTCAGATTTATCGTTGTTTTACGCAAAAGAAATAATAAATTGGTCGTCTTTCGATGAATTTACGACGTCATAAACGCATTCAACCTAATTCTTGACGAACGATTGTTCCGGAAATGTTCCGTGTTTCCATGAATCTACGTGTAGTTTCCACGGTGTGCAGTTTGTTTACATTTTAGTTTTATAAATTGGCAGTCGAGTTGGTTTTATCGAGCATAAATTTTGCGTCGAATACTTTTAAGAAAGCCCAATTGAAATTATATCAACTCATGTATATCACGTTTTTTGTATTTTGCTTGATCACATATTTGTTTGTAAATAAAAATTTTAGACGGGTCGATACATTCAAAACGGGCTAGGTTTGGCGCTCTTTATCTGGGATGTTCGAATGTATTACCACATCGATAGCCTCGGTCACCTTCGCTACATACATATACGTCATAGATGGCATAGCGAGCGGATGAACACATTATATATATGTCATAATAGATGTCAGTGTCGGATTGAACACGGATAAACACTTTTGCCATCTTCTGCCGTTCAATGAGAGCGGTGATGTGGCTAAATTATAAATGTTCAACTTTGATCCGTGTGATATAACGTTTCAGGAATCCCAGATCTTACGTATAGTTATCAGCTGATTAGCCCAATTAAATTTACACAATACTTCTATACATCGAACTTGATTAAAAAAAAGAGTAGTTATCATCTTGAGTCAGACACACCTAACCTCCAACGACTAACTATTTATTGTCGGACATCCAATTTTCTTCGGGGTTATCGTCGGGTTATATTATTAAAATAAAAAAATCATTGCGATTCCTGATCGTTCATTCGGTCAGTTCTACTCGTGCAACTAATCACTTTTCAACACGATCTTTCGTAATGTATCGTTGACCTTTGATTAAGCAATATTTAACGTCCGACGTAAACAAAGCATTTCCGTACCCAACTATGTAATAAATTCTGATCGATCCGTCCCAAACATTAGTCACGGTACTAGTTCCAAGCAGAAGCATTCGGGATCTCGTTGCTCACCGGAGTTCGTGAAATTACGCAGATTTATTTTCGTTTTTTTCCATGTCTACGTGACTTATACATTTGTCGAAAAAAATAATTCACTATTGTCGAACGAAATGTCGCTCGACGATGGGTTCGAGAGGCCCTTTGAGGAACTTGAACCACCTCAGTGGGGTGCACTTCGAGAATTATGTCGCGCCAATATGGAATATTTTTCGCCTCATCAGGACGAGAATGGTCTTAGAATAAGCGCAGCGCTCGCTATTCTGTCCGATTATCTCACGGAATTGCGTCCGTTGTATAAAGAGATAGCGAAGATCGCACCTAATTTTGACTTTGACGAATCGACACCAGGCAACGGCTATCGAAGCTTTCTCGTTCTTGTCGATAAATGTATATTGCACTGCGGTACTGTTTGTCGTCAGATTTACATTCAGCATGATTCATTGCTTTTTCGAAAAGCTCATCACACGAGGTAATGAAAAATTTACCCGTAAGTATATACTATTCGATATATGCGTAGCAAAGAAACTTTTTAAAAATTGTTTTCGACCATCTTGTTTCTTAATTTTCTGCAAATCTTTGCATGAGTTGAAAGTATTTAAAAAGAAGATTAAAAAATCACCCGAGTCGTATAATTTTATGCAGATTTATTTAAATATCACAGGGAAATTGAGTCATGCTCTCAGGTACTAGTTTCTTTATGCACATGTTTGCATCATTTAAAAACTCTGTACGTCTGGAGCAAGGAAACAAGCGATGGACGGCCATCGTTGTTCATAACAGACGGTCACAGTCCTCAGGAATTACTGAACAAAGCTGAAAATATAAATCAGTATTGTTTTTATGGTAGATCCTTAGGATTTCAGGTATTTAATAATATGTAAATATTGTAAAAGATTTGATCGCTAATTTTGTTATTCATTTTTATAATAGTTATTTTCTTTTTCCAGTTCTGTGATAGCTTGAGAAATACACTTAAGGGTCTTAACGTGTGTATGGCATCGTTCAGCGAGGCTTATTTCACAAATGGCACCGTACTGGGAAGATGTACGAATTCTGTGAAATATTTTATCGATCCGGAGGCAAGAGCTCGTCGGCTCGTCAATATATCGCAAAGGGCTGATATATATTTTTGCAAAGCTTTTTGGCGTCTAAATGAATCCAGTAAGGCTTGTTTCAAAATTATTTGGTTTTTTAGTTACCGATCGCGAATACTCGATTTTTTTTTCATATAACATTCATGGGTGGCCAACGTACATGGCACGTATCCTTTAATGAAGCGGAAAATAGAATCTGGCCTCGAAATATCATGAATCTTTTTCTCTTTCTTCAGATCTAGTACAAATGATTCCTGCAATGGTGCTACCGGCTTTAGCAATAAATCAAGTGATTTCCGTACCACCCGAAGAACTTAATCTTCCCACAATAAGCGGTACAACAGTAAACATACCGATACCTTCTAGCCATATTGGTAAAAAACCTATCCACGTTAAATTATTGAGTGCAAAGCGTCGAATTGGAATGGTAAGATTAATTTTAAAAAGCCCTGCAAATTACAAGTTTGCAAGTTGCTTCTTCATTATTTTCCTACATCCATGAGCACAAACATTTGAAAGTTATAACATTATTGCTACTACAGGTCGGATCAGCTAGAGTCGCTGGTGAATTACTCGGCCCCTCGGAACACCTGGTGATTCATTGTCACGGTGGAGGTTTCGTCGCACAAAGCTCCAAATCTCACGAGGTTTATTTGCGACAATGGGCAGTAAAGCTCAATGTACCGATCTTGAGTATCGATTACAGTCTCGCTCCCGAGGCCCCGTTTCCTCGTGCATTAGAGGAAATTTTATACGCTTATGGCTGGGCTCTCAAACATGCTACATCGTTGCTCGGCACCACAGCTGCAAAAGTCATTTTTATCGGTAAAATAAAAAATTAAAATGAGTTCATGCAAGGCTCCTAATATTTTCGTAAAAAAAGCTTTTCGGCATGTTCTCAAAACTAAAAAATGTGAAGGGCAATGGATACTTTTTAGGATAAGAAGCACATTGATTGTAAATTATTATTTTTCCGATCATTACACAACAACAGGTGATTCAGCTGGGGCGAATTTACTATTGGCAACCACGATACGATGCCTCGAAATGGATATTAAAAAACCTGATGGTATATTCATGGCTTATACGCCATTTTGGGTTGAATTCATACCATCGCCTTCGCGATTACTTTGCCTTACCGATCCTCTTTTGCCCTTTGGCTTTATGATGAGATGTTTAAAAGCCTATGCATCGACAGACCCGCACAAAAACCAAAGGTGAATATTTGGGATTGAACGCGCGAGTTGGAAAGTTGTAGTAAATTAATGGAAAAAAATCAATTATTAACGTAGGGAAAAAGAGAACGATCTAGAAGCCCCCATGGAATCTGAAACCGAGTCGTTCGCCGAAGTCAGTGAAAGTGATCTTATAGCACTCGCACTGAGTCCTAACGGAGACGAAACGAACGAACATCGATTGGGTTCGATGGCTTCGGATTTAACGTTAAATTCTGTGAGTCTAGTCGACGCTGATGGCATTCCAGGTTCGTAAAAATTAATTTACCAACTCGTTCAAGCGCTTCGAGTAATTTTTATGTCGAATATTAATGTTCTACCAGGTAACGAGGTTCCTAAAGAAACTATGTCCCAAGAGTACATAAGGAAATTTATAGACATGTACAAAAATGTGGGTTTTGGTTCTACCGCACCATCCACTAGCGGAGACCCCATGAGAGAGTGCAATAGCTCGGAAGGTGAAAAATCGTGGTCACTTTTCGGATGGTCTGTCGGTGGTTCGGAAAGCAGAGAATTGAAAGAATTCGACATGGAAGAGGCTAAAAGCCCTTCGGACGAATTCGTGTTCAGTGTTCCCAGAGATCCACTGTTGAGTCCTTACCTCGCCTCCGATAGCATACTCAGTTGTATGCCTCCCATTAAGATCGTCGTAAGTGTCATTGTTCGTCCTTAATTTTCTTACATCCTTTTTAAAATGCTTTATAAATGTTCGATTCTTCAAAATCTGCCATCAAAATTGTTGCCGATTTTTTTCAAATATCCTTTCAATCTTTCTCGTAATCTGTTTTGCGCCAAACGTATCAAATTTTAGTTATATAACGTAGCCTCCCGGAATTGTATTTTGAACATTCGTATTTAGAAAATTTTCAATGTACGCAATTTTTGTAATTAGAGTATGGAACTGGATCCATGCCTGGATGACTGTGTAATGTTTGCTCGAAAGCTCAAAGCACTGGGAAATAATGTGTCACTGGATATATTATCAGGATTGCCACACGGATTTCTCAATCTCTGCATGGTAAATATATTTATAGATATAATAATTTTTCTCAACATTTTATGATATTTTGACTCAATATTAATCAAAGTGGGAACATAATTTTTGTTTTTATCCCGTATATTTTAAGTAAGCGATGTAACGTCTGTTGAAGGTATCGAAAGAGGCGAACGACGGTGCGGAATTTTGCGTGAAGAGAATACAAGAGTTGGTCGATCTTGTATAAATCTTCAAATTCGAGTTTTCCGAACTTCGTTGCATTCCAATTGCCTATTATGGTGTAATGCCAAAGAAAAAAGCAGCCAGAAAGGCTAATCGTATGCCAATTATTTCGTGTTTCAAGCCTAAAAGAATATGGGACCGTTATATCTCCATCCAAAGATGCAATATAGTCATCAATGGTGTAACACCTCATGTAATTATTCGTAGTCACATCTGCGGGTCAGATTCTCCATTTTTTTTGAGGGTACATAAACGAGACTATTTTGGCCTTTTTAAAAATATTTCTCGATAATAGTCAAAATAATAAGAAATAAAATCTAGTCTATTCTATACATGAAGGAGAACAGTATTTGTAACAGCTGGTTGTTGTGAGTTGCCCTGGTAACTTGGCGCGTTTTTATATATTTTGTAATCACATTTCTTAATCTTTTTGTTCGAACGCAAATCGATCTGCCTGATATTATTCGTTGTTGAATGATTAATCGATATCTTTTGTTAATTCTCATTAACAATTTTCGTAAACAAGAAAAATCACTTACTGTTATGTTGACCGCCGTATAAGCTTGATGGTTCTTCTTCAATATGAATTTAATTCTTTCGTGTACGTCACGATGATTTTATCATGTTTAATGCAATTTTCGTCGATCTGAAGAATACAGTCGACGAGTTGAAACGTGGGCTTTGGTTAGATCATAATAGTCGTGGGAAAACAAAATTCTATACTTTGTAAACGCATAATTGATAAAAAACGTGTTATATATTCGAATCCGTCAATAAGTCGTGAACTTGGTTCGATTAGCCCATAGATTCGTAACTGTATTGCGCACTAATTCACGTAAATATTTATCCGTACAATAAGAAATTCGCCTATCGTATTGTTAAAGTCGTACCTGCAAATACGGATTAACAGTCCAAACAGTCATGTATTGAAATCGACGCTTTATTCGATGAGTATTGTAATAAGTGTATTCGCTATAAAAGTATATATATATGATGTACCGTAGGTGCTCGACAAATATTCTACGTTAAATTGGATGAAATTCGTTGCTCTCAAAAACAATGAGATACGCCATACAGGTGTATCAAAATATGAGCTGTGCTGCAATACGATATATTACGAATCCCGGATGTAAATATCAGATTTGTTACTTATATTCGTTGGCCTTGCGTGGTTAACAAAGACAATATTTCTGAATCGATCTTTAAATGCTTTTATTAAAAAAACATTTTCATCGGTTTTCACCGTGAATGAATTATTGATGCACAATGAATAAAAAAAATAAAAAATGAATTTACTTGATAATAAAGCATAAGTGTATGTTCTCAATTTTGCATCGAGTCTCACGAAATTTACAAACACCCATTAATACTGAATATTCATAACGCACTAACGAATACTTAGTAATAGAACAAATAATGGTAAATATGCATAATCATATATACTCACCAATACTCAGAACTACTCACATTCACAAATGCTCAATAATCCTTAATAAAACGTAGGGATACTTACAACGAATGACTATAACCAATGCCCAACGAAAAGTGAGAACGGGGATCCTCCGACAAAAAGCTGAATGGTGAAATAATAATTGATTGAAGAACTGGTCGTAGATGTACGAGGTACGTTTTATTATTGACAATTTGTACAGCAGGTAGCAGAGAGAAGTCGTAGTAGAATGGTAGATGAAGAAGAAGAAGAAGAAGGAGAAGAAGAAGTAGAGGAAGAAGAAGAAAAATGATGAGAGAATGGAGTAGTCTATTTATTGTGTGTTTGCTTGATGATTCGTATTTCCCTGTGAGCGTAGAGTTTTTTGTAGAACATGTGCGTCCGCCGGCTCAATACGTTTGTAATAATGTTCCTTTGTCTCAACAACTTCGAAACCAAATTTCTTATAAAAGTCAATGGCACCTTCATTACTAACTTGTACATGTCTGAAAGAAAATGTTCTACTGTAAATTTTGTATACTCCAATACATCGATCTCCCATACAAATAGATCGAACAGTATAGCTTCTTTTCTTCTTAATCACGGTGAATCGCAAATAAAAACCAAGCAGAATTTTTTTTAGACACTGAATTTTACTCAAGAGCAAAATTTCCCGAATGAAAAATTACTATTTTCAAACTCCACGGGTTTTCGATGACGGGTAAGTTATTATCTTTTGTAAGCCCACCAAATAAATAATTCCATCGGCGGTCAAATTTGTTAAATCGATGGTCCTTAATATTTCCCAAAGTTTTCTATTTAGAATGAAGAATAAAGCAACTCACAGAAATATGGAGTCGAAGTTCCCGTCCCGCTTCACAAAATTTAATACATGTTGCACCATGACAGTGCCGATACCGAGTCTTCGGTACGGATATAGACACCCCAACGTCATTATGTACAATCGTCGAGAATTTTCAGACGTGTCAACTCGACAACACACGGCACCAACCTAAAATAGGGGTTTCTTCTTTAGATAAAACTATACCCGTGAAAATTAAATTATGAAAAAGATACGAAATGCAAAGTACCACTATGTCGTTATAGTAAGCCAATTTAGCAAGTTCGCCAGCTTCCAGAACGTCCTTATAAAATTTCTCATTGTAAGAAACTGGGAAGACAACTTGATTCAGCAACTTGAGCTGCTTTATGTTGTGCGGCGTTACTTCGCCAAGTTCAATTTTCGACCTGTGTCAAAAATAAAATTTTCAAATTCATAACCAAAATAACACAAAATATTTAAAATACCATAGGTATATATATTCAGGGTTAAAGAGAATTAGAGGATCGAGACGAAATTCGCCCACTTTCTTCCGCGAGGATGAAGCGAAAGAATATTTTGTAATAGGTTGGTAAAAATTGAGTTGCCGCGGTTAGACGTAACGATGAGTTATGCATGCGCGATCAGAAGATTTTTTAACACAAACGAATCGGACGAAAATTACGATTAATCACATGATTCAACGACGAAAACTTGATCCAGCAAAAATATGAATGATAAAATGTGTCTGTACGTGGTAGATATACGACACCTAACCTAAAAAATTGGCAACACTCACCTCATATTACAGCAATTTTGGGTAAATGGCGGTCGTGAAGAATATTATGTCTATCGCGCAACAACAATAACGTATCTAATGATGGATATTAATAGTTAACATTAAACGTTCGCGATTTGTAACCGCCGTTTTAAAGGATAATATTTTTTCGTCTGCATTCGGCGCGTTTAATGTGACGTCACAAGATCAGCAGCAGAGGGCTGCTGCTAAAGCCGAATGGCCAGGAAGCACCCAGATAGCGATTTTATTTTTCTACATCATTTTATGGCGGATCCACAATGAAACGTTCCTAGAATCTGGGACAAGTGGTTATGGATTATACGGGACGCGAGTGTCACCCAACAGCCTCCGAAATAGCAAGAATTACGGTATGATGAGATAAAGTGAGAATTGGAGAGTAGACGATTGACGAAAATAGTGTTGACCGGAACTGGGAAAGAGACTGGATACGTTTGATGAATCAAGGGCCTCCTTGAGCTCACAGTTAATACCCTCGGTCGATTCTTACTACCGACCGGTGTTTTATCGATGGCCAGTTCTTAGGGTTCTTAGTGACAGTTCATTTTGTTAGTCGACACGTTGTTGGCCCACGCACTTATAGACTTTCAAAATTTACGTCAGTGCACGCACGAACATACCATACGTGTCGCGGGCACTTTAATCATCGGTACTCTAGCCAACATAAGATAAAACAGAAATATCTATTTGAGTAATCTTTTTATAGCGCGTGCAAATTCTATAAGCTTTTAAAAGTGCCAAAACGATCGCTTTGATCGTACGGCTGAATAGTCCAGGAAAGATAGTTCCAAAAATAGGGTCATAAAATATAAATGTTAATAATTGATTTTTCAATTAGAATATGTTAGGGGTTGGTTCATAAGTGTAAATCCAAGTTTGCGTCTTTGATCGCAAAGCGGAGCGTTAGCCGCTATCTTTAAAAACGCGTTTTTGCAAATATCTTGTAAAAGGTGCGTCGTATGAGAAAAATGATATAAACCTTTTTTTATCAAATTATATTTTCTATAACTGTTATGTGATTTTTTTTCTAGAGTTAATATTTTTTGTGATATAGTCAGTTGGCAAAAAATAATGATAATCAAACTTGTAGAGCATAAAATTATCTACAAATTTTGTATAAAACTTTTCCTATAAAATTAATAGTTAATGAGATATAGTGTGGTAAATGTTGCCATCACGTACGCGTAATCAGTGATGAGTGGTAATGTTGTTTCAAGCATTCCAAGAAAAGTAGAAACAATAACTTTTATTATGAAAGGATAACAATACTTACAAAATTAGTTCATTCATGAGAATGACAAATAGTGATGACCGCGAAATTTGTTATTGAGAACAAATAAAAAAACAATAATTAGTCAACAATAAAAATTATTATGTCAAAAAGGAATAAGGAGAAAAGACCGGATAATAAAAACTTTTTAAGAAATCATTTGAAAATGAAATGAACATTTACTCATACATTGAAAATACATTCTTCTTCGCGTTATTTCAGTCGTAATGTATGAATTTAAATAAAAACAGAATAAAGACAGGATAATAAATCAATTTAAAAGATGAAGGATTAAGTTATACAATTTTCAATTATTTTGAACCGGAAGAACGATTTTCAAAGCGTTGAAAGCGCCTTTCTTCTGTCTTCGTGTAATTTATAAAGCAAACGAATCTCCGAACAATTCATCTTGCAATTCGTCTTCTTCGATCTCGTATAATGTAGGCGGTCCGTTATTGCACCTTTAATCGTTCCAATTTAAACAAATAATCGAACAGTTTAAGCTACTTTTTCAGCATCCATCGGCAGCCCCGCAATTCTTTTTGCATTTACAAGACATTACTTGGCAAATATGGTGGCACGAGAGCTTTTTTTATTGTTAGAGGGGATTAGAGATTCGTAGCCCCCTTTCAACCTCATTTTTCCGGGTTATGGTGAAATCCCAGCCAACTTATTATATATGTGATGTTAGAATGCATATAAGGACGCAACGTGTTGCGATATACATACATTTTTCGAGACCTATCGCGCCTTTCATCCCTGTGGTATGCGTGTTGGTTCAGAATTCAGCGCGCTGCATCTCATTAACTATACATTCTATGGAAAACCGTTTCAAATACAATTTTTAGAGAATTTTATGCTTTAAAAGTTTCGTTATTACTATTTTTTTTGGCACCTCCAACCATTGCCAAGATATGTGGCAAAAACGACAATCGAAATTTTTCAACTGACTATATCTCGAAAAATATTAACTATACAGACAAAAAAGTTTTCAATGAATGTTCTATAAAAAAGGTTTATATCATTTTCATCGTACGACGCACCGTTCGTCAGATAGGGTAAGGTTGCTTAAGTCATACCACCGCCTAAGTCGTACCCCGGCAATATATCAGCTGATACTTATATATTGCGCCATTTAGTGTCGTTGACGTGAATTGTTTAGTCGAGTGAGCAAACGTAAACAAGTGGGATGGACGGCCGGCTTCGCGAAACAGAAATAATTAAAAAGTAAGCTTTGTAAGCAGTATTCATTAAAATGTTGTACTCATTTGTAAGCTTTTTATGGCAGGAATGTGATCTTTGCTCTTTTTTCCTTGTTAACATCTATTTGTAGTGTTTATCAGGCAATCGTTTAGGCATACTCAAACATTAGAACTTTTTTAGATTATGTCAATCGTTTTAGTTTGAAACTTAGAAGATCCCGTTGTTTACTCGTACCGGTACAAACTCCGTCTTCCTTATTATGGCAGTTTTCCGAATTTATCGGTCCAGTTTTCCCCACAAATTTAGGATTCAAATCCGGCGATTGTGGACGTGGGTGCACAACATTAGCACATGTATACGTTGAATATTCGTAAAAAATTCGTACGTTGTGCCTCGGATCGTTGTGTTGATTAAATTTTAAGCCTTCCCCAATGCCCATTTCAGTAGCACTTTTATTAAATTGTTTTCTAAAATGGTTGGGTATTTACACTTATCCTGAATACCCTCTATAAATATTAATTGACTCACTCCGTACGACGAAATACACCCCATATGATTACCAAATCGTACCAGTAATGGATTTCTCTCTTCTTCTCGTTTCCGCCAAACTCTTACTCTTCCATCACCAGAATAAATATCAAATTTGCTTTCGTCAGCAAAAATTACGTTATTTCACCACTGATTTTCATTGATAATATAGTTTTTTGCAAAGTCTAATCTCTTAATGTACGGCTTCTTCCTGGCTATCCGTCTGTTATAGCCTTCTTCTCGCAACACTTTTCGCACATTTTCTGGGTGTACGAGTAAAGTAATACGTTCTTCTTGAAGCATCGTCACCAACTTTGGTGCACTTGTCTTCGGTTCTTTTTATTTTCTATTATGATATCACGTCGATCACGGATATTTCAAACTCGTGGGCGACCACTTTCACGGACGAAATCGATTCTATTTCTTATTACTTTTTATTACGTCCGCTACAGTACTTTTACTAATTTTTAACAGATTTGCAATTTCACGATAAGATTTTCCCTTGTGCCATGGAAAATGACTAATTGTCATATTTTAAACGAAATATTTCAGCTTTTATAACCAATTCCTCAAACAGTTTGCACCGAAGCTTGTGAATATTCGATCATTCACATTCTTCACAAGCCACTTAAAAGTAATGTTTACGAAAATTGTGCTGGTACTCTAATTCAACGACCATTGTATATGTTTACTAGCAGTATAACGATGTCCGGATATTTTTGTAACCTACAAATTCACCATTTCTTTGAATCTCTCGCATTATTTAAACAATCGTACGTACGAAATCATTATTTTTTCCGTACATGTAACTTGAATCGTACGTTCTAATATGCCATACCACAATTTTAAGGTTCTTTGAACTTTTGGATGTCATCATGTTGACATAGAGAACAGAAAGAGCAACCTATACTGGGCCGCGTTCAGAAATGTTACTCACGGGTAAAGGTAAGGTAACGTCACGTGATTAGATCCATTAGATCTACCAGTTTCAGTGCCCGTCAGTGCCAGTTTTCGGTCTTTCTGAACGCGTTTGGGTAAACTTTACCTTTTACCCGCAACGTTTCTGAACGCACCCCTAGTGTCCGAATATTTTTGTGACCGACCGTAGCTACGCTAGCGAGGCCAATTCATGTTGATATCATAAAAATATGATTAGTTCGCCGTTTGGCCGCTCAGGCATTGCAGCGTCGCTGCAACATTTGATGTTTAAAATTATAATCGAGTGTTGCAGGTCTACGTCAATCTACCAGTTCATCTCTAATAGAACCATGTGGCTGTGTTTATTTTCTGAAAGATAGACCTTATTTTTGGTTATGTTAGCGAACACGTCGTTTCCCATTGCACAATCTATAGAAACAATAGCAAAGTCAGTTAAGAAATAAAGAATCGTTCGCAAATTCTATTACATGTGCTCAAGTTCTAATACATTGCCGAACAAAATCAATTTTTTGTGGCCTAGAGCAGGTATCGTTTTGGTTATGTCGCACTACTATGATAGCGATCATAGCGATTAAATCAGTTGTTGATGTTATAATTTATCGGGAATTTTGATACAAATAGATTTATATGTACATTTTCTTTTATAATCTTCATTCAAAACCCATTAAAAATAAAATATATTTAAAAACAAACAATGGAAAGTAACGAAGTTCGAGATGAAAATATAAGTGCACTCATGGACACTACAAACAACATTAATATAACTTCCACGAAGGTCCAAGATCCCATTATGGACGAAAATTCCTCCTACCAAGAATCAGAACTTAAAACTGAAACAAATATTGAACTTTGTAAACTAAGCAATGTTGAGGATTGCGAACCCAAAAACTTGATGGCTCTGAAAAGTCCTGTGACGATCGAAAATGACATTTTCAATAAATATGTGCTAACACGTGAGACGAACCATGAAGAATCTGTTCTCAATGTTACAAATCGGAAAGAAATTCAAACTTGTTACACAGAGAACGATGTAAGCGAAAGTTTACAAAATATCACAGAAATAGAAAAAACGTTACGGAACAAAAAAGAAGTTTCCAACCAAGAGTCATTGAAATTCTCAGAGCTACAGTTGTCGATAGCACATGAAAATGATTTGGCAAAATCTGGGAGTAACGATAAGACTATGAACCAAGATGCGACTATGCGGGAATTAAAAATTGAAGAAACAACGAGGAACCATGAGAACCAAAATGAAACTATGCTCGAAGACGAACAGCAAAGAGACGAGAAACACTTTGAACGATCGAAAGAAAACATAGATAGCATAACTGCGGAAGACATTATTGATTCGGTAAATTCTAAATCTGTAAAAAAACCGGAAACTCCAAAAACAATCACATCTTTGGCTTCCATAG
Source organism: Netelia virgata (assembly GCA_951802705.1). Taxonomy (NCBI): domain Eukaryota; kingdom Metazoa; phylum Arthropoda; class Insecta; order Hymenoptera; family Ichneumonidae; genus Netelia; species Netelia virgata. The sequence goes on along the minus strand of OX637863.1, from coordinate 10,139,830 downwards.
CTACGGCTTACGAAAATTCGGACTCGGAAGACGATGAGCCAGTGGACGCCAATGAAAAGCAGAGTAACCCAAAAGATACGCACGAAATGGAAGTACAGATAACGAAAGAATATAGAAGCAACCCACCTGTTGCAACATCCGATGAGGAAACCGATAGCGACGATTCGAGCGACGATGCCATTAGTTTGTCGGTCAAGATTGAAAGCGACGACAGCGACGACAGTACAAAGAAAATCACAAATTGCAAAAAAAAGTTTGTATATCGGATTTTAATCGAAAATATTACAAGAAATGGTAGTTTAATGAAAAATGCAATTGAATGCTATAAAATGTTACAAAATTAGAGTATTGTATTACAAAAATATTTTAAAACGCCAATTCCCCAAGTTTCTAAAATTTTTGTTTACCCCGACGATACGAACAATTGTCTTATTTTTTGTCTGTTGTAAATACAAGAAACAGATACAAAGCATCTCAGGAAAAGGAGCTAAAGGGTGAATTTGACGATTTACCACCGATAGAAGAATTGAAAATATCCGTACCCGAGGTTCTTTGCGATCCACTGGGCGAGGTAAATATCAATTTTTGTCTCGCTTCCAAGGAAGACAATCTTACTCGTAGAACTTCAGATGCTTATCGAGATGTATCAGAATGTACGAAGCTATCATGTTGTTTTTACCAATCATCTTTTGTCTTCAGGTTGGTTGGATGGTCGAGCAAATGGTCGTTGTGCGACCAAAGCCCGGCAAGCCAACGTTGAATCTCGACACAATTTTGTTCGTTGAACGAGGAAAAAGAGTTCTCGGTCGCATATTCGATGTATTCGGACAAGTTTCGGAGCCGCATTATTGCGTCCGTTTCAATAGTTCCGAGCACATCCAAGCGTCCGACATAAAAGTCGGTATGATCGTGTACTTTTGTCCAAACACAGAATACACGTCCGTCGTATTTCTCCAAGATTTACTGAAGTACGTACTCGTTTAATATTTTCCTAATTATACATTTTTCATTCGAGTTTCGATTTATCGTCCAAGTTTTCAGGATGAAAGCTACGGATGAATTGGGTGACGATGAACATCCCGAATTTTCCGACGACGAGGAAGAGAGGGCCTATTACGCGGCTCTGAAGCAGAAGCAGAAGAACGATAAAACGAAAGGGAATGTTGAAGTCCCGCACAAGCGTCAGCGAACCGGTGAGAAATCCTGTAAAATCCTCACATTCCCATTTACCATTTTATTCGTAAACTTAAACGCATTAGTTCCCAATCATCATACGTTTAATACAACTTAATATTGTATTCAGACGGCCAAGATCCCGGCTGGAAATCAAATCATCCGTGGAGCACCGGCAGGAAGCAACAGCAGAATAAAAAACCAAGCAAAATGTACGAAACACCAGACTGGTCGAGTGGCCCGCAACCGAGTGGATGTCATCCGTCCAACACGTGGCAATATCCATCCTCGTATCCGAATAGCCCGTGGCCCAGTCACGAGACTTATCAAGGCAACGGTTGGCCAGCGACTTGTCCTCAAAACGCATACGGCTATAACGACCAATTTACCAATCGCCATCAGCAAGGAGCATCGCGTCCTTTTTTCCGACCACCGCACGCTTTTCAGCCTAGAACAGATGCCTACATGCACAATGCACCTTATTCGTCTCAATCGAATCCTCCTAGATATCCCGTCATGAATTTCTCGTGGCAATCGCAAACGCCGCGACCTCCTGGCATATCGTGGCCCCTACCTCCACCTCCACCTCCCCCACCTGGGATTTGAAATAAATTTTCATCTGTAACATCTAACCTGATAATTCGCCCGGCTATATATACATATATATATATAGATTTATTTACGATTATTTATCATCAATGATAAATTTCATAATAAATTACTTTTAATTATGGACAACAAATTTAGCATAATTAATTCTTAGCGATCGTTTGGAATGGCGCCTTTCCTTCTGCACATGATTCTGTTCCATCGAGCTTTGTAATTGAGCGTTCGATCAATTAATATAACGTACGACGTGGAGTACGTACGATAGGGACAGTGAAAAAATTGGAATAGAACGAAATGCCTGAGAGGAAATGGCACAGTTATCTTTCGTCGCTCATAGGAATCATTCGTGTCATGAGTAGATCCGAACTTTTAAGCCAACGGGTCTGATTTTCTCAGATAAGCGTGCTCTTTGTACTTCAGCATTGCAGATTCGTCCAAACTCTTGTCAGCGATGGAAATGTCATTCTTTATTTCCTTTATCAGTTCCTCTGTAACAAAAAACAAAATCGGAAAATATATGGTCAAAAATCGTTAAGCGATCAACGGGTATTGAATGATAATTCAATTTGGAAAAAGACTCACCGACTGACGTAAAATCGCTTTCCGGTCGAATGAAACCTGTGACGATTATCCGCAGTTCTTTACCATGAAGAGGAACCGGGAATTTGTGAAGTATGTGAGTTTCCTAAATCATTAATTACGACTCTATAAAAATTTTGCTCTCTTATGCGTCTTTCTTCCTTCGCATAGATTTACACGCTGTATATAACTTTTCGATGAATTCGAAAAAAGTTATTTTTTTCGTCGTATTCTCAGATTTTATGTCGGAAATTCAATTTTACATTCGCAAAGGTATTTGTAATGTTCTTACCATAGATTTTTTATCATTTTTGTAAAAAGGATTCCATCCTATGCTCATAACCATTTTATAAACTTCACCGTCGATCGAGGACCACCCGTAATAGATACCAGTTGGAAAATCGTCCGGCAAATCGTCAACAACATTTTCCGGAAAATTGGCTGTCGATAAGTAAATTTAATTCAACTTTGTATAAAACAAATTGTGAAATAAAAATCGTTAATAATTAATTCGATCGATTATAAAATCGATTAAAAAATCGACACGCAGGCGTGCTCGCAAGCTCGCAAATGTCAAATGACACGTATCCTCGGTATTCACTTATGCAACTTATCGCTTAACCATCGTGACGTCACACCCACGTCGATCGTATAAAAGAACAATTTCATTCATCGTAGCTTAATTGGACAATCGTCAAAATTTATCTTTGCACGTAAGGTATTATTGTTATTATATTTGAAATAGTAATATTTGTATACCTGTCGGTATTCCAAGAGCGTCGGAACCTCTGCCGAAGCCTTTGACTATTGGACCAGCTGCGAAGTAAGGCAACGCTGATGTGCTTGCCATTGTGCGCAAGCGTTTAACGCTTCCAAACGCTCTGTCTCTCTCTCAGCGTGTATCTCGTTTTAACACTATCACCCACCGGACCCGGCGTACACGGGTATATAATGGTTGTCACGAAGTGAAAAGTAAGAGTTTTATCTTATCGTAAGCATTAATAGAAGAAAATAAAGTAGATAAAAATTTACCATTTAATAATGTAACGGTAAAACTAATTACGCGCGTTAATAAACCGCACAACCATACATTCGAGCAGAATTCTCGCGTTTTAATATTTTTCTCCGTATCCTGATATACCGACCTGGTATTTTCCTTCGTGTGTATTGCGTATCGGCTGCTCGGCCATGGACCTTGAAACATAACGTTACAATGCTTCAAGGAAATCGTCACCAAGGAAACTTCTAATCTTATTGGAACTTTGTTATCACGCCAACAAAAATGATTTATGAATGATTCAAGCGTGTATACACGGGGCGTTTCGAGTTAATTCGTTCAGCTCGGGCTTTTGACACATTTAGTTATAAAGACAGCGTACGTAGGGCAAAGTGCTGAGAACAAAGCACCTCGTATTTCGCATACTCGAAGAACAATATGCACTTCACGTGCGCGGAACGTCCTTTGTACTTGAAGTACCGCGCATCTTTATTATAAATATTTTTACTTTTCAGGATTTTTTTCGAATATTCTGAAATAATTTGGACAATTGATATGACATATAACATTATTTTTACAGCTATTACTACAGTGAACTAATAATGATTTGTCTATATTTATTTTCTCGTTGAGAAAGCTTCGTAGATGGAAGAAGATTACGGAGAAATTTTTAATGTTCCAATTTGTACCTATCTTGCCATTTTCCACACAGTTCAATTAAGATAAACCTATTTATCGACTGTCATCGAAACACTGAACGGTCTCGAACAAGATTCTATCTCATTAAATCCGTATAATCTGTATCCAAGTGCATATGTCGCTACATTTCTTTTCTAATCTCATGTTTCAGACTTTTCAATCTATATTGATTACTTTGCCACTTTCTTAGTACTTCTTTCGAATAACATAAGGAAAAACACCCTATTCGACTGAAAATCTATATCTGGTGATCTTTGCCGCGCTTATTTCAAATTAACTACCAAAATATCGAAATTCCAGATGGCGGAAACAACATGGATGAATCTCGGAACGAAAGCTATTCGAGTGTTAATTTAAATCCTGTAGTAATCGAAGTCGTTGTTTTCAAATGTATAAGATCAACATTTTCAAATTCCGAGTGACGAAACCGATTGTGCTCGATCAAATTCCGAAGCGATGATTAGATTCTAACATGATTTTACAAATAATCGAAATTCAAAGTATAAATTCCGTGATTTGAATAATTGCCAAAATTCTCCAAATTCCTTATAGCTATATAATAAACCACACGTGTCGTTTCACGAGAAATAACAAATTATATATAGGTATCTCGACAAAATTTTGGGAATCATGACATTGTAAGGTTATGCCCGTCCAAAATTCCCAGTCAGATACATACGCAAGTTTGTCTCAACTTTCATTCTATTTCTCTGGTATACTTACTATACCATTTGGCTTTAACCAAAGTTTATTGGATTTCGTGGATACTTTTAGAAGGTAGCGACGTTCTTCCGTTGACACGAACGAAACGGCTGTAATGATAGACGTCGGACGTGTAGTGGGCAGGAGAGGAGGGGGCGATGTTGGAGAATGGGGAAGGGTCGTAGATCTAGAGGGGTCCGGGATTGACGTCATTCGATGACGTCAAGCAGTAGCGTGCCAACTTGCGTTAGACCCTCTCTCGCCCCGCCACGACCCACGGCCGATCAACCGCCGCTCGCCATCTTTTTATATTCCATCTCCCTCTGACTCAAGCGATGAGCGATGAGAGCGCCACGTGCACTTCTGTCGATCGGAGGTTACGGGGCTTCTCGGTTACAACGATAAAAAAATGTATAACCTTTGTGTGACCTTGGGACGTTTGCGAGAGTGATACAAATGGAAAAAAGGAACAAATTCGTCGCCCGAGTAAAAGGGGTGGATGTTTCTAAAGAAAAGAGAGCGATTCTGGCGATGGCGCAGGGCAAGGGGGGGGGGGGGGTATTGAATCGAACAGTCTATGAATAATTTTCATTATACCGTGCCTAGGTTGGACGACCTTCAATTGATTTGGTTATGATCACAAACGTCAATATTGTAGGTTTATTATAGTTTCGTCTGCCGATATATTCGAATATAATCTTTAATCGCTAAATATGTACTTTTTTAATTGTGACGAGAGATAGCTCGGAATTGGTCGAATGTGTAGTTTTAACGGCAGATTCTAAAAATACTATGCATTTTGATTTTATTGAATCACTTCAATCGAGTAATAATGCAGTTTTAATGGATGATAATGAATTTATCAAAATGCATAGCATCGTGTTCTTACGATGAATGAGATGTTTTTTTTATTAATACGGAGGTTCGAGTATGGTAAACATCGGTGCGGCCATTAGACCGTTACAGATCGAGCTTCGTTCAAGTATCAGCACGCAGTAGCAAAACGCAATTCGAAAATTCCTCTACATCGCTCAATCGACCGAGAAGAACCGTGACACAGCGACTTTTTGCCACAAATCTGCGTTGGTTAATCTATATTCGTTGCTAATCGGTTGCCTCGTGCCGGCGAACGTACGAAACGCGTTATCCCAGCGATCAGAACGTCTCGTGCGTCAACATAACCTCAAAAACGTTCAGGCTCATTTTTCTCGGACTTGGCACGATGTAATTAAAAACTAGACAGTGAGATAGTGTGCGTCATTGATCGATACGGATATACCACGCGATTCGTGTTGGTCCATTATTTATCAAGCCGTCTTTAAGAAAAAGAAAAAAACAAAACTAGAAAATTGGACTCTATCTTTCTTCAACTCGCGCAGGTTTAACCTCTACGTGTCAGACAGTGCGCACGTGTTTCGTCAAAGTAAAACTGCTAATCGACCTATACGCATATACATTTTAATCAAGACACGGCGTTGCCTCTAATGGGACCATCATTTTACAACGGCAAATAGAACAGCTGTTTCTAATGTACATTATTAAAATAAAGGTTCAGTTCTAATAATAGGCGCCATAAAAACACAGTGACACGTATATCAAGCCGGAATAGTCGTACACGTGAAGACGTGATGATTTACAAATGGCTAATAATAACAATAATAATAATAAATGAAAAGGAATTATTTTTTGGATGAATATCGAGGTAGGCTGATTTCTTCCTCGAGTCTGTGCCAATATCTTGCCGATGAGGTCGGTAACGTGATCTCTTGTACTTAGCGGACTCAACGAGACATTGTTAACGATCAACATATCGCAATACACCTTGATATATACGTCATACTCCCACGGAAATTTGATCTTATCCACTTTCATAGCGTATAATTATAACGCACGTTGGCACATAGATACACGTTCATAGATATATAATATAAGGATATAGGCTGTCTCGGCGTGTGGACCGATTCGAGACTCAAGCCCAAAATATAACATCGAAGATAGACATTTGACGGTACGATTACGATTCTGGACGATGGAACTTTTGGTGGTCGATGTATAAGTATCCAAAAGTCTCGACAGGTTACCGACGATCCTTAGGGAGGCGGTGTTTGCACGAGAGATATCGAGAAGCGACCGAATCGAAGCTTTCGTGCTCTGGGGAGTTCATATGGTCACGGGGCAAACAGATTGGGGGTGAGCCATCTTTTTTTTTGCATTTCATCGTTGCGGACGTTCTCGCCCGTGTCGAGATCGATTTCGACGGTCTGACTCGTTCGAGCGATATAGGGCTCCAGCTTTTCGAGGTTATGGACGAGGCGGCCATCTTGTTCATCATCGAAGATCGGCGCTCGCAGCGTTACGTCCGATTTCCATACTTACCGGAATAATTTCTCGCCGCTCTTACCGGAATAATGTTCGATAAATATAAAATACCCAAATACTTATCGATTATTTGTCGATTATTGTAATATTTTTGTACATCGTTCCAAGACTCGTTACAATTATCGATCATTGACAAATTACCGACGGACGATAAGAAAATTCTCTACTTCGATTATTTCATGAGGAAAGTTACAAAAATCACTGGGAAAAAAACTGCATCCGAGGTTTGTACAATGATTAGCGGCTTCGATGTCGTGTAAGAACCGAGAAAATTAAAGCTTCGAAGTCTGGCCTCGAATCTGTGCCAGAAAGAGAGAGGGAGCGAGAGAGAGATATCGAGCGCTTACCTACCATACCCTTTAACGTTTCGTACGTACATCGGGGAGCCCTGACGTCAATTGCCCGAACAGATAATACATGACGAACCAGCTGACGCGAACAGCTTTGCTCATAATCGAGTATCTGTCATCTCGATGCGTTCAGATGAATCTTACGAGCGTATCACAGTGGCAGCCGTGACGAGTGACGCAGGGACAGTAAGAGAGAGAGAGAGAGTGAGGGAGGGAGAGAGAGAGAGAGAGAGAGAGAGAGAGAGAGAGAGAGAGAGAGAGAGAGAGAGAGAGAGAGAGGAAGATCTGTAAATTACACGGACAAGCCGTATTGAATATCAGGGACCTAAAATCAATGCATCGAACAAAACTTGGTCACGAAAAAAAAACGGATAAATCGGCTTTTCTCGTTTTTCTCGAAATCGTCAAAATTCCATAACGTTTGAAGCGTTCTGTAAATAATCGCGAAGAGGCATCGTCGTACATGTGCTAGACGGAGGTTTCACTTGTGCAAATAGTTGAGAGCGCCTTTTCTCGAAAGTTTCACCGATCGCGATCGCTTATCGACTTTGTTGTTGTAAATATCCGTAATAACTTAAAAAAAATTCGCGGTACGACGAGAAAAAAAAAATGTTCGTCGTTTCGTTGAAATTACAAGATTTTAGTCAATATTTTTCAATAATTTTTTATCGTCGATTTAAAAAATATAGTCAACGTTATTAAAATGGTTAGTACAAAGACGGCTACTTTAAAAATCGTCGTTTCTTTTTGCCAAATCACGAGACGAAACAAATTTTCAAAAAATCGGTTAACAAAATTTCGAAGGAGCGACGATCGCCTCGTTATTTTCTCATCCCTCTCGGGAACATCTCGCGTATTCTCGACGCGTCGAATCCGTCCTTCGACAAATTAACATCACTTTGCGCTAAATTTACGATTTTTTTTGACTCGCTCGATGTTATTCTCGACGAAAAAATTAGTCGCATCGCGTCGAGCGTGTAAAATTCGATTATTTTTCAGAAAAAAAAGAAGTAGAAGTAAAGAAAATAATAATAAATCGTCAATTTTTCTCTCGCGTCGGTGCTCGATCGCCGAATGTGTTGTGTCATCACGCACCGAGCGTGCAACCGGGATTACGTCAATTTGTCCGCTTGTCATTCCCGATATCGTTTTCCAATACCATCTCGTTGCACAACGAAGACGAACGCGATATTTTTCTTCTCTTATATATCTTTTCATCTTTTTTTTCTTTTTTTTTTCTTTTTTCGACGAAGCTATAAACAAAGCACGTACGTGGTTCGTACCGCCTACATTTCCACGTCCTCCCAACGAGCGAGGTAAAAAGGCTCTCGAGACGCGATGGCGAGGCCGCCGGCGAATTAACGATGAGTACGGTCAAATGGCGCGTCTGCAGTCGTCCGACAATTACGCGTCTCGGAACAAAAAAATCTTTACACCATTTGTGTTTCACCCTCAAGGTTAGTCGAGACGCCCAGACGTTCTACGAAACGTTTGTTCGACGATTTTCTTGTTTCCGGGCGTTTGAATATTTTCGAGACAAGAAAAATCGCGTTTTTTCTTTGTTTTCTTTCCGGGCTGAGAAAATATTATGCTTTAAAAAGTTAGAATTACTTCGGAATGTTAAAAAAAATACCATATTTAATGAATCGTTATTTCAAGCATCATTTACAATCCGCTTAATGATGCAAAATTTCTCCAGGGGTGAGAAGATCCTTAAAATTGGAGTCGTACGGAAGTACAAGAGTTTTCGAGTTTTTTCATTTGAGTAAAATGAAAATCCTGCACGATTCGAGACGGGCTGGTCAGTGCGAAAATTCCCTAGGCGCAAGTGTTACTATTAAAATCATTCGTATAGGAAATTTTTGTATCGTAATATCGAGAATTTTTAAAGTCATAGACAGACAAAAAGCTTTCGAGGTTTCTTAATATTAAGAAAGCCAAAATTCAAAACGATTTTTAAGACAAATTGGCTAGTGCGAAATTTCCGTAGGGTGAGATAAACCCGATAATCGTCTTATAAGGAATTTCGTTGATCAAGGTCATAATAATACAGGGAGATTTAAAATATCATAGAGATATATAAAAATATAAAATTTTCAATTAACGCAAAGTCAAGATACCTCTTGAATGAAATTTTTCAATCGAAATTCGTTGTAAACATTTTTCAATGCCACGGGGTGTTTCTGCATTGTCCAGGTACTTACGAGTCACGGAAAAACCAGTTTTCCAGTGTCTCGATTCGGTCAGTGTCGTTGAATTACTTATTTCACTTACGTCTATACGCGTATATACATATATATATATATATATATATATATATATATATATATATATATATATATATATATATATATTTCTATTATATACATATATATTTGTATTATTATATATATATCGGGTACACGTACATGCGCGACCACATAACTTTCGTTCGTGGAGAACGTTGACGTCAATTGTCGCGGAGATAACGCGCGCGTGGTCTCTGCCTCTCGTCTCGTCTTCGCCAGATCACCGGGTGTTACATAGTCGGTCGAGGGTGTACGGAGGGTGCGGAGGGTGATAATGCCGGAGTGAGATAGAGAATAGAACGAAATAGACGAGGAAGAAAGAGAGACGATGTTACCGTCGGCTCTCGTAACGGACTGTGGCAAGATCCACACAGAAATAATACGTAAGCATATCCTGTACGTGCATTTTATCGGCGCGCTTTAAAATACCGTACACAACCGTTGTAACAATTTGCTTTTAGCGGGCTCGATCAAACCGTTAATTAATGCGCGGTTGATTAAATTTAGAATGTTTTCGAGGGTCGTGGCTTAATTTTTCATCGAGGAATCGTTTTCTAATTTTTTAGAAAAAAAAACGTGACGTTTTTTAATTTTTTTCTTTTTCTTTTATATATATAACGGCGTTTCTTTCGTCGAGAGGAAAATCTTTTTTTCGGGGCTGCTCTCTCGGGTGCTGATTCGAAGGAATATCAGTTTTTTTCTATTTTGTTACTTTTTCTTTAGTTAGGGACGCTACCGCCAGTGGCGCTGACGACGTATGCGCCACTCACGCCGTACGGCGGTCCCGCGCCACCTGACGGTGGCGTCTGTAACCAGTGTAGTGACGTTCGGGAAACGAAGGAACCCGACTCGAAGAGAACATTCTGAGGCTTTTATACACGGAATTTGTTCATTAGCTGAATAAAAGAACGGATTCATTCATTCGTCGAAACGTAATTTTCAAATGATTTTTGACGGAAACGTGGATAATTTTGAGCGAAAACAATAAATAAAATTGCAAGAAATTTACCGTGGCCGATCGAACGACCAAGTCTCGAACGTTTTCTTGGCTTAAAAATTTGGTCAATCTTAGCGGAAAAAAAGAAATCTCGCATCGATCGACTAATTTCAAGTTTCATATTAATTCGTGTAATACGTAGAGGAACAACAAAAATCGAGGTTTTTCTCTGAAAGCCTATCATTTAAGAAACTTGGAAATCTCTCGGTACGCGACTCCCGGGGTACGGTTAGAAAAAGCTTAAGAAATTGACGCCTCACCGGGAGTCGAGGTGCTCCCGCGTGAGTCGCCCGTGAGGGAGTGGGGGCGGCGGTCGAGGAGTAGAAGGGGAAATATAGAGTCGAACAGACGGGTGGTGGGGTTATCTACGAGTGAAAAAATCCACTTGGACGAGATGGAGGGGGAAATGGTTAAAGCCGCGAGAGTGGTGGCGTCGGCGTCGGCCGACGTCGTTGGGACGTAGCCCAGGGTTGAGGGTAGCAACATGGCCGACGGTTTAGTCGGTATCGAACCGTCGTGGAAGCGAGTTATCGTCATGACGACTGACGCAAAGAGGATATTCGAATTCTCGTGAATGCGAGAAGGGGGCGAGATAGACATCTTTGTGCGTTGTGCGAAGCGGCTTCACCGATGGCAACGACGCTACTCGCCGGTTTTCTTACACCATCTCCCGGTGAGAAAGCTCGAGATAAAAGAAATAAAAAAAATTTCGACGAGATGGAATTCGTATGAAATCCTTACGATTCAAGATTTTTTCGTTTCGTTTCAACGTCATTTCGTAAACGAATACGCGCGAGACAGACTTTTTATTGGAAAACTTCGATCGGTGGCTCGTCGAGATATTTTCCTCGGAGAGCTTTTTCTTTCTAATGGCAGTGCAACCTCGAAAAACGTTTATTCAGTGATTTTCATTATTTTAATCCGAACAAAATGTGTTTTTATTAAATATCGGATTTTAATTATTCATCGACAATTCCCACCCTCGATAACGATCTCTCGGTCGGAAAATTCGACGACAGCTGTAAAAACTCGTGCGAGCAAAGACGAAAGAGAACAATATTCTCGTAATATTCTCGAAAACGTTTGAAAATATTTCAATAAATTTGTACAAATATTTACACGCTTACGAACGATAAAAATATTTGCCTGTTTACAAAAATCCAAGCACCGTAATATTTTTTACTCCTTAAATTCTCCAGCGAAAGTACATGAAAAGTATTCTACAATATTGATAAAACATTAACAACAATTTCCTGAAACGTACGCACGAAGGAATTGAAAAAAAATGAACAAAAATTACGAGTCGAAATTGACAAATTCCCGTTCGGATTTTGTTTCGCACCTTCGCGTCACGATGCCGGGTTTTCCCTTTTTGCAGAATTTCTCGAACGACTTTTCCGTCTTGTCGAAGTGACATTCGAACGAACGTACTTTTATTTTCATTTAGTTTTCGTTGTTCCATCGTATTTTCTTTAGCCTAGGACAAAACGAACCAAACAGACACGTACGACGAAAAAAATCGATTCGATCCTCGGCTTAGAATTGTAAATCTCTTCGTCGGAGATTCCGTGACGTCACGAAGAGCTCGTACACACGAACCACGCTATTGTATACTTGTTGCAGCGTTCCGGGCTGCCGTTCGACCGCCACGATTGCGAGTGAAAAATCACGGTGCCCGGAACCCTAGCGATTTCTCTCGCTTCCAACAATAACAAAAAGCCCTTTTTTACCCTTCGACAAAATTTGACAGCCTATGACGCGCGAATTTTAACTCGCGTTACGAACGATCAAAGTTTCGTTCGTGTCAGATCGCGAATAATAAACCGAGTGAATTTCCTCCGGAAAAATTATACGAATTGGCCAATAAAAAAAATAAAAACTATAACGAAAAATGAAATGAGAAATTGAAAAAAAGTGTAAATAATAATAGTTATAAATTCTATTCGATTCGATGATTTAAAGAAGAAATTGTGGGAACAAGCTGAAATCATAACAAAGCATAAAATGCAACGGGGATGCAGAGGGGCCTCGAGGAATGTGTCGAGAAAATAACGTTAACGAGCTGCGGGAAAAAAATTCATTGCGATTGGACGATAAAAATCGAGAACTAGTAAATTCGAGGAACTTCTCGGTCGCGTCATTAATTCTCTCGTGACGGTATCGTCGAGAGAACGACGTCGGTGAGATTTTGTTCTTCTATCATTCTTTTTTCTCGAATGAAAAATGCACTCGCCGAGGTCCTTTGCCTTTTATCGACCGGTGGGCGAGAGCGATGACGCGCGGGCTTACCCGGTACTGAAAACAATTGCCGGGAGTACGAAACGCCTTGAGCAAAAATCGCCGAGTTTTTCGAGGAGCGCACGTAGACGAATGGACGTGCGTCGAAGGATTAGGAAGAGAGAAAAAAGAAAGAAACGAGTTCGTTGGTCAAAATCGAGCGGGATGAAAAAAACGGCGATGAGAATTTTATAACGGGGTCGGGACGAACGAGCCTCGCGCGTAACAATTTCTCGCCCCCGTAGAGTACGGTGGCGATCGTTTATCGTCTCGTGCATCAACGAGCAATAAAACGAACGATGATTCTATTTTCATCGATGAAAAAAGGAAAACATATTTTTTTTCTAAGTATAAAAATTGTATTTTATTTATTAAAGTTTTAACTCGATTTAACATCGAAGTAAATAATTTAATTGATTTATTTTTTATAATAAATAAAAAATTAGAACGTTTTGAATTAATAAATCAATTAATAAATAAACAAAGCAATTAATAAATCAATAAATTAATTAAACACAGATTTGATAAGACGATGAATAGTTTTGATTTTTAATTATAAAATAAATATCGCGAAATTGAGGAAAGATTGAGATTTGTGATATGTTTTCTTTCTTTCGGTCTTCGATCGACGATGGTAGGTGCCGCGAAAGTACGTCAGTTCCGTCGGAGTGTGAAAACGGTATCTACGATACGAGCGGGGCCACGAGAGAGCGAGCCCGAGCGAGTGGAAAAAGGCCTGATATTCCCCGATCTGCGTAAGCAGTGACGCACGCGGACGTTCCCTCGTTTTATTTTTCGTATATTTCCTTCTTTTTTTGTTTTCCGTTTTATTTAAATACGTGCATTAAAATTGGTCGCTATTAGACTAAAAATAAAGTCGGTACTGAGTGAAATGAGAATCCCACCGATTTATGCTTTTCTAAAATAAAACGCTATCTCGACGACCTCTTCGTGACATTGGTGGTCTTTACTGTCGTCTGCTCGACCGCGTTTTTTTCATCTTTTTTTTTCTCTGTCTCTCTCTCTCTCTCTCTCCCTCTCTCTGTCTCGTACCCTCTCGAATACATCGTTCGGGCCCGTCGGCGAATATTAAAAATTATTGCAACCGTCTTATGTCGATATTTCAATTATTGTTTTTTCGACGATTTATTAGAATAATCGTTATCGACTAAATTCTTATCAGCGTCGTTATTTCAACTTTTCGATGTGCTTTCAGATCGTTATGAGACAAACTGTGAAGGTCAATTGAGGGTCACGGATTAGAATATTGAAAAAAAGAGGCGCGAGGTGGGAAGGAAGAATAAGAAAACGTTGGATAAACAAGACATCGAGTTAATCTCGATTTATATGACAAAAATGGATGCCGGTACTGGTCAGGGTAGCAAAAAACAGATCCGCGTTGGTTTTTACGATATCGAGGGAACGATCGGCAAAGGAAACTTCGCGGTCGTCAAGCTGGCCAGACATCGAATCACGAAGACTGAGGTAATTAATCAAACGTGATCGCTGAAAACGAAACAGCGGGGGAAAAAAATAAAATATCGATAAAAATCGATAAAAATCGGCAAATATCGGTAAATATCGATAAATATCGCAAGAGTGTCAAATAAATGGTAATTTTTACGAAGCCGCAATTTTTTTTTAATAAACCGACAATCGAGAAAACGTGACAATTATTTATTTTATTTTTTTGCAAGCGAAGACTTTCTGCGGAAGAGGAAGAATGCTCCTTGAAAATAAAATGTTGGAGCTATTAAAGAATGTCGAGACGCAACGAGACGCTCGTTTCTACGAATGTCGCGACTAACTCATGAATTTTTCATAATTTTTTTTCCGCGGATGAGACCGAGTTTTACACTTGCAAAGTTTTCAAGGTCATTGACTGATCGCTTTCACAAATACGTCTTTCGGTGTATTTATAGAAGTTTTTAAGTGCGGAACGCAAATTTCTTCGCGCGCGTTGTCGGGACAAATAGGAAGAAAACAAAAAATTGCTTAACATTCTTCCAGTGAGTCGGTGGAAAAAAAATTGAGAAGCTTCGGGGCTGATTTTAGAAATTGTGGCGATTATTGATAATGAGAAAATGAAGTTTGTTTGATTTATCTGGTACATCGGTACTATCGATGACCGATACCATAATCGAAAATTACCGATAACGAAATGTTATTTACGTACGAAAATCAATACTTTCCAGGTCGCCATTAAGATAATCGATAAGACACAATTGGACTCCACGAATTTGGAAAAAGTTTATCGCGAGGTTGAAATAATGAAGCAGTTGGAACATCCTCATATCGTCAAGCTGTATCAAGTCATGGAAACGAAAAATATGATTTACATGGTGAGAGCGAAAGAAGAAATTCTTTTTTATCGTATTCGAAAATTCCAGAATTTAGAAACTGCAAATTTTGTCAAACTTTTGCTATTTCGAAATGCCTCGATCGACGAAAAATTTCTCCCTATATTTATGAACTTTACAATTTCTAAAATTCGAGAATTTCTAAAATTGTAGAAAAAAATCATTTTAAAAATTAAGAACGTCTAAAATTCTTGAATTTTTTAATTTCTAAAAGTCTAAAATATGAAAAATATGAATTTATTGAACTCGAGAGTTCTAAAATTCTGGAATATTTATATTAAGAATTTGTAGGAAGTCGAACTTTTGCTCGCGGTCAATAATTCGTTCGTGTTTTTATGTTCATGATTGAGCATAAAAAAAACGTTCACCAAAGTTTCATTTTGTAAAAGCGTTTTGCTCGATCGTTTTCACAGGTGTGCGAGTACGCGAACAAAGGTGAAATATTTGATTACATAGCCCGTTTTGGGAGAATGACCGAATCACGAGCGAGGTCGACATTTGCCCAAATATTATCGGCGGTCGAGTATTGTCACGGCACCGGCGTTGCACATCGTGACTTGAAGGCGGAGAATCTTTTGTTGGATTCACAGATGAATGTAAAAATAGCTGATTTTGGATTCAGCAACAGATTCGTACCGGGCGAAAGATTGAGCACGTGGTGCGGAAGTCCACCTTACGCCGCCCCCGAAGTCTTTCGTGGCAAACATTACGCCGGTCCTGAGATCGACGTTTGGGTGAGTTTTTACGTTTTTAAAATCATTCGCCTCGCATGTTTACATTCAATGATAAAATTCGACGAGAACTTTGAGAAACTCGCGTAATTTTTCATACTCTTAATATTTGCTGCGAATACTATTTTCTTCTTTCTTTTTCTCGTACGTCTTGCTTCAATTTTCTTATTTTTAATCTTTTTTTCTTCTTCTCTCTCTCTCTCGCTCGTTTCGATCAATTTTATATCTCTGCTTGCTTTTTTCAGAGTCTCGGTGTCGTTCTTTACGTATTGGTCTGTGGTGCTTTGCCCTTCGATGGATCGACTTTGCAGTCACTGCGCGATCGTGTTCTAAGCGGTCGTTTTCGCATTCCATATTTTATGAGCACAGGTAACGCTTCTATTCGTTTAATCTCACCCATTGAATTTTTCCTCGCGAACTAATATTGAAGCTTTTGCTACGATGTACGTACAAACTTTCATCAGAATTTTCGTTCAAATTTTCATTAAAATCTTCCTTCAAATTTGCACGTGCTTGTCTCACAGAAAAAAAACTACATTGATTGATCTCAAAAAAGACAAAAAATAATGTTTTAGATGATCAATTTTTACTTGCTGTTGCGACGACGAAAAAGGCTGACATTTAAACGAAGCTGTTATCGAAAGATCTGTGTCGGTAGGAAAAAACAAAAACTAAATCGTAGAAATCGAAGAAGGAACAAATTTCAAATGTTGAATTACAAATTAGACTTTACGAATAAATTTCAAAGTTTTTCGGAATATTCATGAATATGTGAATCGGTAAATAATTCGTTCGAGTTTGGCGTATCAAGGACACGTGTTACGGTCACGTCGAACCGATTTATTTTTTATTAACTTGTTGAATGAAAAATTTCGATTCATGTTTCGCAGATTGTGAAAGTCTGATACGCAAGATGTTGGTACTCGAACCCGGCAAGCGTTATACTATTCCACAAATAAAGAGGCATCGTTGGATGATCGGCTCCGGCGATGTGTTTCCAACGATAATACCAAATCCACCCTCGGCACTCCAAGAGCCTAACGAACAAATTCTCAGGCTTATGCATAGTTTAGGTATCGACGTTACACGCACCAAAGAGGTGAGAACAATACTTATTCGTTGATACGATCAAACGCATTTAAGAAAATATCTCGGCCACGGCAGATGATAAATTTTATTTTTATTTTTTTTCGCTCAACTTTATTGCCGAATTTACAAATCTATCAGTTATTCAGACTTTTCACTTAACTTTATATTCACTTTGAATATAAATAACAATAATGATTGTTAATTATAAATGATAATTTATAAAATTGGCCAGACAATAATCTTCATAATGACTTCATAATAAAATATAGAAAAAATTAATTTTGCTTTGTTTTTTTATACACAGTCATTAAAAAACAACAGCTACGATCATCACGCTGCCATTTACTTCTTGTTACTGGAGAGACTGAAGCAACATCGAAGCGGAAATCCAACGAACAATAGCTGTTGGCCATCCGTTAGTAGAACAAAAGACGACAAATTCAAGTCGAGGTGAATATCGTCTATTTTTCTCACGATTTTTGTCACGAATTTTCGCCGATCGATGTTTTTTCATCCCAACGAATCTTTCTTTCACGATCGGCTCTATCTCGTCTCCGTCATTTTTATGCTAAAACTTCCAATCCCGCCATTTTTTCTTCTTGAAGGAACGGGCATTCTTAATTTTGCGAATTTAAATTTTTCGAGCAACTGAATTAAACTGAACACAACTGAAATACCGAGTATTTGTTATTTTCGTTGTAATTAAATTTGCTAGTTTTTTTTTTCGAGAAAAAATAATGCGACCGTCGTTACAAAATTTCTGAAAATAATTGCATAAAGCGTTCGCACGAATCACAAAATAATTTGAAATCCGTAAAATGAAGCTTACTTCGTAATCGTACCTCCTTGACTCAATCACAGTGCATTTTTTTATTTGTGTTTTTTTTTAATAAATGTCGTTTTCATTTGCAGTGATAGCTTAGTCGGACGTTGATGGTTATTGATCGTCATGGAATGATTCAAGATTTTGTTCGGGATAGGTCGGATTGGAAGATCGAGGCTGTCCCTTTCAGTTTTTGGTAACTCTTTCATTTCAACCTTTGCTTTCGAAAAAACCCTTGCTTTTATCGGCCCTTTTCCATGCTTATTTTCAATGGGAAAGAGGAAAGCAGAATTTATCCCTTGGTTGTGGTTACCTCTCGAGAGTAAAAGAAAGGCATACTCATCTTCTGGTTCGGGGCTTGGTGACTCGTGGAGTGATTAATGCGCGTTGTGCTAAATGACCATAATTTCCCCGCAAGCATAATCGACAATTATGGATATATGATATTTAAATATTTTTTTTAGGAAAACTCTCCCTTGATGACATTTCGCATCTCTTGTTCTAATTCTATTACGACTGAATGTTTTTTTGAAGAATTGAACGAAGAAATAACGTAGCTACGAGCTTAGATACAACCCGTACATATTTTATAGTTTTTCTACTTGTAAACAAAATCACGAATCACACACTTTCCGCATGTTCAATAACCGGCTCGTACCATTTTCTCATGGCTTGATTTACGATTCGTCGAATTCTCAAAACTGTTACCTCGAGTCTTTGAAAATATTCCCGCAGACGAAATTTTTGCATGTAGCACGTTCAGTTCGGTTCATCGAAGCGAGTATCGTATATCCCGAAGAAGAAAAAAAATATAACGTAATAAAACCATACGTAACTGGTTAGGAAGTCGTATCTTGCGGTTCGCGAATGATTTGGATCGTGACGAGAAAAAGAAATTGGTCAAGAGTACAAAATCAATGTATGAAAATAACTTGGGTTTTTCTTTTCAGAGGACGCGAAGAGACGAGTCGAGGTGGGAAGCGTTTCAGTTCGACGAGTTCATCGACCGACGAGGGTTGTTGCAGCGCAGAAGGTGACTTCGAGGAAGGTCCTAGCGGCGATGAACTCCGCGAGGCGCAGATAAAACTGCAGGAGCACAGACTTGGCCTCGATCGTGACATAAGTCAGCGTATCGACAGTCAAATAGTGAATCGACGTTTGAGCGATTATCAGCAACATCATTTCGACAGTACTATCGTCGATCCGATCGATCGACCGAGTAGATCGAGTCTCTTTGGTGGCGGTGGCTGCGGAAGCTCGTCGTCCGAATTGTTCGAGTCGAGTTTCGATTCGGGCTGTCCACCGGATTTCACGATAACCGGATGTTTCACGAGTAGTCTACCATCCTGTACTCCACCGCCACCGAAGAGTCCGTCACCAATCGCGGCCAGAATATCCAGGGCCAGTCAGGGTCGTCGTGCGTCGGACGGCGGATCGCGATTGATGTTTTGCCAACAGGCTAGCGCCGGTGACAGACCGGAAAAACAGCGCAGTATTCAAGGTAATTATGGAATTCTTGGCAAGAAGCACCAGAATTTTGAATACGAAGATTTTCAATCATTTTCTTTTCGACCAATTTCTAGTCTATTAAGGCAGGACACTCGTATAGACGCGTGAATTTCAGTCGATTTTCATACATTTTTTTTAACGAATAACTTTTTCGACGTTTTGGAACTTTGTTTATTTATATTTTGAACTGCTACGCGAATTTTTTATTAATGCAAAATGGCGAATTTATTGTGCAGTCTTCGGGGAAAAACGCAGCGCGAGTTGTTTATCGGTGGGGCTTCTAGTTCTTCTTGTATTCATTCGAAAAAAATCTGATTATTAATGTTATCATTAGTCGGTGAGCCTACAAAAAATGAAGAAAAAAAGAACAATTTGCGGATTGAGACGCTGTATAAAAAAATGTTGCAATTTCTACTACATTTTTCAATGGTTTTCGCCTCGAATCTTTTTTTTTTTTAATTTTTAGAACAAATAGGTACACATAGAAAGTAATGGTATAGAAAAGATGTGTGCAAAATTTCAGCGCGATTGATGCACAATTTTTTGAGTTATCTGCCCCACCGATTTGAAAAACATAGTTTTGAGAAAAACGCGTTTAAAGTTCTGACAGCGCGCCTACGTTCAGTATAGGAGGGTCACGTTTACACGCTGTAACATGAGAAATACTTTGAATCAAGTTTTATAGTTTTGCTGACGTATTCTTAAGATGTTATACTAACATTTTATGAAATAAAAAAAAATTGATTTTTTGAAAATTCTATAGGAGTTTCCTGCCTTAACACTTCGCCTGTAAACGTTTTTCTGCTACATTCCGTCTGTAAACGGGGGTATTTCAAGTCCTGCCGTTTTTTCACCCAGTTAATACTCTTAAAACAATTTGAACAAATTCATGCTATTGTCCGGAGACCTCGACTTAAAATATCAATCATAAAATTATAGGAAAAAAATGTATTCATATATTTTTGTTAAATAAATGAAGCAAGTCGGCAGGAAAGTAGTGTTTTACTTGAAAAATGATAACTTAATACAAAATATAGATAACGTAATTTAGAAAGCCGGCAAATTGAAGGTTAAGAATGCAGCTTTGAGAAACAAAATGTCGTTTCATTTGTTTAAAATTAAATGCTTAAGTTTGGACAGGTAAAGAGGCAATAAATCATGTGCTATGCATTCCTGTTAACATATTTTATTACGAAGGATATTTTTGTTTCTTCTATTTTACAAACTTGAAACTATTATCTGTACTGTTACTCGCTGTCTTCATCTCCGAAATAAACAGTTTCCTCTCGATGGCGCAGAGCGCGCTTCACTTTAAAATTAATTTTCTGTATTCACACCGCAGTATCACTGACACAAAAAACTCGTTAAAAGAAAACAAAGTTGCACTTACCTGGACGTCGAGTGTACGTCGTCTGTAAACGGGGTCGTTCGTGTCCTCTCCGAAGTTCACTAGCTCACTGCAACTGTGGAAATGGTCCTGGATATTTCTAGTCTGGGCTTCGGTTCCCCCTCCTATATAACTTTTTTTAGGGACCTCCCTGTCCTCTAAAAAGTTCCCAACCGAAATCTTGTTGGGTCGGACACGAAATACCCCCGTTTACAGACGAAGTGTTAATAATTTTTTGCCGAGTACCAGTTTTCTTATTTATTTTATTAATACATTTTCATTTGTCTATCAATAGTGCATTTTCAATTAGAGTAAATTTCAGTAGCGCTGTTAAAACTGTGTCAATTGTTGTTTAAAAATGTTACTCTCCTGCCCCTTTTCTCCCTCTAATTCTTTGAATACTTTCTTCGCTTCGACAGATTCAGGAAAAGCGAGAGGTCACCTGGATCTCGTCCATCTGCGACCAAGTTCAGCGTCACCGAGTCAGCAACAGTTTAAGATACGCGGTGATTCGGGTATGCAGTTGCAGTTGATGGTGCAGCAGAGGATGCTGCAACAAAAGAGAAATCTTTATCACAGGCATCGTGGCGGTGGAAGTCCAACACCGCTGCCATCGATGTCGTCGGGAACCATCAGACGTGCCGGGGACCATGTGCCACGTCAGGACAGTTATAAACTTGCACAGCGTACCCAAATTTTACCACCGTTGTCGGCTGGCCACGCCGACAAGGATTTCGAAAGAGATCGCGAACGCGACGAGGAGAGATGGAAGAGTTTGCCGTCGAGATTGGCGGCCGATTGTCAATTGGCGGAAAGAACGCTCCTATGGAGTCAACAGGTAATCTCATGAGTGGAGAGATCGATTTTGTTTTTATCTAGATTCTAGATCGTTCGGATCATTGGGTTCTAGTTATTAAAAGTTCATGGCAAAAAATTGGCAAAAGCATTTTATCCCCACTTTTTTATATAAATTGATTATATCATTCGTGAAACCCACGAGGAAAAAAGAAACAGCAATATTAATATTCGTATGCGGAAAGTGGACACGAGAAAAATGTAAAATTTGATTGTAAAAGACAAAAATATTAAATTTTTGTACCATGAAGCTGGAACTCTATCATCCATGTAAATTTTGCCGTAGAACAATGCGCAAATGTATATGTATATATTTTTAGTTCTCTTAATTTTTTCCATTTTTATACTTATTATTTAATAACGAATCAAGTTACGCACTACTCGCCCGAGAAAAAAATTACTGTCGCGTTAGTTTGAGCGATAAGTGGGCAAGAAAAAAGAAATATTTATCGTTGTTTTTTTTTTATTCCCGTAGTTATTAATGAGCGATACATACGTGAAAAAAGGTACCTGGCGATTTGTTCCTACTATTATTTATTTATTTGAACCGCAAATATGCAACACGAAAAACAAAAAATAAATGATTATTTTTTTGATTAATTTCTTGAAAGCCTTCAATCGTTTCTTTGATTCTTCATGTGTTATTTGCCTATTTTCCCGATCGTCCGGTCCCTCGAATCCACCTCAATGGTGTCCGGCTCTTGCTCAATGGGAATGCGTCGAAAAAAGAGAAAGAACATTTTTTAGGATTGAGACAGAGAGACGCTTTTTATTTACACGGCTTCATCATCACCCCCGCACACCCGGCATGCCCAATTAGCTCTGTGCAATTTTCTCTTTCGAGGAATAAATCGAGAAACGGTACAAAAGATCGAATTGGCGACTCGAACAATTTTTAAAAGATTTCCCAATCTCGATTTTGTAACAAAACGTAAAAACAATGGGTTTTACAAGTTTATATAATGTTTTTTCGTTATACGCGTCCATGCAGAAACTTGTAGAACGACCGTTTTTATTTCGGTTACAAATTCGATTAACTTCCATCCCTCAACTTTCCTCGAGGGATGAAAATGTTCAAATAATGAAAAAAAGTAAATAAAATAAAATAAATATGACTGTGATATATATATGCCAGGTTGGGCTGGGTGGAGGGGCATCGTATCTGCCGCCTGGTAGCGTGGGGGGCTTCCTGTGGCCAACCGGAAGTAACCCCCATGCGACCATATTCGAAAATGCTGGAGATCCGATGGAATAGAAAAAAGGCCCTCACGAATGAGAGGGCTCCTCCACTGCGATCGAGCCCCGAGAGTGCAATAATTTAATCCAACCGACAACCGCGACATCTCGACATCCAGAGCCTTGAAAGAAAACTAAAAATTATCCCGTGTGACAAAAAATAAGAAACAACAACAAAAACACGAGACTCGCGTCGCTACTGCATCAGAAACAGCGAAGAATATACATTTGTTTTTTTTTCTTCATAGCAGATTCGTTAAGAAAATTTAACGAGCGTTTTTTACGTGCTGTCTGAAAAGTATAAGATATATATATTATAACAAATCGTGTGCAGCTTAGGAAATTTTAGATTTCTTGCGTAGTTCTCCTATAACAAGGCGCATACAGAGAATTGATACTGAAAAATAATGTTCGATAGCGAAAAGGTTTAATTCTGTGCGTGTGTTTTGTATGCACGATCTGTCTTTGGCACACTCGACCGAATGTCGGAAGGGCAAAACAAATTTTCAATTTCAACATGGACTGACGATTGATAAATAAAAGTTGTAGAACAATTGGAGAGTGCGAAACGCTCGCGAACACACAAACCGCGTAGAATGAAACTAGGGTGACTACTTACTGGTCAAATGAGTACTCATTGTTTTATAATTTTTTTTACAAACTTTTATACGACTACTTTTACTGACCCTAATGGCTCGCCTCGCTATTGAGAAGATTCTCCAACATTTTTTTATTATTAAGAAAATAATAGCCAACCCGCAAAGACAAATTAATATAATTATTTATTGTGGAATCGTAAAGTTTAATCCTCATGCAAAGTCTTACGGCAGTTTCTAGAAGACGAAACGAGTTATCGAAAATAAAAATTGGACCAATGGTGCTCTCCCCTGGCGAAGAAAGCTTTTCCATTATTTGATAAAAGTTTGGAAAAATCCTTTATAAATATTTGTACTCATTTGATTGCCGCGGAGTACGTGTAGCTACTATGAAACAAAAAAGAAACAGACAAACAAAAGTGAAAGAGCGCTGAACTCCGAAGTCAAATTATTAAGTTCAGATACGAAAATAAAAAAGAAGAATAACCAGCAGTGAATTTTTGGCCCGGTAGCTCACAATTGATCCAAGCCCTCATTTTTATACAGTCTATTTATATCTCGAGCGAACGAAGGAAAGACAAGAAAAAAAAGAGAAAAAGAACGTTAAGAAAAATCATTATCAGCCACAGCATATTTGTTCTACGAAATGATCTATTAGGAATATACATCCTGTACTGCCAACGAGTTATAATTCAGGACACACGTGTATGCTCAAACTAAAAAGAAAAGAAAACGACGACGAAAAGATTTTATATAGACACCGATATTGAGAAAATAAGATTTAGAGGGTTATACTGATTTTCAGTTTGTCGATAAAAACAAAAGTAATAAGTAGTGTTAAGATGTATCGTAGAAAAAAAAGAAAAAATTTAACGACGAGCTAGATAAGAAAAGAGCAGTAAAAAACTGTATTACGGGGCTTTGTCACGTATAGAAAAATTAATAACGCATTATCGAAGCGAGAGAAGAGAAAAGATTTTCAGTCGACTCATCGATCGAAAACTTGGAATTTCTTGAGCCTCGAACCGATTCGTTTCCAAACGTTGCGCATCGCATTTTTAAAAAACGTGTTAGCTAGAACAAAACGAATTGAGAAATGTAAAAAAAAATATATAAATTTATCCTCGATGGTATTTGATGACGAAATATTTCCATAGTATCGTAGAATGAGGAAAAAAGGGTAACGAAACCATTTACATAGATCTGGAATGAAGTGCTGCATAACCTCGATATTATTTCCATTGATAAAGTCTATAGATTGACTTTTGTGACTGGTAATCATGAAAGTTCTTGTTACAACTGACACAATTGAACGATACCAAATATTGAAACGCGACACATTAATTACCGGCGTGACAACGAAACATCGCATGAACAGAATCGTTGGTCTTTCGACAAAAGAATTCTTCTGCATGTATCTATACACACACATACGACACACATACCTATTATATATATATATATATATATATATATATATATATATATATATATAAATCGTTATCATCATAATGATAAGTATGGTTAAGCATGCAATCATCATAAATCATTTTACCTTCCAGTCCAAATATCCTCGAAGACCCAGATCACCCAGATGTAGAAATGCGACCTTTGCAGCACTTCGTCATAAGATTTATGATGAAACTTACACAGCAAAGCAATACGAGCCGCGCACGAAACCGACAACGACACTATTAGGGAATGGATTTTTGCCATACGACACAATTTGGTGGCATTGTTTAAAATTTTTAATCTCCGATTATACGTCACACTCGATTAACTTTAATCCTTCGATCGTAATGATGGCGGAAAGCATAAAGTTACAATGTCAGTTTATGAAATGGGGGCTTGCAATTATTCGATTGACTGAGTAATAACGAATGTTTTTGCGAACGAAAAATATATCAATTTTCGCACAATCGACTAACACTAGAGTGGCGAGTCGTTCGTTACCGGACCAGTTTGCTCATGCGATTCTAGCGCCACCGGATTCCCGTGGCAAACCCATTCCCCAATTAACATTTCAACTCTCCGTCATTTTTTTACGAAAAAAATAATAATGAAAAAAGAAAAACAAGGAATCTATGAAGAAAGATGGGAAGAGAAAACAATCAAACTTCGCTCAAAAGAAACAAGAAATGTTTTTGTAAAGCGAAAGAATTATTAAGGTAGACGAACTGTAAGGTGAATCTGTGATTCTCAATGGTGGACGCTGGAAATAACATCGAAGAACTGCTCCAAAATTAAATCCCCGTCTGCTTTCGAGAATAACAGAATTCATAGTTATATATAAAGAAAGATGATGTAGCTATAGTACTTGTTTCCAAAATCGTTCGTCCACCAGCAATAAAATAATCGAATTCTTTTTTAATCACTAGTGAAGGAAGATGAACGCGCTGAAGAAAAGTGCAGATGTATATCTCTATACATACATTTATATGTACGCCGCATCGAACAAATCGTTTAACACACGCATATGAACATACACACACCCA
Source organism: Netelia virgata (assembly GCA_951802705.1). Classification (NCBI taxonomy): domain Eukaryota; kingdom Metazoa; phylum Arthropoda; class Insecta; order Hymenoptera; family Ichneumonidae; genus Netelia; species Netelia virgata. Next base: position 10,113,699 of record OX637863.1, on the reverse strand, counting down.
CACACACACACACAGAAACTATTTCTTAAAGAATTGTATATGTGATAATGTATTAACGATGTCGCAATGCAAGGTCTAATATATAGTCAATAGATGCAGATATTTTAAGGGGCATTTGCTATCATGAAAAAGACGTTTGCGCGATGAAAAAAAAAATTAATAAAAACGAAGGATTTTAACGAAGAGCATATCAGAGAGTGATAAAAACAATGGCGCCGTCTGATTAGGTAAACAAAACGCCAAGGGAAATATCTAACGATAAAATGTGAAAATAATTGGGCTCGTTCATTTTCTCTCGGAAGATGTCGTTTAATTCATAACGCTACCACCAGGGCGCACCTCGATTTTCAATTTCGATCTATTTCGTATGGGATGGCTGGAGAATACGATTTCATATTAAGTGGACTAGAAAACACGATATCATAATAAATGGACAAGTTATAATTTCGGATCTTATGAACAGAAACGTATTTCATAAGAAGTGTGTGGAATGACTGCGGACTATCAGGCGCGCCTTCTGGTGGCAGTGTCAGTAAGTAAAAGTCTCTGACCCGAGAATGAACCGCAATAGTAGTAATTGGATACTTCTCGTAAAGGTTTCACGATAATTAGCGAATATAAGTAACTAATTTATCAAGTACGAATATAGAATCGTCAAGAATGTACACAAGTGCACGTAGAGGTTAACCAATAAAATAAAATAAATATACAGACATAGAAACTGGTAACTTTTTGTCATCAAGACAGTTTTTTTTTTCTTGTAGGTCGTTGAATGACATGTGATATATCTACGTATATAATATCCAATAAAAGAACAATTATTGATTACCATTGGACAACGAAATGAATTCTCTCAGCGCAGAATATCCCTGATATATATATTTTCCGTATATTTAAAAAATATCAGAACCCGTCCTACCGGCTAAATCTTTTGCATCTTGAGGCGTCAATTTTTCGAACTCGCTGGGTTCCAAAGGTTCGCCGTCTGGACCAAGTTTATTTTCATGGAAATCTTTTGTTATCTTTTGCATATATACTGAATCGAATAAATCCTTGGCTGTGAAAGCACTCTGTACAACATCGGTCGCTCGATACGAGACGTAAGGCTTTAATTTGAATCCTTCGAGGTTGGGTACTATAAGTTCAGGGATCATTTCAGGTATATCTACATGCTGTCCATTGTTCTTTAATCCAGTCCGTCTCACGCCTCGTCCTGAAACATGAATTATTGGTAAATATTATTGACTTTTTTTCGTAGCGTAATTAAACTCATTGATCTATGTGTGTTTTTTGTTTGAGATATTTAAAAAAAACGCGGAACTTACTGTCGATAGGAATATCCGGATCAGGGTTTTCGGCCTGTCGTTTTTTGAAGTCTCTTGATCCTCTTTTATTATACAATAAGAATTTACGAAAATTCCTTGTACCATGACAAACACTGGAGGTCGAAATACCTCTTTGTATTATTTTGAATGCCGAAGACATTTCTGTGAACTTTTTGAGAAAAAAAAACGCAATTACGTAGCCATTTGAATATCGACATAACCTCAAATATTTATTATTTTCATGAGTATTAGGGTAATCAACAAAGAAAGAATACGATAGATTATTTCTTACGAATGCCTCACGAATGTGCTGAAAGTTATAATTGTCGGTGATGACTCACAATAGTTTTATCTTAATTAATCACGGCTTTTTCGAACTATCGTTGAATATTCGGCAGTCCCTAATTGTGATTGTATATTTTTGCGAATTCCTTCGAATTATTGGATTCTTAAGAAGTGTAGTCGAGAATATTTCATCAATGTGGGTACGAATGAAACTAACAGAAATGGGTTATAATGTTATATCGGCAGATAAGATAGAGAGAAGCAAGTTCTTTATTCGGCTAATGGTCCCTGAAATACCGACTGTGATTGTTCTCAAGCCTTAGCTTGAATGCGTCTATCATGACGTAAATTTATTGAAGTACGGAGTGATTAGTATTTCTTTCTTGCGAAAAATAACCATAAAGCTGAAGTCAAAGTATTGACACAAGAAAGCATGTCGAGCGCTACATATCCACTCTCTACCATGAAACACTTTGGGTACAACGAACCATCGGCTGGTACACGTTTGATTACGCCGTAGCAGGCTTGATTACTTAACCTTAAAACAAAACATTCATCCGTCCCTCTTGTAGTCGTCTAATTGTTTTACGTTACTTCAAGAAATATTTTCAAAAAATTCATCAGTCTTGAAATTCTTCGAGGGTAATAAAAACGTTCTGTATTAAAAAGAATATCTCAATTTTACGAATTTTTATCTTTTTCTTGGTAACGGCTGTGCATCCTGAAAATAGAACTTTATGTAGTCATTCAACGTTGATAACTTTGCAAACATTCGCACGTACTCTTAAATGAATCAGATAAAGAAAAGAACCTCGTCAGCGGACTATTAAATTCACCCAAGAGTGTAATTACAAAAGAAAACGAAGCTGTATGGGGAGAAATGAAAGAGGTGAGGATAAAAGATACGAGTATGGCAATGGAGGAAAATATAAAGAACCCAAGTGAGAAACGAAAAAGAAAGGGAAGATGCGGGGGAGAAATGAAAATGCCCAGGCTGTGTGAATGCTAGACACGCTTCACGTCCATTTCTTTCGCCCCGTGTCCCGAACAACGGGAACAACCCCACTGCTTTATTAAATTCCAGCTGACTGAACTTCTTTGGTAGCGCCGATGCTTTCCCTCTTCTCACGGCGACTTCTTCGCATCCGTGACGTACGATTTCTATGCGATCTTTTTCTCGTTCTGTCGGTATAGAATATTATTTCCCTGATCCATTTACGATATAAAAAAAGAGTTCTAGATAGCAAATAGAAAATTCTTGAGGGAATTGTTAAAAGTTAGATACTGATTGAATTCCTGCATTCTTTCTTTGCAGTTTCCGTATCGGAGGAAATACCTGATAGAAGTTTAGATTCACATACTTGATGGAGGAGCTTCTGACATTGGAGAGTGAACAAAAACTAGTCTATTGACAACATTGATAATAAAAATGTCGATTATTTTGAAAAACAAAACAAAGATAAAAATAAATGATTTGTCTATCGAGTCATTTTTTACAATGTTAATCTTTTAACGTTGTAGAGATTCTCTTCATCCGTAGTTGGTCAAAATATATACAGCAACTTAGGTAGTATTTAATTTGGCACTGGTGTTTCGTATATTTGGCATAGGTGTGCGTGTACAAATAAAAGTATATTTGTTCAGTTAATTTGTCTTATAATAACATAATCATTATTCAATTAAAAATTGTGTGCAATATAAGATCAAAAATAATGCATGTGGAAGGTATCAACATCGACTGGCTGGTATATGTATTCGAAATTTTAACAGCGCACTGCCGGGCACTTGACCGTCAATTCTGTAACGTTGTCAATTCCATCTCGCTACATGACAAGTTAAACAATATCTTATTTTTATTACTTCGTTACTCCTTTCGTAAACACCCATTGAATGCTCTTAAGGAAGTAACATAAACCTTGGCTCTTTTTCTTTCTACTATATAAACTTCGTCAAAAATTATCCATCGATCACTAAGATATGACTGTTAGAATAAAGCCAACTCGCGATTTCCCATAAGAGCTTATATAAAGAGGAGCGAAATATAATTCTCATCAACTTCTGTCCACCAATTCTTTTTCCGGCAGAACCTCATCAATTTGAAAATATTGCAAGACCAATCGCCATAAATGTGATACAAAATTTTAGAGTGCAACTTCGACTTCAAAATCAATATCCCTAAAATTGAAAACATGCAGATGCACTTTTAACGTAAAATGTTAGACGCCAAGGTCCAAACCTCTTGTAACATTGATCAGGGGATCCATTAACGTACGAAAATTGATTCGAACGGCACGCACTCAAAATATTTATTTCGAATCAATTCAATTATGAACGCTGAATAATAATCATTAATCGCTCTGATAAAACAAACATATCGTTTCCCTGGCTTACCTCGAAAAGGAAGTTCGGTGATTGGAGCGACTCCAAGATAAAAGTCCATTTTTTTGTATAGCATTGTCTAGCCCTTCGTCCATGCATAAGCGAAGTTTCCACGAGATTTACCGCACAGTTTCCGAGATATTAATTATTAAAGTCAGTACATTTAACACATGTAGACAACAAAAAGTGCCTGTCCTCTCACATATCGATTTTTTTTATGGCACTTGGAGTCAAGACACACGTACAAAAAACTGATGGTTGCATTCGTTGAACTTTTATGATCAATAAGGCACCTTGAATTGGAAAGCTCACCGGAATAATAAGCAATCAATTCAGGAATAAAGTCGAGAAAAATCGAGGTATTCGAAGAGCGACGCGTCACGTGACGTAGCAGTAGCCATTTTAACCAATTAATAAACCGGGTGCGTGAGACCGATGACAGCCATCGATGTCAAACGTCGACGATACGGCATATTACCGAAGGCGAGTAGTAGATTACTACGTTTTTTCCATATTATAAAAATAATAGGAAACTCGAAATTCAATACTTAAAAAATATTTCTCGAAAAAATAGGAAATATACATATATATAATGTGTCGGTATTGTGGCGAAAAATAGACTCTAAATTTACTAGCATGGTCATCACCGTACCTCCTTAAAACAAAAAGAAAATAATAACTCTGGTAACAAGAGTAATAGTATTTCAGTACTCGTGGACGACTCAAGGCCGCACGTCTGCTGGCATGATTAAAGTCGTACACGCGGTTGGCTACGTGAGCGAGTTGAGAGCAGAGGGCATAACAGACACCGAGTAAGTAATGAATCCTCTCATGGGTCGTGCAGCTACATCACCGAGGTTTGGATCATTGCGCAGTAGGTGGCATGCGTATGCGTGGAATAGTGTGTACCTAAATACTATTCAGTATAATCTAGCTTTATGCCAATGTAAAAGCTATATGTATATACAACTTGTACCTTGGCATAAAGTTAGGTACAGCAATATATATATATATATGTCTTTACATATAGTATATAAGGTATAAGGTATACTTTCGTACGTGGTAACGCGGTGCAGTAACAACGCCTTGCAGAAGTCTCTCAACATCGTCTCTGCTCGTAAGAGAAACAAAGTACTATATACCGTATACATATATATACGGTATATATATATATACGGTATATAGTTAACAATAAGTGTAGCTCCTATACATATATTTGGACGAGCGGTGCTTTACCCCCCGCTGCGTTAAAGCCGGGGGCCGTACTAATTGCGTAATGCAGTAATTTCATGCAGATTACGCGTACGAGTGTTCGTCTCTCCTTCCTGCGAGTACAATTCCTTCAACCCTGAAATTGCCATCTCGCTGAGTGACAGAACGCAGGAGGTACAACACGCGTATCGGTGGGAAGGTGTTCGATGCAAACGGGGCGTCCATCACTTCCGTTCTGAATAATCAGTTGACTACGACCGGGGATCGGAGGCATTAGGGGTAATTCGGTCGCACATTAGGGTTGATGCTGATGGACTCGGACACTGTTGTTCAGGGACGGCGCAGGGGCTGGTTACCGTAGAGAATTATCATCAAGAAATTTGTATTTTCTTAATTTCACAAGGAAATTTTTGTATTTTTTCTTTTTTATGGGAAGATCATTTTCTCATAACTTTTGTAGTTAAGGGTGGTTTTATCCCTTGTAAAATGTCAGTCGAGGTATCATTCTTTCTTTATACTTTATAAAAGTAGCTGAATTATCGGATTGTGAGAATCGTCGTTAAATTTTAGCCCAACGCTATTTTTGCACAGAAATGGTAGTCATATTTAAAAACAATTTTTTTAGGTGAATATATAAATCATAATGTGCTCAATTGAGAGTATTGTACAGAGCCACTATAGTGGCTTTAGCTGCAGGCTGCGGTGTAAGCGGTTTAAAATTTATGACTTTGCAAAGAAATGTGATTCTTGAGAAGAAAATGATCACGCTTTATGTTTTTGAGGTCGCTGATCACGATTTCGATGACAAAATCCCAGTTTTATACCTGTCAACTACCAAAGCCGCTGTCAAAGATTTTTATTACAATTTATAAATCGATATATTCATAAATATAAAATACACAATTTTTTTCGTGAATTTCGAAAGTAAATTCAAAGCTACTTTAGTGGGAGACCGAAGGATAAACGGAGTATTGTTTTAGTTGTACAAGGGTCGTTTCATCCCCTATTCCGTCGAGACGAAACTTGTCAGTTCTTTTTTATGAAACCAGCTAAATTCTTGGTCAACTGTAATTAATCGATACTCGATGAAACTATGTATTTTTAGACCGTAATTAAAGGGGCTGGTTCATCACTGAGACGAATAAGGGTGAATTTTCCGGGCGAATCTTCATTTTAATAATAATTACGCCGCGGTCTTATCTCGAGCAAAATTAATATGCGTCTCGCGTCGACGCGATACCAAGTAGGTACGTCGAAACTCAGAGGCCCTTAAGGCAGGCGAATGTTTTGATAGAAACAGTCAGCCGCCCCTCGCGACGACAGTTGCCCGACACGAGGGTTGAAGCTCTCTACTGTCTCACAGCGTTACCCGATGCTCGCGGCGATGCATAACCGAAGGCTTTTTGACGCGACAACTCCCGCAATCATCGTATCTTCTCATCCTGAACAAGCACGAGCGTCAAATTTACGTCGCTGCTCGGACGTATATAGAGTAGTTTCGGGTATTATGGCCTAGTGGGCCAATATGGCCTACTGTTATTTCTCCGAAACTAACCAACATTAGCGTTAAACATACCTGCCACGTTTTTCCAACCCTACCCTCACCTCCTTCGTCAATTCCTGCGACGCGGCGAGATCTCGCGTGTCCTTTGGCGGCAGTGATAAAAAATGGGGTATTTTATTTTTTGGTAAGTTTCAACCATATCAGTTACTCGAATTGTGTTTTTTTAAATATTATTCCTGCACAGCTTTATAGGCAAACCCTTAATCTATAATGTGGGGATAATTTTGTATACAAATTGTTCACTGGTTTTTAGTTTAGATTTTACTGGTTACAAACGTTCCTACGGCCAATATGGCCCACCAGGCAGATGGACATGTTCGATGCCTATGTTGTAAGCTATTGGCTTGTGAAGAATGCTCGGAAGTGGGAACTGACATTTTTTTCTGTGAATTTTACTCCGCAAAATAACTTACGATTTATTGTTTATATTGTTTCCTCTAGTGGGCAATACGGTTGACGGCATTTGCGACCAATATGTCCCTAGACCATAATAGCCAAGCATGTTTAGATATCAACGATTGTTCAATTTTACTAAAACTTCTATTTTCAATTATTCTTTGAAGTTTTAATTAGGACGTTAAGCGCCACGCCGGTTTTACTTGCCATTTTGTTCACGCCACGGTTAGCCGTCAAGCAAGCGACTCAGGGCCGCAAGCCTAGATGCGAGCCAGAGTATAAACAGCAAACCTCATCTTTGTTTACCTTATTTTAATAAATTACATTAATATTTTTAAGTAGATATTATACGAACGAAAAGTCTGCGGCCAATCCGTACTTACGGACCGGCGAGGCGTCAACGGAAAGCTTACCGCCGGTCCGTCGGGACCGGCGTGGCGTTTAATCTATTAAAAATCGTTGTTCATTCATTATTATTTACAATCAGATCGATAATTAAAAGAATTCGAGTATGGGACAACTAAAATTGAGAAAAACGCGAGGAATTCGGGTAAAGGCAAGAAAAAATGGCAAGAAAAAAATGGTAACTTTCTTTTCATTCACTGTTTCTCCCCCTCTCTCGCTTTCTCTCTCAGTTTCGTATTTACCGAAAACTTGATCGAAGTTATCGATACAACTCTTCCTATCATACGTAAAACTTTGAATTACGTACGGTCCATCGTTGAAATCACACCGAGCAAACTATCGCGAGTTTCTAGTGCACGAATTCCGCGAGAATTGCCCCGAGGAAGTTTGTCCCAGCTACGAATCCTTTCGTAGCTGCGATACATACATACGTAGCATGCATCGTCACGGTTCAATTTCGCAATCAGTAAAACGATCGCGTCGGAATACAGACAAGCAAGCCAGTTCCTGTTCCTCTTTCCTGAAGGAACTAACCCTATCTGCTTCGGGCACTTCTGAACATTCGCGCGGTAGTCCGCCGTTGGGGTTTTCAAACTAAAACACCGTTCAAACCCGAACAAAATTCCTACTACCGGCAAAACTATTTCGCCCCTAACGAAATCTTTGAAATTATTTGGACGATCGTCCGATCGTAATGACCAGAAAAAAAAATTAATCTTTTCAAATTCAAAGTTAAGTTGACTGTATTTGAATTCTACGAGAATAAAAATCTAAACTACGTATCTATGGTCGAATCGACCGGATCAACGTACGGAGGACCATTCGATCGCAAATTTCAAAACATACAAATTTCTAATTTCGATGTTAAGTTATGCGAGTTTCGACTATATTTGAATAACATTAAAAATATATAATTTACTCCGGTTTCTGTACTAATAGATACAAACTCACCTAAATAATATTTGTAAGTTGTCTCATATGTCTGGTTTAGACAACGTCCGGAACTCCTCGCGCTGACTTACTCGCTGAAATTAGTCATCTCTCAGCGGCGTGACCACATTGCTTTAATTCGTCAATTCTCTCGCTGCTCGACTACAAAAGATCGCGAGGCGGTATACGAAAACCCTCGAGACGTATATTCCTCACTGAGTCACGAGACTGAGAGAGAAACAACAGCTAAGATAGAAAATTATCTTCAGATTACATATATATATATATAATCAGCTTTTATGTCACCGTATATATATATGGTGACATAAACGCGGAAAGACGCCCACGTGGTAATCAAGATGTCAATGAATTCAATGCTTTAAGTGGTCTGTTGTTTCGGTAATATCATTTAATTATCCCAATGAGAAAAACGTATCCCCACCATGTGGATACCTGCGGGCTTTTAATTCACAAATTTATACGGCAGCCCTCCGGATATGAAATTAACATTTCATGGTCGACGGATCAGGATCTTCGTTGTGGGACAAATGAGTGAAGCGGGGAATTATTTTATATGGTCGAACGCACGAATAACAAATTTTAAACCAACCACTTTGAAATTTTATATGCAACGTATTTTTTCAATTCTATTTGTCATTTAAACAAAAAATACGTAAAATTGTTAGACTAGGAGACGTACGTTTATTTTACAATGTGAGAATAGAAAATTTCTAATGAATGTTTTTCGTACTTTTGATAGTGATTAATAACATTGATTTATAATATAGAGAATGTTGATAGTAATAATAATAATACAAATAACTGCAATATTAATATAACGATATAAAATATCAAACTAAATTTTCAGATTTTCAATTCGCAATAAAGTTTTATTTCAATTTTTTTGTTATTTAAAAAAAAATGCTTTTGTCTTGTAACGTTAGATATTTGTCGTAGCACGGTATTGCACATATTCGTTTCACCTTCTCGCTGGACGAACCGGAAAGAAAGAATCCGATGGAATTCGATCGTATTGAAAATCGATCGAACGATACCCTTTAAAGCTCCACCAGAAACTCGGTTATAAAGCGGTATTATTGATTCGAAAAATAACACCGTCGTTGGATTCAGATCTCAAAGTAATCCTTCGGTGGAGTTACGCAAACAGAGAAAAGCGCGAGTAGAAATATACTCGGGCACTCGAAGCGGGTTCAGTCTCGAGGCGGCGACGAAGAAAGGCTTTTACGAAAATCGACTTGGACCGGGAAGTCTGCCACCGGGTTGGCCCGCGCGACCCTTTGTACACCTTTCCCTTTGACGGTTCGGCTATCCAGTGGTCACAAAAGCCCTCTCCTCGACGGAGAATCGCTGACGCACGAGAGCGAGAAAATTTCACAAGAGATGCTTTCGCGAACGCGGACGTTCGGGCGGTTAGACGGATTAAAAAAAAGAATAAAAGAAAATAAGAAAGGAAACTCGAGATTCGACGTAAGAAAAGGACTGGGGGGAAGTATAGAGAATAAAATTGTGAACGGGATAAGACGGGGACAGGCCTTGACAAAATTTAGTAAATAGGTGTGTATACGAGCCTTTCGCAGTGAGACGAGAGAACCTAATGTACATAGAGGGTGAGGTTAATCGTACAATTAGCCTTAATTATCTGGACGCTCATCGGACTCTCCGGCGTTGTTACTCTCGCGAAACACGACTACGTAATGCAAACGATGCTCTCCAACGCTCTTTAATATATACGTAAGCTTTTTTCAAGGAGATTGAAATATTGTTCCTTGATCGATGGTCGATCGACAAAGAGATCGATCGTGATCGTATTTAGTGCCACTTGCTAAACAAGATTAAAAAAGGACCACAAAAAAAAACACGAGAAATGAAGAGCAAATGAAAATGGTATTTGCGAAATATATTTTTGTCCGAATATGGACATTGTTTTTTAAATTTTATTTTAAACATTATTCGCGAAAGATTGAAAGCCAGACGCGCGTACTTTCGACTGAAGGGTGTAGAGTATGTGTGTATCATATATTAATTAATGTTTGGCATTGATTGGTTGGACTGTTTTCGTTACTTATCTAATTTTCGTTACTTATCTAATCATGAGGTTCGGGGGTAACATAATTACGTCTGAATGGTGACAAATAATATTGTTAATTAAAATTGGATTTTAACGTCTACGAATTAATTTGTTCGGCGTTTATCTTCTATACTTTCGTTGTATTTGATAAATAATATAAAATGAATGCCGAAAATTAATATATGATACACACATACTCTACACCCTTAAATCAAAAGTAGGCGCGTATGGCTGGCCCCCGCGTCCAACAAAAATATTCGGCAATAATATTGTCTCGTGCTCCAGTAAATATGTTGATGAATTAACAAAATGCCGAACACGAAGAAATGATAATTTTTCTTTAACTATTTGTAACACGTTGGGTAATGCCGTCCGCCCAAACCTTTTTTTTCAATATAACTTCATCGGCATGGCCCCCACCTTGTGGTCCACGTTTTATGTTCGGCGAACCAACCATCGTGCAGTGGAGGGTAGAATTAGGGTGGTTCGTGTTGTGCTGAGTGTGAGCTGATTAGACACAAAAAAAGTGTTATGGGCTCTCGGTCTATAAAACCTACTGGCTGTACGCTGGTCTCTTTCTTCGAGCGAGGATGCGCAGGTTTGACGCGCATCCCCACTACCCACCCGCGGCGGTCGGCACTCAGCGGAGAGAGAGCAAAGGCTTCTATAGTTATACTAAAGATGTAGGAGACGCGTGAGGTAATACAATATACAAATATTTTTCAAATTGGACACACGGTATATCGCCCAACCGCGGACTCAAAAACCATTTTGTAAATCCTCACACTTCGTAAAGACGTGTAACCTTGCGACATAGAACGACTTAGCATATCAACAAAATGGCCGAATACTTTACCCTCGATATTATTTACCGATTCGTCATTCGTATCTCACACAAAGAATGGCACTAACTTATCTGTGTTGAGCTCTTCATCCGTCGAATGAAAGGTGACAAAGTTTTGACACGGCTGGAATCTTCGTCTGGCAGATCGTTTTCCTATTTACACTTTTATTAGAGTCCACAGTAGCCTACATATAAAACTATAATTTTACCAACTTTTGAATTTCATTCGCAATTTTCTTTTTTTTTTTTAATGCGGTGAATAATACAATTAATTAATAATAAAGTTCAAAGCAGCGAACGAGGAGGGACATATGAGGTGTTAACGATCGATTCTCAGCCACACTTTATTGTTCTATGATAGTATTTTTTACATATACACGTCGAATGCACAAATCTTCAATTCCTCCATCTTGTAATATTTATATAACTATATAATATATTATAATATTGTAATATAATTATCTAATATCGAGCAGTTGGCAAATAAATAAAGACTTTTAGACATATTCAAACATAACGCACGCTTATTATTTTTGTTTTATCTTCGCATTTTTCTTTACATCGATTTTAACTTTTTCTCGCGTATTTATTATGTTGGCGAAACAGCGAGTGAGCCATCAAAACCTCCGTACTCAAATTGAACCGAGTTAAAAATTTCTAGATCCGATAGCATTTGAATTGGCCACGAAAGTAGATTTTCATTCCGGACGACTCCCACCACCTGAGGGAAATAACATTTTTGCTTTTCTCAAAAATTACTCCTCTGTTATGATCCAGTAATTTTTGGCTCCTTTCTTTTTCGATTCGGGTGGGATTAGCTCATTCGTTATCCCCGCCATCGTGATTGACTTAGCCAATCGATTCTCGACGTTTCAAATTGACATCGAAAAAAAAACGATCGACCCAAATTCTTCGCGGCCGGAACATTTTTTGATTCGTTACATCGTCGTTAATAATTATATACCTATTCACGTGTAACTAGCGTAATTACGGGTCTGAGTAAACTTAAAGTTGTGAGACGAGGTAAGGGTAGAAGAGGAGGGGTGGGGGTGCCTACAGGTATTCAACCTACCCGTAATGGACTGAGCGGAAGAATGCTAACTTGCTTATCTCATTGCCTATTTGTAATCTAAAACACCTTCCGATATGGACCAAGTTGTATTTTCTAGCCGATAATGATAAAATCGAATTATTTATGATACGGCAAATCAGATAAAAATGAAATTTTTCGCGTCATTTTGAACATTTCTACTATTAACTTGTTTTTCATACCTAGGAAAACATTCTTAACAGTCTCACTATCGAGAATTTCGACTATTTAAAAATTTGACATTTTTTTTTGTTTTATTTCCAGAAAAAAAGTAAGTCGTTTTGTTTACCTTTAAATATTTTTACTCAACGCATGTCCAACGTTCTCGGAGGAGTATTCAGAAGGAACTGCATTCGTAGCAAAATAAAACATGGTGTTTTCGTGTTCATTAGTGCAGTTTTGGGATCGAATGAAAAATGGAAAATTTTGAAGAAATAACAAATTGTCAGCCCCGTTGCTTTGATTAACTGCTTCGTAGCTTGACAACTCTCCTTAAGTTTCTAACGGCATGACTATCGTACAGTATCTTTTTTATTTCCATTGATCGATTAATTCTTCATCTTTTTTCGACGGTTCGACACGATAACAATATATCGTACATGACAAAGTTACTTTGATTCGTTAGTTTTGCGTTCAAGGACTCGCTTCGCGATTAAACGACTGAAAACTGAAAGTTAATAAACGGTAAATAACAATCGTAGAAACAGTTTTGAAATTTCTTCACTAAAAATTGTTTTCTTTTCGTCAAGTTTTTTCTTTTTAAATAATTTATCCAATTATCAGAAGATCTTTGAAGTTATTATTACAAATGATAAGTAAATTATCATCAAATACTTCGATTCATTTTTCGTAAAAATTGTACGAATATTATTCACCATTTATTGTTCTCGATGAAAACGGAAGAAAATTTGTAATTTCGATATTAACGACTAATTGTAAGAGCATCTTCGACCTGATTCTGTGAATCCGCGTGGGTACAGAACGAGCACTGGAACTTGGCACGCAAATAAACTCAGTTTCTCTCGGTGTACACTGGAAATAGCTGGATATAATTTCCATTCGTACTCACGAAGTTCCGAATTCGGAAACATGGTCGCGCAGCCCGAGAGTGATTCCGGAAGTTTCGGGTACGAGAGTGCTGTATTCCTACGAGTGTTGTATTCGCGTTTATCACCCAACTGCTGTATTCCAGCATCGTGTTTAACTTGCGAAGAAAAAAAAAAGAAATAACGAGTTTAGTGAACCAGCGCACCTGCTTTATTCGCATCAAGTCTGAAATTCTGGTTGAACGAATAGAGACTGTGAAAACCCGAGGTAAACAAAAATCTGTTATTTTTACCCGGAAATTGACAGGCCGAAGAGCAAACTCCGGTCCAACGGTTGCATTATTTCGAATACTTGTTTTTTTACGGGAGGAGGACTTTACGAGGACCTCGCAACAATTTGCTTTGAAAATGTCTTAATTAACAAAAATATTATTGATTGTACGGTACGGTAAAAGAGACGCGAGAACATGATGATTCAAGTCCAAAGGGCTTGATCACAAGTATTGTAGATGTAGTAGATACACTTGTACACAAGTGTATAAGTACTTGTATAAAAGAATAATGAGCACTTGTATAACAACGTTCGAATACTTGTATTTGGTTACCGGTATTTGAACACTTGATTAGTGTAACTGAATACTTGAGTACCTGAGTACTTGAGTACTTGAGTACCTGAGTACTTGTACCTGAATACTTGAGTACTTGAATACCTGAGTACTTGAGTACTTGAGTACTTGAGTACCTGAGTACTTGAGTACTTGAGTTCTTGAGTACCTGAGTCCTTGAGTACCCGAGTGCCTGAGTACTTGAGTAGCTGAGTACGCGAGGACTCGACGACTCGAGTAACGAAGAATCTTAACTCGTGCGCAAAGTTTCGGGTGCGACTTCTGTCGGTACCCCGGGAAGTCCGTCTCTCCGTTAATTTAAATAATCAACCAAAGGATTTTAACGACAACACAATTCCAAATAAATTTGACGAAAACAAATAAAATAAAAAATACAGACAATATTTCCTCTTACCCTGAGAAATCGATGCTTATTTCACGAAAAAATTACAGGACAACGGTCGGCTACGAGTTGATGATGGGAAATTGGCAGTATGATAAAAATGGTAATTATTGCCACGACGTCATCGAGAGCCTCAGCGTAGCGATCCAACAGAGACAAAGTCCGACGAGACCTCCGGTTGTCGACGAGGCGTCGCCTTTAGCGCAGGCTTCTCGCACGCTCATGATGCTCAACCTACGTCTTCCGAGAAGATTGTGAACACCCTTGATGTTGCTCTTCTGGAGTATATGCTCGCGCGACATCAAAACCGAGTACAACTGATTGTCCGGTTGACCAGCGCAGAATGTCAACACCACGTGATTGCCGACGGCCTTCATAACGTGCACGGTACCGGCGAACTGGGAGTACACCTTCAGCGTCAGAGTACCTGTTGGGCAGAAAAATGAAAGAAATAACACCATATCGTCAGATATTTCAGTCGTTTGTCCTACGAATATGTCGAAACAATGTTTTTTATGATATTTCATCGGGTGTTTCGCGTATTCCGCAAATGTCACACAATATCTGTATAAACGTGGCATTTTACGAGAGGTCTTTGACCCTTTCGTACCAATAGGCCACTTCCCACTTGAAGACTCGAAGCGCGTAGGCTGGTGATACGCGCGTGCTCTCCTTATTAACACGTTTTAATTTACAGGCCCACCGTTCTTTTCACACCGACAAAACTCGTATTGATCATTATCACGAGGATCGATCCATTGTATACAATGTGCAGTATCAAAAATAAAACCGATCAAAAAGTAGAGCAATAAAACCATTAAACAGTGAAAAATAAATAATTAGAAAATTATAGATCTACAATGCGATAATAATAATAATAATAATAATAATGATAATAGCAAAAATATATCTATAAAGATTTGTAGGGAAGAATTGCAATTTTCACAAAGAATCTTGACTCATCAGCGCCAGAACTTGATTCGTTCGGGTGTTGAGAAAATTCGCTTAAAATCAAGATAAAATGCAGCAGTAAAGCCGAGGATTTAAAGGAATTTATTCCTACCGAGTTCTCCTTCATCATCGGGATGGGAAAATCTGAGAAAAACGAATTCTATTATACTTTTTTGTTAGTTTTTTTTTCATTGCAATCAATAATTCCGATAAACGTAGGTACTCGAGCGAAGGGGTGGTAGGTGGGAAGATACGTTGATTGACAATCGGGAAAATTATTCATACGTAAGATTCACGACTCCCCGGGCGTGTTTGGATAATTGTCCGAGGAGATGTTTGTCCGAACGGTTAGTCCCGGTCTCACGAGGGTGAAACGGACTGTGACGAGTTCGGACGCGTGCGTATGTGTTCGAGCGACGTCAACTTGGACTTATCCAACTATAATTCCCTCGGAAGCTTCGCCAGCTGGATGCTTTCGATAGGTTTCTGGTTATAGTTCTCCAAACCCGTAACATTCACGACCCATCGTGGCACGAATTAACGTCCGGTTAGATTCGTACGATCCGAAACGATATTTCGATCGCGATCGCGATACGACCACCGCAAATTATCCGTCGATCGCAACATTTCGAGGAGGATGAATTCGATACGAGGTATATGGCACCCCTACTGTCCTTAAGCTTCTTCGTTCGAGTTTGAAAAGAAGGGATAACGACGACGGACGGAATATTCCGAGTTTGATTTCGGTGGAGAATTTCATGGAATTACCGCGTAGTCGATTTTTTCCAACCTTTCATTAAAATCCTCGAATTGCCTCCGAATAGTTTTCCACCTCGGTGGGTTCGTGATTAAAACTCGGGTAATTTTCATTGTTACAAAACCAAGACGTGAAAGTTGATTATTACTTTCTTTTTTATGTATTTTTCCGATTGTTGGAAAATGATAAAATTGTTATTGATTTCGCCAAAAAAAAATTGGAGTGTTTTGTCACGGTTTTGATTCTTAACCAACGCAACGTTGGTCCTCTCGACTGTCGATTAAATAATTATTAATAAACAAAAAAGGGCTCTTTTTCGATTTTCAAAAAAACGTACGAGTTAATATTTTTCTTGAAAAATTCCAACGCGATAGAGTTCACGAATCCGTCGTCTGTTTGCTGAAAAACTGGGAGCGGTAAAAGTTTTTCTTGGATAAAAAAATAACGGAGCGGGTTATTGGAGCGTGAAGTAATGGGCAAAAGTCTTTTACCCAGCGGTTTTCACAATTCGAGAGATGGGTGGGTTACTGGTTGATATGCCGTGGATCATACTCCTTATACCAGTGTCCTTACTGCGACTGCTGGCGCTGGCATAAAGCATACGTCGAGAACTTTGTATTTCTCTCTCTCTCTTGTCCTCTATGTATATATACCGGGTGTCTCAAAAGTCTCGGATCGCCGAGTACCCGCGTGTAGCCTGCGATGCCACGAACTCACCTACGAAGTATTAACGGTAAATTCACGATAGTTTGTAAATGGTAAACGATCTAAGTCGTCCGACAGAGCTGGAATTGGTCGCGGTAGAACGCGATAGAGAGGATAGCAACGCGTATCGAAAGTTTAAAGGAACGTCGATCGTCGTCGAACGCGGCCGATTTCAGCTCTTCGATTGGACAACTTAGATCGTCTCCCGTTTAAAAACTATCGCGAATTGGCCGTTCGGACTTCGCAAGCGGGTTCGTGACATCGTCAACGAGCCGCAGGTAACAGGCGATCCGGAATTTTTCAGACACCCGGTACGTGTGACAGTATGTAAGGAGTACCTGCGAACGTCGTATATAACCGAACACGCGTCGGGAACTCGAGTCGAGCTTTCCTCGTGGTGGAAAAGCTGGGGAACTTTCGCCAGGTAGAAAGTTACGAACTACGAGCCGAGGAGCAAATTGGATTAACGATCGCGCGAGAGGATTCGAGTGCTTCACTCCGAGAACCGCATCGTCAGATTGGGGGCTCATACACGTTAAGGAAATATTGAACGCTACTTGTTCGAAGATTGTTGAAACGAGGGAATATATAGAATATGAACATCGAAGTGTCGAAGTTCCTTCTTCGATGGAGTTTAAATGATAACGCGGGTCGATAATTTGCGGATAGATAATCCTGGATAGTTCGGTCGATTATCAAAAGTGAATTTATTTTCACGTATTCTCACAAATATAAAATCGTAAATAAACGTTTCAAAATGTTTTTTATTTCAACGTTAACGACAATTCATAAATGGATTTCTTCACTTTTAAATATAGTCGAATTTATTGATTTGAAATATTTAATTCAACGACTTGTAAAATTAAATTGTAAATTTGTATTCTAATTTTATTTTCGACAATTCGTTGACGCGACTTTTGTCAGGGATAAAAATTAAAAAGAATATTAAGTGTATCATACGTCAGGGTTGTATTTCAAATGAAAATTGATAACAGTGTGCACTCTGGGCACGTGGGGAACAGTGACGCACGGGCACAAGAGTCGGAAAGTGTTTGGTGTGGCGCGAGGAATAATGGATATGGAAAGGGGTCAATTGAGCGAGCGAGTTTGGAACTTTTCCGATAGAAATTCCATTCACGATGGAAGTACGGTAAAACTGGGTCAGCGAGGGAAAACAGTTTTCCTTCTACATGAGACTATTAGCCAATAGTGCGTATATAGTTATACACAATATATTGAGAATGAAATATGTAGACTACGATAAGTCGGAGCGCATCGTCAATGATAATATTTCGTCATCAAAGTTGCATCTTCCAACTATGTTGTAATCGTGTACAATGAGAAATAACTTTTCTCATGTATCGTCCTCGTTATTTTGAAAATAATTTTTGTTCCGTTATCTTGCTTATGAAAATATTATCGTGAGACAAAATTATCGAGATCAAAAGCTCGTCTGAAACAATTTTTATTTACCTAAACTCAAAAACCATTTTTTTATCATTTATTTGAATTCATTGAAAGTATCTTGTTAAGTTATCATTCAATTAAATCAAATGTTAAAATATAGTAATAAAGATAACACTCAAATAAAGTAAAGGAATAATAAAAATCAATAAAACCAAAATGATAAACAAAAATTCCACGAAACAAAGTAATAATAATAACATCAGATAAGAAATCGAATTCAATAAAATAACAATGGAAATTTAAACAATTAGCTCGAAACTCAATCGATTCAATATTGTACGCATTTTTCGGATTTTTATGTTTCGTTCACAATAGAAGGAATTTTCGTAAACGCCCATATTCGCCCGAAGCCAATAAGCGTGTCCATCAAACAAGTATAAGTGCCCATTAAAAGCTTAGTGTACTTTAATCTTCTACATCTGGAGACTAAGTGCATCGAGGTCATATCCTCGAGGTTAAAAGCACAGGCGGAGAAGGTGGGGAGGGAGTCCTAAACATATAACAATATACGACTCAAAGATTTTCCAAGCCTCCAATCGATACTTACCGTAGTTTTATTATTATTTAATATCCTTCGCGCCTATAATTTCAAAAAAGACTCGAAACCTCAAGCTTGACTATCGGACGATAAAAAAAGATCGTTATTGGCAGTCGGTGGAACAGGCTGCGAGTTTCGATTTAAGGCATCGAGCCGTATAAAAATGTTTGATTTCGAACGATATCCCACGACAAAGTAAGTATCGTGCCGAACCCACGGAGCGATGGTTGGGTAAATCTTGTTTAAGGTAATAAAACGAAAGGAGGTGGAAAAAAGTAAGAGATCGCCACGAGGAAAATTGCGACGATGTATTCTCCGCGTTGACGTCAACGAAGCTTCTCTCGTCTCGCGAAAGCTCCATCACGCATACCCGAGTTATCGATATCCGATAAAAAAAAAGAAAAAAAGAAATACACCACGCTTCGAAGCTCCGCGTCAAACGACGTCTCTCGATAATAATCGATCCTTCCATTCTATTCCGGGCCAGTATTTTCCAATGTTGTATATTCGCTAGGTTTTCTTTAAGCTGGGCTACAGCACGATATCGACTATATTCGATATACTTCATCATCGATTAATCGTGTTCGTACGGAATAATCGAATAACGGTTTCATCCCTTCTCGATAGCTTTACTCAAATGTTCGACAACAGGTTTTTTCAACTCTTCAGAGGAAGATAAGATAACTGTGAGAACTTACTCAGAAGTTCGTGTTTTTATTTCAACATTTTTCAAAAGACCTTTGAAATACTTACTCCTCCATGTCGTAGGGTTGATTTTTCCAACCTTCGAAAATAAACAATGTTTGTAATAAAGAAAAAAAAACATTGATCGAAAGTAGCCAACTCCTCGAAATACTTAATTATGGAACGGTTATTTTCATGAAGAATTATCGAATATCGATTTCATCCCTATTTCTTATTTTCTGATAAGTACGCGTTTATTTGTTTATTTGTTTTTATCTTCAATTTTTCAAAGTAAGATGTGGCCAAAAAACAGAGGTAAAAATAAAATAAGATCGCAACAAACAAAAGTTTTCGACCAAAACTCGTTAACTCCTTTGGTAATCGAAGGATTTTTCTCCTCGAAGGACTTTAAGAATTACAAGGAAATTGTCAGTACCGGCTCATCGACCAACTTTACAATGGTATCGAGGGATGATGAATAGCCCGTTCGCTTTTCCACATCCATATACACGAACGCGGGCCATCTACCCTTTACGACTTGGCATTCTGATCCTACTGAAAACATCGAAATCCAAAGTAGAGACTTTCCTCCATAGCGAACGAATGGGTGGATGAGATGGAAGCTTTTTTTTAATTATATCCGAGAAGATATAGGGGATGGCTTCGAGGAAAGAAGGGTGCCCGATAGAAAGACTTTTTAAGTTTCCGAGGCCCGAGAGAGTTCGTCGGTGACGATGGTGGTGAAACAGCCCGAGCTCTCATCGGGCACTATACCTACTCGACGATGCGGAACACCGGAAGTCATTTCGATAATTGAAATCCTCGACTGACCTAACGATCTTATGAAATCCCGGGGCTCTACTCCGTACCACCCGGCTGCAAAATTTCGTTCTCTTCCTTCAATATCTCTCCCTCTCTTTCTCTCTCTTCTTACCCCATCCGTCTCTCTATCGTAGCTTCCTTGGACGAGAGATAGTCCTTTCAACCCCCACTCCCTGTTCACCCCCCACACCACGCAACCGTCGCATCCAATTAGTATCACTTTGGGGGCTTTTGATTCCCATAACGTCGGCGTGGTTGCCTTTGGCAACATTGTAATTCGCGTCGGCGGAATGTGACGAAAGGATATGGAAGATTTTCTCGTATTCCGAACGTCCTCGATATGCTTGTTTAATTTTCTTTTGTCCAACGGGTTTAACATTTTTTGTATCCTTTAATCTCAACGTTTTAAGTCTTTGATTCATTATCATTCTTACGGCGAGCTCGATAACGAGCGCGAAGTCGGCCTAGCTGGAACTTTTCGTATTCGAGATTAATTTTCTTTTTTTTTCGTTTTCGAATCCTCTTAAATATTTTTGTTGTTATTCGTTTTTCTTTCCTCTTCGATTATTAAATATCTTCTTCAAAAACGTAAATTTTCGATGCTTTTTCTTTCTTTCTTATTAAATGTCTTGTTCATCAACGTAGCAGCTTTTCAATGTTCGCTTCGTTTCATTTACGAAGACCGCGGTCCGTTAACACGATTCGTTGAATGTTTCTTCGGATCTTACTGACAAATTATATCTACCGGAACTGTAAAAGTTCTCGTTTCGCTCGATGGCTTTGCAGTTTGCAATTTCATATAACGAGATAATTAAAACGGGAGAGAAACTTTTAACGTAATAAATGAATGACGCACGGTGAAAATGTTGATTAAACATCTTTTGTCTGTTTGAATAAAAAATAATAATAATGATAAAAAATAGACACATAGGACGATTCGAGTGACGCATTATGAGATTTGACGAGAAAAGCTACTAGCTAACGTTAATGAAGGTATCCCCCCTCCCATAGTTTTATTTCACTCGCGTGTGTCGGTTCCCACGATTTTGGCCTTTTGTTATAACGCAGGAACACGCGCAATCACTTTTACCTCCATTATCGTGATTGCGGAACTCGCGAGTGTAGGAAAAAGCTCGACGCCACCAGGACGGACGTGGCAAAGAAGGAAAATCTACAATTAACAAGCGCGTATCCATTTTAATTAAAATTAGACGAACGTACGATGAATAACGAAACAAAAAATGAACCCAAATATGGGAATCGCATGATCGTTTGAATACTAAACATCGTATAATAATTAAATCTTCATTAAATTTATTATATAAGTTTTCATTAATGACATTATTATTAATAGGGTAAATCCGGGAATTATGGCCTAGATGGCCAATATGGCCCACTGCTATTTCTCCGAAACTAACCAACATTAGCGTAAAACAGACCTGTGATGTTTAAGCAACCCTATCCCTCACCTCCTCGGTGAATTTGTGCAGCGGTGTGTTTTTTACAGACAGCGATCCAAAATTGGGTATTTCGATGTTATTTTTTGAAAAGTTTCAACCATTACAGTTACTCGAATTGTAATCTTTTTTTTCCATTATTTATTCACAGTTTTGTAGGTAAACCCTTAAACTATGTGTGATGGGAATTCTGTATATAAATCATTCACTGGTTTTTAGTTTCAATGTTATTTGTCAAAAGCGTTCCTGCGGCGAATATGGCACACCAGGTATGCGGCCAATATGCCTACTAGGTTATCTTGGCCGCATTAAGATTCCATATTATAGGAACCCATTGCGAGTCTTGCGGTGTCTGATGAAGGGATTCCTGTATTAAGAGACCAAGTCAAACGTTCACCTGTAAGGTCGAAGCAAGTTATGGTTCCCGTCACGATGTCTCCACAGTCGTCTACTTTCACAGATCAAAATTTTATAACATCATTCCAATTGTCTCCGATACCAGAAATAGCGACTAGAAAACCTAGTAACCGAGGCAGAAAGGCTGCTAAATCGACATTATTAACTTCATTCCCGTACAAAAAAGAATTGCAAAACTCGTTAAAGAAGACAAACGAAAAATTTAATA
Organism: Netelia virgata; assembly: GCA_951802705.1. NCBI lineage: Eukaryota > Metazoa > Arthropoda > Insecta > Hymenoptera > Ichneumonidae > Netelia > Netelia virgata. Next base: position 10,091,120 of record OX637863.1, on the reverse strand, counting down.
AATCGACTATGGATAAAAAAGAAAAACAAAATGCCAAAGGTAAATGGACAAAGCCTAAAACGAAGAATGTACAAATATCTAGGTCGGATAAAGAAAATAAATCTTTGTACGAGGACAACTCTGACGAAAGTCTAGATAGACGCAATGATTCAGACGTAAAGTGATTGTATTGTGACTCTCTCTATTCTATGGACAACAGAGGGGAATCTTGGATTCAATGCCTATGTTGTAGGCTATGGATTCACGAAGAATGCTCAGGAGTCCAAACTGAGATTTATTCTGTGAATTTTTCTCTGCGAAATAACCATGTAGTTATTATTTACTCTGGTGGCCAATATGGTCCACAGCATTTATGGCCAATATGGTCCTCGGCCATAATAGCCGGGCACGTTCAGAATTCAACGATTCTGCACTTTTTCAAAAAATTCCATTTTCAGTTATTATTTCAAAATATATTGCCTTAAGCTTTTAATCACTGATTACCGATAAGTTAAACAAGTGATATCACCAATAAAAATTGGTGGATCTCGATTAGTTTGAGTTTTATTGCCAAAAAGGCTTATGGGGGTCCATAATACCCTGACTTACCCTACTTATGAAGCATCCTTTTGTTTCGTTGTCAAATAAGTCTCAAATACAATTTTCCCAGCCCGTTACGACAAATAATATTCGAACGATAAATTTTCATTTTCTCGACCTTTTTTTCCAATTGGCCGAAGCTCGCGACAGGTCTTTGAGTAATAATTCGTTTTAAGATAGAAAAGAATAAACCGAGTGCAATTGGTACGTGTTTAGCACGCGGCTCTGGCGATCATCGAACTTGAGGAGTTTTTCATGCCGACGATACTTGGTGCGGTGACCGGTGAGCCCCGCGTTGGCTGCATCGAATTGTTGAGCGAGGGGGGGGGGGAGGATTCTTATGGAGCTTGATGATAATAATGTCTAGCAAAAAGTAAAAAAGAGATGTAAAAAAAACCTTCAATATACGTTGGAAACAACGATTGGATAAATAAAAGAAATAAAAAAGTCCCTTTTGAAAAAAAACAAAAAAATTCATGATGATTACGTGTCATTATTATCAATATTTTATTTTTTAATTTTGAATTTCGTACCGTTTTGTAGCGCAGTCGAGATCCAATTTCCGGGTGCCTTAACGGGATCAGGAACGCGAAAGGTGTACTCGAGATCCCCGAGTTCCTCTTTCCACAATAGCCTGAGCAGACCCCTGTCGTCGGATTTAAGTTTGATCACCGGGCACGAGTCGACGACCACTCGAGCGGTGCTCATGTGTCTCGTCGGATCGATTTTGTGTTCCAACACTTCGACGACGTACCACTTGCCCATTATCTGAAATCGAAACCGAACACAAAATTTACGATCGAATAATTTCGAACGATTTGATTAATTTCATTTAAATTAATTTCATTTAAATTAATTATAAGACAAATTCGTAAATACAAATTATTCTGACATTTGTTTGTTTTTTTTTCTCGTTGTTTTCTACCCAAAGAATTTTCTAACCTGCCAACCTTGTGGGTGAAAAATTTATCGTACGTTGTATGAGAATTTTGGCTGTAAAAAAAAATAAAATAAAAAATCCTCGACGAATTAAGCGCCAGAAGCTCGAACGGCGCGAGCGAGAGGGTGAATTGCAGACGCGCGTGTGTAATAAATATGCTGTTACGCGAGTGAAAGTTATATATTCGCTTCGAAACACTCTCCCGACCATCCGACACTTCGTTACTTCAATTGCCGCGCGTCAAGGCCCAGAAAATTATGTTCCCTAATATAACTACCAGACATTCACACCCACCCACCCTCTCTCTCTCTCTCTCTCTCTCTCTCTCTCTCTCGTCACTCCTCCCAGACGAAAGCAATATCGCAATATGCAACTTTGAAATATATCGCGAACGTCATTGCGCGGTAAATATTCGAGTATACAAATTGACCGTTAGAAAGTTGAATCGTTAAACCCTCCTTTTCCTCGTAACAATAGCAAATACCTATGTAAAAACGATATTTTTCGATGAATTTGTAATATATAAATATTTTTTTTATATATTTTATATTTCATGACATATTTCTTTTTTTATTTTAATATATTTTTTTATATTTTACTCGCGTTGACATATAAATAAAATAAATTTGCAAGATTTTGGGGCCAAAAACGTATATTTTTTTTTTGCATATTTTCGAATTTTTTATTCTATATCTCTTCGCAATAGTCGACCTTATCGATCTATGTCTAATGTAAACCTTACAAACGTTCTTGCTTCATAATATATATATATATATATTTTTTTTTTCATTTTTCATACATATAATACATCGTAGATCGTTTCGACCCTGCCAAATAATCTTCGACGATGATTAATGTACAAATGTTCTCGTGATACGAAGTAATCAATCCTTTTCACACCAGTGGCGATATACGACGCACAGAAAAGAGATGGAATATCAACTTCGCGCTACAGTTTGTTTTCGCTTTATTCATGCCCGACGACCGCGCATCGATTCGATGACCGTCGATTTATCAATTTCCTCTGTCCATTGGCAAAAGTACTCCCCACCTCCCCATTCCATCCCAACCATAACACTGAATAGCAATTTCCGCGGAATACGGTGACACCTATGGCGGAAATTTCCGTCCTGTATTTCCCCTGCCCCACCTCTTTTATGTCCACGCGTACGACCCATACTCGTTTTAAAATAAACTTTAGTCATTGGTTCGATGGGAAAAATTCAATAAGTTTCGTGGTTTGGCGCGTTTGCGATTTTCATTTTCTTTCTTTCTTTTTGGTTCGAATTGTATCGGCGCGCAATTGAATTATTGGAAATTTATACGATATTCGGGACATCGCGACGGCGCGAATCGATTCGAGGATACAAATTTTGATAAAATATCGAATTTTTATGAAATTTTTTGGATTTTTTATCACCGTGTGAAATCGATATTTCTTCTTCTTCTTGTTCGTGTACGAATACTTATGGATATGACACGAAATTGATAAAATATCGTGTATGAGCAAAAGTTGCGGGTGCCGGAAGAAAAAAGACTAACAATAAGAAAAACAAATGGGGCGAATAAATTTGCATATTTACAAATGACATTTCGATATTATCGATTAACGAGGCAATATTTTTAGATCGATAGCAATAAATATCAATTATGGGTCGACCGTTATTTGTTACCAATCGATCAAATCTCACGTCAATTATTTTACGCCCGGTCATTGACAATACGATTGCTATTCGCTCCACCCTCCGTATTCGTTCGATAAAATCGATTATGCTCGTTTGTCATTCGAGGTGACAGACCCACCGTGGTCGAAATCAAACTCAAACAAACGTATCGTATAATCACTTCATTACATAGTTATGTATAGCCCCAAATATATATATATATATATATATATATATATGTATAAAGGATGAAGGCTCCTTTAAGCAGCGACCAACCTCGGGCAAATAACGAAAAAAACGATATTTTTTGAAAATTTTCAAGGTCGTCGATGAAATATTCAAAAAAACTACATGTTTTTTCCATTATTTCCGATTCAAGTTCAATTTGCTGCAATTTAAACTTAACACGCGATCTCAGCGCTGAACGAAATCCGACGCGTTCTGAAAGAAAATTGAAAAAATTGGGTGACGCACATTTGCAAAAAAAAAAAATGTTCCGAGCTAGGGGTGGGTAAAAAGCCCCATCTATCGGTCGGAATTTAAAACAAAATAGCTAACCGATCCTGTCGGCTCTTTGCCATTGTTCCTGTCACTCCCTGCTCTCTCTCTCTCTCTCTCTCTCTCTCTCTCTCTCTCTCTCTCTCTCTCCCTCTCTCTCCCTCTCTCTCCATCTCTCTCTCCGTCTCTCTCTCTCTGTCTCTCCCAGTCAGACCTCCTCCGGGGTCGAGGCCGGAGTATAAATTGGATGAAAAAACTTTTGCATTCCAGCAGCAGGCGAAAAAATATACCGACGCACCCCTCGAGCTGTGCGCAATAAATTTTCATTTATTAAGCAACTGTCCCTGTGGTTCGGTCTCATGTCGCTGTTTTATACTCGCGACGTTTTGTTTTATGAGTTACCTTTGAATAGCTGACTGAATATTTGCTCATCGATAGCGCTTAAAACTGTTTGACATATTGTATATTTGAACAGGGGTAATAATAAAATTGTGAAACTCGACCGTCGTGTAATATTCCAAGATTTCAATTTTTTATTCATAACAAATTCAATTTAATTTCAATTATGATCGAACAATTTTTCGAATATGAAATAAAATTGGTGAATTCATTACTTTCTCCCCTCGGCAAGAATACCGATGAAGAAACAATTATTGAATCGATAAAACGATGGAAAAAGGATAACGAGAAGTTGCCTGTCGATAAATTCCCTAAGTACATTAACTCAGTAAACATTCTCTCTCTCACTACTTACGGATAATCAAGAGAGAAAGAAAAAACGTTTAAAAAAGTCTATCGTGACGTAATAAAACTTTTCTCGTTTATCTTTGCTACAAGTAGTTTGGTTTATTTTCCTTTTTTTAATGTATATATATATATATATTTAAATCGATACTTTTGCTCAAGTTGGTTTTTGTTGATACGAAACAGTGGAATGGGGGGGGGGGGGGGGTGAGGAACGGAACACATTGAAGAGGAAGTAGAGTGTGGCGACCCTCGTACAGGACAATCTGAATTTACCGTCCGAGCCATTCGACCTTTTTTCTTCCCAACCCTTATCGAAGAAATCCACCTGCCCTCTTACATAACGATTTTTACCAAAAGATTTCGACCTAACGGTGGGAAACAACTTATCGCGACATACAAATTATTATTCAAGGCTCGCAATGTCAAATAAAATAATTAACAGCGAAGATAATTAGAGGCGACCTCGAGACATTGTACACATTTTTCAAACGTAAGGCAACCCTCGTGTTATTCGATATCAAAACATTTTTCCGTTATCCCACATCGTTCTCGATCGCGAGAAAATAAATTACCTTCGGTCGAAAAAAAATACACACGGACGAAAAAAAATGCACATTCATCGATACGCGAGAATTTTTTGTTGTATATTTTCAAATACTCGGGTAGCGTTCCGTTGGTATTTTCCGGACCAGCAGGTGTCGTTGAAATTATTATTCCGAGGCTAGTCGTTGAACCAACAGCCGGTCATACTGCCCGGCATCCTTTTACTCAGACACGGATAGAAAATATTGTCCATGCATGTATATTCCGCGACTGTGTAACTATATTCAGTGTTCTCGTATCCTATATACATTTTTCGCACAATTTCGCCGACACTTTTGTTTTTACGATCAGAATTTATCTCCGATTTCCGCCGGCACTGAATGCATCTTTCTTTTATTTAAAATTTGTTTTCTGTTTTTTTCTCCCTATTCGTTTATCCGATTTTTACCAGTTATTTTTTTTTTCTTCTTTTCACTCTTGCCCCGGTAATTCTGGTGTGACTGCGGACCCGCTGCTCCGACGGTCTGTCGTCGAAGAGAATTATTCGCTCGAGTGTAACGCGTTTCGTGTTCGTGTGTAACGGCGATACACGTGGCTATTAAAATTTGTACGCCCAATCTACAGCGTGATTCCCTTCGTCGAACGGCCTACGATAAAATCGAAACCAGCATGCATGTTCGATCAATCGAGGTAATTCCTCTTTGCATTGATTGCATTTACAAATTTCATCGTATGACGAGTGCCCGGCCAACCGCACATGGTCGTCGAGGACGAAGAGTCATTTCTATTGAAAAACAAAAATGTCAAAAATAAAGCTAACAAAGTGTTGTGTAAAAAATATATTTTTTTTCAACGATATCATATCATTCGTAGTAACGTGATAATAATGGTAATAATACCCTAATTATCATGACGGTTAATGTCCAATTAATCATTTTTCAATTTTTTTCCGACATTACGAGGTCGGTAGTTCTTTGAAAAGTCGTTTTTTCCTTGTGATTTATGCTTTGTAGAGTCGATCGTTGACTCGTTCGTTGTAATTAAAGTTATTGGTTGATTTTATTCTAATTGTTTTTATTAGTTAAAACCGGGAAATGGCTTAAAGTTTTTTTCGTTCATTTTCGTCTTGTATTTCGGACCCAAAAAACGTCGGCGAGAGTTTATTGAAACTTTGTACAATAGCGACCGTCAGATTTCCATTGATTAAATAAACCTCAGCAAAAAGTGAGAATAGCGAAATTTGCACGAACGAGGAATGTGCCCCGGGTACAGATTTTGCGGGAGTTTTGCGTTTCATTTCAGTTTTGCGGGCGTTTGGAACGAAACCATTATAAAATCGTATTTAATCATAAAAACAGAGGTGAAAAATTTGTTTCAATTTTTCTTCCAGAGCGCAATGGAATAGATTTTTATTTCCAAAATAAAGACAATTTTTACGGGAGGAGGTACGATACGTTTCATTCATTATTCCTTTTTTTTCATTGAAAACGAACGAACGAAACTAACAATGAATAATATCCGGACGATTATCAAAATAAATATTCTTTGACGACGCTACGAAAAAACAAAATTCGGCTTTGAAACAAAACAATAAAAAGTGTCGCGGAAAAAAACGTAACACGAAGCTTTCTCCATGAGGAATAAAAATGAATTTATCAATCAACCTCCGTTCGTCAATCTCTTTCCCGTTCTCCTTCACCCCGAAACTAGAACATCGGGGCATTCCTGGACGGCACTTTCTCTCTCTTGCAAACATATTTGCGTAAACTCGTTGGCCCCTTCTGCATTTCATCCGACCGCGCGTTCATACATACCATGAGTGCACAGAGAAAGAGATAAAGAGAAAGAGAGAGAGAGAGAGAGAGAGAGAGAGAGAGAGAGAGAGAGAGAGAGAGGAAAAGACACAACGAGAAAGAGGGAGAGAAAAAGGAGAGAAAAATGGGCAGGGGCGTTTGTGAGTGAAATAAAATTTTGTATGTTTTTTTCGGCAGCTTTTTTTATTCTCTTTCTGGCGCTACCAGGAGAATAACGCATTGCACAGTGGTAGGAACAACGTTTTCGACGTGGAAAATTACGTGGGGTAATCGGCCGGGATAAAACGGTCAGCCCCACTAGAACGAGCACTGCGGCTTCAGTATAACATATACTAAAAGCTATTATACAGCGCACTTCTGGGATAAAACTACGTCCATATACATATACACTGTATATACGTATATATAGTATATATATACAGTCGAGGCTGTATAATACCGGCTTCTCAAGCGGCGCTCTTCGGCTCGATCCGCTCGGAAAAAACGCCAGAGGCGCGGTGGTGGGGGTAGTCGACTAGCGCGCCGCTTCGCTGCTACTACGAAATCTCCACCCTGACATCTTGATCCTATGGAGACCCGACTGTAGCGTTACCTTGTCACTTTCACCCAGAAACCCCCAAAGCCGTCAAGCTCTTGTGTTATATATCGAGCTACAACAACTATAAAGCTGATATAAAGCGGTTATATCGCGTTTGTCGCGTTCGACTAAAATTGTCCAGGAATCGATACTTGCGGGTATCGTAAGAAATGATTAATCAACCAGGAATGGGGGTAAACTAAAAATCGAACATTATTTCAATCGGGACTAAACCATTAACTCGAGTCTGGTGTAAAACGTGAGTTATTGCCATATTATTCGGGGGCTTGAGATTATAAAATCGGTAATGGTGATTCGATAAATCCTAATTTCTCCCACGGGTTCCATTGTGGCTCGAGCTTTTAGGAAGCCCCTATTGATGGATAATTATAGTGTTTAGGGATTGTCGTAATAAATGTCGCGTACTGTTACGCGCGTTGAGGCAAATGCACGAATTTTCGTCATTTGTTGCATCGCTTTCATGGCGTTTATGCGGACGAGAATCTTATTATATTGAAATTTTTGTTTTGTTTTGGAAATATAGATAATGGCGGAAATATAATTTTTTTGTAGCTTTGTACATTATTATATACAATCTCGAAACGATGTTAAAATATTCAGTTGAATAGTTGCTGTTCGTTAAAAAATAATACTTGAAATGTTAAGTACATAAATTCTTAATTTTATTTTTCGAAAGTATTGCTATAAAGCTATAATTCTATGTATTTAAACAATATATATATATTGTGTTTATTTAGTCTCCAATAAATTAATACGTAATAGAAATTTCATGGTATATGTTCTGGAAACAAATTTGAAAATTTCCGCCAATCTGAATTCAAATCGTTCAACGTCCGAAAAAACCATCAGGGACTTTCCTGGTGAGATATATTTCAACGCTACTTCGCGAAAGCCGGGTAGCTGCCTGTGCCAGATTAACGTAAAACGAGAATCCTGGGAGATTATAGCAGAAGCTGCTGTTCATTCGGGTTTTCCATACGGCGTCGGTGGAGCGGAAAATGGTGAAGCCTCTGGTATTGGCACGGGATTCTCAGCTCGATATTTCCGTACTTAGTCCTTCGAAGAGCAATCAACGATCGGATCCAATCGAAACAATAACCCCGTTGGAAAAAATTGGTTCACGATTTATTACGAAAACATGATTATTGATTATTATTTAAACTAAAAAAGTGAATAACCCATCCGCAATGTGAAAACGAATGATGAAATAATTCGATAAAACTCGCTACTCGCGATCCATTTGTTAGCGACAAATGAAGATATTTTTAATTCTGCTAAACATTTATATATAAAAGAAGAATATCATTTATCTACATTTGTCATTGAAAATGTAATCACTGGTATGATAAAACTTGCGCCGGAAAATTTGTAGCTGATTCATTTATTTGCTGAAAAAAATCGTTCATGATTTATTACGAAAACACGATTATTGATTATTATTTAAACTAAAAAAGTGAATAACCCATCCGCAATGTGAAAACGAATGATGAAATAATTCGATGAAATTCGCTACGCGCGATCCATTTGTTAGCGACAAATGAAGATATTTTTAATTCTGCTAAAAATTTACATATAAAAGAAGAATATCATTTACCTACATTTGTCATTGAAAACTTAATCACTGGTATGATAAAACTTGCGATGAAAAATTTGTAGCTGATTCATTTATTTGCTTATAATTTACCATGAATTTCCCTCACGTTGAAAATTCTTCGAGTACTAAAATTTCTCGATAATTCTGCAGAATTTTGAAAAAAAGAAAAAAATTGTCGATTATTTATACAAGCATGTATTATCGTGATTCCAAGCGGAACTGACAATGGGTGCAAATATCCTCCCTGGCTACGTGCGCACATAGCGAATAGCCGAAGCTAAAGATTCCATCCTATTTTCATAAATACCATCCCCGGAAGAATCTCAAGAATGCTTGCTTTGGAAAATCCATTTTTGACACGGTTCATATCATGGAACTGATAAAGCTCGTTGAAGTATCTTTCAAAAGAAATAATTCGATTTAACCGTTAAAACGATACGAATCTATTATGTTTCTTTTTAAAAATAACATTTTCTTAATATAGAAATAATATTAATTTCTGTTTCATACTTTTGTAAAGAAGCAGAGAAACGACTTCTATTTTGTTCATACGAGTCGACGATTTTACGATCCGAGAAAGACATTCTTCAGCCTAAATTCACAAACTGAAGAATCGTTAGAGATTAGCCTAGGCAAGCACCGCCATTTTCGTACACGACGTTTTCGTCCACGTAGCAGCGTCGAAACGAAATACACGTTTGGGCCTCGGCTGTACTGATATTACCATCGTAATATGATAGGTACCGGATATTCCTGCCAACTTGGGCCAAAAACATTTGCATCTGTTTGCATACGAGACTATTTTGCCTCGAACCACGTGGTTCGCGGGTCGAGAAACGCTGAATGCCCACGAATTTCGGTTGCTTTCGGCGATCTGGTTAGGTTGCGAAATAGACAATGTCCCGTACATTACGAATATCGTAGTCCCATTCACCGTTTTCAAAATTCGATCGGTAAAAAGGGTAAAAAACGTGAAAAAATCACGTTTTTCCAGTTTTTGTTCAACAAATTGCTATAAACGGATAACGAGAATATGATATTCGTACTGTACGGGAAATTTCCGAACCTGCATGCTCCGATTAAAATCATTTTGGACGAGAAAAACATTTCGCCCTTTCTACCTACCCGCAGGGAGCGAATTTTATTTTTCATGTAAAAACACTCTGTTGGCTATTGCGCGTTCGGAATTTTTTTTAACACGTTACGAATATCATAGATCCATTTCCGCTTTTTAAAATTTTGTCGGTCACGAGGAGAAAAAGCGTCGAAACTCAGTTTTTTCCAAGTTTTTCTCATAGAACAGTTTCACCCACGTGTGAAGTCAACTAACTTCCGCCCACGTAAAAGAAACGCGTCCTCGTAGCGACGAAAAGATTCGACTGAAATCTAATAAAATGAAAAACAAAAATCCACTCCACAATTTCCCGACAAACATTTTCACTTAACGTTTTTCAACAAAATAATGAAAAAAAAACAAATGTTTTACAAAAGCTAGTCGCGTATTCGTTCATCCGCGTTAAATACGTTGAATATTTCTCTCGCGAATACGGTCGATTCCGCCCCCCCCCTCACGCACCCCTTACAAACTTTCACTATTTTCTCCTTGACGAGTATTATGCAAAGGCGAAAACTCGGAGGGTGAATTAAAAATAAAGAAAAAGAAAATGAAGAAATCGAAAAAAAAAGATAAGACCGGATACTTCGCCCCGATAGGTCGTGTGTTCACGATCGTGGAAACGCGCCCGGGGTGAGAAATACGAGACGCGCAACAGAGAGGTGAGAAATAAAAGAGGGTCGTAGCATGAGGGAACGAGAATGTCTCGTTTAGAAGTGGCTCTGTGAGCAGGCACGGAAAAGCCAACCCCCTCGAAACTACTTTGGAAAATGGCTTCGCAGTATACCCGGCTGGAGTTGGCGAAGCGTAGAAGAAGAAGAGGAAAAAAATTCCCAACAACACGTACTCGTGCTCGATCAAACGGAAGTTGGGGTAGGTTTCCACTCTTGCATAAGTGTCACCCTTGCGCGTTTACCGACCTCCCGCATGTACCGAGAATTCTTGCATGAAATCACGGTACTCGCACAGCTTACAACGCACTAGTGTGAAAATTAAATGCGAAGGTCTAGCTATAGGGAGGTCTGAGCGAAATCGACAAACCTGCAACCCTCGACTATGTCTTTCCCTTGATGCGTCGTTAAGTCATACGAAATAACTCTTCGGGCGCGTCATTGAATTTTTTCGTTAATTCTTTTGCTTATCGTTATGAAAAATTTCAAGATTCGATCGATTTATTTATCTCTTTATTTATCAATAAACTATATATATATAGTAGGTATACTGCATAGATGAGATTCTTAGTCGCATACTTCGTATTTGTTGTATTCAGGGAGAAAAGCATGAAAGTACATAATAGAAATAGTTGACGAGCCACGATGGTTGAACCCTTTACCCGAACGAAATCTCGAAGTTGTCCGAGGTTAATCCAGGTAGCCTCGTTAGTACCTACACTTCGTTCAACCCTCCAAACGCTATATCGAAATTTCATGATTATTATTGAAACAGCACGAGCCAGCTCGAGCAGAATTTAACAGCCGTCAACTTTGTTATCGAATATTCGATCAAAAACAATTCGATCGTTAACGAAAGTTGGCAAAACTTTTAATAACTCGATCCCGCATTAGTCTCTAACTTTTTCACATTGTTCGTAATTTTATTATTATATATTTTCTTGATTAGTATTATCTTTTTATCGTTTTTTCCCCCCACAAGCTTCAAATAAAAAGAAATGACAGACGAGCGTCGGTACGTAATTCCTAGAATATTTTCAATGGAGTTGAACGCGAGCTAGATCGCGAAGGATCGAGATATACCTACATAGTCAAGAATAAATGGTTTCTATCTCACAATCAATCTCTTACTATATTGACTGACTTTCATTGAAATTTCGATTTTCCCATAATTTTCAAAATATTAAAAAAAAAAGTAAATATCGAGATTCTACGATGAAACTAGTCTAGATTTTTTCGAAATCGCAAAAGTAATGCGGAAAAAATTGAAAAAAATCGGTAACGTCATACTCGATTTTTTATTTATTTTATCAAAATAAAACAAAAAGCAGCTCGGGACTCACAATTTCAGATACTTATAACATTCCTATAAATGTCTTGTTCCAGAGTTATTTGAATTTGAATTTTTTTTTCGGAATTTTCAAAAATTCATAACTCAAAAAAAAAATGGCGAAAAAAATCTAAAAATTTCATATTTTGTTCTTTTCATTAAGTACTACGAGGAAAAAAATTTTGATCAAAATCGAAGAGTGGTTGGCAGTCTCATTGCCGATTTCCCGTGGAATACCTCATATATATATATAAGGGTCGAACAGGAGCGAAAAAAAGGGAACGATAAGAACAACGTGACGCTATCGCATCGCGACTACGAGCGTAATTCATAATCTTAATAACAGTGGCGGGTCCCGGAGACCAGCGTAAAGCCATGTTGTCTCGGTGCAAAAAGGATGACGTAACAGTGGGTAAGGGGATGAAGAGAGGAGGATTCACCCCCGTTCGTGAGGTTGGCTGCTAGCGCCTTTTCGGAATCCTGGCACGTCTGAATAATGGCGCTAACGAGGGTGAGAACTTGAACGAAATTCGTCGGCCGGGACGGAGACGCGCCACCACCACGAAACGTTGTCGACGTCGGCTCCTACCCCCTCTCTCACCCTCTCCCTTTTCCTCTCTCTCACGTCTCGGATGTAGCTCGAGACGAAAGTCAGACGTGAGAAAGGATGTTCGAGAAAGAAGGGCGGTTGGGCGCGAGGAGAAGGTTGAAAGATCAACCAACAATGGAAAAGACGGGGAGAGTTTCCAAGGATTAGGTACAACAAAAACTCCAGGAAGTTTGATACGTGGGCTATTTTCCCAGATTTTCGGGGTTGTTAAGCAGATTCGATTTCCACTCCTTCGAAAATTCGTCTTTAACCCCCAATTTTATAGAAATACTTAATCGAATTTTCTGTTTTCTTAAAATCTAATTAGGATTTTATTTTGCTATCTTCTGAATTTCTAGCCCCGTTGTACGATATTCTATCTTGGTCCGAATTTTACGATTTCACCCGTAAAACCAACATCCCTCGTCCGTGCTTCATCCTACGCTTTAGCCCTTTGTTTGCCCAGCTACGTAAACTTCAATGCAAAAGATATAGCGTCTTTGTCGATAATAGCTACAGGTGGCTCCACCTGTTCTACAAGTTCTGCCTCGTAGCCAGAACCGATGCTAAACGGTTGAAAAACCATCCATGGTGCTGGCCCGTACCCCTTCTTGGCACGCGGCGTCCCCGAGTCAAGCTTTATCAAAGCAGTTTGCTCGGAAACTTTGGGACGAAGGGACTTCTTGGCTCGACAACTTCCCCTCGACCGAACAACCATCAAAGTTTCGGTTAAATACAAAATATAATAACGTTCCCTTGTTCGCTTGTCTTTCTTCCGCCCGAATCCTGTCGCATCCTGCTGCTTGTCTTCTCTTTCAACCCCTTTGCCGCGATATATGCCCCCAGGCACTCGTCCACTTTTGCGCATCCGGGTTGTCTCCAGCTACCTCGTCCCTCTGCCCCGACCCACCCTTCGTCTTTCTCTTCGTTCCTGCTACCACCCCTGTGTGTGACTCTTGCATTGCTGAACTTGCCAAAACTCTGCGCCCTCTCTCTCTCTCTCTCTCTCTCTCTTTCTCTCACACTCTCTGCTCCTCCACCGTTTCGAGTTTCGAATGCAAATCCTCCACATCTACCTCTCTTTCTTTCTCACTCTTTCGTGCTGTTGCGTAATCCCGAGAACGGGTAGGCGCTCTGTTCCATCCGGTGAATCCGGTACGAGTTGCCGTGCTTTATTTCAGCCCCTCTCTGCCAACGTATTTCGTGTTGTATGTTTAGTTGTTTGCTTTTTCCTCCATTGTTTCGAATGAAAATTGTTTTTTTATGGTTTCTTATTTTACTTTTTTTTATTTTATTCACTCCAGGCCTATGAGAAAGCCGTCGAAACACTGTCCATCGAACGAATAAAAGAAATTTTGAAGAGAACGTTCTCCATGGAGAAACGATAAGGTTGATGGAGAATTACATAAAAGCTTGTTCGAGCGAGTGAAGTCATTCGATTGAAATAAGTGCGAGGGAATAAAGGAAGATTGTGTCCTTCTTCTTCTTCTTCTTCTTCTTCTTTTTTTCTTTATCGCAACAATGGCAAATTACTTAATAATTTCTACGAGGCAGCGGATGAATTTACCGTTTGAAATAAGCGTTGGGAAACGAACGATATATTATCCATCGTGACGTCGATGGAAGGTTGAGATTAAAAAACTTTGTTGAAAATTCGAGGTACGCTTAGCGCGCTCACGGGACTTAAACACGTCTGACAGGATTTGAAACGTGACTATTGGAAGAACGATATTGTACGATGAAGCCGTGCCGGTGAAACCATTTATCGATCATTATATTTCACCTAGCTATTCAAGTTTCGCACGATTCTTCGCAAAAAAAAAACAAAAAAACGAAGCGAAACGAAAAAAATAATCATTTTCTCACCCGATGGGGCGAGATGCGAACTTTTCCCATAATGCACGTCGGCTCGTCAACCTCGGCACCGAATCGTTTTCGAACAAAGCGCACGAGAGCGATTCATTTTGCGTAAGAGCACTAAATGCTCGGCGATTTACGGAAGAAAAAAGAAGTTGTTCGCACATTGGCCAAGTTCCCCTTTCACGTTTTTTAGATTTACTCCCTTTTGTACAAGAAATTGTCCAATTATCCGAATCGTCGTAGGGGACGTTAAACAAAAAAAAATTGTAATGTTCCACATTATAATACAAAAAAAATGTTCAAATGAAGATTCAAAAAACCAATAATATTTTCATTCGTAAAACCCAAATTCGACCGTTTGACAGAAGAATCGGCAAATGTAGCACGATTTGGTAGTCAGATAGTCGCAAAAGCCTGCTCACTGACCAATTACCTTGGAAAAACTTATCGATGGAAATATTTTCATCATAGGGGTTGTTTTTCGTCACGGTACAAGGGGAATACGAACTTTGAGTTATGGAAGAAAGCTTTCGGTACGAATGGTAGATAACTCACTCATCCTGTTTGTAAATCGATACTTTAATCCGTTTAGCATGTCGCATAGGATCTTCGCGAGCCTAAAGGCTTCTACGAAGGGCGATGGTCACAACGGCGTGGCCACCGAAGTGACACTGAAAGCTCGATGGTGCGAGAAGGGTGAATGCAGACTTGATGGTATTTCGACCCTCGATTGCGTCGTCACCAAAGCGTTTATGTGTGACGGCTCATACAAAAATACACATTCTCAATGTGACGGGGTCATCGAACTTTATCCTCGGGGGGTCGTAAGCTATAAGGGTGGTCTCTTAAGGGTTACTATTGTCACTTGTAAAGTCCGATCGGGTTCAATCCCATTAACTTTTTAGAAACAACCATGACGATGATTCGACATGTTGGATAATTATTATGTATAAACGGGGGTGAAACCGGGCGAAAGTTTAATCGGAATAATTAATGAGGGGTTGATCGAAGAAATTTAAGTTTTGAATTAATTTTTTATCTTGTTTCTTGAAAGCCCTTTTTTAAATTAAATTTTATATCCGATCGATTATTATCCGAAATTGAAGACTTAAGTCAAGATCCTTCTGTTGGATGAAATATCGATTCGTTAAATTAATACTGGTACGTAACGAAGATATAGAGGTCAGAGTGGTTTAAACATTGGCTTGATGGTGACAAGGTGCCTGGGGGTCTCGAACTTTCCTCAACCTTTCATGCACCGAGAGTTCCTGGCAGCCACCCTCGAGGCACTTGCTAAGACTTCGGATAAGCGTTTAATCCGTTAGATTGAATCTCTGGAAAGTCGAAGGACTCTTTGAACTTTTTTTCGTAGATGGGAAAAGAAAAAATTCTGCGTACGGGACGCTCGAGAAAATCGATTAACGTTGGAGAAACCGTCGTGGAAAAGTATCATGGACGAGCAAACGATCACATTTCGACGTCGAAGGGTGGCTGAAACGAACGAGGTTACACGTTTCATCGACATTTCGGTGAAAAAAAAATGTCAAGGTGATTTCGAACCTCTTGACCTTGGCTGCATCGATATTTGAGAATGCGATGATCGAGCTTCGCGTCGAAAATATCCGAGGATACGTGTAACGACATTTTGATCAACGACGAGGGTCGTATAAGAGGCCGGCATACTTGTGGGACCACGGGGAGCAAGGGGCTGCGAGGTATTTTGTTAAATAGAAACACCCTCTTTGCAACGTATGCGAACGAGAAATTAACGTTTGGTGGTGAATAATGGGTAAATCCTTTTCAATTACCTACAATATGCTGCCGGAACTAGTAGTCGCGTTCTCGGCCCTGTCAGACTAGACTTCGTGATTCCACTGCACAAGAGGAACCTCCGGAAAAATTATTTTTTCATTATGTACAAGCGACGTACTACCAACTTTTGACAATAATTAAAAATATATTTCCATCGACGTTAATATATTTGCATTGTTTATCAGGCAGTGAGAAAATTGGGACCAATTGGGAAAACAAATTTTAAAGGGGTTAATTTTGAAATTGCCCTTAAATTCGTCGTTAGCTTGATAAAATAAGGAATAATTTTGAAAGAAAAACTGGCTTGCGTAACGCGTTATAAGGCTTTCCCCACGCGATAGAACATCGACATTGCGGTTTTTCCATCGGACGTTTTATCGCGCCCCATATGTTCCAAGAATGTACACGTTGAAAGCTCTTTCGTGAGCCGTCCGTCATGTCCGACGGGAAAATATTTTCAAGCAGAAAGTTCTTCTGGACTTTTTTTTCCTTTTCTTGTCCTTTGTTGTATCTTTCGCGTTTGCTCCAAACGACAAACGGCTCGATGTGGAGTATGCGGCATTATACGTACTACGAACTTAACTCCGTATAGACTACGGCGACGTTTAGCGCGCACAAGTTTCGAACGTACAGTCAAGTTCAAAGATTCTGATCGATGAAAATTTTAAAGCATCGAAATAATAAATTAAAAGATAAGCGTGAAGGAATAATTTTTTCTCAAACCATTCGTTTCTCCGGATGATTAAAATATCATTGAAATTAGTACGATAGCATCGTGGACAAAGTGGAAAATGTACCGTTATATAAATATCTAGAATCTGAGATTCGAGTCTGAAATATTCGTAAAATATTTCAACATCTCAACAAAAAAAAGTTCTCGATCGTTTCATTTGTAAAAACAGATTGAATTGTAACGTCGATTTTCGTAGCGACTGTGTAAACCAAGCACGCTTCGCGTTACCAGTCGAGAAGCTCGGGCGGGCTTGCACTTTCCACGCGCGTGCTCGTTCTCTTCTTGGTCGTTCCCATTCTCGCAACGCCATATACGGCCGATGGGATGATATTGAATGCATGGCTAGATAATATGGCCGGAGTGAATATGAACTAGGGAGGGATGCGAGAACGTTGAGGGACGGATGTAGGCCAAATAATGCCATTCCTTCCGTCTCTGGACAATAGCACCAGAGCCGCGTGGAAATTTTGCATCGGTGCGCCCGAATCGTGCACCACTTAAAGCCTTGCACTTAGTGTGCGAGTATAGGTTCGCCTATAGCGGAATTGGGCAACGTTGTGTGCTTGGAAGCAACCTAGGTCCGGTATTTACTCGTTATACGTATATGCAGTCAAATTGGCTGTATTTAGTGCACGAGCTTGCACGAATTCCAGCACATTTAGCGTCTTTGCCCCTTTTTACGTGGGACGGGTAGCAGATATTTTTGAAAATGATTGCCGTTCGCGAATATTCAGATACGCGCTGGTTGCTGGTTGCCAGCGGTTGTTAGGAGGCGGTCACGTGGGCAGCGGTTACTAGGCAGCGGTTGCTAGGGAACGGTTGCTAGGACAGCGGTTGCTAAGTAACGGTTGCTAGGCAGCGGTCGCTAAGGCAACGGTCGCTAGGCAGAGGTTGCTATAAGCACCAATTACCAAGCAGCGATCGCTAAACAGCGGTAGTGGTAGGCAATGGGCGTTACTAATTCACCGTGAAGAACGCTATACAAACCGAGGCAACACCATCGAATATACGAGACTAATTTGGGATATAGTATTAAATTATTCTCAGTAAATGGATACGATGACTGGATATAATTATAGTGAATTTATTCACGGTGTATTTAATTCCGTGTATTTAGATACAAGATGAAGAAGGGTTTGAGAATATCATGTACAAAAACCCCAGCGTGTAACTCCACACCATTTTCAAACTTCTTGTTAGCTAAAAGCATTTTCTCCTACCGCTAAACGTTTCCGAGCTTGTGCGAGTGAGTTGCCAAATGACGGGGACGATATGGCCTCGAGAGCTTTTAGCCTCAGGTTTCCGTACTTACAATTGGCATGGCTGCGTGTACTGGACGCGGCTGACGTGAACTCAACTTTTCTCGTGGTCGGTGTATGCGACAATATCTATAGCTCTCTTTCTCTCTTTCTCTCTCTCTCTCTCTCTTTTAACGTAGACGGTTCTGCAACATTAGAGCGGACTTCCGGCGTTCCCAGAGGTATACGGGAAGTCGTGTCGTCGAATTAAGCCCCGTTCTCAACTGTGTCCAAAATTTCAAGCTTTCACCGCTGTACAAAGTCGTATGTAAAATTTAATTACAACTCCACATTAATTACTACTAACTGAATATTTAACGAAACTTTATCATAATTATCGTGCGGATCATACATAGGTTGAAAATGTTTTGTCCCGAGTAGGGTGTGATTCTGATGTAAATGTTATTAAGTCATTTTACATCATTGAAACTTTATACAAACCTCCTTTTACCCTCAACAAACGAGTCTAAAGTAAAGAGTCCAATTTGAAAAAAATCATATACGAATTCATGCCTGAATGTCATAAACTAAATTCGTTATCCGACAAAGAACACAAAAAACCGTTGGAAAAATAACTAAATATTACAGTTTCACGAAATCGAGGTTTGTACGTCTCGAACACGACTGCGAAACATTCGAACGCGATGAATCAAATATTTACGATGACGTTATATACACCGGGAAATTCAACATCACGGAGAAACCGGGAAAAGGAAATTTTCACCGAAGCTATATTAGCAACTGGAAATAACTTTTATATGGTTTCGAATCAAGTTCACTAGGATTGCAAAACTACGAAATAACCGTAAATTTACAAATACATACATAGATACATCCGTACGAAGGAAGAAACGACTCGCGATTGGGAATCGTAAAATCGTTTCTCGATGGAGTAGGGGCACGCGGTGAATTTGCGTGCTTAGGACCCCTCGTGCACAAACGCGCACGCATACGTATATATAAACACGCACACATCGTAGATAAAGCGTCAAGATATACGTAACGGAGCACGTTGCACGCCACCGTGGTGTTAAAGCAGCGTTGGGACGACGAAAGGAGTGGGGGAGGGAGGGGGCCGGTAGCGAGCTTTCGAAAGCTCGAGTGCTGAACCCCAGACACGTAACGCGTGGCTCGACGCTACTTCAGTCCCTCCATATGGATTGTATAATGTCTATATATATATATATATATATATTCATATAAATATTATTCACGCGTGTTCTACATATAACAAAAGGAAGTGATGCATACCATTTGTGTGCTGAGAATAGGAGGTTTCTTTAGTGCTTGTGCATACAATACTAAAGTGTTTGATTGCATACATATATGTGTAACATGGAGCTAGACGAAACTGGGATTCAAGGAAAATGTGACTCACTGAAAATTACGTTTCAAGCTGTCATTGAGACTTCAATCTCTAACACATTTTTCTTCGGAGAAAAATCTCCCAATTCTCAAAGAATGATCGGAAAAAAATCTTCCAATTAATAATATCTATTATAAGTTACGATTATAATATTATTATTATTATTTTTAAACGTGAGTTTAAATCGTGAAAAAGCAAATTTTTCAAATCTTTTGAAATTCTCAGAGAGAAAACTTTAGTGGAAAATTATGAGAAATACAAATTTGTCATTTTTGGAGGATTTTTTGTTTCGTGTCACTAATTTCTTAAAAATTGGTCGTTGCGACTGATAATTATAATACATTTCGTTTTTATAGCTAGCTTGTTGTCGCTTCTGGAACATCGTTTTAATGCCACAGCGGGAAATTCGAACGAGCCGAATATTTGTATTATTCTGTGTGCTACAAAAACGCTAAATATACAATATAGGTATACGAGTATGAAGAAAAAATTAACGTTCGTGATTCACGGTTGATTGAGTATACTCGTCTGCTATCTAGTTACCACGCTTTAAAGTCCAGCACTTCGTTCGACCGATGGAGCTTTATTTTTCACGGCTGTGTGTTTTTTTTCTCTCGTTATCTTTTCCGTTCGCCACCTCTCAGTCCATCCCCGTTTTTTTGCCGATACACGATTACTCGTGAGTTCTGGACTGTGCCTGTATCCCTCTTGGCTCTTCGGTCGATTCTACCGTATCACCGATAACGTGTTATTTTTGTTGCTCGTCTCGACGCAAGCGCAGCAAAAAAAAACCCTCGCGAGTATAAGCTGAAAAAAGCTGTGTTGCGAGCCTCGTGCCTCGATATAGTTGAGAACGATATATAACAGAGTCGTTATTGTTCATCCAAACCGCACGCTCGTACTCGGTTTTCCACATCGCTATTTTACACAGTTCTTGTTTCAATTTCGCTTTTCGGTGTTGTTTTTTTTTTTTATTTCGAAGCGCGATGCGTACCTTCTGGTTGAAAAATTGAGGGTTGGGGCTTGAAGCCATCGAAAAAATAAGGATTAACAACTTTTGGGTACTCACCGTCGTTTCACCACTTTTCAAGCCTTATTTTTTTGAATTTTTTGATAAGGATGAATCTATCGAACATTGCTCGATGCTTTCATGTTCCGGGGATAATTCCACAGCTCGTCAACCACTCACCACTTTGAAAATAAACGAGAAGTGCTCTCTCTCTCTCTCTCTCTCTCTCTCTCTCTCTCTGTCTGTAACCGCCACAGTCTCCACCCCCTAGTTAAGGGTAGCACTTGATACGGGTAAATTAGAACGAAGATGAGTGGGGCCACTACGACGAAGACGACGACGGTTCGAGGTCGATAGAATACTCAAGAGACACGATAGAAAGTCCCCGCTGAATTGCACAAGGCATGGAAACTTCGAGACGATAAGGGTGTAACTTATTCAAAGGAGCGCCTGGCGAATCTAAATTCTTACTTTTTCCTACATATAAATTCAATTCTTGTTCTTCCCGGAATGTTTTTCGTTGATCCTTGGTATTTTAGGAAGCTTGTCAGGTTTTTCGTGGAATAACTGTGTAGGAAAGAATAAATGGCCAGGGGTGGGGGGTTGCGCGCGACGTACGAGGGTGGACACGCGCGAACGGATGAGCTATATTCTCGTAGATTTTGTGGCTAGTAGGGTTATTCAAATACGTAGAAATTCTACCAATAATAACAACGAACTAATACATAAGTTTCTTCGAAAACCACCCTCAACGTTCATTAGTTTACAACTATTTATCATTTTTCGATATTGTCGATTTTTGTTAAATTTTAATTTTTTCATATTCGTCTGGGTTTTAAATGTTTTCAAATTTCTCTCAATTTTTATTACTTTCATATTTTTTCAAGTTTCTTTTCATTATTTATATATTATATATTTTCAATATTTTTCCAATTTGCCTCGCGCGTAAACAAATATTTATTATTATTATTATAGATGAAACGGATTTAATAAAGAGTAAATAAAATCACTTCTCGTTTTCTTAATTTTCATTTCCGATAATATTCCCACGATATTTACATATATATTTATATATATTTGGTTTATCTCAACCGAATATGTCGATAATACGAGCGAAATGCTTATCGCGGAAGCATACACGACTATCGAGTTCCTGGCAACATTTTAATCTGGAAATGAACGAGGAGACCTTTATTTTAGGTGTTTCTTGTTTTTCGTGGATTTAAGCCAGATTATTATGCAATTTAATCCACACACATACACAGACATATATATATATATATATATTTTTCGTATTTTGGAATAACCATGAACACGACGTGACTAGATAGCAAGTAAAATCTATTCGATGGATTAACTTTACCTCAATGGTACCTACATCGACAGACTCGAATCGAAACATCCTTTTTCAGTATTATTGCATCGCGGTCAAATATTGGATATTTTTTTTTTTTAATTTGCTTGAGCACAAATATGGCCACGAGCATCGATAGTAGTGTTTGCCTTATTGTGTGCAATATTTTTCTGGGGATCGTTACGTTTTATTGAAAAATATTCCGTATCGGCTTTGATTTGTTGTTTTTTACGTCAGGACGTAAATATTATTCAAAACCCAATTTAAAGAAAAATATCGCGATGAACAATTCGTGGTAGAGTTGTTTTGAATTTATGTATACGTTCCAATACGTCGAATACTCCGTACGTTTTATTAAAAAAATGTCTTCCATCGATTTCAGAAAATTCGTTTCTTGTCTCGGGGCTGGTACGTTCGATCACCTCGATAGTCGTTTTTATATTCGTCCGCCTGGAAACTTAACTCGCCCTGGGAGCTTGTCGTACTCTATTTTTAGAAATTGATCGTATCGAACGAATTCCGATGATTTACATCCAATTTTACGGATATTCTTTTCTTTTCGACGATCGAATTTCACCGTTTCGTGTCCTTGTGGATTTTTCTTTTCATTCGTTACAAAGATACGACGAGCTTGGCGAATGGAACAACGAAACGAATCGTCTAATGTGATTAAATTCTAAAAATTGACAATCCAACTTTCTTTATCTTTTTGTGATAACGGGAAAACCGAATTAGCAAAAAATATACCATAAAAAGTAAGAAATACAATCTTGAACGCGGTTTTATCAACGCGCATGATACGGGCGTAAAAAACACGCAATAGAAGATTCGTACGACATCAATATTCATTAAAAAAAAATAAAGGTAAACAAAAATATTTATATACGTCGCAGTTACGGGCCATAAAAACGGTATTAGCCATAAAACAGCGATCGAGAAATAAAATCGTTGCAGATGTTGCCACTTGCGCGAGGATAATATTGTGATGAATATTGTAAAGTGAATAGGGGGTTGCTAACAGAATAATTTACTCAATAAGGCTAGTAGTTTTTTTTAAAAATTCGTGGTCAATAAAGTCAAAAAACGATATTATCGTTTTTTTAACTTTATTGACCACGCCTTTATAGACGTTTATCGGAAAAACTAAAAATTATATTATAAATTTCAGTTTTTCCATATTTTACTGGGAATTTTCCAAAAATATAAATTCATTTTCACAGAAATCTCTTCATAGGGTAGCCACGGAATTGAAAATTTACCGTGTAATACGAATATTGTATCGTCGTTCACGATTTTTGCAAAAATCCCGATCAAAACATGAAAAAACACCAAAAAAACACACGTTGCTGTATTTTTTTCTCCACAAATTGTATCGACCCAACGACAATAAATCGAATTAACCGATTGAAACGAATATCGATCGAAGGCTGATCCAATTTTTGGAATATTTTTTCGAAAATTCGTCGCCGATTTTGAAAAAGTATTAAATCTGACAGTTTCGAAGATAAGAACGTTTCCTACGCGATAAACTGTGCGGTAGGTTAGACCGAACTCACTGATCGCGCGTTTGGAGGTTGAAGAGGGAAAAAGAAGAAGAAGAAGAAGAAGAAGAAGAAGAAGACGAAGACGAAGAAGAAGAAGAAGAAGAAGAAGAAGAAGAAGAAGAGGCAAAAAGGGACAAACGCGGGACTCGGAGGAGCACTTCCCGCAAAAGCGTTCTCTTCTCATCTCTCTCTCTCTCTCTCTCCCTCTCTGTCTCTCTTTCTCTAGGAAGGAAAAACGACGAGAGGAGTAAACGGGCGCGCGTGTACCATCCCCTGGAGTTCGCATGATCGCCCACAGCCAAACACACATACACACCTAGAGGTTCACTCCAGTCATGGCCCTAACCTCAATTTCCCCCATCAAGCTTCGGCCTCGTCCTCGACCTCGGTGCTCAGGGCCGTCGATCATCTACGAACGCGACCAGCGAGGATCGTGATAAAATATCAAACTCTCCTCCCTCCTCTCTCTCTATCTCTCGCTCCCTCTCTCCCCTTCCTGTCCGGTTTGCAAACAATGTGGGACACACCGCGTTGTTCTCTCGAGGTCCTTGTTCCCTCGACCCTTTCTTGTTTTAATTTTTCATATCACACGCATATGCTACCGGACGAGCATCGCGAAAGATAGGAAACGACGAACATAAAAATGGGAGAATGAAAAAAACATACAGAGAGACGGAGAGAGAAAGAGAGTGTGAGAGAGAGAGAGTGACAGAGGGGGGAAAACAAAACGTTTTCACGAAAAAAAGCGTCAAGTCACGTGCGCGCCGTGCGAGAGTGATATATCTCAACCGATTTTATTTCCTAAACAGCTTTTCTTTCGATCAACCTGACGCTCGAGTTAGTCAGGTTTATCTCGATTATAATTAATAGCAAACACCGATTGTATGATTTATTCACGCGTTGTTGCGCGATCAAATTTCCTAATATTATTAGCAGGTATTTTCGATTTACCTAATCAAAATTTTCAACAACCTACAATTTTCATGAAAATATCGATTTAATTCCCGCTCGAAAATTGTACGAAGTCTCGAAATAAATACAACCTTTCATAAAGAAAAGAAAATTGAATCGACAATTGTTATAAAAACGATTAATGTGTACAAATTCCAAAATAGCAACAAAAAACAGAGAAAGAAATGGGAAAAAAAATAAAAGTTCATTTTAAACCGTTTCGAGCGACCGCCTGTTCTCAGCATCGAATAATTTACTGACTCTCGAGCATCGAAGATAAATTTGTTGAAAAATTCGACGAAAGAGATTCGGCAAGCCCAAATCTCCGTTTTGCCGAGGCCGAGATGCTAAAAAAACATATGAAGGGCAACAACTTTCAAATATTTTTCTATACATTTGCACCTAGGTATACACACGAATATATATATATATATATATATATATATATATATACAATATAAATCTTTACCTTTATTTTGTTCACTACGTAAAAAGGAAGGAAGGTAAAATGGAAAAAGCTTACACAAAAGAGTGACACGTTATTCGCGAGGTAGAAAATTTCACCGAGGCCACCGATGAGCCTCGTAAATCTAGAGCCGAGCTGATCTTCGTCCATAAATCGCGAACACAGTTTCCGTGGACGTTGAATCTCGAGCTTTCGAGCTCTCACGGTTATACTCGATCTCGCTCTTGTACCGTTCCACCCTCCCCTTCCACCTTCAACTCCCATCCGCCCCTGTAACGCCCTCTCTTTCACTTTTTCTCCGACGGTATACTTTTTCGCAACAGCTTGCCCATAACTCGACACCGCGGCCGTATAAGCTTTGGTTGGTACGCACTGCATGGACTTTAAACGTGACTTATGCTAATCGAGGACGGTCGATGGAACGAAATACGGAAGAACGGAGAAAGTCGGACGTGAGAGAAATGATGGATAAAGCTTGAGCGAGACGAGACCAGAAACGAGCGAGTGCGAAAACATACGGAATATAAGAATATAAACAACTTCGAAAGGTTCGGTCAAAGTACGATAGCGATTGGGATTTTCCACATAATGAACAAAAAGGGGAGAGAAAAGGAAAAGAAAAGAAAAACTCCCAGGAAGGGTTGCTTAGCTACGAGCTTACGGTGTTTTCGAATCAACTCGTTTTTTGGTGCAGTACTGGATGAAAAATATACACGGGGGTAGGACAGTGGCACGTCAACAACGGCAGGTAGGTAGATAAGGTACCTAGGTAGTACTGTAGGATTGTTCTATGTACCTGTGGGTATCGCGATGGCAAATACCGCGTTTCATTTAAAAAGTCGTGCGAAAAAAAATGTCTCTTCCGGGACTGAGTTGGGATTGCATGGGAAATAATACATCCCGAGGGTAAGGTCGCGACAGTAATCCACGATGAATTGGACGGGGAGCTAATTGGAAAATATTACGAGATTTTACGTCAGATGCGGATATTTTTTTCAACGAGTTTGTCGTTGGCCCCGTGGGATTTCAGCTCGAGGCTACGAAAAATATGTATGTTTGTACTCGATCGATTCTCTCGGAAGATCGTTCTAAAAAGATGTGGGATTTCAACGTGTAATTTCAATGAGATCGAGAGAATCGTAGATTTTAAGCTTTTTTCGATTTTGATACAACTTTTTCCTTAAAAGTCTTCTAAAGTCTAAAAAAAAGTGAAATCGAATTCCATTATATGCGAAAATTCAGACTAATGAAGAAAAACAGACAAAGAAAGTGATTTTGGATGTTTTGTTTTTTCAAATCTCGACATAATTCTCAAAATATTATAAATTTGGCGTCCAAATTTCGGAAGATTTGTCAATTTTGTAAGATTTTTATAAAATCATATAATATCAAAAATATGTATTTTACATGCTTGTTAAAATCAAAAGTATTTCGAGCCACGTTCTCGGATCGTATCTTGTCTATTTATCATTATTCGAGAATAACAAACGAGTGGAAAGATTCCCGGGGCTCCCCGATGGAAAAACTAACAATCCTCCTAGCAGACAGATACCCCAGTATCCGATGTCATGGCTCCCTTTCCAAATGAAAACGAAAGAGAAACAACGCGGGACGACGAGTTCTCGAGAATTGCTACATGAAACATTTCCTGTTTTACGTTTTTTTTTGTTATTATTATTTCTTTCTTATTTCATTTTTTTCTATAGTTTTTTTCTCTTTACGTTGCTTGGAATCGAGTGCTTGGCGTATTTTCCGATACGATCCCGTCCGTGACAGCTATCGCGTGCACCACCGTCTCTCAGGGAGCTCCTCTCGTCGTTCACCGTGAATTTCATATTTACGTCACGTAGGCAGAAACCCGTCGGCTCGAATATCGCGGCCAACATTTGCTCTTCTCGCATGAAGAAAGATCGCGCGAGCTTTTCCACGCCCGTTCGCGCACCCCTGTACTCATCTCTGTCTGTCTCTCTCGCTCTCTCTCTCTTTCTCGTACAGGAAAACTTTACTCCCCCGAGGATGTATTGCAACGCGGGGACTACACTCGAAAAAAAGGCAAAAGGAATCTTGATGGGCCAACCAGAAGAGGAAATACTGTTGATACTGACGAGGGACCCAGTTTGTATGTCAGGAATTTCATTGCTTTCTGTACGTTGGCAATAATGTCCCGTACGAACGCAACGAGGGTGAATAAATGAAAAACAATTTCACGACTGCGCTATAATGATGTTTTATTTATTTTCATCGTGCGATAGACGAGCGATTGAATATTTCCATCGCGACAATTACCACTCGTTTCAATTTCATCGTTTAACTCGGAATAAAACCACTCCCGTTATTTCATCCCGTAACAAACGCGACAAAACGTTTCGCGGTTTCACCAAAAATGTACATTTTCTCGAATAAAGAGTAAAAATAACGATACATTTGTTTTCCTTGAAATAACCAAATTTAGGAATACACGTGATCGAATAATGACGGAAAGAGTCCCAATTTTTGAAAAAAACATCGTATATAAACAAATTAACAAATTTCTGCAAAAATTATTATTTTTAAAAACACCAGACATTGAAAATCAACTAAAAAAATCGAACAGGTAGAATTGTATAAATCTTTGTTTCGTTTATTTAGTAAACAAAAAAACCTCGCTGCAAAATACAATTTCATCTCGAATTTAATTATTCACTCGTACCGAGTATTGATTGAAATTGTGAGCTTGCGAGACTACTCTCGAGATGCTTTCACGGCCATAAGATTCTATAAGTAGGAAAACGATAGGGATCACGTTCCTTCATTTCAGCAACGACGAGGGTTACGATTTAGTGGTGCGCCGTTATATGACTGGAAATGGGACGAGGGAAGAGAGAGAGTGCGAGGGTAACTGGGATGGGGGTCATAAGTACGCCGGTACTACACGAAAGCTCGATGGAGCTCGAGGAAAAGCTCAGGTGTATTCAGCCGTAAAAAGTTCTATCGAGGGGCAACGCTGAAAGATGCCGAGCTACGAAAGCAAGTGAGAAAGAGAAAAAGGAGGATAAGGAGGGGGGTAAAACGTCGAGCAAAGGAAAACGTTCGATGCTCGTGAATTTTCGCGGAGTGCCCAAATTTACAAATATCCCTCGTCGGTTCGAACTGGATTTATCTCACGCCCCCGCACCGATGAACCACCAGCACGATGGATTTACCGACTCACTCGTTTTCGTTGCTATTCTCGAGCTTTCCTCGCTCATCGCTGCACGTACCACGAGACGATAAATTTTTTGGCCACGGTGTAAACGTTTTACAATTTCGCGAAATAAAATATTGCTGGATTAGCCGTAATTACCGAAGCTTATCGCAAAAAGTGACTTTATAGAATTTTAGAAAGAGAGATTGGACGTCGCGTTTTTTGTTTTTTTGGTAAAATAAATAAATCGATTCTCTTCAGGCGTGAAAGTTCGAGGAAAGGATCTTTCTTTTTTACTATCGTCACATATTTCGTGAAATTGTGTCGAACGAACGTTTAGAAAATTGGGAAATAGAGAAAAGTCGAAGAAAATAGAAAAATTGAACAAGAACATTTTCTATTTTGCGAATAATCGAAGAAAAATAAAATTCGTCGATCTAGAAACTATTCTATAAATATTTTGCATGAAATATATCGTGTTTCCAGGAGTTGAGAGAAAAAAGAGCAATCCTGACGAATCTAATTATTAACGAAAACGAATGAATTAAAATTAAAAAGGTTACTCACCCCATCGAGATCGAGGGAATCCTGTGATTTAAGGTCACGACAGTTGAACGACGAGTAGTCGGTCGAATCCACTGAATTGTCCGCCCATGTGTTGCCGACCAAAACTAATACCACGATAGTGCACCACTTCATCGTCACCGTTATATATTATTGGCTCTTCGCGTATCCGACGTACGTTAACCGCACCTATGCTGCCACCCAGTTGCGTAATAATTACCGACGTGTCATTCACTCGTATGGCACTCGTCGATTGTCACACCCGTGCAAATTGGAATTCGCGGCAAAAATCACGGAAATACTGAAACCCCTTTTTCACTTCGAAATATTCTGTGATGTATTGTACAGCGTGAGATTTTATATCCGTTGTTTTTTTACCGGGAAAACTCGCGCGGCCTTCGTCGACACTGCGCGCGCGAATGTTTTTCGCCAATTGACGAATACAAATGATTTCGATGGAGAACACAACGATCTGTATAGATCAGTTCATACGATTAAATATTGCTAAATATACAACAATATTGTTTCGAATATGGAGGACTTTTTTTTTATACGAACTTCTCTAACAATGGAATATTTTTGTAAATCTGGACCAATTTTCGAATATGGCTCAGTTCTTTAATATTGTGAAGACTTTTTGAGTATGTTCCACTTTTTGAATATGCAGGACTCTTTGTGAACGTGGCCCACTAATTATTTTTGAATATCGCTCACTTTTCAAATAAGACGCATTCGTTTCGAGTATGGCCCACTTTACGAATATGAAGAGGTCTTTTTGAATATGGCTCACTTTTTCTTTAATATAACGGTTGCTTTTCGAATATAGATGAGGTTTTTTTCGAATATTTACGTAGGCAGTGCTTAAAACGTTCGATCGGTATTCGTTATTGATCGCTTCGAGATTCTTCTTGTATTCGAAATTTTCGAAAAAGGATGAAAAAATATTTTCGTTCGTCTCGAACATACGACGAACGTATTGACGATATTATTTCTTCGAACGTCTTCAACTTCGAAAGCCCTCGGAATAGTAAAAGAATGCTATCGATAAATCACGCGAACACTCTTTATCAACCGTTGGAAGTCAATCGAAGTATTCGATCTCGTGACGGGTACGTCGAGTAAGAAATTCGTTCCGATCGGGACGGATTGCGCAGCAGGCTCGCACAGGAAGTTTCGCTCCCTCTGTCTCTCTTGTTCACTCCATTTTATACCACACTGAGCACTGTATATATAGGTTATATATTTCGTAGCTGCCACTCCGCGAGGTAGTCGTGCGAGGGGTTTTTTCTCTTTTCGATGCTTTATTGAAAAAATAAAGTTCCCTGTCCGGCTGAAACGATTTCTTGGACTTGTTCGCGATTTTTCGCGCTTCTTTTTCTCTTATTTATTTTTTCAACACACTTTATCCCCTTCTCTTAAGAATTCGTCTTGGATGTTTCTCGATAAGTTTGAAACTTCGCAATTCCGGTTGGCAAATTTTTTGTCATTTCTCCGTAACGATTCTCGAAGAATCACTGACAAGGCGATATTTTCATTTTGTTTTTTGTTTCCTTTTTTTCAATTATCTTCGTATAATTTAAATTTATTTCAGCCCCTTTGCAAATCTTGAACGATCTCGTTTATTTTCCCCCTATTTTTTCTTCCTCTTTCCGACAGCACTTACTTCTTTTCCAACTTTAACGGTCAATCGCACCGCCTCCTTATCGCACCGGAAATTAATCGAGAGTCCACGTTCGATCTTCCACCCGGGGGCTTCTCCAGCGATATACGTGTATATATATTTGAAACAATAGCTCGCGATAGTAACGATATAAATACGAAATAAAATTAAAAAACGTTCCCGCTCTTTATTTCCTCACGATTTATTTCATCGGCTCACTAAAAATCTCCTTCCTACTTTATCTCTCTCTCTCTCTCTCTCTCTTTCTCTTTCCCTTACTTCCTCCCACCCCCGTTTTTCATAGCAAGCACCATTAAGTTTTCTTATTCAAGCTCTTATAACATCTAAAATTTTATATTTGTTTGTATATTTATATACAACTTTTTATATTTATCTGTATTTTCTTTTAATTTACGAATTAAACCAATATTTTGGAATAACGATTTTAAAACAAAGTCCCGACTTTTTTTTTAATTCGGAAAAATCTGCTCGGGGTTTTTAAACACAACGATGCACTAACGGCATGGTAACGTCACGAAGTTGTAAAGCACTATGAGAATGGTGCTCGAGACCGTCACCGACGGTTCTTTCGTTTACGACGAATGTATGGCTCACTCATATATACAAATATTTATATATATGTGTGTGTATAGCTCTCCTGTTCTACTCCTAGTATTCTACTGATCTGCTCCGTTCTCCACTTGTGCTCCGTTCTACTCGACGAGTTGGACTAGACAGTAACGTCGAGTCGAACCGCGTGCGCGGCTCGTCCGACGTTCCCTCCGTGAAACGATCGTCGCGACGACGCGTTAGTCTTCGCAAAACGCGCGCGCTTCGTTAGAAAAGCGCGCGGGCGCTCGCGATTCGAGGTGACAATTCAAGCGACACTGACGGAACAAGCCCGAGGGTTGTAATTACATTCATATAATTAAAGAACGTCGTGAAAATTATCGGTTTTTTTTCGCATTTTTATCTTCATTTTTTAAAGAAATTTCTCAAAAACGAGCCGAAGGAAAGATTTATGAAAAAGTGACCAAAGAAATTTTGTTTTCATTTTTTTTTTATCAACGATTGAAAAAACTTCGTAACTGTAATTAACCGCAATTTCGATTGGGAAGGAACGAAAAATCGATCGAATTCTCCAAAGTATTTACGAAAAGAGAAAAAAAGAAAAAAATACAAATAAGAATCTTAAACCTCGCGAAAATTTTCCTCGACGAATTTATTTAAACGAACGTGCACTTTTTTTCAACGATTTTTCCAATTTCTTCCTGAATAAAAATTTATAGATTTTTTCGTTTTTTTTTTTCTTTCAACGTGGAAGAGACGGAGACTACGATATATACTTTCACGACGATCCGACGTCGTTCGGCTGACATGCATCGGCAACGGTCGACCAGCATGTATATAGGCTCGGCTCCGTTCGTAATGAAAACTTAACTCGTTCATTCAATCTATTCGATCGTGGTATGGGCCCGGGGAGTAAAACGTTGGCTTGCCCGCCGCAGCCGTCGGGCTTATTAGCTCGATCCTCGGTCAGAGAGAGAGAGAGAGAGGGAGAAAGAGAGAGAAAGAGGGATCGAGAGAGAGAGAGAGAGAGAGAGAGAGAGAGAGAGAAGGATCGAGCTGCAGTAATGGTTCCCTCTGGCTTCTCGACAGAATGGATCACGGGCACATGACTAACGATGCATTCTCACCCCCTCCCCCTTGCCCTCCTATCATCTTCCCCTCTCTGCCGTCCTTTTCGCTCTCTCTCCCTCTCTCTCTCTCTCTCTCTCTGTCTCTCGCCTCATGGTCTACAAAAGTGGGATAGAGGGTCAATCTTAATTCTCGTGACGCGATAGTTGCAAACGTGTCTCTCGACTATGCCACTTAAAAATTTAACAATTACGGATTACGGGGCCTTTTACCGACATAATACCCGGCTCCGTTCGAACACCGTTTCCTACCAAACAATGGAAGTTCGGCAATTGACCAAGCAATATTTTTTTGTTACCACATAAAATTGGATAACCGCGCCATTATAGACTATAGACCGAAGCTTGATGGTCGTTCGCTGTCGATGGACCGGGCTCAACGGCGCTCGGTGGTCTCGGGGTGGGGGGTAAATAAAAAGTTTATGATTTTCATTTTGTTGAGGAATCTTCGAGTTTTTTTTTTCTTCGCAACGCGTAACGGGTTTGTATTAAAATTTGTTTAGAACGAAAAATGATTTCTGCTTGGAGAATCGAGGAAAAGTCCGGCGATCTTGAACCTATTTTTTAATTTTGTTGATCTATTTTATACAAAATTCAGGTATAACTTTGTTGCCATTTGGTTACTCGTGGATAAGGAAATTTACCAGGACGCCACGTGGCCAAAAAATGAACTAAACAGTTATCTGTTTTCGGATCGGCTGGAAAGTAGAGATTTTTTGTTTTTCATGAAGTGATCAAAATATAAATTAATTATTTGATTCGCTGCTTTTTTTTGTTACGTGTTACCATATTGAATAATTTTTATTATTTGTCGGATAGATTTTTTTAATAGATTATATTCCTTACGTTCCTTATATTCCTCTCAGCTCCGAGCCCGAGGCATCGAGCTACGGGTCTTATATTTCCGTCGGACCGCCACAGATTTAGTAGCCGGATTCTAATTTCCGTCAGTTACGAACCTCCATAACTTTTCTTTTACAAACGTCATACCCGGGTGAATCCAAGCTGGTTCTCCTCGGCGACGATGTTAAAAAATAAACCTCTCTCCCATCACCGCGAACCGAGGAAAACATGAGAAAGTGAGACTATAAGAAAAAGCAACGCGATATAAAAAGTGTCAAGGGTATATGAGCGAACTTGCCAGGATGGAAGTAATTTATCTGCTCTTATTGTTGTTTTCTTTTGCTACCAGCTTTTCTCCGCGTTTCTGTATCGTTCTCTCTTCATCGAGGGGAAGCTACGTAATGGCGAGAGCTTTCTTTTTTTTCTCGTCGAGATTCTTCTTTCACGAAAAATTTCAAAATGACGTCCGAGCAAACTGACAACCATTGTAAAAGATTAACATTCGCAAAAAAAACTCGAGTCGCTGTTTTTTTCACTTTTAAATTTAACTAATAAGATGAAAAGTTGGAAAATAGAGAAATAAAAAGATGTTAAATACAAAATGTTTACTGCTTTCTCTCTCTCTATCTTAATTTGTATACATTCGCAATATCATCTGTAACATTTTTCCATATTGGCTTCGTCGTCGACGAATCGTTATGAATTCACACGCATTGCGTGTAAGCAATCACGGAATTTTAATTCCCAGCCTTTATAGTCTTTGCCTTATTATCGATCTGTTTGACGTTCGATTCGTTTATCGAATGAAAGATGAATAAACGAACAAAACGAGGTAAACCAATAAAATAAACAAATAACATAAATTAATCAGAGAAAACAATACAAGCACCAAATAAAATAAGTAAATAATTAAACCAATGAATAAAATATAAAGATATAATCAATCAATAAAATCACTGAGTGAAAGAAATAAACAGTATAAATAAATAAATAAATAAAATAGGAATAAAATTCCTTAAACTTCCTCAAAACGTAAAAAAGAAAAGAACATTTTTCACAACCACCGAAAGTGTCCCCATCCCATCATCCCCCCCGTTCCACCATTTTATCTCACGTTATTTTATTATTTTCATATTTAACTCCCTCGCATTGTTCGACCATAATTATCTTCTTCTTTTGCTCTCAAATTCTCCGTGGAACAATTTCCACGCGATCCTTTGGAAAACAGACGCGGCGTTGAAGAAAACATAAACGAAAATGCGAATGTCGAGGAACGGGTTGGAAGACAAGGGGTAGATTGCGAACGAGGAAACGCGGAAGCGATTTCGTACGAGAGCGAGATTCTCGCAAGCAGTAACGTTTCGAAGCATGTGTACCTGGCGCCAACACCGAAAGTAGTAGACCCCGGGAACGAGTCAGACATTAACCCCCGCTCGTTCGAGCACCGGTTGTCTCAGCGACGCCTACAACGAGGCGACATCTCTTCCCCCCACGAGAGGTTTCGAAGTGACGACGTATACGATTAGAAAGAGAAGCGAGCCTTATTTCGCCGCCGGTCTACCGTACTGCACTTTTTTTAAAACCAAATTAAATTCGACTGCCGCTTCTCGAAGTTCTCGTTTCTCTTTGTTTTCCCCCGGACGTATAGAATACTTTACGTTTCTTTTTTTTCTTTTTACTTTTTTCTTTTTCGTTTTTATTCCTCCTCGTTGTTTCCTCCCCTTTGCTCGAATCGTGTCCTTTTGTCCGTCTTTTATTATCCCGACGGCAGCTTCTTATAAAGAAACGAACGAAAAAAAATAAGGAAAATAAAAAAATCGTTGACAACTAAGTGTTTTTTTTGTTCTGTTTTGCTTTTTTCTTTTCGCTTTTGCGCGTACTTCTTTTTTTTTTCTTCTCTCTATGTCGTTTATAAGAACAATGCCCATGGTTCCATTTGCTCGAGGGATGAATGTGGCTTTCGCTCACTTCGGTTCGCTCTCTCGCGCGCGCGCGCGCGCGCGATATAATAATTTATTCGGTAATTAAAATCGAGGAGAACGAAAAAAAGATCGTGAAACACGCTACGTCTCTTTCCCCTTCGGGCTGAAAGTTTTCCTCGGCGTCGAGTAATTAAGAGACTCCGATGTTATTCCAAACAATTTAATATTCGTCGGGGGGATTAATCATTTCGAAATTACTGGGGAATTAATTATGAGAGAGAGAGAGAGAGAGAGAGAGAGAGAGAGAGAGAGAGAAAACGTTGCGTTCGAGCGGGAGAGGCGAGTTTTGCGAGAGCTACGGCCATTTACTTTACTGTGAGATTTACTTTTGTTGTTGTTGTTGTTGGTGTTGTTTTTTTATTTTTTTTCATATTCAATTATAGTAAGTTTTTCCTTTTATTAAAAGAGCCGTTCGTTTGTTTTCTCCCGTTCGACTAACATAAGTTTTTCGAAACTCGAGAAAATTTTCATCCAAGCGCGAATTCAAACTTTGGAAAATTTCCGACCATCGAGGACGACCGAAAATCCATGGAAATACTCAACGGTGATACGGTTCGAAAAATATAGTACCAGCCTTGAACAATCGGCGAATACTCGAACGTCAATAATTTCCAATTGTTCTAGAGTTTGGTATTAACGAACTTTCGGCAGTTTACTGTCTCCAGTTTTTTTTATTTTATCTTCTCCATTAACTTTCGGTTGAGCTGTTTGGCAACGGGCCAATTTCATTCGAGCCACCTAGGAGTGAAAAAGAGAAATGGTTTTGTAAATAAAAAGGGATTCGATTGTAAATTGATTTTTATTTTATTTCTTCCTTTATAGCGAACAATATTTTTTCTTTACATACTTTTTATACAGTCGCGTAACATTTTATTCCAGAAAATTTTTGTATTCGAGATTTTAGCAATAGTTTTAAAAAAAATCGACGAATTCATCGCGATGTTTTTTTCCCCCAGCTTTTATTGTTCGCACCTCGTTGGTATATCGACGAAAAAGTGGCGCGCGTGATGGGTGTATGAAAAATTGAAATAACGAAAAGAGAGGGGGTAGAAAAAAAATTGTAAGCCATGGATGGATTATTTTCGGGCGAACGGACGAGACGAATTTTCATTCGCTCGCCAACGCACAGATACTCAAAACCGTACTTCGTGACAGGCATTATCGAGCGGACGTATCCCAGCAGATTTCAACGTTCTGGTGTGCCGAACAACAGTATTCGCTGCCTCGCGGATATCCGTTATCCGTTTTTGTTTTCTCTCTTTTTCGGCACTTTTTTTTTGTTTTTGTTTTTTATTATTCGAGCTGCGTTTTTGCGTTCGATGGTTAAAAATCAGGACGCGTATGCCGAGGAAGCGCCATTAACGGGTACTCGACAGTCGAGTTTTTGATATCCTAGCAATAATGCCCGAGTTGGGAAAAACTGCGGGCCTTGCAACGTACGTTATAAATAATTTCAAAATCCGGCGATAACTTGTTGTGAAAAAAAGCTTCGATTCATTGCAGAGGGGTAATAATAATAGGGGTTAAACAAGTCAGGCATGGTTTGGGCATCCGTACAATATCGGCTAAACTTCAATGAAATTTTTTATTTAATAGCGGTTGTATCAAAGAACCTCGTTCTGGGTAGGGGTAGTTACCCCCTTTTTTATACTCATCATTTTGTCATTTACCAGTTGTTCTGATATAAACCATTAATGAAATCGTCCATTGCTTATATTAGTACCCAATTATTAAAAATCGGACAAACTATTTTTCAAGAAAACTTACCATCCCCTATTTTATTGGCGACGATTCATTGATAGGGATGAAATATTTCAGACATGATTTAAACAGCTCAAGGTTTCTAGATAAACTTTAACCGAATTTGCTTTTTTCAATGGAATATCGTGACATGCTTGGATCTTGTTTTATCTAGAGGTGTAAATTAACCCTTTCTTCTTTCAACCCTATAATTTCATCATTTCTTGGCTGATTTACTAAGTCATTGATCAAACCTCGTAGAGTATTTCTATAAGAAGGGTTTTGGTGCCTCGGCGTTTCACAATGGCCAAAGTTTTCATTGACATCCAATCTACGTATATCGCATGGAGGGATGAAACTTTGAGCGTTATTCGAAGTAAAGCTTTATCACGTTCGTCACTCGTAGAGCTAACTGATGAGTCAACGTTGAATCCGAATTTGCATTTTCCACCGGCTAATCGCCATCTGGGCCAACGGAACGAAGAAACTCAGACGTGTGAGACTGATCGATCGTATCGGATGAGATTGAGTCGCGAAGGTCTATCGCAACTGGGGTAAAAACCACAGGATCGACTTTTTCCGACCGGTAGTAACAATTGAACGGTAATCCATTGCATCAGTCGATAATACTTCTACTTCCTCATGATGGAAGTTTCGTTTTTGCGAAATTTTGTTTTATTACTATATCGTTACTGGAGAGTTAAGGGTAGTTTTCACATGAGATTGACATAAAGCCAACTCGAGGTTATTCGAGGGATGAAGATTGGTGGAGTGGGGTTGCGAAGTTTTTAACTGTTTCACCGCACGGTTTCGGATACATATCGTCGTAAAGTTTACTGATCTTGCATGACAGGGGTAGGGGTTGGACTACCCACAGCCCTTCACCGAAGTGGAAATAGCCAAAGTTGGAAATAGACCGTTGCTTTACTTTTTAGTAACTATGAGAACGCGTTTAATAAAGTTTACGTTATAAAAATCTTAATTAGTAAAATATATTGCTGATTCAAGTTTAAATTAACAAAAAATGTTTATTATTACAATTCGAATTGATGAAAATTTTCATGGAAATGTAAATATTAATACCGGCTTATTAAAATCTTATCAAAATGAAATCCTAAACTTCATTTACTTTAAGGTTAACATTGTTCGTGTATTAGAAACAATCAATTTGATTTTAATTAAAGTTAATTAAGATCTTCATATTTTTCAAAATGTCAACGTAGTACATTATTAAAATTTATATTTAAAATACATTTAAGATTTTCGAAATAGTGACATAACTCAACCCTTATGCAAGGGTGGAATAACCTTGTTCAGGTGTGCTAACGTTATTATTGCGAGTTGACTGTAGATCGGCGTGACATGCTCCTTATCTTCCCAGATATTATCTTAATTTCCAGCATACAATGTTCCGAGAATATCTGAAGATCCTGGAGCCTATTGTGCCAGTTCGCTTACCAGACGTACCTCAAGCCATGCGTACCGAAATGTATTGTAATGTGGAGACCTAGTTGAAATTTTAGCATCTTAGCAATTGGGAACTAACGTCAATCGTCTTTGTTCCACCATCGAACCTCGCAGAAACTGAGATTTATCACGTCATTGGTTATTCGACGAACCAGGACGATCATTCGAGTAGAACTTGTCCCTTGGCCTTGCCATGCGAAGCATGAACATTCCTGGCAGTTTCGTGCATAGTTAACGAAGTACGGCCATCGAACTAAATGCAAATCTGAGACTGAAAGTGATGAATAAAATGATCGATTACTATTGATTTTCGAGGATTTTGATAATTGATTAATGCAAGGCCTAAAATTCGAAAAAAAATATTGAATATATGATATACAACGTTCTTCTTCGTGTTTCGCATGCAGAAGGATTGTACGTAGAGCAGTTTTTTTTTAGACCCGATCTCACTCGTTTTTATCTCATACTGTTTATTTATCCGGCTTTAGGCCTCTAACAGACAAAACACGAAATCGAATTATACACATGCACATACATAATATACTACAGTGAATAGAACAACGAGAGCTCGACAGAGCCATTCGTTTAATTTAAAAATGTTAAAAATTGCTATACTACTGTTTATTGGCCCTGTGTATTTTCTACATGTACTTACCTTGGTCTGAATAAACAGAATTTTTGAAAAAATTCTTTTTTGAGCTAATCCAATGTTAGATTTATTTTTTAAATTAAAAAATGGCGAATTTCGATGTTTTTCGACTTTTAGGGTTAATTTTGTTTATACGACAATTGCACGAAAAACTATCGAAGAATTATTCTCTCCAAATTAAAAATGAATTGGTCGGATAATTTTTCAAAATATCGAAAGAAATTTACAAAAATCGCGAGCGTTCGAAAATAATTATGAATTTTGATGATGTTTTTTCGATGATTGATTCACCTTTTTTTTTGTAATGGTTAATAGAAAACGAGTTATCGAAGACTATTATTCCCATGTTCCACATAGAATTTAAAAAAATACACAAATCACGACCGTTTCAAATTAAATGCGAGTTTTTGTAAATTTTCTTCGATTTTTTTTTCATTTTGTCAATTCAAAGAAAATTTGTATTAGCGAGAGGAGGAAAGACTATTCAAGAATATCGAGGGTTTTTCGAGATATTTGTTTTCCGAAAATTTACGTACCTACAGGTTGAAGTGTTCATTATTCGTAGGGTTGACCTCGAGAATCGTGGAAATGATGGTCTCCTTTGATACACCCGAAATTACAATCTTGAATCTTCTACTTAGGGAGTAGAGTTTGAATGGGGATCTCATGAACGGCTTTCATCCTGCGCCAAAGGATGAAGGGCTGTTACGAGAGCGCCGACATTGAGCGCAACAAAGGATCAAGAAGCACCCCGTGTAACACAATATATCAAGGGTTTATATTTCCAATCAAGTAACTTATGGCTGTTGCTTCCTCGAGTATTTCGTAAAACGAGCGACTTGTGTACTTCTTGATTCGAATTCCTCTCTCGGAAGAGCAAAGATAAGAAATATTGTAAGGGATAGAAAAGCAGCCCTTGAAAAAGATCGAGCTTTTCGAACCTTGCTCACTGCTTTTATGTGACTTTTGCCCATTCGCAAAGTTCTCTCTACTAGCAAGTGATTTTTATTGACTAACAATAAGACAATTTTGTATCAATATTTCCAAAACAATTTTCGAACTATTTAAAAAAAAAAAACATTATTTTACATTCTTAAAAAAATTGTAACGAATTTCAACCCCTCGAAGAATACTTGATAAATTCTTTACTGAAAAAGGACAGTTGAAAAGTTGTGGAAATAAAAACCGACGCATCAACTGTCTCGAAAAATCAAACAATTTCGACATTATCAAAATTTTCCCGGGTAAACAAAACAAAAATGCTGGTTTTCGTGTTCAAATTTGCATACAATGTGAATTTTTGTTCCATAGGATTTTCATGAAAAGGAGTTAAATTATCGATACCGTTATTTTTATTGTAATCCGTGAAGCGTGAAATAAAATCAAATTTATTTTGAGGTGAATGATCATTATCCAGTCGTAATATATCTGTATATAGTAAGATTCATCGGAAAAATGGAATTTCGTTCGTCTGCTACAAATCCGGTGGTATATAGAATTCCGACACATCGTGCATTTCTACTATCGATCGTACGTGCTGCTGCATAGAGATAAGAGGGTTGGCGCCGTATAGCATTGGATATAAGGGCTGGACGAAAAAATTAGAGAGGGATAAGGGAAGTTGTTTGAATATTTTCGGTATGACATTCGTAAGTTCTGCTAAGATAAGCCCGCTAAGATAAGCCCTCGTTACTACTATACTAAAAAAATACATCTATATATTCGAGCAGGGTTAAAACGTTATTTATATACCCTCCGTATGAAAATTCACGTGGGCTGTAATATTATTAATAAATAAAACAATCTCGATAAGCAATGCTGCACAAAAATAATCGATAAATTCCTTTATCGATAAAAAACAATTTTTTGCGTCGTTAAATCGAAACTTTTCTTCAAATACAAATTTTTTACTTCCCAAATTCGATATATTTAGCAGGTACTCGTACGAATTCTCGATCGAAATTATAACGTTTTATAAGAACAAACAAAGTTTAAGAAATTCCGAATCATCCCCTAATTTATCCCCTAATTCCTCGAACGTTACTTGATTATTTTTTTAATTAATACAAACCCACTGCTTCTATTAAAAACTCCTGCGACATTGGTTTAGTTCGACATTCATAGTTTGCTCTCACCAAGAGCGATCGATTACCGAGCTATAGCGCTATGTATTCACGATAATATATTAGCTTTCGCTTTGACGCGTAACCCGCGCGTCCACGAAAACGAAAGCAATTGGATAAACGAGAACGCTTTAACGAAATACCTCATTAGTCTCAAAAATAAGTCACGAGCATGGCCAATCGGATATCGGGTTGCTTTATCATCCGTTCGATCGTTCGGACCCGCGATCAATGAGGGAAAATCGGTTGAATAGCCAAACGAGCCGTGACCAAGCACAACGCGCCGTCATGCCCTGATACGTCCTAAAACGTAAACACTCCCTGTATAAACAAACGCCTGGAGATACGTGCTTCTCCCCTTCCCTATTCCCAAATAAACCGGATTTTGCGGTATCCTAAGCCATATGCGTACGTTTCCATTGCCAAAATTTCAAACGCCTCGTCTACGTAACGTTTCCTGCGTTAAATTTAACGACATACGCCCTTCTCGCTCACAGCGTACGAATTGCCTACATCGCCTCGTTCCTCGCTATTCTCGCGTATGTTTTGTATACACTCGCGCCTAATATCTCGAACCCAAATTCAATTTACGGAGAAGTGGCGAAGGCACTGCATAGACAATGATTTAAGCTTATCACATTTGTATTAGTCGAGGACGTTCTATTCGTCTGCCACGCTCGCATAACATCTTCGAGATTAATACGAATTTCTGGAATATCTCCTATTTATTATGAGAAATAGAGGTTTCTTCTTTATAGCTAGCTTTATACAAGGGGGTGGTTTCTCGTGTTGCGTATTGTGCACATTAATAAAGTCGTGCGGAAATTCGTGATACGAAGGCTGCTGATTCGAACGTCGTGTTAGGGTTCGTTTTAGAAATACCATTACAAATTTTCAACGATTTGTGTAGGAATTTTCGTATTTAGAAAAAAAGAATTAGAAAATTGTTGTAAATGTGCGCTAAATTTACAAAACTGAAATGTTAAAAAAGTAAATTCGAAAGAAAGAAGGGCGATAGTTTTTCGCCGTAAGAGAAGAATATGCGAGAAATATTTAAAAAAGCGAAAGGAAATAAATTGACAAAGGGAGGATGATTGTATTTTGTAAATAAATTTGTCACTATGATGGTTCGTGTGTGAATTTTTCGGTACAGTAAAAAATACGAAAGAAGAAAAATGGGGAAAATATGAAAAAAAGGGATGGAGAATTTTGTAAACGAAATTGTCACCATCCCCGTCAATAACGACTCGTTGACGCGCGTAAAAAAAACGATATGGATATGCCACCAAATGGCAATCGCACGTTCCAACACCTCTTTGTGGAATTTCGACTATATTTCACTACAAAATGAAGCTTTCTCGTAATAGTCAAAATCCAGACAGCTGATTCGCATCATTTTAATGAGCCACATACTCAACGATTATGTAGCAAGCGCTTTCACTGCGTTTACCCCGCGCAATCATCATTTGACCTTTACTCGGACCCCAATTATCCATGCCGGCAGTGTCATTTTTTCAAACATCCGTCACAAAACGTTTCCCCAAAAAAACACAAATTCCTCAAATAATTTTCAAACAAAAATCTTAAATAAATCTTCAAAAACAATGTATAACATTGGCAAAAGAAATATTTACTTAATTAGAACTAAAACACAAAGTTCCATTTGTTTTCACTGTTTCAAGCTTCGGAATTCAAGCGTTTTGATATTATAATGAACAACAAATTATTTTTTATAACGAGCGAAGAGAAGTCTGTAGCGCTATATCATTTTTGAATCCAAGAGACAATGATAATAATTAATGAAATGAGCCGATATCGTATCAACCATTATCGAACGTCATGATAATTATACGAAAAAAATGGAATATATTATTTAGAGCGGATTGCGAGAGAACGAGAGGAATGATAATTCGCGAATGTCGAGGGACGCGTGTATGGACATCATCGCGTATGAGGATAATATCGATCATTGCATTAACGTAGCTTGGAATGGCTGCCATATTTGGGTAAATAACTTCATCCAGATAGCACCGTGATCAATAGCGCGAATTATATCGCTCGGCCGGATGACCTGCGAGGGCTCGGGATATTAGCTGCATGGGGGTTGCTTCGGTATATATCGGTCATTGGGGTGGCGCATGCTACCCAGGGGCTCGAACGTCCAACAGATCCATCCGGAGATGCACCGCTAAGCGAATTTTGTCGTTTGTGCCTGTTGAAATTCCTCTTTGGCAGTTTACTTGCTTTTGAGTTTGAACCCAGGCATGCGCATTTAACCGCGAGTGAGATGAAAGAAGAAGAAGAAGAAGAGGGAGAGAGAGCGAGGGGGAGGGGGGGTATAGAAGCTCCGTTGAGAATTATCACTGCTATAAAGGCTCTCTCGCTGCTTGCGTCCGCTCGAAACTGCATTATTAACGCGGCTTGTGTACAATTTAATTCCAATACTAATCGTAAGCCACACAGGCCTCGGCTTAATAAAAACGTGACGCTTGCAATTTTTCGAAAAAAAAGAAAAAACGAAAATTTCCATGCGATATATTTTTTGTATTAAGATTTGTCGAAAGACAGTTGTATGTAGAGGTGCCATTTAACCAAATTATGGAGAATTGTGGGAATTTAACTACTGGGCGAATACACGATTTGTAAAAAGTTTTTAAAAACGCGATAATTATCAGATTTTACAACTTTTGAGTAGGAAATTGGGAGATATTAAAAACGTAAATATTATATTCG
This sequence comes from Netelia virgata, assembly GCA_951802705.1. NCBI lineage: Eukaryota > Metazoa > Arthropoda > Insecta > Hymenoptera > Ichneumonidae > Netelia > Netelia virgata. The sequence goes on along the minus strand of OX637863.1, from coordinate 10,047,425 downwards.
CGTTGTACGGAAAATTTCCGATCGAAGAATGTGTCCGGAATATCATTTTGGAAAAATATTTTTTTACCCGTTCTGAAGGGCTGAATCGACGAAAATGAAAATCGATTTCCGAGATTTTGAGTCGCGTGCAGAGATCTCTTTTTGTCCCAACTAACAATGCAGGGTAGTCACGAAATCGAAATATTCCTGTAGAACGGAAATACAACATTCTTCTTCGTCTTTTAAAAATGTTTGAACTGCGATTAATTAGTTTTTATTAAATATCCTCAAAAATAAATATGTTTACATACGTATCTTGTCACATCTTCCATCTGGGTTAAAATCCCAAAAACATTAATATAAATAAAGCCTGAAGCAAATTTCCGAATACCGACAAAAATTTATCAAATATTTATTCACCATTTGCTTTTCGTATTTGTCGAACGAAAATCATCGCTGCGCGCAGCGCCCTCTACCAAAATATTGAACATTCGATATCGACTCTCGACGCGACGAACCCTAAATTGCCCAAGGCCACGCCGTTCGCTGTCACCCTACTCTGTACCTTGACCATGCGAGCAAATTCTCTTTTCATTTTTTACATAGACGTACCCACGAATACAACTTTGGCTTAGAAAATATTATCGAATAACACCGAAAATTATCAAAAATAAACTCAAAATGTTATTAAAAAAAAACATATTTGTCGCTCGACGAAAAACGCGAAAGAGAGCGTTTCATATTATCGACCGGCAGTCAAGCGGAAGTTTGCTTTCCCCGTTGGCGTGCTCGATTATTACTCGTAGGTCTGAAAGGTCGCATGAAAATACAGGAAGTACAGAATCAAAGTGAGTTCGATATTCAAAAATCTCGAAGTCGCGCTTTTTGAATATTTCGTAAAAGTAAAAATACAAATACAAATTCAACGTGCCAATAACCAGGTGCGATCTTGTACTACTAAAATGGGGAGGTAAAAAGCATTTTGGCCTCAAAGCCCACCTCGATCGGTCCATACCCCTCGAAATTCTATATAGGGAGGGTTGTCAAGGCGCCGGCGCGCCTATAAATAGAGGAGATGGGCACTAGCGAACGCGTGCGCGCGTCTTTCTCTCTCTCTCTCTCTCTCTCTCTCTCTTCCTCTCTCTCTCTCTCTCTCTCCCCCTCTCTCTTTCTCTCTCTCTCTCTCTCTCTCTCTCGTTTAGCGGTTTCTCGTCGAACTAAAACCATCGTTCAGCCAGACGGAACAAGAACAGTCAGCGTCGTCGTCGTTACGACGAATTCGGAAGTGCTTTGTGAAAAAGAACGACTCTTCGGAGTGGCCTAAACAAAAAACGATATTCGACGTTTGTCGAAGTAAACGTCGCGAGGATCGATAATAATTGGCGAGCGTCGATGAAAAATTTGGCGAAACGAAGCAGGGTCATGAAAAATAAAGAAAAATAATGGACGGTGGAAGCGACGCTGGTGCGTCGTCAAGGGGAACGTGGAAAACAGCAGTGCTACGTCGATAGCAAGAGACGGTATAGGGTTTGAAAAAAAAAGAAAAGAAAAAAAAACGTCTAGGCTGAGAAACGGGCGGTCCCCTCGAATATGAGGCGTCCAATCCGGCACGAATCAACGACCCCAGGAGTAGTAGCTGAATTAGACGAAGAAGAGGAAGCAACAGAAGCTTCAAGCGGCACTATCGACTCGGCGAGATTCAACCAGCTGGTCCATCGGCGGAGAAAATACACGCGATCGCTTTAAAATATTGCCAAGATGAATTTTTGCGATTCCGTTGGACCTGATAAGAGGCCTGACGTCATCATGCAATAGGTGAGATCGAAGATATGGCAAATGGAGAGAGAGCGAGAGAGAGAGAGAGAGAGAGAGAGAGCGGTAAATTCGAAATGCAAAAGGGTAAATTGAGTTAGAGGAGGAGTAGTGGTAGCTTTAAAAAAATGACTAGCTAAGACTCGAAAGTTACGTAGGACTAGTAAGCGTGGATCGAATAAGGGATGATACGATTTTTCAAATATGAAAATTCAATCAATTTCAAAAGAAGATGGAAAAAAGTTGACAGACTAAATTCGACTCAAGGAATGATTTTCTAATGGCGAATTAACATTATCCTATGAAATATAGTCCGCTTAATGTTTTCAATGGGAAATTAATGATTTTTTTTATGAAATTCATTAACTGAACACTAGAAAATTGATGTATTTATATCGAATATATATTTTTAACGTCGTTAATTTTCAATTGTTACAGGAAACAAAGCTAATATATAGGAAAACATAAATTCACATAAATGATAAATCGCTGATGACAAACTAATTGATTTTGTTTTTAAATACGTATCGATCGAACGACTATTGTTTTGCCGTCGACATTATTGACAATGGTATTATTTATTCATTTATGAGAAACTGCAACATATTTATAGAACTTGGATCGAAAAAATTCACCTGTCACCTTTTTTTTCTATGGAATTAGAAAAATGTTTCAATGACCTTAACCATATAGCCAGGGGGTAACGGTGGTCGCGCTATTTACAGTCATTGTTACGGTATCCACCTCGTATTCATAGGACAACGTCGTAAGAAGAAATATCGTCCGATCCGATACAGATCGTTAATCTCAGAAATCATTTCTCTCCTTGGAGAGTAATTTTCAATTTTTAAATAAATTTCTCATCGGTACATGGTGTTCTATCTTACGATATTTCTTTTACGTAACAATTTTCGGCCTGGAAACGATTCACGGACGGATAATAATTTGTGCACCGAAAGAAAATTGTATTCTTTAAAACATTTTGGAGGTCTCGTTGAACCGTTACCGATATTAATTACCCCCTCGAGTACCCCTATGAGGGAGGGGAGGGTATCGGTGTTCGAGAGCGCCCGGGAAAAGCGCGCTCTCTGCTTCCGGGTGAAAGCCAAACGGTGACGAAGACTATCGTCGATGACGACGAAACGGCGAGGAGGACTAATTATAAACCGTGCACGTGCGCCGGCGGCTGAGTGAAGCGCGTCATCCCCCGTATCGTCATTGTCGCTTTTGTGTTCGTTATCGGGTCACAGTTGTACCCGAGCTTTTACGCGGAAATCGAAATGAGACCAATGGGGCGAGTTTGCCATTCTTCTTTAGTACGCGCGATAAAATGTAGGTACGACTCGAGCCCAAAACCAATATCGATTTATCGATCGATATCGTTTTTATTGAATTATAATTAAAATTTGATAAAAAAAGAATAAACAAAATTTTAATTTGTCGATGTTACGAAGTACGTAGTGCTTAAACAATAATAATTACAAACAAAGGTTTGTAATTATAATAATACGGGAAACGTTCTTTGAACCAAATATACAGAAAATGATTTTTTTGAACATTTTTTCCTATGATTTTTTGCAAATTCGAAAGAAAAAATCTCTCTCGAACAATAAATACGTTCAAGGCTTTCGAGGAGATAATGTATCTATTTTTGAAACCGGTCAGATGACGACCATGAAACTTCGCTAATGCGCCGTAAAGAAGTTACTACGAATTTCTTTCTCACGTTTTTCTTTTTTTTTTGCATTAACGACTGTCGATCGTCGAAATTTTCCGCTCTCCATTCCAAGGTACGAAATCGAAGTACATGAACTTGGCTATTTCGAAAATCGATTCGTAAATTGTTAACCGATTAAATTTTCTTCCTTTCGATTTTATCGATCGATTAATTTTTAGTATTATTTGTGGCTTTCTGTTTTTCTCAAAATATTTAGCCAACCCTTAATGCGTCTGTAAAGCTCCTCGAAAATTCCGCGAAGCTTCTCATCCGCCTCCCGGTCAAAATCGCTTCGCAATGGCCTTGGTAATGTTACCCTGCGATTTGCCCTGGTGGCCTGCCGTCGTTAAACAACTCGATCGTGCCGGAGCTTCTCGAAACTCGAACGACCTTCTCGACGCTATGCAGAGGCTTCACGATATGTGCAAGTGAGTACCCATAATATTATGGAATATCTTTTACACCTCGATTATCCAGCGACGATTCGAAAAAGTATCTCGATAAAAACAAAAACAAACCAAATTTGTAATTACCGATCAAAATTATTTCTCCCGTTATTTATTTCTCCCGATAATTTTCAAAAAGCTGGAGGGTAAATATTTTCAATCTAGAAACAAACGGAAATGTTACTTTTTCTAAAATTACCTCGAACAAAACTTATTCCTATTGTTAATCAAATGGATGAAATTCTTATTAGAAAAATTGATAAAAATCGGAAATTGGAAAGAATGAGAAGAAAAAAGAAAATAATTATTTATGTTTTGCGTTCATTCGCAGGCGAGATAAAACTTGAACATCTTGCTGGCTAACTATCGTACTTACAGTTACTATATTCAGAGTCTGATCTCACAAGTAGTTATTCAACTTTGTATTCATTGCGGCTGTTGCTCGCTAAATACGATGGAAATGTCTCTAGCTATCTACCTGTCTTTCGGGCAGTCATTTGCAATATATATATATATATATATACAGAGTCTTACAAGCGCGACGAAAACGAGTCACTTTATTTTTGGAGGTTCCTATGTATCATTCTTTCTCTCGGGTTCTCCTGACGCCCGGTTGGCGAAGCTCTCGTAATACTTTACTACACAACATTGCTATATCGAACCTTCAAATTTTCTCGCTCGTTGGCTATTATCACCGGAAGCAACAAAAAGAAGAGAATAAAAATGTCGAACACGTGCCACGCACATTTACTTCCTCGTTCGTTTGCATCGTTCACATACCGATGAAATATTACGATCGATTTTTTCTTATATTCGATCGTTGATAATTAATTTTATTTATCGAATTTATTATTCACGTGTTTATAGTTGAATTTCCATAAATTTTCATGTTTACATGTTTATAATTGAATTTTCGTAGCATTAGTCTCGATCCTGAAGAGGACGTCCAAGATCCCGATCTTTTCGCCGGTCTGGCCAAATTCGTGGACGACGAGCTTGGACAAACGGAGCGACAGAATTTTTTTGCCAAGACGATACCACGAATGGTGGATCGAGCCAAGGCATTGAGAAGTACAAAACCTCCCCAGGGACTTTACTTCAGCCTTCAGCAGCAGGGTGAGAAAATTTTACTTTTGGAATTGAAAAATGTATTTTTTTTATTACGTTTTTCGATCAACTTTCTACCATAGAGATATAAATATAGAAATAAATATTTTTGTGGAGTATTATTATATTTGAATTATTATTGTCATGTTTATGCATTTTTTATTGATGTATTAAATTCTTTAATTGAATTTCTTTAATTTTATTTAATTGAAAAATTAAATTCTTTGTTCGAGACTCGCAGGTGACTGCGTCGAGTACAGCTATGGATTTGCCTCGTCCCTTCTCGCGAACGCTTTCTTCTCGACCTATCCGAAACGGACCATGAAGACCCATCCGACTCTGGGTGACTTCAACTTTACAAACTTCTTCAAGCATCTTCACCTGTGAGTAAATAAATATTCACTCGATTTCTTGAATCTCGAAACGAAGATTGACAATAAAAAGAAAATTTTTTAAATTAAACAAAAAAAACGAGCACAGAGCGCCACCATGATTTCATCCGGGGACAAAATTCGATCTGTTTTAACGACTAGACTCGTTTTAAGGTGATTTGCATGAAAACAAAAAAATTTATTTGAAAAAACATTTTATTTTATCGTGGGCGATATTTTTCTCTCCTCTTGACAATTTTTCATTATTTTTTTTCCGCTCCAATTCACAGTTGACCGTTGCTTTTCCCGAGCAATAACGGTAATTGACACCCTCGTCGTGATACATTTTTCTTTGCGTGTGACACATAAAATGAAAAACACGAACAACGAGAGAGAGAGAGAGAGAGAGAGAGAGAGAGAGAAGAGGGATGACCTTTCACTCACAGGCTTGACCTTTTCCCGGTGACCCCGTCGGGTCAACCCGTGGGTGGCCTTTCGCGCCACCTACATTTATTTATTATTATTATAATTATTACGTCTTTTATTATCATTGTTATTCTGACGTTCCAATTGTTTTTTTTCTGTTTCAGAAACAGTCAAAAGGCTAAATTACGCAGTATTCTATACTATTTCGATTTCCTCGAGAACGAATCAGCCCTCGACGGACGAATGGTCGTTTCCAGACAGGTGAGCAATTAATATGCTTGAAATAAACAAATATTGGTCAACCGTCGATCGAATTAATTTTAACCTTGATTGGGAAATTTCTATGAAAAATTAAGATTATAAATTAAGATTATAATTAAGAAAAAAAAGAACGTTTGCGGTACCAACAAAATTTCCGGCTTGTCTTATCCGCAAAAAAAAAAATATATTCTATTCAAGTAGATAAAGAAGACTTGTACTTATCATGGCTGATTTTGAAAATATTGATTTTTTTTTAAAGGACGAAAATTTTAACATTTTAATCAACGATGTGTTATACGTCGTTTTATCATCGCGGTATTCATTTATTGCCAGAGAGATGGCAAAAATGTGTTACTAGCGAAGGACAATACTTCGAACAAACCATTTTTTGTACTTCTACTGAAATTTTCTATTTTTCATTGGTCAAAAAACCCGGAAACTTAGTTGCGCACCTAGTATACACAAATTTAAAGCACGATTTAAAAAAATTGTATGGCAAGTACTAGATAATAGTAGATAATCAACTGTATAAAATTTGATTCGTCTCCAAATAATAGTTTTGAAAATATTTCCGGTATTGATTACAGTAACCTGTCGGGAAAATTGCATTTAAATTTTGGAAAAAATATTTGCAATATAACTTTGTTTTTCCTTAATATCTTAATGTAAAATTTTGACAAAATATTCTTGAAAAGTATGATCGAAATAAATAAAATAATGAAAAAATGTATTTTTTTCAAATTAAGAAAAATATGTAATCCCTCCCTCAAAGGTCATATTTCCTTATAGTCAGCAAATTTAACTCCTACATATTGTCAAATTGGAAAAGTACCTACCGATAACGTTTGTCGTCATTCTATATATTAAATTGACAATATAAAAAACTTGTTTAAGTACGCAATCCATTTTGTACTATCGAAATTTTTTTAATTTGTCTTGTAGGTTATGACCTCTAAACAATGGCTAACGATCGAAGATTGGCTGGAGAGTAATATACCATTGTGTCCACTGACGATTCGGCACGGTGGACGAATGGACAGAATAGAATCGGAATCGAGATTTCTCCAAGTTTGCTTCGCTAGCTCGCGATTCGGCGGTGGCGTTCTCGAGGAAGACATCACACAAGAAACTGTACATGTAAGTAAGTATGTTCAGACGCAACAAAAAATCAACGCCGGACCCCGATTTATTTTATGTATCGAAATTTATTGTTATTATTATTATTATTTTCAATAATGAAAAATTATTATTATTATTCCAAGGGTTGGATTTCTACTCGTATATTTAAGCCCTAGGCGCACCGCGCGTTCTATGAAAAATAAAAATAATTATTTGAAGAAATTCAAATCGAGTGGCAAATAATATTTTCGCCGAACTTTTTCCAGCACGTTATTTGCCTCCCGTCGAATAGGAAATTTGACCAAAAGCTATCAGATTTTGTTTTCAAAATGCAGCAAAAATATCGAATGGATGAATTTGAAAAAAAAATCGTGCATGTTTTGTGTTAAATTAAAAAAAAAAACAATTTTAACTTGATTAATATTTTCAGATAGCGACTCATCCGGAAATTCTAGCTGCGATATTGTCAGTCGAGGCCTTAGAAGACAACGAAGTACTTATAGTGGAGGGAGCTCGACACATTTCGCGAATAAACGATCCGAAGCACAAAGCGGTGTACGAAAGTCTGTCGGAGCCAACGCCCGTGAGTGATTTTATAAAATTTGGGCCTTGATCGGCAAGTTTTAATCGGTAACCCAAAATCGTCACGATTTATTCATTTTATTAATTATAAATAGATAACCGTATGCTACATGGACCCCGAAGATTATTCGAAGCTGCCACTGAGGCAATTCGAAGAGGACAACGTTTTGCGGGAGATGAACAAATCTCTCTTGGGATTTAGACAGAGACGTCCACCCGGCAGTCCGGCCGATTCAGGAAAATCAGATTCGGATCCCGAAGGTGGTCCAGGTGGGAGAAGATTATCACCGATCGGAGAAAGCTTCAGCAGCGCTTCGCCCGAAATCGAGACTGACGAAAAAGCGATAACGCCGAACACGAATGGCGAACGAGGTACGTCGAAAAGAATTTTTTCAAAAATCCTCGAAAAAATTTCAAAGAAAATTATCACGTTCGTTAATCCATTTACTCATTAATTCGTTTGATTACTCTCTCATTTGATGAGACCCTGTTTATTATTCACAATAATTAATTAACTGCACAAATATGAATCGTTATGAAAATTTAAAAAAAACGAATTTGATTTGACTCCATAATTATTTTTAGTGTCGTCGAAGGAAATGCCCGAGGGCGATGCATCGAACGAGGTGCGAACGAGACCGAACGGTCGTTCGATAAGATCGCAGAGTCCGCAAAAAATCGTGAAAAACGCGAGCGCCGCGAATCGTCGAAGTCGATTTATCGTGTTGGGTTCGAGTGGCGAAGTTTTACCGGTCACTCGTAAATCTCTCGGTCAAATGTCCGTCTACAGTAGTTGCAACAGCCAAAGTACCGAAAGTTTTCACAGTGCGAAAGAAACCATCGAGGACGAACCAGCGGGTACAAATGATTTAATTTATAATTTTTAAATATAAATTTTAATAAAATTTCAAGTATAAAATATAAAATGAGAATAAAAATCTGTAGTTTAATCATCCTTGAAATATTTCAATGGATACAAATTATAAGAAAAATAGAAAACAAAAGATAAAAGAAAAATTACATGATTTCGATGTTTTTTGCGCAGATGAGGAAGAACAAAAATTGACGAGACGTTACAGCACGCAATTGGACACGCCGGAACGAAGAGGAACTTTCGCTCAACGACTGAAAGAAGCTTTGCATCGCGAGAGCACTGCGACAGGATCGCGATCCTCGGACAATTCGTCCGGCGAAAGTAGTTACGCGGTCGGTATCAGCGTAACCGGAAGTCACGTTGGTGATCAGGATATTAAGTGAGTTGTCTCGAAAGTACATCGACATTATCCAATAAAATAAATAAGTATTAGAACGTTTAATAAGTTCTCGTCGTTACTTCGTGAAAATTACTGCTTTATTTAAAATAATCAATAAAAAACGTTGTCAAACGTTTCGAAACTGTCGTATGATTAATTCCTAATGATTCTGCAAGTTCAGCTCGGGTCTGACAGGAGTCTTCACGAAGTAGTGCCTCGAATTTTTCGCCTTCGAACTTTTTCGGTGCGCCAGGGCGTTCTTTATCTTCAACATCAAAGTCATTATTTTTTAAGCGCCTAAACCAATCTCTGCATGTTATTTCCGGTAGAGCATGGTCATCGTAAGTCTCAACAAGAATTCTGCGTGCTTCAGCCGCAGATTTTTTTTTTAATAGAGCGATACAGTAAAATTCCCCGCAAATACTCTTTTTTGCCACCAAGTTCGACATTTTTAACTGAATTTACATGGATTGAATTTCAAGCTTGCTTATAGTACTGCTTTATAGATGCGTTACTATTTTTTACTACGCGCACGCAGTTCTGGTAAAGCCAGGGGTTGGAAAACAGCGAAAACTTATTAAACGTTCTAATAAATAATAATAATAATAATAATAAGTTATAGGAGACGAATAGTTGGCTGTATTCTCGAATCTCAACTACTGTTGTCACTTGATTATAATTATGTAATGCCAATACTTTATATTGCCTATTGACATCAAATTGGAAAATTTCGTTTCATTCGTTGACAATTGACTATTGACATCAAATATTTGTATTTATTATCGTCAAATTGTGAAACTTGTTTTTAATCGGTGACAATTTGTCTATTGACATCGAATTGTGAAATATTATTCCACCTATTGACAATTGACTATTGACATAAAATTGTGAAATTTAATTTGAATCGTAAACGATTGACTATCGACATCAAATTTATCGAATAATTGGACTCGCCAAGGAGTTAAAAGAGATTTAAAATATCGAAATTTAAATTTTCACAGAGTAAAAAGAGGCGGCTCGAGGGGATTTGTGTTGCGCGACGAAACCGTGGACGAAGATTTTCTCAAAGAGTCTCTGGAGGCTGAACAAAGATGGTTGGGCAGATTTCGTCAAACGCAACCACCCGGGCTTCAAAGAAAGGACACTAACGCGAGCAGTAAATACAGTTTCAGTACCGAATACAGTTCGGGTGAGAATATTTTCACGAATTGTCGACAAATTTCTATCGTTTCGAGCATTTTGAAAAATTCAACGAAACAATAAATCATTTCATCCCCAAGTAATTAAATCACGATTGAAGTTCGTAACGATTTTTTAAATTGCCATTAAACAAATTTTCTGATGAAATTTTTGCGCACGAATAATCAAAAAATTGTTTATCCTTCTATCGACCAGAGTTTTGCTCCGAGCTGGAGGAAGTTTACGATCAATTGTCAAAATGGCTCGAAGATCCAATCGCGTCGGACGAGAATCGGGAAATGGACGCTCGCGATCGAGCCGTCGTTCAATTCGCCGGTTCGTTGCTGAGAAGAGCACTGAGCGAATCTTGCGCGGGTGTTCCCGTCCAAGAAGGAGAGCCACAACCCCTGATGGGACCTAACGACGTTCATCAAAAGCACAAACTCGCGTTGGCCGTGAGAAGTTTGAGCTTGGAATTGGCACGACAGAGAAACAGACGACAACAGTCGGTAAGAATACCGATCTCTTTCGTAGAGTTTTTTTATCGTCATTAATTCACGATAATAACAAACGCATCGATAAGATCGAACGAGGGACAGTCGAGAATTAACGAGAATTGCCAATCCCGATCGATTCAATTGTTCGTTCGAAACGAGCTTGGAAATCGGCGATACTTCTTGTGTGATAACGATCATAGGTTGCCGTTTGAAAAAAAATTGATGTGACCTTGACGCACGTCTTCGACGATTAAGTGACTAACAACATCACTGTTTGTTTCCCGATAGATTCGATATAAAGGAGTAAATCGATGTAAATCGATGTAAATCGATTGACGATATCGATGATAGGGTAGCGAGTGAGCCGATACACCTGATTCAAAGGGTATCGTGTCAAATTTAGCTTAATTCGATAATGCCCTCCTTCGTTAATTCGCTGTAACACTGGGAATATTTTCAGTTTATTCATCTTTTGACTGGTAAAATGTGACAAATTGGGAATAAGAATGTGATATTCCCTTTATACGAAAAAATTTCATTTTTGCAATCGTTCACTGAAGTGTTTTTCGACAAAAACAATATTCGACCCCTTTTAAATTTCGAGGGTCCAAAATGATGATCCACTTCCGGGATTTGGGATAGGTCGAGGGAACGAAAATTTGTTTCGTTCAAAAATACTTAAACCTTCTGATCGAATGTTAAGAAGAAAATTGCGTTGAATTAACTAACTTTGAATTATTAAAATTTTTTGAAAAAGTGGTATCAATAATTTGACACTTCGCGAACAAGTTATCAAGTTATACGGAAAATATTTTAATCGATGATATTGAATTTGTATTAAATTTTAGAAACTTTTATAATTTATTAACATAACAATTTTGTTTATCGCGTTTTCTCGGTCACAGGCTGAAAAATCGTGAAAATTGATTTTTCCCTACTCTTGGTCTTCCAAGAGTGGGGAAAGTGAATTCTATTTTCGTATAACTAATGTTCTTATAAACAATGATTTCGATCGAAACGTTCCCGTAATTTATGAATCGTCGTTCCCAATTTTTCCAAAATTCGTAGTAAAAAAACGTATAAACGTCAAATTTTCGGTTTTTCCATATCTTTCGATCAAAGGTTTACCCTGGCTCACTCGCTACCCGACCGTTGACGTAATCGTTTACCGATGATAATCGGTGTAATCGATCATTGATACAAGTCGTACGCGAGAGAAAGATTTGAAAAAAAAACAAACAAACAAACAAACGATACGCAGGTTTCCGAAACGGATGAGGAAATCCTTTACGAAGATGCTCTCAACGACGATGAGATAGCTACGAAGGAGATAAAAAATTCGCAGCGTAGAAAGCTTTGGGCGTTCACGTTCACGTCCGAGATTCTGCAGACTTTGGTTGACGAGGAAGCTACTTTGTATCTGCCGACTTCGTCGTTGATCGACATTTCAGGGCGTCTACTTGAGGGATATCGTGAGGAAACTGAGAGTGAAAAAAGCACATCGCAAATTACTAAGGTGCCACTGTGAATTGAATTAATCCTTCGGAGTCAGATTTTCGTCAATTACGAAAGAAATTTACCCAAAAAAAGAATCATCAAAAAAGTTCAGGAATTCGGATGTTTTACGTTTTATAATATTTTAATTAGAAGGCAAGGGCATCGAGATTTCATAAATTGAGGGAAATTTCAAGACGAATAATAATACAATGTTGAAGAGAAATATATTTTTCGAATGAATTTATTTAAGAAGAATGATATTCTCCATACGGCTCGGATCGAATCTATTTACGACTTGTCCAATTCCCTCAATCACAAAAGTCAAAGAAAATACATTATATATGACTCAATGGCAAAGTGTTATCCCGCAAGCCACCCGATTAATTTTTCGATTTTAATGTATCCGACTAATACGACATCTCTTCTGTCTCTCGTTCTATCTTCCCGTTGTCAGCAATATTTGTGTACAGTTTGTGTATTTTACATTATTGTGTAAATAACTTTGACGATGTTGCAAGGTTGTATTTTTCTTCTCTCTTGTCTCTCTCATGATCGCTCTTTCAGACGGCCGAAATAATTATACATAACCAGAGTATAGCTGTCCATTGCAGTTTGCTTTTTTTTTAAAATAAACATTGCTGTTCCATGCTTTTACCCGATCTATCGAATCGACATTATTGTCGATCGATAGCTCGACCACACCTTTTCTTGACCCGACCTCGTTTGCCCTGAACCAATCTCCCTCGTGTCCACATCGACTATTACATAAGTAAAATCCTCGACTCGTTGTGATGTCTGAATGTTATTTATTTAATCAGTTGCCAGGAGACTGCAGTCCTCAAGGGGGTGGCCTACTGCCAGTCGCAACTGGCAATTGGGGCTGCGGTTCCCGTTTGAAGGGCGATCCACAATTGAAACTGGTCATACAATGGCTGGCTGCTTCATTGGCTGGTGTGCCTAGACTGATTTATTACACTTCCGGTCATACGAGTTTATCGAAGGTAAAGAAAATAGCTACTTAGAATTAGCACCATTCGCTAATTGTTTCTACTGAATTATCACGTAATCGATACAATCAATGGCTAGCTGCTTCATTGGCCGATATAACTAGACTGATTTATTACACTTCCGGTCATACGAGTTTATCGAAGGTAAAGAAGTTGCACGATTCGCTAATTGTTTCGACTGATTTATAACGTGATGGATTAAGGCAGCGTCCCGACTATATTCAATTTTCTTTAAGATTCGATGTGTCTTTCGTGACCCCAAATAATTGTCGTCAAAGTGATATGAAAAATTAATTTCAATTAACATTTATTAAAGTCTTTGCTCGAAAGAATCATTCGGGTTTGAAGAAACGATGAAAATAGCGAGATGTAAAAAGGTCGATGAAACATTTTGCAGCTGGACACAGTGAGCAGAGTACTGACGGATCGTCGATGGTCCGTGGGAGATTTGGCAGCGGCGACATTGAGATTTGCGGTTCACACGATCGAGGAAAGAGTCAAAGGACGTAATAGCCTGTTCGAGGAATTGATCGGCGTTGACAAGCCGAGTCCTTAGCCCGACGCAATGCTGTCAGTTCTCGTGGACATTTTAGCCACAACGATCGAAGACAGCTTGTCGACGTCGAACGTCGAATGAACTTTTTACTCGCCATTCGTTCTTTCATTTTTCTTCGTTTGCCGACAAACCGATAAATCGTGCGTGAATTATCGTTTTGTCGATAAATATTGAACTAAGGATCGAACCTCCCACGTGACGACTTCTCACGACGATGCTATTTCCCACCATTCGATTTTTCATTCTATAGCCAACGTCTCGCTGAAATCGAACGATTTGACTCGTGAGAGGTCGCACAATACCTGTAAAGATAGTTTTTTTTTTAGTAAAATCCGTGTCCGACGCGAGACGTAAGTATCGAGAATTGATCTTTCATGATTATCGATACAGATTATTAAACAAAAAAAGAAATCATACCATCGAAAATAGTTGAGCGATCACCAACACGAAAAAACCCCAAGCATATCAGATAGAAATATCAGAAGGCTGTTTCTGTTTGATTCAATCAAAGAAAAACAAATTATCCGGCCTTCGTTCACTCTTTCAGTCACAATTTTTCTCATACCACCTCGTGTCGCCGCACTTTTGTTCTTCGATCCTCGATTTTCTTGTCTGCGATTTTTTATCAATTCAATTTTGAAACTTGGACCATCGATTTTTGAAAATCTTTCCCATATCTCTCATTATCGACGTAAACGATTTTCAAAAGTCCTGACATAACTAGAATAAATCGTTCGAGTTAAATCCAAATGACTATGCAAAACAGCAATTATCTGTAACAGAGGTGTTTTTTTTTTAATTTTGTTGTCACTCATTTTCTGTACTACTTAGAAATAATTCAGGGTTAAAAGGGTGAAATCTTGCGAAGCTTCACTTTACAAATGGTACGTGACTGAAAGGGCTGAGGCCTGAGACCCTTATGGTGTGAACAACGGGCAATAATTGACGCGTGGCACAATTATATTATACTATATTTTGTACAGTGTACTGATTTGTACTACAGAAGGGTATACCGAAAAAAAGTCAAATTATTATGTACGAAGAAGTAATGTATTCATAGATGAACATGAAAAAAAAAAAAAAAAAAAAAAAAAAAAAAATGAACCGTTGCCTCAAATGGCACTTGATTATTCACATAACGGAGCTTTTGTACGAAAACCCAATAGAATTCAGGCAGATAATATGTATATGCACAATAAAAAAAGAAATGGTCTCGGTGCGGTCTAAACGACTTTGTGGCCTACGTGTACGAAGCGAATCGGTTCGCTCGGGACTTGCTAGGCTAGAAATGCGGTCTTCCAATTAAAAACACGTGAAAGTATTCGGTTAGTGATACTTGCAAGTCCCTGAAACAGATTGATTTGAATAAATGACGTTGGATTGAGAATAAGTTTGAAAAACGGATATTATTGCCATATGCAGGATGTTCCATTTTAAATCCCCCGGTCAAATATCCTCGAGCAATATAGCACTTTTAGAAAAAATGTTTCGATTTAAAGTTTCAAGGAGGTGGCGGTTTTTAAGGTCATCTCAAGGTCAACTCCTTTTTTTTAATGGAATCCAGTATATTTTTTTTACATATTCGTATCATACGTAGAAAAAATAATAAATTGTTGTTCGAAATATTTTCGCAGAAAATCTCAATTTTTTAAAACATTTTTGGCACATTCGCAGACATTTTTTACTCAGAAACTAAAGCTTTTGAGGACAAGTAGCAAGAGCTAAAAAATGCTTAAATTTAAATGAGGATTCTTAGAGAATATTTGAAAAAAAATATTGAACTTATTTTTTCATAAAATTGTTCATTAAAAATTAGAAACTACTATTTTCGACTTCGATAGAATGAATTATTTTTTAATATTCTATAAAACTTACCTAAGCTCAAGCATTTTTTACCTCCTGCGACATTTCTTAACTAGTTCTCGAGAATACAAATTTATAAAGGTTGAAATATTTCTGCAAATATTGCTAGCTATCGCAAAAGATTTAGATTTTCTGAAAAGTGACTTTAAACAGAAGTTTATTACTTTATTATGTAGAGATCGACACTGTAAAAAAAGAATACTGGTTCCCATTGAAAAAAAAACGAAATTTACCTTAAAGTGACCTTACAAAACTCCACCTAAGATAAAAAAAAGTAATGCCATTTTACGTCCCTCTTGAAACCTTGAAACTTTCATACGAAACATATTTTATAAAAATGTTATCGTTCAAAGATATACGACGGGAGGTTTAAAATGGGACACCCTGTATAAACAAACTGTACATAATAGAAAATGTTAATAAATTTTTAATGTATATTCCCCTGATTTTTTTCCTTATTTACAAATTTTAGGATCTAAAAAATCGGCGAAAAATTGTTGATTTTTTTAGTCAGCGTGATCTTTTGTTCACTTAAACAAAACGTGCTTCGTTTGGATCACAAGTTTTATTGATATCACGTGGTTGATCCATTTTTATAAATTATTTTAATCGTAATAATTTTACACGTTACAATCGTTCGCATCTCGCTCGTAATCAGGCCCGACGCAATCATTGATTTTACGAAGCCTGCGAACAAAGCACGCGTAGACATAAATCTGCAATTTTTTGAGGATTGTTACACTTTGTTGATATTAGAAAGAAAGAAAAACAAATATAATTAAGACAATTTTATTAAACTATCAGAAGAAAAAACTTCTCAGGCGTCGTCCCATGCACTGTTTGTCGTAAAGAATATTGAATTTGTTCACAAATTGATTGATATCGTTACAACCTTTTGTGATGATACCAAGATACGTCATGAGAGCGAAATCGTTGCATTGCTGAAAAATAATTATCGCAGTCAGTCAGATACGAAAAAAAAAAAACATAAATGGCATTGAGTTGGATGGTAAAAGTGTAAAAATATTACGTACATTGTAAAAATCTGCACGAAACTTGGGAGTATCGAGAACTGGCAGACGATGACCCAGCGAACAAGCTGCACGCAGAACTTCGTGATTACCTTTCAATTCGCCACTCTCGACTGCTTGAACGTATCGCAATACGAGCTTTACCCTCGAGTGCAACATCTTTATAGCGCTGTGCTGCGCCACCAGATGTTCGGCAACTATAATCAAACATTAAAAAAAAAATGAATTCACGACATTTTTCTAGATTCGACTTTTTCACGCGGTTTTTTCGTTCGATTCGTTACCCAAAGAGCTTTCGACTTGATCATTGCTGCACATCCTGGCTACGTGATCGACACCGATTCTTTCGGCTTCCTCTGTCGCCAGAGTGTATGTCAGAGGTACAAAGAGCATTGTAGCTTCGCCCGATACCAAATCGATAACGGACTCGTACATCGAAACCGACAATTGCTGGAAAGAAAATCAATTAAACCGTAACCGAAAAATCTTTAACGATTCTCTTAATTCGTCATCGATCCGATAAAATATGTCCGCATTTTGATTTTGCAGGGATACGGTTGATTAAAGTATTTCTTTCAATTATGGAAAACCTACATCAGTGTTCTTTGGCCTTGGATCCAATTTCAATAGTACAGGACATTCGTTTATTTCGCAAAGCTGTTTGTGAACTCTGATGTCCCTTTCGTTCGGCGTATCGCCAGTTGTGTACCATCCCAAAAAGTCCATTTCGCTGAAAACTTGTTTGAATTGTTCCTCCTTTGTATTGTAATAATCCCTGTCGATGATAACGTCGTCACCGATGCAGGAAAATAATAGTTCGAAAGAATTCATTATTTCGATGTTGCGACCTTTCTGTTTTCCTATCAGAGCTCCGTAAACTAAAAAAGAAGGTGAAATTACACGAATGGAATAACATTTTAACATAGGAAATGAATCTTAACCCTTTGCCCTACAACTACGCGTGAAGTCAAAACTGATTATCACGAGGCGGGCCCGTGGTATGTCGGTCGGTCTAAAGGTAAACACCGAACTGTGCAATAGCTCGAAGGCTGGGAGGTGACGTTTTCATTTTGGGCGCATACTGTTCGAACCTAAATCATGGGGGAAGGTATTGACTATAGGATGATACTCGTTTAGGACAAGATTGGCTCAGCGAAGGAAACAATTCCCCCAAGTGTATGCAGATAATCCAAAGTGCACCAAGGTAATCGTGCGAGTCGAAATACACAAGGATAAGTGGAAAATCTAAGGTACGTTCAGGTAATTAAACAATCTCAGATATAATTGAGTAAGCGGACAAACTAAGGTACACTGGAGTTTAGGCGCAAACAGAGGTGCACCGAGGTAAAGGTAACTCCGTAGAAACGTTTGAAGGTAAAAATTCTCACGTACCTAATTGATCGCTGCCTTCTTGCGCCCGGAGTCTCGTCCAATGTTCGCTCACGTTCATTATTACAAGAGGATGCAAACTTATCGATACCGAGCCCACAGTCCCGGACGATGCCATAACTCGAAAAGCATTGTTCGGACTCGGCAAAGTTCCGGAGGTTTTGTCCGAAGAACCTCCAGCAATGTCCATCGGCGCGTCGACAGTAGCTGCATTGACGTCGTCGATTTCCATTTCGTTAACGTTTAATTTTTGTTCACTCATCGCGAGAATTTTTCGTCTCGATTATACTTATATCTGAATACGTCGAGTTTTCTTAGGTTCTCCTCCAAAACTGCACAACTTAACCTCAAAAAATCTTCTCTCGACGCATCCAGTTCAAGTTTTTTAATTTGTACTTCCCGGGGACTTTTTGTTCACCAATTTTTTAACAGTTTGTAGATTAGCTTATTCTATTGTTTTTAATGAAGAATTAATTGGAAACACTAGTAAACACAATGATTTTCAATCATTTCGGCACTTTATTAAAGCGCATATTTAGATTTGACGGGAGACGGTTTCTCTACATCTGCAGTAATCTACAGTCGAGAATAATTCGGAGGCGCCTTTAACCTTTAACGTCTGACGGCTAAACATTGGTAAAAGTTTTGAACTAGAGAGTAGACTTGCTCATTTTGTGACATCAACGGTCGACCGGCGCGACGCCAAGTGGCAATTTCTGGTGACAGACAAAATTTGTTTCCACGCAGAGTATTGACATTATCCTTCTATAGATGTTTGAATGATATTATAATTGACCGCCCGCTACGAACTCTCGAGGTTTCAACTTTTGTCGAACGTTGCTGATTTTCCTACTAATCTCTGGTATCGCCAGAACTTTACACGGACGATAAAATCGATTCATCGGCCGCACTTCCGGTCACAGCTCGACCCGAAGCACCACCCGCGCAACCTCGCGACTAAATTTCCAACCACAAGCGGCGCGTAACCTCCCGCGGGGCACATTTTCAAAATTTGAAACGCCGTGGCGGCAAGACTTTGAATCAAATCTTTAGTCCCCATGCTTTTCGAAATGAAAAATCCTATACTTATATGTCTTTCGTGTAATCTATTTCTTCTATAAAAACAAGTTCTTGTTATCAGACTCGATGTGAATGATTTCTGAGGCAGTAAATGAAAATAGACGATTGTTTTTTGTAGACCGTTTGAATTTCTAAACATGTGTATTATTCGAAAAGGTCTCTTAAAAATTGAAAATGTCCGTTGTTCGTCGAGAAAAAAATTCCGCAGCTGTCAGTAAAATAACATAACAGCAAAATAACAATAATAATACCATGGTTGCTAAGGGTTGTAACCGGTGTTTTTTAAGCAACCCTATATATATTGTTTTAACTTTTCCAAGCACGTCAATTTGGCGTTGGTTTTATCCTTTCGGCTTATCACGCGAGGTCGAAAATGCACTTACATTGTGTGATAAAGCTCCCCCCCCCTCCCCCCTCGTTACTGGTTCTGATTAGGCAATCATGACGTTTCTTCATCATCACGATGAACCCTAGCTTTTCGGAAAATCGCATCCTTTCATAAAATCTCAACTTTTTTTGCAGTCGCCGCTCCGCCTAAACGTAGTCGATTTCTTGCAGATGTTTTCTAAGGGTCGAAGGATCGAAGTAGCAAGCGCTGAGCGACGGAACGACGACAAGCCGTTGGAAAAAAATGACCTATCACGCTGGTGGTGGTGGTGAGTTTAGCACGAGTGTGATGTGTTGCGTAGAGAGGTAGAAACATATAATGGAAGACTAACGATAAGAGGTCTCGGTTATAAAGGCATTCCGTCTCGAGTCATCGGGTGGAAGAGAAGTTATTTTTGATAAGGACTCTGCACAAGACACCTCGCTAGCACTGCTATCGGGCGACTTTATTTTGTTTGAATAACTTTTCATTGTAACTTTGATTGTAACTAGCTTTGATCGTGTCATTGCATTAATAAATTATCTAAGCTGGATTAGTACGGCAGTCAGTGAGAAACAATATTATTTTCATTATTATTATTATCGTATCTGACATATATAATTGATAAGAAGCGTATACCAATCGTATATACGAAAGACATTTATATTGATAAAATATCCGAAGATAGTCCCATTTCGGTAGCTACTATTGAGTAAATAACAATTTTGTATAAGTGACAAAGGAAATATGGTGACACCACCTGTTACTCGTAATATTTCAAATAAGCGAAGCGACACGAGGAATTTACCGCGAGGCGTGTGGAAAATGGTAGACAATTTTCGTATTACCGGAGATTCGAAATTTCAGTAAAGTCAGTCTAGTCGATACGTTCGATGGTTGTGAAGAAAAACGCATTGTTTTTATTCGACACGAATTTTTATTTATTTATCAAAAATTCGACATTGTCCGAGACACGTCGATATTAAACGTAGATCGAACGAAGATGCTATCTAATTACTCGGATATACAATATTCGCGAGTCGTTGGACCAAATGATTTACCATATAGAGCACTTTGTGACGGGATTCATTTTCGAACCAACCGGACAATTGAAATCCGTAGCGAATTCTTCGATGTTCGATAAGGATCCGATGACGCGGAAATGGCCTATCCCATGCACCTCTCGCCCCCATATGTACTCCAAAAATTCCGTCTTGAATTTCTCGCAGTATGAGTTGCCGAAGGCGATCCAAAACATTTGATTCGGGGTGTAATCAAGTTCGGGTAATCGTTTCTCCGGTGTTTTGCCACGCATCGAATTAACGTAAGCGTGATAAGCGGACTTTATGCCTCCGTTGTCAGCGATATTTTCGTCGAGAGTCAACGCACCATTCACCTGCAGAAAAACAATCGAAATGTTATTTTACATAGAAATTGAACCAACATTTTGTTTATTATCGACATTGGTGTTGCGTGTAGCCCAAGGTAACTGCTAAATACATTTTTTTCGCTCACATACATATAACTACTTATATTATTGAGAATCGCACTACGGCCACAATTCTCAAATCCGCGACTTTACTAGATTTCACGTTCATCAGTGGGTTCGCCCTTTATAATTACAGATATTTATATTGAAATGTAAAATAAATTATACCAGTGCAACTTTAGGACACGTAATATTGATATAATTTGATTTCAAACAAATTAGCGATACAATATTAAGTTGGTGTGCTGCGTTCCTTATTCCACGTCAAAAGATTCATTGCGAATCGCATTATAGACGGAATAATTGCAATCGAACCACCCTTGGCCCCGGATAAATATTCGAAGGACTGTTTTATCGTTAAGGAAGTCTTGAATATCTCAAGAAATAATTCTAAATAAAAATATCAAATGAATAATTTTCCAAAGGAAACAATTTTTTTAACATTCCTCATTAGCTTTTGATGAGAGAACAAACGTCCTATATATTAGCATTTCGGCAAAGAGATACTTGTTTTTAAGCCAAGTAGAAAAATAATTTTTCGTAGCGAGTCTTTTTCACCTCTGTTTTAATAATGAAACGTAGGAAGAGGACAATCACACTCGCATGTGACGTTAGACATTGGAAACTGCTCAATGAAAATACGTACGCTCTGATGGACGATATCTTCGGTGTAACTTCCATACTCGCGGACGAAACAGTTTGCTCGTTCTTCAAAGGCTGTCTTGGCAGCCGGCGTCCACCAATCACGGGGATTGCCATTCTCGTCGAATTGATTGCCCGACCCGCTAAACAAGTGAACTATTTCGTGGCCCACTGCCGTTCCGAAAGTCGCGAAGTTCATGTAGCGGGGTCGCTCGGGATGGAACAAATCCCCCTGTATAACTTCGGCAGGAAATACTGCATCGGACAGAATAAGAATCAAACGTTATTATCGTCGCGATCAAAACATGGCTTATCTTCCGGATCGAAATCCATTGTCTACTAAAAACGAGAGTTTAGGAATTCGTACAAAAAAGATAAACGCCGTAAGAAAACTCACAGACTGTGTTTAAATCCGAACGTGATACTGCGCCACTGCCCAGCAAAGTGTGCATGATTGTGTTCAAATTGAGGGTGTTTATGGGCTGTCGAAAGTTGCGAACGTGTTTCTCGTAATTAAACTTCAGCAAATCCAACCAGTTGGAAAACATATCGTTGTTGAACAATGGGAGATCTCGGTAATAATCTTCGAGTTTGCCGTTGTCCAAGGATTCCATGGGATAGCCAACGAAGTGTTTCATCGCGTTTTCTTTGTTCTTAGCGAAATTCCTCGTTACATCGTCCATGAATGACACCTGCGAATTTCGCGATTAATTTAAAAAATGCATAAACGAGCGAGCGATAAAGTGAATACGAGCAATGAAGATTATTACTTTATTTGTTGTTTTTCAATCGTCTTTACCTTGTCCAAATTTGCTCGAAATTCTCCCCTGATTTTCTGGACCATATCGTCAATTTGGACTTTCTTTTGGGGTGTGAAGAACTCTCTTTCGTACATGGCAATAACGCTTAATGGCATGGCACGTTTAACGCTGTCGACGCAATCTGACCATCTTGGAGTGGCTTTAAATTCAATGAATTCCACGGACTCGTAATTTGCTAATTTCTCGGTAATCTCTCGGTTCGCGTTTATGCCCATCAGTGGTATTATTTGAAACGTTGCGAAATTGGCTTGAACCCTTTTTGGCGTTTTGGACACCAGCTTGATCACTTCTTCGATGAAGTCTGGTGCGCGCACTACGACGGTGTCGTTATCGCGGATCGTCTCGATCGGCGAATACATCTTTGCAAAAGTATCTTTCCAGTTCACCCCGGGATAACGCTCGATCAAATCTTTCACCGTCATTCGATGGACTTCGGATTGCGCTGCAGCTCTTACCTGGATAATGTCGATCGATATAAATATAAGCGCGAGTGTATTCCGGCTGAATAATTAAGAAATTATTGAAATCGTTCGACCGCGATGATTTGCTTTTATTTCAAGTTTTCAAACTGGCAGGATGATGTTTCCAATCGTTCAACCAGAATTATAAGGAAACAACGATCTCGGAATTATCTGCCGATTTACATATTTCATTATTTTTAAACTAGATTTAGTGCCGACCAATATAACGAATTTAGACTTAACACGCGCGGAAATGTGGTTTTTGTCTTTCCGCTATTTTTACCTCGTCGAACGTTTACTCTTAATTCTATAATCAGCGGCGCCTCCCCTATTTTCAATTCCCTCCATTATTCATTTTGTATTTAAAATCACTGCCAGCTTCAATAATATTCGAGATATCAATTTTTATCAGAACGTAAGAATTTTTCCTTGAATATGAAACAAAACATGTATTTCTTGTCGAATCGATATTTGACATGCCAAAAAAATCTTCTCACATCGCCATTTTCTCGTTATCACGGATTCGGCAATCGTTTCAAGTAATTTACGCCGCGAATAGTTCATTTTGTCGGACCGAGTGACCGAGTTTTTCTAGTATTTTACGAATTACCGATACGTACCGTGTTCAATTGAATTTGGAAAAGTAATGCTTCCTTGAGCTCGTCTTCCGCCTGTTTCCTGTCAGCCCCGAGAATTACGGCGATATCGACCACCATCTTGTGATAAGCCCTGATTGCCTTCGTTCCGTTGAAACCCTTATCCAAGTCTTCCGAAAGAATGTGCCACGATGGTATTTCCACCTGAAACGCAAAATGACACAGTGTCGTGTTAATTTGCTCTTATTATTGATTCTATCGAACAATGGATATGGATACGTACGACTAACGCGTGCTGTGTATTATTCTGCGTATCCTTTCCTATACGGATCTTCATGAAAGCACTCGGCTGGAGTCCAGCTCGTGCCCATTTCGCGATCGTTGCCATCCAATCAAAGTTAGATTCGTTCCAAGAAGCGCCTTCGACTACCGGCCAGCCGCCGAGTTTATTTAATATTGTTTTGAGCGGTCGAGGCCCCGCGGTTTCAATCGCATCTGTGGAAACATGATTATCGGTTGAGGCGTTTATTTACCGTTTATAGCGGATATTGATGCAAAACGTACGAAGGAAAATGGCTCACCAACGTCCATACAAGATTTGTACAGAGTCTTGGTTTGTTTAAAGGGCCCGATATCGTCCGTTCTAATATCAGCCTCAAGGAGGTTTTTCAGATTTAAATGAAATTGCTTGTTGACGGTATACGGGACGCTCAATAGATTAGCGTTGCTTGGTATAATCTCATTTTTCATAAAACCACCGCAAGTAAATTTGTAAAAGTCGTCGCAAGGTTTTGCCGTGGAGTTCATACTCTTCTTTATTCTCGATGCTGCAAGAATGTTAATTTTCATCTTAGCGTACGATGTCTTCGCTTTTTAATGGTTTGATCGATTTGATTTTATTCTTTCACCTACCGGTATCGTAGCATTCCTGTGTCACGCATACATTCTCTTCTATTTCATTGGCCACAACTTGTACAGATTCCGGTGAATCGCGAGGCCCTGAAAATTTAATTCTTTTTGTAATCAAGTTGCTCACATGTTTTTTCTTTTTTTAGGCATACCGTGAGATGTGATTATTATTGGTGATAGTTTTGAAAAATAATTTAAATCTATGGCGAAAAAAATTGAGTTTTAATATCGAACGAATTGTTGCACGGTAGACTAAAACGAAGACTAAAACGATTCCAGGAGATAATAAGGCCAAAGTACGAAAAATTGCATAATAGACACTTTTGGAAAATAAGGCGAGAATAACGCCAGTAAATCGTCATAACGATCTCATTGTACCGACACCACTTTTTGCATCGCGACTCACGGGAACGGAACCGCGATTTCCACGAGTATCAAACACCCTTGATCGTCGAGGGTAGTTTACTGGATGGTCTTATCTAAAGGTCGCATTTTATTACTTCTCGCAGAAAATTTGTAACCGTTAGCCCGAAACTCTACAATAAATTGTTATCAAATTATACTTTATTACTTGGGTCGTTACTCGCAATGTTCAAATATTTCGAATAAAATACTACATAGCGCATCACTCATGTTTGTCGATATAACACGAAATTTTACGTTGAAAGAAATTTGGGTAATATACGAATCGTCGGAGCCATCAAGAGTGATCCATGAACATTTTTATCGACTGCTGCAGCCGAAGCAATTCTCAGCAATGTTTGATTCGTGCCAATATACGTGTTAGTTTAGGTTCGTTCTGGTTTGTTGCATGGTTGACATAGTTTTCTACTCCTTCGGTATTTATTCTACTTACCCCGATGAGATGCAGCTGTGGCAATCCCAAGAAACTCCGCGAGTATCACGAGGGTCGTCAGCCCGAAACGCATGGTTGGTCGATGAATTTTGTCAAAAATATATCTGCAAATAACGATATCGCCAGAGATTAAAAAAAAAGAATAAAAAATATTAATATTAATTCTTTTGAAAAATGCAACGTGATAAAGAAATATAATTTTAACCCCGTCTTGAGAGTCAGTGTTGCAGGCGATGAGCGATTCGAAAACGCGACCCGCGTCGTCATCGGCACTAATCAATGGCGTTCAAAATTTGAGGGTATCTAAATAATCATAGCAAAAAGTGGTTAAGTGTTTTTATTCCCCAAAGTTTTGCTATAATTCTCTAGATACTCTCGAAGTTTTAAGACGGTCGGTTTATCAGTGCCTCGAAAAGTATGGATTATGTTTTCGAATCGCTCGTCACCTGTAAAACTAACTCTTACTCTCTCAACGTATCAACGAAGACGGTTCGAGGAACCTAGAATTTCTGTATTTTATAGCTCAGCGATGTTTTATACTTAATATAGCTATCTATAATTAGAGCTCTTATTGTAATCCCTTCAAAGCAGATCGTCATCGATCTCTCGATCGACGACGTACCGGAAAATGCTCTGCAAACAATTGTTCAAGAATGCTGGTTCAATTATTAGTTCAACTGGTACAATTTTCTGCTACTCGTAATATGTATTCTCTTTCCATCGTTACTTAGCCTTGGAATGTTATTTATACCGTAAAATACATACGGTTTAACAGAATAATTTGCGTGACGTTACAGCAATATTCGCGACCTCGACCTGTTCAAATTGTGTATTTTGTTCGACTGCTATACAATTAATATATTAAATTGTGTATCCTTCTTATATTTATTTTATTTATTTATGCACGTTATTTACATATATTATTACCAGCATATACTTACTATACAGATAGACACTGTTACCAATCATTTGTTGACTTCCTCGATCGAAGGGCAAAAAACGTCTGCCGATAGCAGGTTACAAAGCTCACGGAATAAAGCTAATCATTAGTTAATAATGAATAAAGATAATCAATAATTAATAAAAAATTTGCTTTTTTCCACACGAATTTTTATTTGTTTATCGGAAGTTCGACATTGTCCGATACATTTTTTAGGTTTTATCTTCAATATGAATCGTCTAATCTACATATATTGATATTAATCGCAGAGCCAAGGACGATTCGATCTAGTGTCACGAATTTATAATATTCGACAGTCCTTGAACGAAGTAGTAGTTCACCATATGACGCACTTTTTTACGGGATTCATTTTTGAACCAAGGGGACAATTAAAATCCTTGGCGAATTCTTCGCTGTTAGATAACGATCCGATAACGCGGTACTCGGATATCGAGTGCACGTTCGTTAATATCCATTGCTTCAAATATTCTTTTCTGGATTTAGTACACCACATGTTGCCGTAGGCGACCCAGTACAGTTGTTTCGGGGTGAAATCAAGACCGGGCAATCGCTTGTCCGGTGCTTTGCCGCGCAGCGAGTTAACGTAAGCGTGATAAGCGCGGTCCGCAGCTCCGCTGTCAGCAATATTTTCATTGACTGTCAGAGCTCCATTCAACTGTACAACAATAAATGCGGTTTCATATTATACAGAAATTAAACAAAGATATTATCAATTATAATCTTGATCTTGGTGTTTTTTAACCCGCGTATAATACTAGACATTGGAATCGAAGTAGACGTGGTGTCGAATGAATTGTTGAACGTTAAGAGAGAAATTTGTGAATGATCCATCAAATAATTTTCAAAAAAAAAAAATAAAAGGTTTACTCGAAACAAAAAAAAAATGTATATTACGACATTGATAGAGGATAGACGTTTTGTATTGTCCAAAACGAACGTACGCGATGTATCGACCGAGATCTTGTCTGTGTGTTTTAATGTTGTCTTTTAATTGTTAATATATAATTAAAATATTTACTTTGAGCTTGAGGGTATCTTCGGTGTAATTTCCAAACTGATGGACGAAGCACTTTGTCTCCTCGTCAAAGGCTTTCTTGGCAACCGGCGTCCACCAGTTTTTCAGATCGCCATTCTCATCGTACTCCTTGCCAGTAACGTCGAATATATGAGATATTTCATGGGCTGCAAACGACCCGATACTCGCGAAATTCATGGCACTCGGTCTTTCGGGGTGGAAGACAGCACGCTGAAGAATGCCCGCGGTAATCACTGCGTCGGAGAGAGGAAGAATCATAAATTGTTCGTGTGGCAAACCGACATATTGCTCATCTTCGATTCGAAACTAATCGTTGATTAAGAATGACCGCTTCAACATTTGTAAAAAAAGAAAAACGCCATAGTCAAACTCACCGACACTGTTCATCGTCGGCAGAGCGAATGCGTTGACTTGGGAGACATAGTGACCGATTACGGTCCAATCCTTCTTGTCTACGGGCTTTCGCAATTCTTCGACGTCTTTGTAGAAATTGAACCTCGAGAAATTCACCATATTTAGGAAATACTCGTCGTCGACCATTTCGAGATCTCGGTAATGATTTTCGAGTTTGCCGTTATCCTCGATTTCCTTGGGATATCCAGCGAACGTTTGAATCGCCTTTGCCTTTTTCCTCGCGTATGCCTTCGTTGCTTCGTCCAAGAATAATACCTACGAATTTTTAAGATAAATTAGAATAGACGATGAAGATCGATCGATTTTTATCTTCGTTTGTTTCTAACTGCTAAATTCTACCTTATCAAAATTCGTTTGATATTCTTGAATAATGTCCGCCATTATTTCTTCGACGATTGATTTCGTTTTGGGTGGCAAGAACTTTCTGACGTACATGGCTCCGAGGCTCAATCCCATGTTATTGGTGACCTGCGTGATACATTCTTTCCATCTTGGAAGACTTTTGACTGTACCTTCCGTTTTCATCTTGTAAGCCTTCTGTACGTCACGAATATCTTTGTTCGTGGAGTCCAATAGTGTTACTATAATTTGCCACATCGCGAAATTCGCTTGAACCCTCTTTGACGTTTTCGATATGAGTTCGATGACTTTTTTTATGAACTCTGGCCTTGCTACGATAATCGGTTCGTCATCGCCGATTGTCTGAGACTTCGAATACATCGTTCTAAACGTATCTCCCCATTTAACGCTAGGATAACGCTGGGCCAATTCCTTTAGTGTCATTTTATTGTAACGCTCCGCAGGATCCAAGTCATTCTCAGGTGCAACTAATAACTGGAAAATATCGATCACCGTACGTATTATTTCAGCCCCCATTATTGTTATTGATAATAATACTTATTAACAATTGTTATTTTTGTTAATATTTATTATCGTAAATAATTTATGAATTATTATTGACAATTGGGAAAAGCATGGATTTCCTTCGATCGTGGCAATTTGTTCTCGATGATTCGTTCTTTTAAATTTTTCCATACTGCCACGACGATATTGACAATTTTTTACCGAAAATTCCACTGAACCAACGACCCGACAGTTATTTTCCGATGTACTATTCACCTATCTCAAATTTGTATCGATCGAATTTGAATTTGTAACGAGCACACGAGATATATTTTTTTTGAACGAGTCATGTTGATTTCATCATCATTAGCTCGTTCAACGTTTACTTTGAACTCCATATCAGCAGCTGCTATTACAACGTAACAATTTTTAGGCAGCCCAAAAAAATATTTACCAGGTCGTCGTTATCATAAATTTCGCACGTACCTTGTTCAGCTCGATCTGAAAAAGTATCGCATCCTTCAGCTCGGCTTCCGCTCTTTTTCTGTCAGCACCGAGAAGCACAGCGACGTCCACCATGTACTTATAATAGGCCTCTACTATTGCATTGTTATCGAAACCTTTATCGAGATTGTGCCAATCGAGTTGCCACTGTGGCTGATTCAGCTGAAACGCGAGACGACATTGTCGCGTTTAATTTCCTGTATTAACGATTTGATCGAGTAATCGATACGAATACGTACAACTATAATATGCCGCGAACTATCCTTCTGGTCCGGTTCGATACGAATTATCATGAAACAGATATCGTTGAAACCATCCCGATTCCATTCGGCGATCGTCGCCATCCAATCAAATTTAGCTTCGTTCCAAGTAGCGCCTTCGAGGACCGGCCAGCCGCCACGTGCCTGTATAAAGCTTTTCAGTGGTTGAACCCCCTTGGCCTCGATGGCCTCTGCGAAACGATAATTATCGATTGAGTCGTTCGTTTACCGATTATAAAGGATATCAGTAGCGATCGCTCACCCTCGTTTACACAAGACTTGTACAGAGCTTTGGTTGTTTTAAAGGGCTTAATATCATTCTTATTATCAGCACCCTCCAAGAGACTTTTTAGTTGTTCCTTCACATGCTCGGTGATAAAGTAGAATTCACTCAGTTCACTCTCGTCGTCCGGTATAACCCATTTTTTTAATTTATTGCCACACGTATATCGATAAAAATTATCGCAAGGATCTTCGGTAAAATCCATACTCTGGTTGAGTTTCAATGCTGCAAAAAGGATTTTTATTTTGACGTAGGATGTCTCTGGTTTCGACCGATTATTCGACGATGAAGGGATCGTTCGATTAGAATTTTTCTTCCACCTACCGATGTCGTGGCATTCCTGTGTCAAACATACGTCGTTTACTGCTGCCTTGGCCGTACTGGCTATCGAGATCGGCGAGTCGCGAGAAGTGCCTAGGGTAATTGCATTTTTTCATGATAAAATTATATAATTTCTTTTGTTTTCAGAACACCGTGAGATTAAATAATAATGGGAGCATCGTTGGTGAAAATGTTGGAAAATAGTTCTAACTGGGTGCGAAATAATTAAAATACGAATGTCGGATGGATCGAGAATTTGCGTTGAAAGAAATTAGGATAATGTATGATTGTGAGAGCAGATAAGAATGATTTGTACACATTTATTTATCATTGAGACCGCAATTTAAGAAATTCTCGACAATATTTAGATCGTGTCGAGCTAGATGTCAGTTCAGGGACTACATAATCGGTTACCTGAGAAAAAGAGGGTGAACTTCGACAAATTCGTTGTCGTATAAAAATTGTATTTATATTCAAACCATTTTAGAAAAAGAAGAATATTTTTTAATCAGCTAGGCCAAAGACTAGTTTCTTTTCTACCTAATGAAAGAATAAACGTTAGATTTTACGTTTTGGATAAAAATCGCAAAAATATTTCCGGCAGAATAAAAGCAAACTACCAAATTGCCTATTTTAATTGTTTGTAAATAAAAATTATAGACGCGATACTTGAAATTAAATATTATCTTTTTACAATAAAAATAAATGTTTGTCATCTAAAATTTGCTGAAACTTACCGTCTCTTCCCTCGATATGCGACTACGGAGCCCCATTAAGCCTAAATTAGTCTTAATTTATGCAATTTCGTGTCAGTGTATTGTACAGTCGATGATGATGTTTCGTGTTATTCACCCTCCTACTCACCCAAATTAAAAGCAGCCACGGCAATTCCGAAAACCCCCGCGAACACCAAAAGGCTGATTAGCCAGAGACGCATGGCTGATCGATGATTTTGCCTAAAAATATATCCGCGAAAACTTACGTCCAACAAGACTCGTAAACGATAATATTTTTGACGAAACGAACGTATATAGCGTTACGAAGAAAAATTATATTCTGTTAAAAGTCTCTACAACCGCCGTGGAAAATAGAAGACTGTTGAATAATTCTTGAACACTCATCTTTATAGCCCATCGGTGTCCGATAAATATTACAGTCGGCGATAAATATAAAAATTATCGCGTTTGACAAGCAATTGGAAAATAAATTACACGAGAAATGAAGTATAGAGGACAAATTTAGGTATTTGCTGAATTATTGATCTATATCTATTTGATAATATATTTCATATTCTAGTTAGGGTACGTTCCACTTAATGCCGACAACACCCTCCCCCGCGACGATCAATTTTTCGTTCCTCTATCTGCTGGCGCCACGAGCGATAATATTATGTGGGACGCATGTGTGGTCGCAAAAATGCGCCATATTGTTTTAATTGTCAAACCAAAAAACCCATTCTATCAATAAAACTGACATTAAGAATTTTCTTTTCAATTTATGAATAAAAACAAATAGCATTTACCTTCTTCAGCACGCTCTGCATCTTCTATTGACAAAATTATTTCAACTTGTTCACCCGTTTCGGAATTAAAAAAAAGTAACTTTTTTTGTTGTCATCGCTAAAATTTGCCGCGTTTTTCGTTGAAGCCCGCGCTGATCCATTTATCTTGAACGGGCGAAATTGGCACAGCGTGGTCGTGAAGAGTGACTCATGACGTTTAAACGCGCCCTTACGATCAAGAATATTAGGCCTAACCAGCAGTGTTCAGACATATATTATTTTTTAGCACAACGTTGAACGAAGATAAGAAATTAAGGACGGACGAAATATGTAAGAATTAAATATTTGTTTAATCCGGGTGAAATATCAATTTGTAGATGTCTGAGAGCATCGCTTGTCGTGATTTTGTTATCGAAATAACTTGAGGGATTATTTTCATGTACGAATATTGAGTTTACGAGAAGTCGATAAGTATCATAATTCTAGCTTAATATTCGTTTGCAATACACACTGCTCAAAAAGGATTTTTTTCCGGCATGGAATTGGCAATGTTCGACAGCACGTAACTTTGGTCGTTTTCCTCGTATATGGGGATGAAGAAGAAACAAATAATTTGTAGTACGAAGTCTGTTCTTTGATATCCTTCGAGAGATTTTTTATTGTTGACATTGTACAAAGTTGTATGTCAAAAAGTAATGCGAAAAAATTCCTTTAATTTTCTTCGTTTAGCTTTGACTGATAAAAGTATCGATTTAGCTGTCAGGCTAAATAAGTTCTAGTCACATTTAAAAGTTTGGAGATTTGGCTACAATATTATTTTTTTTATAGATACTTACAATACAATATTTATGAACTGAATTATAGCATCTTGAATCAAAAGTTGTACTTTCTGCTTCAAAGTTCAATATCTCCTCAAGAAATAGGCTTACTGCCATTTTAAAGAACCGAAAATACAACTAAGAGACTAAGCTTTAGAATGGCTTTGTTATAATAAAAGATCAATGTTTTAAATTTATTACAGTGGCGTACAAAAAGGCAAAAATTTTCTCTTAAACTGATAATCAGACTTCCATTCAGAAAGAACCTGTAAAACTTGTCTAAACTCTTTTATCTTTAAATGCCAAAAAGCGCGCATTTCAAGCTTTAAGGCATCTTTCTACTTTGTAATTCTGAAAAAATCGATTTTTTTATTGCATTTTTCGAAAGTATAGACCTTTAAGAATATCCTGTAAAACTTTTAAGGGAAAATTACTGATAGTTTGGATTTTATAGCGAACTATATCGGGAGTATAACACTTCACTGTTCTACTCGTTTCTCGAAACGCATTTTTCGCAACTGACGTAGCATATAAAACAAACTAACAAACCGATTGATTTGTTTCTTTTTTTATTTTATTCTACATATCACTGGCTCTGACCGGTACTACACTTAACTTTCTACGTCATATTTTACAATGTAGAAAAAAAGCAACACACAAAAATCCTAAAATTTGTACTGCAAAATCTCAACCTGCGCCATTTTGCCAATTTTTTACTTACGCAGTTAATTATAGTAAGGGACGTAGCGGCATTCATACCTTTTACAAATCTGGCTTACTTTTTATTTCACGTAAGCGATTGATCAAAAGTCACCCATCGCTATCATTGCCATTTTTTTTCAAATTCCATTAATGAATATTTAATTTTAATTATTGTTTTTTATAGCAGACATATTGCTTGATAAATGATAAAAAGTTTGATTTCAAAGCTTGTATTTTTCATAAAAAAAAAAGAAATTCTTAAAAATCGGTTAATTTTCGTGCCGACAAAGTAGAAAGTGGCCTTAAAATGTTTTTTAGATGGCCAGCATTAAGCATTATTTGAAGCGTACCATACGTATTTTTTCTGTTAGACAAAAAAAAATCATAGGAAAATTAAATTCGACCGAACAAGATCGAGTCATTTTACGTTTTTCTTTTTCAGAAAGTGTCTACTCGCGATATGAGATAATCTTTAAAGTTCTTTTAGTCACGTTTTTTTTAACGGTCATTTGTCAACGTCTGTAATCAGCAATAGAATTACTGTTTCCGTGACACACGGGGCAGTTTTATTACGTTGTTTATCATTTGTCCACCTTGATCGATACAGTTTTTCACTGCAAAGTTTAGACAGATGTTTTTTCAATTAAATAATCAAGAGTTGATATCGTAAATGATAATCGAACGTATAGCGTTATTAAAAAATAAAATTTTCCGATAGAACTCTCCTCGAGCTCCGTGGGCGATACGCGAATGGAAAATAGAAGACTGTTGAACAATTCTTGAACATTGATGTTTATAGCCCATCTGACCGACATAATTTTTCACCGCAAAATTTAGACAGATCTTTGTTTTAATTAAATAATCGAGAGTTGGACATACCGACGATACAAACGAGAAACAATCGGCAGACAAGAGATGTAAAATCGACCGAGTAATAACGACCGCTTAATGTTGATGATGCAAGAGTTTGATCATACATATTTCGGTAAAAAAAGATCGTATCATATCGATAAAAAAACCGTTAATAAATCAACAACTTTTCGGAATATCCAGGAACAACGATGTGAGCGAATTAATTTTCCCTTCTGAATGCTTGTTACCAGCGAAACCCCTTGCCTCTCATCGTCGACTGCTTGTTTTCGGTGAGACCAGTCGGCGTCACCATCGGGTTGTCTGTTATCAGTAAAAATTTTATATTAAATGATCAGAATACTATTATTAATGATATCTGTTCTACACTATTTTATTTTCATTGAAAATATTCTCCTTCATCTATGCCGGCAGCTGAAACAATAGCGAATATAGAGGAACTACTTATGTATGCATAGAATTCGGTTGCTCGGATCTCGCGCCACCTAGCGACGCGTGCTGGAATCCACTATGTATATATATTATCTCTTCATCTACATGGCGTCGCGGTATATCTGACCGATTTGTACAAGCGTCTGATATAAGTATATCTCATCATTGCATATCGGCTCTGTGGGTCGTTTCGTAGCGTCAGTTATGTACACACCCGACTGGTGTGTGTGTACCGCCAGTATAATATGTATATACAATATATCCTTTTCGCCATATAGATTAATAAAATCCATTTGGTAGGACTTCGTTTATAATGGCCAACCGCTTTCCGGACGTAGATGCAAACCCAAGTTTGGTTTTCATAAAAATAACCGTGAAATTATATCCGTTAGTATGACTCACAGGAATTTTGTTTTTCCTGTTTGACCCTTCTGGATCACTTGCTATAAAAAAAACTTCGAATTTACATACATTGGTTATTACTGTTTAACTACATGACATGGCTCGATAAAACTTATACAGATATCTTTTGGGGATAGATTGTTCTAGATGCTGTACAAGACTCATTGTTTGTACAGTAGGACCATTAATAAATGAGGTACATGCATACATATAAAAACCGGTTTTAATAAATATATTCAACCGGTCCGGGACCGGTTGAATAACCAGTGAAATTTCTTACAACTTTTGTCTCAACCATCTTTTTGAGCAACGCCTACGTTTCAAGTTATTCAACCGGTCCGTGACTTTTTGAAGACCCTGTATATTATACTAATAATAATAAAAACTAATAATTATAATTAATTATGAATTTATTATTATTATATTTCCATTATTATTATAATATATATAATTACATAATTAATAAACAATTAACAATAATTTGGCCAATTTTAAGCATGCTTACAGGCATGGTTAAGTTTAGCATGTCCCGCAGTTGTTCCAATTTGCCAGTAATGAGCATGCTTATTTCATTGTTAGTTGTAAGCATGCTCGAAAGTAAACGTCTTCAGACGCGCTTAAAGCACGCTTCTTTCCACCCGCGCCACAAGTCGCATGCTCGAACATCAAACGACTGTAGATTTTTGTGCATACTCGTAATAACCATGCCCATTATTAGCAAATTGCTCAATAATGGTATGATTCCGTGCTAGTGATAGGCATGTGTGTCCGTACCTTTATACGCTAGCGGAGCCAACTTCATGTCGAGATTACGAAAATGTACACAGTTCACCCTTTAACCGCCTAGATGTCGCCCCGTCGAACCAACTCTTCGAGCACTGCTTCGAGGTTTCAACTTTTACCCAAACGTTGTTGATCTCTCTGCTGGTCTCTGTTATAAGCATCGTTAAAGTTGTAAACAGCAAAACAAGTGTCACTTTGTTTCAAACGTAGTGATTAAAAGTCCGATAATTGAATCATCGTTTATGAATTAATATTGAGTTTTAAGCGAAATTAATATCCCTCGAAAAATGAGTGTCGTGGAAACTGAGACAGTCAGTGATCTAGTACAAAAAATGGTTATATCGCTTTGCGGCGAACAGAAACCAGGTAGGGTTATGTTACCCTTGTTTGTAATCGATGTTTCTCCTATTCTTTACATTATGATTTGTGATTATTAATGTGCACAGAAAAAATGGAATGTAACTACAAAATAACCCATAACGATAATTATTCGTTGGATTTCAGACGTTATAAGAAAACTCATAAGATTTTCACTCGGATTACTTTCATCGCCCGAAGGGTCCGAAATATTTCGAGAGGATGAAACATCCGTAGCTAGTCACATAAGAAGCAAATTATCTTCTAGAGATGCAATACAGTTTGACAAACTGCACAACGATCTTAAAGATAAAGTACGTAATAATTTGATTAAGATTATCTAAGATAATTATTAAAAAATGCTTGATAATTGATTTTAAATTAAAGCAAGCATTTCTGTGACAATTTAATATTATCAATGTCAATGAAATTTTTTTTTGAAACGCACGACGTTACTTGTATTCATTTTAGCCTCTGAAGAATCGTGTCAACATTTTGATATTTATGCTACATGCAAGCCAATCAGCCTATCAACTTAGAGATAGAATTTACTCATTTACTGATATGCGTTTTGGCCTGAACTCCCCAATTCCATCCACAAGCGGTAAGAATTGAAATATTGTTGATACCGTGTTGCTAGTCTTTGAAACAATTATCTTACATAACAAAAATTGTGTATTATTTACGAAAATGCAAGTTTGCAGTAAACCATAAACTATCTAATTTTTCATTCGAACTAAAAACATTAACTTTTTGCTTTCTTCAACAATTCTTTGTGCGAGGAAGGTCAAACTCCGCAGTCTTCTTGCACCAACACACAAATCATGGAATTTGGCGGTAACGAAGGAAGTGTCCGCGGGCGTCCGCAAAACTCCAGTCGTATCTTCAACGAAGATTGCACGTCCGAGGACGTGTTGGTGCAAGATTTAATATATTCCTTTCAAGGAATCGAGGGTAAAGTCCTAAAACTCGATTCGAATTACGGTTTTCAAATCGATCCGACGGCCAACGTCAATAGATCGAACAAACAAGCAGTTTTGCGATTAAGCGAATTGGGATATTTGCACAATGTCGTCAGACGTGGACTCGAAAGAATCTCAATGGCTGGATCCAGTCGAGTCGCTGACAGTTTTGTCGCAGCACTGCATAAAGAATTGTCGGAATATTATCGTTTTATCGCGATAATGCAAGAGCAAGTCAATAGGTACGTCAATATTTTCCATTACTATAAAATCGTCAAGCATTCCCTTAATCCGTAGGATGACAAAAGAAGTGCTGCATTTTTAGCAAGAAATTGATTTTTTACGTCCCTGAAGTATCATAACTTAACAACGGCTAAACCAATTTTATTCCACTTTGCAGCGTTGCTTTCAATCCACCCAAAAACATATTTTACATAGTTTGGAATTGTTTGGACTATTGTATCCTGTTATTCCCGCTATATGCGACAAGTTCAAGATAAAAACGGACAAAATTAATTATTAACGTCTCCAATGTTACATTTTTCAAATACCAAAAGATATGAAAATTGATTTAATTTTCTAGGGCGCAAGGACCTCTGGGTTTTGAATCCGTAACACTGTCCCATCTTCACCTGTGGGCTTACGATGCTCTCGAAACTCTGAAATGGCTGGCGAGTATCGTCAGAGCGTGTCAGAGCCAAAAAGGTGGCGCTCTTGCTTCGGCTGTCTATGAATTCAGTCATCATGGTGACGCTGGGGTGAAAAAACTTGTCAAGCGAATTCTCGAGAGCGTTTGCGATCCACTTTATAACATGCTGATACGATGGATCGCCGATGGCGAATTAGACGATCCCTACAAAGAATTTTTCATCGAGTCCTGCGCCGACGTTGGTGGTGATAGAATGTGGCACGAAAAGTATCAGGTTCGAGATTCAATGGTACCTACATTTATCAGCAAAGCTCAAGCGAAAAAGATCCTCGGTACGGGAAAGAGCATCAATTTCTTGCGCGAAGTTTGCAAAGATTTCACTCCACTGCAAGGTCGCGGTACGGAAAACTTCAGAAATAATCCCGACGAGTACAACGGTCAGTGGCTTTGCTCAATTTTTCATTCAAACGAAACTGTGTGGGTGGAATTAATCACTTTCTCTCTATTTTTAAACTAACGTACACTTTTACATTTTCAGTCGAAGCTTTCTTCGACATGGATCCCGATGGACCGTTGCAAACTATGATGGATGCAGCGTACAAAGAAACTTCGACACGAGTCGTTGAAATATTAACAAAACAGTATCAGCTGATGGATCACTTTCAAGGAATCAAGGGATACTTGTTGCTAGGGCAGGGACATTTTATTCAGCATCTTATGCATTTGCTTGAGTAAGTGAATGATTCTTATTGAGAAGAAGGCGTAAGAAGTTAGAGCTACTTCTAACGCCCGAAAAAACACTTTTGTTGAAATTTTTGTTTGAACACTGCTTTTTTTTTTATATAAATCTTTTTCCATGCTCTAGCCATTCTGGAGTTATAGTGATCACCGACTTTGAAAACATGCTTTCGAGAAAAACGCGTCTAAAATTTTCAGGGAATACTTTTGAAATGTACTTTTAGAAAATGCAAAGAAAAAAAATCAATTTTTTGAAAATGCTGACTAGCTTTAACCCCTTAATGTATGAAAAAATTTATTGTGTAACTCAATTTAATTTTTTTTATTTTTATGGTTAGGCCTGAATTGACGAAACCAGCAAACTCGCTATATCCTCACAACATATCATCGATTCTCGAAACAGCCATAAGAGCGACTTGCACAAAGCAAGAAGACATAGACGTTCAGAGACGACTGGATGTCCGATTACTATCACCGTCGGAAAGTGAAACAGGCTGGGATGTGTTTATCCTCGATTATAATGTCGATGGCCCAATTGGAACGGTGATTATTTTAATACAGAATACAAACAATAACAAAAATATAGTCATAAACTTCATCATTATTCTCGGTGAAAAAAAAAAAAAATTGCAGATTCTTGAACCCTGTCGACAAACATATCAAACCGTGTTTTTTTCACTGTGGCGAGCTAAACGCATGGAGTCCATTTTATCAGCTATTTGGAAACAACAAACGACGTCCGCGAAAATATTTCGTAAAATGCCCGAAGTTTTGCCAATTCAAAATCACATACACCTGATAACAAGTAGCATGGTCCATTTGGTTCACCAGATGCAGTATTACTTCTTGTTCGAGGTAAATTCTGCAAACGATTTTTTCTGACGAGTTAGCGATTTTATTTTTTAATCAATATTTATTTTCAAAGGTGATCGAGTGTTCGTGGGACATTTTTGCGAAACAGTTGAGACAAGCCTCGTCCCTCGACGATATCATAGCAGCTCACAATAATTTCGTTAACGCCGTAAGGCACGGAACTTTATTGGACGAAGATTCTCAGGTGAGAAAATTGGCTTCGATTTATAAAAAACTTGATCCTCTTATCGCTACGTCCGCGTATAAATTACTAATGGGTTTTTCTTTTCTATTTTTTCCCAGGAATTGATGGATCACTTGCGTTCCGTTTACGGACCTATTCTCGATCTTCAAAACTTGGAAGAAACTTTCCTCGCAAGAGCGACGCAAGAATACGAAGCGCGATCGAATGTCAATAAATTCGTCGACGTAACGAGCGGACAAACGAAAAAGTGGGGCAGGTCGAACAGCACAGATGTGGAAAACGCTGATCGACAAACCGCCTTTACGAAATATCTCAATACTCTTTTAATACAGTTGAAACTTTTGTCACGCACATATCAGGTAAGAACGAAATTTTGAAAAGAAAAGAGAAACAAAGTTTTCACGTGATTTTGTAAAAGTGATTTTACGTCGATATTGAAATTTCAGGATCGAGTGAAAAAATTTCTTCTGATGCTCGCGTCTGCCGAGGACGTGTCCCTTCAATTATTGAGCGTACGTTTGGACTTCAACGAGCATTACAAGAGCAAAGATAGCCGACTGGTGGCTCCTTTGACGTATCAGCATCGAAAGCAAAGCGACCAATCTTTTATGTCATGCAAGTGACAGTTCTCCTCGTCAGACACGCAATCAGTATTCGAATCTCGTTCGAAAAATAATTTTTCGCCAATGCCTGCCGAGCCAGAAACTCTCACGCCTGAAAGAGCTAAAAACATCGCGGTTAAACTTCTCGAACATTCGCCACGGCATTCGAGCCCAAAATCTTATCGTCCGGCCAAATTGCCAAAAATGACGATAAGCCTGAACGACTGTTTGTCGTCGCGAAAAGTTGCCGAGAGAACGAATCTCAAGAACGTAGATTCGAGCAAAAGAGTTCTTAGAATATTTTTGGAAAAAGAAATTTTGGCTCACACCAATATGAAATTTACGAGCAACGTTGACGTCAAATCGCCCGACACACCTTGCGACTTGAGCGAGATTGAGTTTTCTCTCTATCCTTCGAAATTGACGCTGTTGCCACTCGAAGAAATGGCGATTGTTGATGAGCTCGATAACAACGACGACGCCAATGACGAACTTTATAAATTTATCAAAAGCGGCGATGAAAAATTTACCCTCGTCAATCACGACGAACGAAATGAAAAACCTCGGCTTGCCGTTTTCGAGGATACTTTTTTGCAACGCCGAAAGAAGGACCAACGGTCCGAGTCGATACGGGAGAAAAATTCATCGCTGGAAAGTGAAAATTTAACGACCGGCGAGACAATTCAAGATCCGTTACCGTGGCACGAAAGTTTCGTAAATAATGACGGAAGTATTTCGATAGACGGCTCGCTCTCCGGTGAAAGTATATCGAGGGCCAGTTTGTGCAAAAACGAAGAAAATATTGAGCCGAAATTGCGAAAATTTCGACGTAAACTCCGATCGATATTTTGTTGTCTCGGTTAAAGAAACGCAATGAGGAAACAGGAACGTTTCAGCAAAAATTTACGTAATGTAATTTTTGTCGCTACTTTGCCATTATATATATCATTTGAAAATCCAAGCTTACGTAAAACGACGAAATGAAATAATTACACGCGAAAATAGAAAGAAAACCCCGCACTAGGGACACAAAAAACCCGATGAGTATTCGCTCCATAGTGCCATTCGATCGTTCTTTTTTTTTAATTCACTAGTGCCGTGA
Organism: Netelia virgata; assembly: GCA_951802705.1. Classification (NCBI taxonomy): domain Eukaryota; kingdom Metazoa; phylum Arthropoda; class Insecta; order Hymenoptera; family Ichneumonidae; genus Netelia; species Netelia virgata. The sequence continues at coordinate 10,006,515 of OX637863.1, read as the reverse complement.
GAACAATACGTTAGATATAACAAAAATCACTCCGCCAAGTGATAGAATCAGTATTAGTCTGTTGGGAATTATGCACATTATGGTAAACTATTTTTATGAAAAGAAATAAAGAAGAGAAACAAAATTGGAAAAACAATAAATGCATCCGCTTTTTAGGCGGCAGTTGTAAATATAACGATTAAATATTTATACATGGATATATATGCTTAATCAGCCCCATTTTCGAATTCGTTATTTTTCGTACTGCAATTATTTTTGAAAAATATAATAAAATTCGCAAAACTCGTTATAATTTTTGCATTATTCGTGTTTATACAAAATCCAAGAAATCTTGAACTTCCTCTTTCACGACTATTACTTAATTCACATTATCAAATATGTGTTTTGAAAAATATCCTGGTACCAAAAAAAGCGAACCAACATTTTTTCAGACATTAAAAAAATATATATATACTATGATATACTACATATATTTTTGACACATTCTCGGTTAAAATACTTTTATTCCACCTCGACTCGCTAAAAACGATAATTACAGGAAAAACATTTCTCTAAATATTTGACAAATGTCCTGTACGTAAAACTGAGGTTATGTTTCATATAATTGATTTTCGTATCCCGCAACCCGCGAAAAGATATAACACACGACTCGGTGGGTACAACCGTGCGATAAAATTGCGCAAGGTCGGTACTCTGCTATGCATGGACGTCCATGGTTACGCCTTCGGGCATCTAGTCTATCGCACAACTGGTGCTTGACTGTTTATACGGGTTCTTGTTTCCAATAATTAGTTCCAACTTTATCGTCATTGTTATATTTTTCTTCAGTGATTTTTTTTTGTAACGTTATAATTAATCAAAAGTTTCTTCTCGATCATGATTTGTCAATGAGTGATAATCCTTCATACAGGATTAATGGTTTTTATAATTGAGAATAATCTCACAAGAAGAACGAAGACAAATACTTTTTCTGTAACAAAGGCTGGTCGGAAAATTTTCACGTCTCGTGTCCTAACAAACTCAAGGACAACATGGACTCGAGATTTTTTCATGGTTTCCCTGACGTTCCGTAATGTGTTGGAATAAAGGAAGTAGAAAAAAATTGTATAAGGTCAGTTCGTCGAAGAATAATTTTGAAATTTACCTTATTGTTAGACTAAATTAAATTTTAATTTGTTTTTTTCTTTGCAGAAAGCTTTATATTCGAAAGGTTGTCCATTTTTCTCATGATCAATGATGAAGAACTTCCACGGAGTAAAGAGTTTCTGGAAAAAGCTGTCGGAGATAAGAAAGATTTTTAGGATACCGAGCGCTCCTCGAAAATTGGGAGAATACAAAAAATGGAAAATTCAAAGAACAAGGACGTTGTCTTTCACCTCGATCTGCTAAAAAACTTGCAATGATGATTTTCTATAAGATTCTCAATAAGAATTGGGGTTTCAACGATTCATCGACAAGGCGATAACAAGCCGCTATCCAGCGAGCGAGCATTAAATGAAAATACGAATGAAACTTCGACCAAGGGGAAGAAATCATGAGGAATCTAAGATACACGATGGAAGATCCGACATTAATATTGTTATTGTGTCAAAATGCGGCGTTTTCCTCGACGAGTTCTTTATTATCACCTCGCACAATTTTATTATCGCCCTTATGGAGATTACCAGTCGGCAAAAGATAGCGAGAATAGGGAAAATTCTTCCCTTTGACAAAGGCAATGGAGTCCTCGACCGTAAGAAATACGGATTGGGAGGGGGACGAGAGAATTCTCGCTTACCGCGAGCAAGCAACGACAAAGGGTAAAAGCGTCGACGATGCGGAAACACCCGGCGAGAGAAACAAGGACGAGGCGGCTGAAAGTTCAGGCAGCGAAGCGGAAACAGAACCGGCCCGTAGCTTTCATCGCAAACTCAGCACGAACAGAGCTATAAAAAATGCGGTGAGATTTTTATTTTTGCTTCCACACAAACAAAGCTTTGTTTTAGTTAAAAAAAAAAGAAAAAAAATGCGCGCGTTTGCATCGGACGTTTCAAGCATCGAAAAAAAAAATTATCACAAGGGAACCTTCCTCTACGATGAAACGAAAGTAAATATTCGTTTGTTGTTGCAGATATGTTGGACGAAGGAAGGATTTCTAATGAAACAAACGTGGTCCTTTCAACGATGGCGAAGAAGATACTTCAAACTGCGAGATAGGACTTTGTACTACGCGAAGGATACCAAAGTAAGTGAGGCTCAAATCCTATGCAACAAGTTTTCTAAATTTATTGTGCAATCTTCCGGCTGATTGGGTGATTACGAAAGGATCGATATAACTAGAATGGTACCCGGCAATATTCTATGAACCATGGACGCCGATAATGCGATTAGCAAGAAGCACTCGCGACTATCGAGCTTTATAGGAGACTCAGGAAACTGAATAGCGCAAGAAATACAATTTAGCTAATGTACAAGTTCGATATCGAGTCGTTACATAATACAACGAGAAATCCTACAGTGTTTCCATCGACTAGAAATAGTAACACGCTCGGCCATCATTTATCAACGGGACAATCGAATTAATTTATTTCCCGTCGATTCCTTCCACCGTAAGAAGTTTTGCTCCATCGATTTTTATTCTTCGTTTCCTGGTACAATTTTTGTTGCGACGTTAGAATAAAGTATTTGGTTGGTTACCCGAAATACTCCATACACAGCACTCACGGTCCGATGTACTTTAACGGTGGGAAGCTACGATCGTGGGTAGTTGATATGCGTGGTGTTTCAAGCACGCATATCGTGCGACACTTTCTGCACAGGATGATTCAAGCGTGGGTTACTCCAAGTATCTCATCCTTCAAGTGCTTGGCACATTCGTGGGCAAACTTCAATCATTTGGTACTCGAAAAGCTCGGTACTCACAGAATACTGTGATTATCACACATGATACTTTACTGTAGACACTGTACTACAAGTATACACGATAGTCTCAGTTCTTGAAATATCTGAAACTTTAAATGCTTGTTCCCAAATAAATTCACGATACTAGGAGTCGTTTACGTATCCTGTCTTATAGACAGAAATTTGTTATTCTATTATAACATACTTGTCTTTTATCTTCTGACCTATGAGAAATTTTACATTTTATAACCACTGTGTGAGGTTCGTTCGAGAAAAACACCCGTTGGAGCTCCGAACGTCCAAAGTCTCGGCAAGTACTTCATAAGGCGAAATCGGGATTTTCCAGCAGAATACGTATATAAGAGGCACGTTCTTAGGTTTTTGAAAAGTTCACGATAAAAATTGGAAGAAAACTAAAAATTATCAAGTTTTTGCTTCCTTTGACATTCACCAACAGACGTTGTTCTTAAAATAGTTCATGGGAGCGACGAGCGACGTTAAAGTTAAATTTGGATCGAACGTTTTTTTTATTCATGCCAGGACACAAAATCAATTTGTTCAACTTCGATAAATTCGGGTCGATAAATGTAGTTCCCCCCGTCTCGGAAGCAGAGAAGCATGAAATAACATAAATGTTGAATAAAGGTTGTTGAAAATGGGAGGCACGATTCCGTTTCATTTCAAGTTGTTTCGTCCTATACGAAGAATCGGTTCAATTTTGGCTATTCATTGGACCCTTTAAGCTTATTCAGGTTGAAGAAAGTATTGTCATTGCGTCATCGATGGCTCCATTCAAAATTTTCCAGATGTACGACACATGAAAAGCCACTTGTCGCCTGAATGCAGAATATTATAACGATGAATGGACGATGGAGAATAGTTGTAGGCCATTAATAAAAAAACCTTGCGATTCTTCCCACTCGTTGCACATTATCGTATAATTATAAAAATTATATAATATCTTGTTCAAAATTGTTCGGTATTTCGAGCAATAAGCTCTCGAGCAGGTTTCCCGTTATAGGCCACGATACTATTTATGGTCTCTCTGCATCGCTTATCCTAATTATTGGCGAATATGGCCGAGCTGATAAGGCACGATAAAAAATAATGGGTCGTAAGCCTTGCTATAATAAAGGAAGATTGCACATGCACGTTGAAGGGTGTAAGACCCACGTACTGATATTCCCCTCGCATATTTCCGTATACTCGTCAAGAATGTAGAGCGATTCGTGGATCGCGTAGGGGTGCAAAACTGTCGGTGACGCGCAGAATACCTTCGATCCGTGACCCACGAAGACACGATAGAGAGATAGCAGATATGAAAGTGGCGGGGACTCGAGTCAGGGACAATGGCCCGGTTACTTGGATGAGCGTTTTATCGACCGATTTTTTTCCCAAAAGGTTCATCAGTTGGGCAAAAAATAAAGGAAACTGCGTCGATCGCTCCAACTCGAAAACCCCCTCTAATCGCGCTTTGACAAAGAAGATCCGTAAATATCCTTGCAAAATGCGGAAGTCGAGGTGACGCTTAATATTGATTCTTCATGACCGCGTATATAAGGATCGCATGCCCTCGTAAATACATTAATGCATAAGTGGGCATCCCTTCCGGCTCCTTGGTTCGCGCATAAATTTCAATAGAACCCCCCAGTAAATGGCTCAATTTAATGTCCTATGAGCGCGGCTTTGTTTTCAATTTTTACAAGAAGCCTTATGGATTCTTTCGGAACATTTAACACTCTCTTCTCTCTAATACCCTCGTATTATTTCGGTTAAATCTTTGAAATTGGTTTTAATTAACTTCTCGGTTGAACACCATTTAAACGAACTTGTGAAAACAGCATAAAGTTCGCGAAACTTTAATATGGCTAAGCTCCAAACTTATAGGGTCGGGCACGTACTTTCGCTTGCGAGAAAGAACTCGCCGCCCGCCACCTAGCGTGCGGGCCCTGAAGCTCCACGCTGTTGCGCGATCGCGATGTACCAATTATTCTAACTCCACGTCACTGACGCGGCCCTGCCCACGGTTCCTTCTCTGAGCTATCGGATCGTCGTGTCGTCGATGTTGCTTACAAGCAAATAATGGTCATTGTGAAGATTCCAACATCGAGATTGTGACAAACGCACGACCAACCATTCTTACACGATAGTCACGGCCATATTCAACACTCACTATACGCTGGTACATACGATTGTTATTTCACAGACAACAAAGCAGGTGGATGGCGAAATAAAAAGCTCACAAGTGAGCGACAGGTTTCATTGTCTCCCTGTGAACAATGCGAGCACCTACCTGGAAAACTTTACTACAGAAAAAATCGATATACCATTATTTAGCCCGTTTTGAATAGGTATCTCCGTGGCCTAGAAATCAGCATACCCATTTCCTTTATCCTTTTCAGTCTCGCTCTCTTTTTCTCACCTCCTACTCTTTCTCGCGCCCGCCTTTTCTCCTTTCCTTTCACTCCTATACATTAATTTCGGTGTAGTCAATTGCTTTTTTACGACGTTTGTGCAATGAACCGTCGAAAATCGCACATTGTATAGTTTGTCAATTTAACGTCAGACAATTACATGCCCATAGTGTACGCAGCGCGTTTTATCGTAGCGTCTTTTGTTGATCATGCGAATAGATCGTGCACTTGTTGTTGACGTTGCCAGAATCGCAATTACACAAAGGAATTATTAAAACGAAAATCCAAAAATACTAAATATTAAAATGATAGAAAACAAATGATGTCATGAAAGCCCGCACCCTTATCAAAGTCTTTCAAAGGCTTTTCGAACTCTATCAGTAAAATCTGTCGGCTTGTTTGGTTACGAAAGCGTCGTTACGTCAGGGGATACTTCTGATAGATTAGCATGCTAGTCATGCGAGCAGAACTAATAGTGTAGAAACAATAGACAACGTGGGACGAGGCAGTCGGGTAGGTTTGACTGCGCCGTGACTGCGATCCATTATAAACCTTCGCTATTTTATCGAGGAGGTGGTGAAGCCCGACCGACAAACATCATCGGATTTCCGTACAAGTGGAAACTCTACCGACTGAAGTGACTGTACGTATAACTCCCGACGCCCTTTCCGATAACTGCAGCGGGAGACTATTGACCTGACACTCGATTATTCGTGGCACGCTATATTAGCGACACGGGCGCTGTTCGGTATTATTATGCTATATACTCTATTATTGGTGAGCACTCTATTGACCCTAACGAGTGCTATCACGACGGTTCGTCGGAGTATCGATTATGCGAATGGTGAAAGCGGGCAGCGAATAAGTCGAACGCCAATACACCAATATTTCGATTGCACTATTTATACACGGAAAGAATTTTTAAGTAATTTTTACTGTGAAATCGCAGTAACTGAGTGACAAATGTGCAATTCTTCAGGTTTTTAGAAAATAAATTATACATTTTAATGGAAATGAGTAAGAATTGACTGTTGCGTGACAGAAATTACAAATATTTTCAAAAATTTTTACTGAAATTAACAGTAAATTTTCGTGAAACGTAAACATTACTACAATAAAGTGAAAAAAGTGCTGATACAAATGAAGGTGCACGGTGCACGTTGAGAAATTTGCGTGTTTGTCTTGAAAATTGAAAAAAAGAAGCCGAAATTTTCCGTGCGTCTACCAGAATTTTTACGTTCTTCACAGTAAAAACAGTTAGGACTAGGTCGCCTGGCCGTAACCCGTGAGCTCTGTGCGAGCGTGCGTATACGTGAACGCAAGCTGTGAGAGAGTGCGAGTGAGTCACAATACAACGTAACAATTTTACATGAGAATTTTTTAGAATTTTTACCGAGAGGAATGTAAAAATTATGCTACGTGCTGAAATTTGTACATGTCTGAAAGTAAAATATTCGAAACTAGTGTCAATTTTTAACTGTTTGCACATCTGCCACCGGGTTCAAGTTTTTAATGTAATTTTTACCGAGATTTCACCGTAAAAATTAATAATAAATTCTCTTCGTGTATTGTAGTCTGTAGGAAACAAACAATTCGGAAATATCACAATATTGAGAGTTAGTTTCTGCTATCTCGCACCCTGGTAGAGGCGTCGGTAACTTGTCAGTTTCTAGTTACGGACGCGCCCACCAGAGGGTGCTATTCTCTCGTCTTCCGCACGATAATCGACATGTGTCGGAAATTACACTATAATCATATTCGAATTCCAAATGAGGACGCCATAATATAGAAAATGAAGGAATGTCGAGGCTAACTGTCATGGCCGCCTTTCTGTAGTCGAATAGAACGCAGATTATTATTATCCATTGTCGGGATTTGTTAGAATCGTCGAGTAGGTAAAGGCTAGAATTGTAAATGTACCTTATAAACGATCTTAAGGAGGTACGGTGATGACCATGCTAGTAAGCTTGGATTATATTTTGCGCCGCAATACCGACACGTTATATATATATGCTATTATTTTTATAATATGGAAAAAATGTAATAATCTACTACTCGACTTCAGTAATACGTCATATCGTCGACGTTTGACATCGATGACTGTCATCGGTCTCACGCGCTCGGCTTATTATTTGATTAAGATGGCTACTGCTACGTCACGTGACGCGTTGCTCTTCAAATACCCCGATTTTCCTCGACTTTATTCCTGAATTGATTGCTTATTATTCCGGTGAGCTTTCCAATCCAAGGTGCCTTATTTATCATAAAAGTTCAACGAATGCAACCATCAGTTTTTTTTACGTGTGTCATGGCTCCAAGGGCCACAAACAAATCGATATATGAGAGAACAGGAACATTTTGTCGTCTACATGTGCTAAATGCACTGACTTTAATAATTAATATCTCGGAAACTGTGCGGTAAATCTCGTGGAAACTCCGCTTATGCATGGACGAAGGGCTCGACAACGCTATACAAAAAAATGGACTTTTATCTTAGAGTCGCTCCAACCACCGAACCTCCTTAAAATAACGGCTGTAACGTCATGGAAACTCCCCGATTAGTTGAATTATTCATCACTAGAGTGCGGACTTTAAATCACGCTAGAACCTTACTGAGAAAAAAAAGCTTTTCAAATTTTATTCACCGACGTGTTTATTATTCTGGGATCGAAAAGGATTTCGTGTATTCGTAAAAAGAACCCTCTTTATAGTCACAAAAGGGTTAAACACAATGAAATCATCGTATGCCACGTCCATTTTATGAAGTATCCAAGAAATTCTGCCCACCCACAACCCAATCCCATCAGCCGTTTGTATACTCAAACCATTTATCACCCGTATATTGAAAAAAAAACGATCTTTCCCTCAGTTTTGTCATATTGCGGATAAAAAATTCCATAAGGTGGTGAAGCGGCCGGTCTCGTTTCCCTCCGGTGCTTGAGAATTCCTTCACGATGGGATTCGAAAAGGTTCCGGGACCGTAGGAAAAGCTTTTCTTCGATTCGGGATAACCGATTCGGGATAAAAAAAAAAGCAAGAAGAACGAGGCTTCACTCGACATTCACACCGAAGTGCTCATTTTTCATCCGTCAGAGGGAAACCCCATATCGCCCATTGCACAGCTAAAGAGCACAGCTCTCTACCCGGCTATTCGAAGAGACGAAGGATATAAAGGTTGGAAAGGAAGGAAGGAAGGAAAATAAAAGGATCGAGAAAGAAGATTCGGCGGCGAAACGAGATGATGCAACCCCCTACCCCCGAAGCCCCCTAACCCACCCCTCGTCGAAACATCGCCGCGCGTTTCGATGGGAGGGTGGCCGAGAATTGCCGAGAATTGCCGAGGATTGCCGAGAGGGAGGGCCACGAACGTGTATCCCAGTGTGCACGGATAACGATGACGCCTCCTCGCTGGTATAACAGCGCTGTCAGTCGCGGAGGAAACGCTTCACGTTACGGATCGGATCGAGTAGCGGTCGAGGAACGAGACGTTCTCGCTGTGTCCGCTTGAATTCCAAGATAAACAATAAAGAAACAACAGAAAACGAAGCAAAGAATTAAACAATAAAGTAATCCTTAGCCCGCAACTCAAATTACCGCCGAACAAACAACAAAACGTAGCAACATTAGACAAAAAAAACAACAAAAAGTAAACCTACGCGTGACCGAAACAGGAGGAAGAAATGTTAGAAACAATAGAAAAACCGTAATTCTACTCGTGACTCAATGGCATAAATACCGTTTATGAATTAAAAAAAAAACATATGTTTTAAACGAATTTTCAAAGACGGAAGACTCAGGCGGAATAAACGTAAGCGCACGAAAATAAGGAACCGAAAAAGGCTAAAATGACAAATCGTATCGGTAAAAAATATATATGTAATCCCATGCAATCCGCATTGGCATGCGTAAAATATTAATCAAAATATATTGCACTTGAGGAAAAACGTTGGAGTAACACGAATGAAATCAAATTCAAGCCTGTTTTACGATAGATAACGTATAGCCCTATTAGACTCTCGGAACGACTAACGAGAGTTAGAGACTTCGAGAGATCCCTCTATTATCGGGCTTCGCGCGTAACGACTCTTTGTTTACTCACAGATAAATTGCATGTCTCGAGGCCCTCGAGCTTAAACGATCGTACCTCGTACACCATGGTATAAATATCTAAATATATAGGCCATACTCAACGGTCGTATATTATACCGACGTATATGTATATACTATTTATATTGAAGAAATGAATCAAAATTTTATTGATCGTGCACAAATGGTAAAAAGACATTTTTAACGAAAGACACTGTTGATGAGTACGAGATTTCAAGTTATGTACAAAGGAGAGAAACACAAACAAGCAAGCGAGATATATAGCAAGGGGTCACACAAGTGCGCGACACACTATCCAATATGAAAGGTTGTCGGCCAAACACGTGCGGAGACTCGAAATCCATTCAAATGCCCAGCAGGCATCGAAATGATCGATCATGAAGTGTGTTTGCACGCAAATGTCAGAAGGTGATTGCGATTGGTAAACAACAAATCGCGAATAAATAGCGAAATAAAATCAAAGTAATTAATTAAAACCTATAAATATTATCATAAAAATCCGTACGTTTTCTTGGAAAATTATTAGATACGATCGGACTCTAAGTTATTTTTGGTTCATTGAAATTGTGCGTGTGTGTTGTTTTTTTCCCTTCAAGAGAAGAAAACTATCATATTCAACAATTAACGATGATCGGTATTTAGCTGTTGAAGAAAATTGCATTCGATTAATTTATGATAAAACGAAGATATAGATATTGTCCGGTTCTTCGGCTATGACGTAGGTTCCATGTGGCTGAGTGACCTGTTTTTCCCGCTTTTCGCTCTCGAGTACCCCGAGAGCCTTAACCCGTGCGACCAATATACACGCATATATATATATATATATATATATATATATATATATATATATATATATATATATATATAGAATTGTGTATTATTGAATATAACTCGACGTTTGATTGCCTCTGCATAATCAATAATGATAATCGGCGCGCGAATAAAAATGGACCAACGATGAAGTATTTTTAAAAAATGTTAGACTATTCCAAACAAATATAATTATTGTTATACGAATTGTCGAGTTTAAGACTCGCGTCGTTAAAATTCATCAATATATGTAAAACATATTTACTGGGAAATATTACATAAACGTAACTATACCTGATATCAAATCGTGAGAATAAGGAAGGATATAATTAACGCAAAGAAAGAAAAAAAGAGATAAATCGCGAGAATATTGAAAAATTCAATGAAAATCATTAAAAGTTGTATTAAAAAACGTAGTTTCTTAACGATCGACAAATCGATCGCAGCAAATATTTCGAAGAACCTGGATCGAGAACCATAATATATAATATATGAAGAAGAAAGAAAATTCTGCACCTTAAATGATATTACATCCACACGAGGACAAACTAAACATTATTATAGTTATACTATCAATAAACACGACAATCAATAAATATTTCCAACCACAAAAATAATTCAAATTACTTGCATCGTTAAACGATTAAATCAAATTGAATAATTAAACGAATAAAAAAACCTCAAAGTATAGCCAATATTAACGGAAACACGAAGATCCGACACGAACGGACAATTTGGTAAGTGGATCGACGTACTAACGTTGTTATAAGCTCTTTTATTTCACGAGTCTAGGATTTTTCCGATTAACCGCGATGAAAAGTCAAAAGCACGAAATTCGGTAAATTTTCATAAATTTATTAATTCTTTCAAAAAGCATCGAGCTTTTATTCGAGAATGCTCGATACCAATTTATTAAAACTTTCTGAATTCAGTGCTTTTCACTTGAAAATAAAAGGCGGAACTAGAAACCCGGAAACAACTATGAAGCGTCTACACTCGGCATGAGTTCGCACGACGTCGAGAGAGAAAGCTCGAAGAGAGAGGTACAAGAGAAAGAAATAGAGCAACTCTACTCGACTGTCACGCTGAGAGTTCGAGGCGTTAGTAACAACTGTTATATACTATATATATATTACATGGAGTTACATAGAGCACCTACTGTACTTAGCGACTATGTATCGGTATATATCAAACCTCGACGCCTCGAACATTTCCAAGTGCTAAAACAGACATCGAATGACACGAGTATTGTCGAGAGTACCGCGATATTCGAGACGAGGCAATTCATCGGATGGAACTCACGACACCTCTCGAGTTGTCGTAAGTTTCGAAAAATCCCTCGACGTTGCTTACTTAATGTTTCGATACGACAGGCCAAAAAAAAAACGTTCTTTCCTTTTCCTCATTCCGCGAAGATTTTTCCCCGAATATAACGCGTCATCCGGCATAAAAATCGTTCCGTTCGGTTACTCAATTTTGACTTGAGCGATTTGAAAATTATCGATTCAAAATTGTGTCAATGCAACGTTGTAAATGAGGTAAAGACTTGAGTTTCAATATTAATACGCGGCTAGGTTGAAATTTAAGTCGAAAACGAGGCTTCTGATGTCAATTAACGGGTTTAAAAAGTTGATTAATAACAAGCAATTTATATTCGGTCGTATCCGTACTTGATGTTAGTTAGACTTTATACGACACTGCTAATAAGGTACGTACGTCGCTAGGGGGTGTCATAAATGGTTGGTCCGGATACTTAGCTGGGATACAGCGCGGGTATTATGAGCGACAATGATAAATGAGGATGATTAAACTTTGTTAACGGTACGTGGGTTTTCTCTCAAGTTAAGGAACGCTGTTTCGCCGAATCGATATTCCGTAAATGGATTGTTATGTTTTCCCTGTATACGAGGGTGAGGGTGAGAGAGAGAGATAACAAAATAGACTGACGTAGGAGGCGTAAAGTTTTGTGTGCTATTGTTAATGGATTTTGTCGACGCGATATTCCCCTTTGCATTGATTAAATTCATATCAGGGAATAAGCAGATATTGAAAATATTGAGAAACTGCATTTTTGTTTTTTTTTTTTTTCATATAATCCGCTTACGCAAAACTTCGATTTATCATGCAAAATAAATCCTCGGCGAAATTCCATCCCCTATGTGTGATTATCGAAACAAAAATTTATTGAATAATTCTGACAGTTATAGACGGATCGTATTTGAGGGGTGAATATTGTTAAATTAACGTATTAAAATGCGATTATTCGAAAATTCGATTATTCGTAAACGATCAATCGCAAGTAGCACCTGCCGTAGGATGTTGTGTACGTCGACGCGTTCGAAGATGCGGAGAAATATTACAGTAGGTACTGTGATCAATGATAATCGAGATAAGTTTTTGTTTACCTTGCGGTAATTATCCTTGCGGTAAATAAGTAGAAAAAAAAACAACGATCAAAATGAAAATTTTTTTTTCAACAACCGATTAGTTGTCTTTTCGAACGAAATATACACTCGTGGCAATTTTGGTAACTACCCACACGCTCATAATGTAAGCTTTCGGAATACGAAAAGGAGAAAACCGTTTTCCATTCGAAACTTTGAATTCGAACGTTTTTGTTTTCGAGAGGTTATTGTTAATCGTAGTAGATAGAGCGAAGCTCGTCATTCGTGTCAAAGGGTTATCCTCGATATTGGAAGCTGGACTGTTCCGTATAGGGGTGCAGTAGAAATTCGCGGGAGGTCGGTCGATATTGGTGGCACAGAAGATGGGGGAGAAAAAGAGGGAGAGAAAGCGATAGCCAGCCTCCTGTGAGATTGTCTGACGGCCTGAAATCCAGTATAACATTGATCATCATCTCCGGCATCCCATGACAAAACATACTCCGCACTATTGAACGTTATTATTGGAAAATCGGTCACGTCCTCTTTCCTCCATTTCCCGGAGCTCGTTTAAAGCTTTTCAAGCGGATGATCGATCATCATTTTTACTCGATTTTTGTAAAATTTCGTAAAACAAATCAATTGGATAAACGACATTTTTATCGATCAATTATTATTATATTATCTCAATTTTTAATCGATTATGATTTTCTATTTTTTCTTTTTTTTTTCTTTTTTTTCTTTTGCTTTTATATTTATTTTTATTAAATTCACCGTCCTCGACGGAAAAAAATTTCTACAATTGCCGATATCCGCGACCCGGACTTTTCGTTTCATGAATTTTATAACACCAATTTCTTTCTTTTACAAAATTCATAACACGGAAATTATCGTTCTTGGCTGTCGTCCCTAGAGAAACGTCCAGCGTTATTTTCACGGAAGTTTCGTCAAAACAATACTGAAACGTGAAAAGGTGTCTATACTAACGGAAAAAAAACACAATCGTTTTCGTGACGCGATAATTTTATTATTTTTCGTGCGTTTCGTCAGCTAAGAAAATCTTATCGGAGGAAAGAAATACGAAAAAAAAAAGAAAAAAATGACAAAACGTCTTTTCTTCAAGATTCGATGGCATATCCGCGGGACAGCAAATTTTTGTCTCTCTTCCTACCTTTCTCTCTTTTTTGTTTTTATTGCATTTTTCTCGCATCACCTTTTTCTTCGTGCTGAAGACTTCGAGTTGGATAATCTCCCGAGAGCGGCCGCTGGCGTTCCCGATGGCTGGGATTTCGTATACCGCGAAACCTCCGGGGCTCTTTTTTCTTTTACCCCTCGAACGAGGCCATATTTATATGTACCGAGCGAAAAAGCTTTTCGTTCGCTTTCCCAGTGGGATTTGGCGTGAACGAACGAGAAGCTTGTTCGTCGATCCGTAATACATCCAGCTTGACGAAGTCGGATCGCCGGATGGGGGTGAGAGAGAAGGGGGTGAAAGAATGGGAAGGAGAAGAGGAGCGGGCGATACGGGTCAAAATGGTGTTAGAATATACCTCTACCAAGCCCGGCGCGTTCTCTTTCTTTTTTTTTAGATTCTTTTTAGGTTTTTTTGCCACCGACCCAACATTGAAAACGCTTCGAACCCACTCGACCGATTTCAACAGCCCGCACGCGCTCATTTCCACGATCGTGTTGCAGCCTCTTTCCGCGACGAAAATCCTAACACGTCGGTCCTTTTCGAAGCTTTTCTATTTTTTTCCTTCTGACTCTCAATTCAGGTAACCGTGCGAGTGAAAAATCGTGTCCCTTTCTTCTCTCGCGAGGTCTCGCACTTTTTATTCCATTTTTTGTTGTTCGATTTTTATTTCAATGTTTTCCATTTCGTTGTACGAATCCGAAGGATATTTCGTTCGAGAGTACACGTCAGCAAGGAAAACGAACGACGAACGATCGAAAGGAATGGAAATAGGGGAATGGTCGAGGGAAAATTTCGGAAACGATCGAGAAAAATAATTCGTGGAAATTTGTCGATGAAAGTTATTCGGCAAGTTAGTAAAAAAGAATAAGGAAACATGAATGAAAAGCATATTGACGAACGAATGAGCTCGTACCTCGAACGGTTTGAAAACTAACCATAAAACCATAAAACTCAAATGTAACAGACACTCTGACGAGTTTCAAATTTAGGTGTATCAATTAACCCGCCTCATTTCGACCAAACGAATCTTCCAAAGTACACAGAATTCTGAACCCTACCACGGTACGCGAATAGTCAACATTCCGGATTAAAACGATGTCAATATTTGCCGACACTTTTCTAACGTTAGGAAACCGATCGAGACTCAAGTTCAAAGCCAGCTCGAGTTTTATATATATATATATATATATATATATATATATATATGTACATATATATTTTTCTTTTTTCATTTCGCAACTCGATCCCTTTTCCTCGTTTTCTTGTACTTTTTTCTTTTTTTTCCAACTGGATCTTCCACCTTGGATCGGCGTTCGGTCGTTCTCCCATCTTTCTTCATGTACGCGTTCCGAAGGCATTTCATTATGAAACGTTCGGTCGCTTCGTGACGTTTACGATCCGCGCGGCACAATAGCACCGGGATTAATTTGACACGGTCGATGATCGATGAACCTTTTATCAAGTCGATCCTATTAGGATACGAGCTCTATCAAAAAGATAGAGGTCAGGCATAAATGGTTGATATTTTTAAATTTCACGAGGTTATAAGAACGAATAATTAGAACAGCTTGTAGGGTTTAAGGGGAGGGGGGGCGTGCGATAACGTAGGGACACTCGTGAAATTTAATTATATTCCCCCTCCCACTTATCTCGACGAATCAACTCCGACGAGGCTTATCTTTCTTTTCACTCGTTGTTCAGCATTTTTACTCGAGATGTTGCGAAACGATTGTTTGTTTTTTATTATTTTCGTCGAAGAAAAAAGATTTTAATCTCACCCTTAATTTTTGGATACCTAATTTCGTGATTGCGAGAGCACTCTTTATAATAATTCCTCAACGGATTTCACCGAGAATCGTATACAGTCCTTTGTCTCATTCTTTATAGCCCTTTGTAAAGGACTTTAGAATTATAATCCTTAATTTTACGAACCGTCCTTTCTTCCGTCTTTCACGTGGATCTCGAAGCTTAAAACATTCACCGAAGAAATACGACGTAACGGTGGACGAGAAAGGATAGAGGGCGTAGCGGGAAAGCCAGAGGGAGAGAGAGAGAGAGAGAGAGAGAGAGCGGGAGAGAGGCAAGGTAGTAGAATTGATATTGCGTATATATCAACGGACCGGAATTATTCAAATGTCAATCCCGAAAGAGACAGGAGCGGGGCTCGTGCCAGCTGATATTGGGGTCGATCGATGTCGACCTCCGGTGACCTTTGCGATCGACCCCTACGAAAATAAAACGAAAATTACGTCGACCCTAAAAAAGTCGAAATTTGCCGACCCATTTACAAAAATTCAACGCCCATTCAGAGGAAAAAAAAAAAAATTTTGAACGTTGTCATATACTTTTTAAAAGGGCGATATAACGCTCGTTAGTGCGTCGCTGCTCAAAGTGGAAGAGCGTACGCCACGTGCTTCGCATCTCGGTTAATTAATTCATCTAGGCTCTATTCTTAGGTTGCCATAACTCCGTCCTCGATATTACGTTGTGGCTAACGTACGAGCCACGTACAGGTATGGCGCAAGTGCGAATAAATAATGCACACGGCCCACATGCGATGATGCAAGAGTGTTGGCAGTAACTAGTTTTCTCTGAATCAGATCTTTCATTACCCGAGGACCGTGAAACTCAATTGTCCATCGAAAGTAATTGAAGTTCCGCCTTTTCCAATGTCCCCTCGACTCGCCAGTTTCATGGAAACCTACATCGATATACGTCTACCTCCAATCCTCTTGGGCTCTTGTTGCAGCCAGTTTTAAAACCCGACACGGGATTTTAATTACTGGACTTTAAACTCGATTCGATGGCTCTGAATAGAAGCCCGAAGGTATCCATGACCGGGACTTGTTTGGCGTTGCAAGGGATTTTGTTCGTAGGAATGCGGACGTGACGCTAAGCTAGACGAAGCTCGTTCTCGAAAGGCTCCAAGTGTCGCTACACTTTGTCTCTCTTTGCGATTCTCGAAGTGACGTTCCTGCGTTAATTTTATTAATGGGTATCGACAATCATGGAGGAGGGGATAACTAGAGGATAAAAATCGACGATTGAGAATGGAACGTTGAATCAGGGGAAGAGGATGTTAACGGATTCTGATTTCATCGTCGCAAAACCACCCTTCGTCCTCTCGTCGATGTGCCCTAATCCCGTTGATTCGATTTCTCACCGATGAGAATAATCGCTTCGTATTCGCCTCTTCGCGCAGGAAATAGTTTCCAAATGGCCACGGTTTCACGAGTTATCCTCAATGTCGGAAACAATTGAGGATAACTGCGAGCATTGTAGCCACCTAGCGGCCAGCGTTGGTACTTCTCAGAATCGCAGCTACTAAACCTCATCGTGGTCTTCCAACACGATATTTATATCGATCACGCGTAGGTACCTACCTACTGTAACAAACCTCATTCCCCGACAATCGTTTAGGTCGAAGCCATCGAAACTAACACGTCCTAACACCTGTTTCGTCAAGCGAGTTTCCTGGAACTTCCTGGATCTGGCGGACTCAACCATTATTCGAGTTTGGCAAAGAGCGACGTTAATCCCATTCCTGTATTGAATTTACTAAACCACCCGAACGAATCGAGGGTACTTCAGCCCAGGATCATATTTTCCGTGCTGGCCACCCTTTTATAGGTTGAAATAAATCATTGGCGATGTTGCCCCATGTCGTATTCCACGATTTAACGTATATTTGACACGAGAGTGCCGTAACGACACCCCTGTACCGATATATGTACGTCCTTCGAGACTTCTAGTCAGGGAAGACTGGCACTACCGGAGGTGAACCGGGAGGTCGGTGAGACGGCGTACTTCTGAAAATTGAGCCTCGGGTAGGCCATCACACATCCGCCGTCGGGTCAATCGTACGTAGGGTCGCAACTTTAGCCAGCGGGTTTCCTCTCGTGTGACCCATTATCTCCGTGCTAGCGTCGGTCTAGTCAGCAATTTTTGGTAAAGGGGCGGAGGGGATGGCTTTATCCCTTCGTATATACGTACGTTGGACAGGACCCTAGATGTACGCCACCGTTATATCACACGATCCTGTCTCGTCCATTCCCCGGGACTATTGCACCGCTGACATTAAACTCGGCGCATGTGTACTAGATCGGACGATCCACTTTGTTGGTGACATAACACGACGACAGGGCAACAAACATGCGACTCCTCTCCGGTAATGGCTACCCACACACGGCCAAGGAACACTTTCGCGGTGGGTCGAATGTCCATACCTCGGCCACTTCGAAGGGCCTATACTTTTTACTCTTGCGCTATATACACCAGGCTTGGTGGAGAATAAGTGGAGAGGTTGCTGAGTTCGATCAGACGTTGACTGAGGAGGTTCGTGGAACGGAATCGGATTCAATGGGCGAGCATCTACGACTATTAGTAGGAAGGATAATGGAACACCGGCCGAAACAATAATAGCCAACCCTCGATTGTACCTACCATCCTCCCCTCTTTTACGCAAGGACCAACATTGACTAAAAGCCACTCGGTTAACGTGACGTATAAATGACTCGGTGTATTGTCATGGAGAGCCAAGTGGGATATGAGATTGGATGGATTGTGACGTTTTTAACGGTCTTTATTTTCTCGTCTTAGTTGTTTGCTCTTCTATGCGCGCGTAGCAGGGATTGATCGATAAAATCTGGTTACGGCAAGTGGCCCAAGGCGTTCTTCGTAACGTCCTCCTTCTATCAATATGCTTATCTTCATTTATCGAGGCAATGGTTTCACAATTAGTGGTACGCGTACCTCCAGAGGAACGCGAGGTAGATTAAAGAGCTAGGCGTGGCAATCTCTTGACTAAAGTAATTCAATCAGTAAAAAAAAAATCACGCGAATATTAGAATCAATCAAATATATATATTGAGTCAATCAATCTGTGTATAAAAGGCGGATCAATCACCGGTTGATTTTTGGGCTGACCTAAAGGACATTTATCACGTTAGCAACGCAGCATTAACACATTTTATTACCATTTTGCACTACGGACCTTTCCGAATGTGGTGACTTCAACTCAAAGATGACTTAAGACTCAAGCTCACTAAAAAGCAGCGTGATTTTTTAGATTTTTGCAAAGAGAAACGGTGCAGAGTTGTCTCACTAAACTCAAATAACCATATGTGTATTTTAATTATTATTGTAAAATCGTTATGGCATTAATAAAGATTAAGATTGAAAGTTAATAAATTTGAAAAAATTTCGTTTTCATTTTTTATTTATCACTTTGGCTATAATAGAGTAAGGAATACGCGATTTTGAGCTTTTCCTTGAAGTGGTACTCAGGGTAGACTAATTGGTCTAAAACCATCTAAAACTGTGGAACGATCTAAAACCATGGAACTAAAATTGTTCTTAATGAGAAGTTGATTCGGAGTTCGTAAGAATCCGACGCTAATCGAATTATTACAGTTAATCAGATTCACAATATTTCAATATTATATGACTTTCCCACATGTGACATCGGAAAAAAAAGAACTAAGTAAAAATAAATATTTATTGGCGTGTCGATTTCGTCCTACCACCGTCGCGATCCTAACAACTTGTGCCATTCGATCGTTCCACGCGATTGAATTATCCTTCAGTCGCGTGAAAACGAATATCCGGGGAAGGAATTTTCTCCTACTGAAAGAAAAGCGAAAAGAACTTTGCGGTTGTGGACTCGGCGGAAATCGACGAGGGAAAAAGTTTGCCGTTTGCACAAAGAGAAGTACGGCATTTGTACCAATGAGACCGTTGCGCTCACTCTGTACGGGTTGCGATAGAAACTTGCGAGATAGTAATCAAATTGCAATTTACCGAGAGTGGTTGAGACGTTGGAGTTGAAGAGAACATCGGGTGATAGTGAAATTATCTCGTTCCGCGAGTTATCGGCTTTGCCTCGGGCGCAGTGAGGGCAATAATGGTAGCAAAACAATGAGATTCCTCTATTGATCTTATTTGTCTGTTAACTGTCTGTAATTGCGAAATAATGTTGGTTTGAGCAATAGTTTAATACATTTAGGAATGATCTGCAATTAACGACGATAAGTTGATATTGTTGCTTCATAGTAATTTTTCGTTCGCCAATTACTCCAAGTGGTTACCAGTTTTTGTCTGACCACAACGGACCTTAACTACTGCGGGCCATTATCTACTTATCCACTATTCACGTTGGTTCGCTACTCGCAGGGATCACTGTTAAGCCAGTTGCGTCTGACCAAAGCCAGACAGTAACTACTGCGAGACACCAACCACTCGCAGTTTCAGTAGTAACGGTCGAAATAGTACGACTTGATCACGAACTATTTACCTCACTCTCGGTATTAACGATTATTTTGGGATGACTAATTAACGATGATTATTAACATCGTGATAAATACACTGTTGATAATCAACAAATAGTTTCAGCAGTAATTGTTCACGGTAAATACCATCATCAGCTACTATTTCACTTTTTGTGGTATAAACACCAAAATCCGAGCAGTTACAGCAGGGTTTTCGATATTGCTTTTCGGGGCGAAATAGAGGATTTAAATGTCAATTTGATAAGGTCGGTCCAATCTCCGTCGTTCCATATATCGGAGCTTCCTAAAAGCCCAACCACCTGATACCGGACTACCCAGACAGTCCTCTATGTTTGACCATCGACGATTATCAAAGCAGACAAAGATAAACAACTTTTTTTTGTACGGTTGATCGACCTTTTTTTCTTTTTATCAATACTCGTTTTTGCAATTTCACTTGTTTTCTAAAACAACATCTTTTTTCTTTTCTTTCGATTTGATCTTTCCGTGCTTTTTTTGTTCCTTCTCAACTATTTGCTTCGTTTCAACACCCTGCATCCTCTTATTGCCACGCTTCCATTTTGCTCTTTGCTTTGTCCTTATACTATCCGACCCTCGTTCGGTTACTTCTTCGCTGCCCTCGAACCTTTTCTTCTCTCACCCGCCACTATCGAGGTCCTGCTTTATTTATTTTGTTCTCTTCTCGACGTATACCTACGCAGCGCCGCTGACGACGAAAAGATACGAACACGACGAACAATTCTTCGAACTCGAAAGTGTAATGAAAAATATACATTTTTGTTTTGTTATTCCTCGTCGTTAATTTTTGCCCGTAATGTTTTTATCCAACTATTTCTGTCGTGACAAACGTCCAACACGAATGAACAAAAGAACTTTCCGCGAAGTTGAAACGGAGCTGCCTGCAATATTTTTATCCCATTCTCTTATCTAACAGTTTTTATATCGCTTCTTTTTATAGTCGAGCCGAGTGCAAAAAAAAAGAAATACAAACAACAAGATATCCCACAAGCTCTTTCATTATTTGATGCTACTTCAATTCGCTCAGCAAGAAACCAATTAGGCCAACATACATTGTTCCCATTTTTTAACAATATTTTCAATCATTGCCCCATGAATAACGATTTTTCTTAATTTTTTTTTTATTTTACATTTTCACCTCTTCGGTACTTTTTTCGTCGTCTAACCTACGACGCTATTATTACTTTTTTTTGCCACCGCGTCGTAAATACCGAAGAATATTACCTTCGAAATGAACTTCCTCGCAAAGGCGAGACAAGTATCCTACTAAAAAAAAGTACATTACGATACACTATGATTTATTTTTCAGTCCCTCATCGTCTCGCGCTTTTTGAAATAAAATCTTGCTATAAAGCTTTTATTTTCAAAGGGATTTACTCCCAACGTTTCATAAAACGTAATATTTCCACGCGAAAGCTTTTTTCCCGTTTCCATTCGCGACATCTATATATACTTATATATCGTTGCACAGAATCATTAAAATGTTGTTGCTGTTGTTTTTTATTCCTGTTTTATGAACGAACTTTTAGTCCGCGACGAGAAGCACGTTCGAATTCGCAATTATAATTTACGCGCACGAACGGGTAAGTGGCTTTCGAGGTCAAAAGGTCACGCGTCATCCCCTTCGAGCAAATCTGGCTAAATCTCATGTCAACCTGGCTAAACCCCATCTCGGCCAAGTACTTGATCGCGCGCACCCTGAGATATTGAGATTTTCGTTATTACGTCACGTCGACGAAACGTATCGATAAACGATGCGAAGACTTTCGTGTACTATTATTTGGTATCACCGTAGCCATAATATTTTATTCGAATGCACAGAAGGATTAAGTTCAAAGCGAAGCAGATTTATCATGTTCCGATAAATCTCTCACCCCTATGAATATTAAGATTCTATCGAATAATATCTTTCTTTTTCGATGCTTCGACGATTTCTGCGCGAATACATTCAAAAGTGATAAGCTTTGACCGTTTTTTTTTTAATTTTTCATTGTTATACTTTTGACGAATAATTTCGAGGCGATTTGAAGAATAATTTTGAAGATTTATTCGCGAAATGAATTTTCGCATATTCGTATTTTGTACGAAATTAATAAATTTTGAAAATTTATATTTTGAAAACTAACGATCGTTGGCGTCTTCTCTACGGGACCTTTCTGCGAGCAAACAAAAACAAAATTTTCTCGGAATACAAATAATGTTCGAAACTGCCGTTTTAATTTTATTTTCTATATCTGTTAATGGTTTTTGTTCTCCATCGTTCGTTTCATAAAATAATCATATTTTCGCAATATTTCTGTTACGTTTACGATATTTGTGAAGATATCTGCTTTTATAAAAATAAAACACACCGCGATAATGAACGAGCTTCTTCAATTCTCATTTCGGGTACGTCGGAGGGTTGAAATATATTTTTACTTACCCCCCGGTGACTAGAGTTTCCTTTATTTCTGAAAATATACAACGTTATGTATGCTTGTACAAGGGAATTCCATTAACGTTATTACACCCGAGACAGTGCCCTCTCCCCAAGGAGTATACAGGTCGTAATTCCATGACAATTTCTCAACGCTCGCTCGCTCTATACTTATTTTTATCTTATACTTATAAAAGTGTCATTCTTTCATTATTAGTTTCATCTTTCTCTTATTTTAGGATGCCATTTTCGATGAAATCGAACTGACGGACGTTACTCTCGCAGAATGCAGCACTAAAAACGCAAATCATAGTTTTCAGGTAAATATGATAATTCGTGTGAATCCTATAAGATAATCGGAGTAAGAAGAATTCTTCTTCGGCAACATCTCGTTGGCATCTCGAAAAAAATATTTAAAAAATCTGGACGTTACATTTCGAATTTTTAAGCATGTTTTGTTCTAATTAATTTTCTTTTTTGTTGATAAAACAAAAGTATCGTCCTAGTTCTAATGTTCAGGTCATCATTACAGTTTATGGTTTTAAGATTATAATTACATTTTACGACATCCCTAAACCGTCTGCGGTGTACCTAAGTATCGACTTATTTTTATTTCATTAGCGTTAATTCACTCGCGAAGTTTCCCTTGACGATACTCGACTCACGAAACGGGTTTTCCCTCAATTAATGTAATTGATGTCGAAACGCACGCAAACTAGGCTGAAAATAGAAACCTAGCGAAGTTAGGTGGAAAAAAAAAATCATGCCTCCTGTGAGGTTTGAACTCACGACCCCTGGTTTACGAGACCAGTGCTCTACCACTGAGCTAAAGAGGCGTGTTGCGTAATGTTACTCAGGCATGTTAGGTGCTACGTATTAAAAAAACCCAAGTTTATTTATAAATATTTGTTATTTTGTTTCGTTATTGTTAAAATAAAATTTCGATGTCGGGTTCAATGAATTATTATTTCTTTAACGATGATAAAGTAAAAAAGTGAGTGTACATAAATGTAGCTTTTATGATATGAAGCGCGATAATTGATTAGATTGGTAACATTGTTTGGTAACGAAAAGATTTGTTTGTAAGTTTAAAAAAATTCACGATCGTGAAGCAAAACAGACGGATTTGAAAGAAAAAAATTGCTTTTTTTCAAAAAAACGATCGACTGTGTCATGCGCGTCAAGAAAACGGGTCAAACATGTGTGAAAATAATTTCGGGCACCCCCAACGCGCGTCTCGAATTCCAAGCGCAAAATTCATTGTTACGAAAGAGATTTGCCGAACAACAAAATTCGAAATCCTCTGAATTCATCAAAATTTTAAACAAGATGTATGATTAGATCTGTTTGTATCGAAAATCGTCAAAAATATATTCAGAAATGCCACCGAAACAGCAGAGAACGCGATCTCGTTTTAAGGTACATGGGCAACATAACCTCGAAACATCGAGGTTATAACGACGTGAAAAATTATTTTTACGTCTAAATACCGTATCTCGTTTTTTTTTCTGTCATAGAATCTTCTCTTCATTATTATTATTTTATACATATAATATTTTCTATTTAATACATATTCAGTCAATGAAGTCATGAAATAAAATAAAAAATGTTTACTGTAGGTTAGCCATTCTTTTTTCGGTGACAAAATATTTTGTAATTATTTATATTGTTAGTATCATAGGAAAATAGAATCATCCACAAAAACTCTTTCAATTTTTTTAGTACAATTTTTTCGTTCATTGTTATCTCCCAATTTATTCCCACAAGCAGTGTTTGTTAATTGATTTTCTCAATCGAAGCGACAATAATTGTTGTATACCATTTAAACCATAAAAATGACATTATATAAATGGTTTATACTTTCTCCTGTTGGAAAAGGTGATAACACCGTTCAGATCGTTGGTTCTCTGTGGCGAGAGTCGTCAAGATATGGAAGATTGGCTGCAAGCTTTGCGAATGGCTGGTGAGGGTCGTCCTCAGGGCGACGCAGGCACTGCTGAGTTATTGGGTGGCAATCATCATTGGTATGCCACAAGCCACGCAAGGCCAACATATTGTAACGTTTGTCGAGACGCTCTTTACGGTAAATAATTCCTATCAATGTGAAATTTTTACATAGTTAAAAATGAATAAAATTATTAAATTAATAAATTCAATTTTCAGGAGTAACTTCGCACGGTTTAAGTTGCGAAGTTTGTAAATACAAAGTTCATAAGAGATGTAGCACAAAAGCAATAAACAACTGCAAGTGGACCACATTAGCATCAATCGGCAAAGACATTATCGAGGACCAAGATGGGGTACGTCCTTTGTTTTTTATCTCTGCATAGAACAAGGTTTTTTTCGTGATTGTTGTAATAAAAAATAAAAAATAAAAAAAATTTTTTGCTCACAGAACATTCAGATGCCGCATCAATGGATGGAAGGTAATCTACCAGTCTCCTCAAAGTGTTTTGTCTGCGACAAAACGTGTGGATCTGTACTGAGGTATCTTCAAAAAGTTTTACTCGTAACGCATTTAAAAATGAGGAATAAAAAATGATGTTAAAAGAACATTAATTTCTTTAAATCCTCATTTTTCAGACTTCAAGACTGGCGATGTTTGTGGTGCAGAACGACGGTCCACACGGCGTGTCGACCCGCTATAAGCCTGACATGTCCGTTAGGACCGTCGAAACTCAGCGTAGTACCTCCCACAGCATTGCACAGTATAGGTAAATATGCTTTTTGGAACATAATTTATGCTCTTATCGCTGTTTTCCATTCAAATGGAAAATCGAGCTAGAAAAATTTATAATTCATTAATAATACAAAA
This sequence comes from Netelia virgata, assembly GCA_951802705.1. NCBI lineage: Eukaryota > Metazoa > Arthropoda > Insecta > Hymenoptera > Ichneumonidae > Netelia > Netelia virgata. Next base: position 9,981,192 of record OX637863.1, on the reverse strand, counting down.
TGTTTCCGTTTGTCCTTCGAAAGGCAGCGACGAAGCGTGGGAAGCTGTTCGACCAAATGGTTGTAGCCCACTTTTGGTATTCGTCAACAGCAAGTCGGGAGACAATCAAGGCATAAAGTTCCTTCGCAGATTCAAGCAATTATTGAATCCGGCACAAGTATTTGATCTCATTAATGGAGGACCCGGCCCGGGGTAAGAATGGACATTGTACATTATATATTAACTCGATCCATTCGAAATATCATTTTCACGAACGATGTATGGCTCTTGCTAGTTAACACTAATTATTTCACTCGCTGACCATAACAATAACAATGGTAATAATAATAATAATAACAATAACAGTAATAATAAAAAACTGAGCAATCGACTAAATTGTATCGACTAAATGAGAACTGAAAGACTATCTATGTTGTAGGGAAATTTAACAACCCGAATCGTACAATGATATGCTTTTAAAGTAAATTCAAAAATTTCCATCCAAACTGTCCCAAATTAGATTCTGGATTTTTTTCTAAAGTCTAAAGATAATATACGAAAATATTTATTCGAGAACGAAACAGGCCCTTTCTTGTTTGCGATGTCAGTCGTGTTAAGTACGGTATCATGAACAGGCTAAGACTCTTTCGGCATTTCGACCCGTTCCGGATTCTGGTGTGCAGCGGCGATGGGTCTGTCGGTTGGGTCCTCTCGGAGATCGATCGGTTAGGAATGCACGTGAGTAACACCGTAGGAAAAAGTGCACGTCGATTATTTCTTGCCGCCTCTGGGTTTGTTCATCGAGTTGTTATATAATCTTCAAAAAAACAAAGAAATACATGTACGCGTGTAAAAAAAAATAATGGAAACATTATAAATACATGTTTATTTATAATGTTTTTGTAAATATTTTGTATATGCCGATATATCTATGTATATATATATTTGTTATATGTACATTTTTATCCGCTCTCATAAGAAACCCTGGTTTGTTTCTGAATCTTCTTTCGCTCGCTCTTTACCCATCTCTTCTACCGCCTACGGACTTTTCGATCAAAGTCGATCTTCGAATTATTTTCATTTCCATTAACATCGTCTTCCTTCATTCTTCTTTGCCATATTGTTTACCCTGTGATTTCTCGAATTTGTGTGATGTAAAAAATGTTTGCGAATTCCTTTGCAGCCACGTACTTTTACAACAGCATGGTGTTCCCGTTTGATTTTTAACTCTGAAAATATTTCATCATTTTGCTGTGATATTTGTATCGTTTAATTTTCCAGCTATCGATATTTTCATTCGAATAAAATGCAAAATTTAGCGATAAAAGGATTTTTTATCGTTTGCAAAAATTTGAATCAATTCTTTGAATGCTTTATCTACTTTTTGTTACTATTGTTATTGTTATTAATATTATAATTACTATTATGTTAGACAGTATTGCTACTTTGAAGCAATGTGAATGTTTTACAAAATATAAGACCTTCGTTGAAATTTGTATTTGCTTGCTAATTTTTTGGAATGTCGATATTCGTAAAAAGACAAATTGTACAATTTCTCGACAGAAGCAATGCCAGGTTGGTGTGCTGCCGTTAGGAACGGGAAATGATTTGGCGCGTGTACTTGGCTGGGGATCATCGTGCGACGACGACACGCATCTCCCGCAATTGTTAGAAAAATATGAAAAAGCTGGTACAAAAATGTTGGACCGTTGGAGCATCATGACGTTTCAACGAAGCATTTCGTTACAATGTCACAAAATGAGCATCGGTCAAGGAGAATCGTCGTTGAACGTTTCTATGTTTCATCAATACGAGGATAATGTTGCTTCGCATATTGCCAATATTCTTCAAGCGGACCAGGATCCCATTGTTATATCGAACGCAAAGTGAGTTGTTATTTATTTAATTCTGATCTTGAAAAAATTCCATTTGCACGTGACCGTCACGTGACGTGTGACGTGATCGTCATAATTTTACATGGGTTTCAGAATATTGTGCGAAACGGTAAAGGATTTAGCAACTCGCGTCCTCGAGGCAAGTATGACCGTGGGGGATCAACAACTCGGCGAAAAGTGTGACGTGTTGCAACAAAAATTAGATTCGCTCTTGCAAACGTTGAGCAATGATGAAAATACTCAGTTCGACAATCCCGATGATCAAGAACAAAGTACTTTGCAAAACGAGCCTTGTCCATCGCCGGGTGAACAAGAAAAAGGAGTTTTGGAAAAACCGGAAAAAGACATGACGAATTTAAAACGCGTGAAGAAGAGAAAGGATCAAAAAGAGAGGGAAGCTACGATGGCGAGGTACTTAATAGAATTGAATTTTTAAAATATATTCTCGGTACTAATCTTAAATTTTGCGATCTCCAAGTTTTGCAATGTGTTTTATATTTTATTTTATTATTTTATAGAGCGAACAGTTTGAAAAGAGCCATAAGACAATTGGTTGAACACACGGAAAACGTGATCGACGATCAAAATGATGCTGCGATTGGGAAACGTTTCAACAGACCGCCAAACATCACCGTCACGGATGACACATCGCCATCGATTACATTGACGTGTAAGCGATTGCGAATGTGCTTAAGAATTCATTGTTTAAGGATAAAAATAATTAAGAACGAAAAAATTCGAGAACATAAATTTTTCAGCTAAAAAAGAGAAATTAGATCTGTTGGGGCTTCAACTCGACCATACGGACAATCTTTGTCCGATGCCAACGATATTGTCGGCCGACAGCTTGGAAATGTCACCGTGTCCAAGTCCAACACCGAATTTGGCATCTCTGAGCCCGATGCCGGATCTTCGAAGAGATTCGCAGGCCGAAGAAACGTTGACCCTACCAGCACCCGATGGTTTTGCTGACAGTAGACGAAACAGTTCTAATCTACCACCCGACGGCTTTGTCGACAGTAGACGAAACAGTTCCAATATGCCTCAAGAGTAAATTAATACTTTTATCGAATTTCGTTTAAATCTTAATTTTACGAATTACGGAATTAATGAATTTTTATTTAGATCTGTTTTCAGTTTTGTCCCACCGACGATCCAACTGGATCAATCACCAATTTCTGTAACTACGGAACGACAAAGTTCCGAACCAACGCAAATGGAAACACCGACCGACGTTCCAGTAACGGTGACAAATACTACCCTTGATACGAGTTCGCGTTCCGACGACACGACAATTCAGGACGTTCTTATATCACCGGACTCGGACTCCAGCAACTCGACGAACATATCGACGGGTTGCATTCACAAACCGGATACCGGTGGCGCGAGAACTGATATTTCCCGAAGCAGTTGCAGCAACAGTATCGTCAGTTCCGATAGTTTGGTCTCCGACACACTGGATTCCAAGAGCTTAACCGTTAAGAACAGTGAGAGTGAAATTGGTAAGTAATATCGAATCGTTCATGAAAAGTAATCCCGATTAGAAATGTTCGATCTTTGTTTTTCTACATATGCAACATCACCGATCACTCGCCTTCTCGTATTCCAATTTTGAACCTTAAGTTTCTGTACAATTTTGAAACAATCAATGTAAAATCAAACAAGAATCTTAATTCTTTCCGTTCAACGAAAGAAATAAAATAAAATTGTCTTTACTTATAAGACGGAGATAAAGATACCATTTTTTTCATGTTTTTTAAATCATTAACTTCGCTATAACACGGCACGGCCGGCAACGAGACTTCGAATGACGATTCTGAATAAATTTAACTCTTCATTTTCCCCGTAGTTTAAAATCAGCATATATTCGGATAATTTCTCTGACCGTTTACAGGACACATAGACAGTGATATATTGGACTCGACGAAACGTTCGGAAAGCTCGGAAATGGGACACATTGATTCGCCAGAAAATTCAGATATATGCGGAAGCGAGTTGCAGAACTCGGAGAGTATGATAGACGATCTAAGCTCGCTGGGTCAAGACCTGATAAGCACAATGCTCGGTGAGAAATATGACTCGGTCAGGGAATGTATCGAGACCGAACAGCAAGCCAATGTCGAAAAGGCGCGAAAATATTGTAGTTTGGCGAAATTTGTTGAAGGGAATGACATTGCCAGGCGTTCGTTTAAAAGACCAGCACGGTACATGAATATGCTGATCAAAGAGGTAAGCTTATCAAAATTCATGTGAAGCTGAGGCATCGATCTAAATTATAAGACATTTGTTTACACCGCCTATTCTTGAATTCTTGAATACCACGGGCACAATTCCTTTAAAATATTGTCACGTTTATTTAGAATATGAAGACAAACCTTTCAACCACTGGCACACACGAGGAACAAGACGCTATCGTACGTGAGGGCTTGAAAGAATCGGATCGAAGATCGGATCTGTTAAATCCAGTCTGTTGCTTTACCGTAAGGTCGGACGAGCCACAAAAAAATGAGAATTCGTCGATGAATTTTCCACCTGCAATAAGCGTTATTATCGATCCGCCTAGTCCCTCGATGTCGATCGAGAGTCATCATGATCCTATTGGAATTGACATGATCGAGGCGAATCTACGACGTCACAGTGGCAGTATGGAAAAATGTAAGGTAACTCTTGCCTAACTGGTTGAGTTTTCAAATTTTTTTTGTTTTCTTTCTACTTTTGAATGGAACTTTTCTTCAATTTTTGCGTTGAAGATTTTTTGTTTTAAAGTCTCAAGGTATGAACATTATATTTCCAATTGTTACTGGCAGTAAGCGTTGAGTTGCCAGAAACAGGATTTTCGCCCCAAGCTACGCGCCGTATAAGCAGCGGAAGTTTATTAAAAGCTTCGGAGGTTGTTTCACTGGCAGCGTCTTCGGCGAGACTCGGAGGTTCAAACATGAGTCTTAGACACGACCGAGCAAAATCCGTTGATAAGACCGAGGATGTGAAAAAACTGCCGATCATCAATCCGCTCGTTCAATTACCAATGTGGCCGAGTAAGTTCCTTTTTGACAGCGTAAACGTCTGTAAGAAAACATGAAAAACTTGTTTTCTCTAAAGTTTTGAGTGATGATATTCTCCAAACATTGATTACGCGACTCTAAAAATCGGTCACAAAAAATAGAAATATATTCTGGCTCGTGAAACCAAAATGACACTTACACTTGAGCGAATGAAACAAAAATGGGAAAAAATAAGTTGACACTCCTTTAAGAGTATTTCCCTCCCCAATGTATTTTGTACTCTCTTTTTCCACCACGTCGCAGACGTCAGTGGTGGTGCAGGTCTCATCAGTCAAGCGCTTTTGGCAAATGCCGATGCTCTGTGCGCAGCTGTATCACCCCTAATGGATCCCGACGAGACTCTAATGTTCGTAACAAAACGCAGCTTAACTAAAACGTGGCTAACGAGAAAAAAAAGGCCAAGGCCCAACCCTACTTTCATCGGCATGCTATACAATATTTTTCATCTTCAGGGAAGGTTACTTCGAGCGATGCGTGATGAACAATTATTTCGGTATCGGTATCGATGCGAAGATCAGCTTGGATTTTCATCACAAACGCGAAGAACATCCGGAAAAGTGTCGTTCGAGAGCGAAGAATTATATGTGGTACGGCGTACTTGGATCCAAACAATGGCTACAAAAAACTTACAAGAATCTCGAACAAAGAGTTCAGCTAGAATGCGATGGTCAGAGAATACCATTGCCATCGTTACAGGGCATAGTCGTTCTCAACATACCGAGGTAAATGCGAAATAATTAAGGAAACATAAATATTAAAATTATTTACTGAAAAAAAGGCATAAATTAACAACGAGTAATGAATTTCGTATATTAATATGATACGATTTAATTAATATTGCATTGAACCATAATGTAGTTTCATGGGCGGTACAAATTTCTGGGGAGGGACGAAGGAAGGCGATTTGTTTCTCGCGCCGTCTTTCGACGATCGTATTTTGGAAGTCGTCGCAGTTTTCGGCTCGGTTCAAATGGCCGCGTCGAGACTCATCAATTTGCAACATCACCGAATAGCTCAGTGTCAAACAGTACAGATAAATATTCTTGGTGACGAGGGAGTTCCCATACAAGTCGATGGCGAGGCGTGGATTCAACCGCCTGGAATGATTAGAATCATTCACAAAAATCGAATGCAAATGCTGTACAGAAATAGAGTGAGTAAATTTTCTTTATTCAATTTTCGTAAAATTTGTTTTAAAAAAATGACGTCTCAAAATTAATGCAATTTTCTAGGCTTTGGAAACGTCTCTGAGAGCTTGGGAAGAAAAGCAACGAAGCAGTACGTCCGCAGCGGTTTCGCAGTCGACGTCAACATTGAGCAATACATCGCTTTCACGCTCGCAATTAAATATCGATGGAAAACCTATACAACTTTACGAGGAGGAACTTAGTATATTGCTCGGTTTTATCGAAGTTGTTACGACTCTTGTCAAATGGGTCAAACTGCTCATTATATCACATCCGAGTCTGGAGCAAGATTTGTATCAGATAGCGGATCGAACCGCCGTTGGTTTAGAAAAAGTTCATCCTGATGGAAAAATTCTCGAAGGGGTAAGGTTTTTATTCTTCTTTTTCGTTTGTCTTTTAAATTATGTTTTTTAAGTTTTAAAACGATTTTTGTTCCTATAGCCGAGCTTAAGACCAGTTATCACCGATCTGGTATCGAACGCGCGACGGCTTTATGAAGAATCTTGCGAACTCCTGCGGGACAAAGCGCAAAATTTGGTGTGTACATTTCAACAATCTAAATTAATATTTTCATTTATTTATCTATCGACATTGTTCAAGTGCATGCCGATTTCACCAATAGAGTTTTTAAAATTACGAATATCAATCAAATTATCAAAATTATTTGTTATAGAAAACCTTTCTTCGGATCAAAAAACTTAAAAAATTCATTTACTTTTATTTTTCTGAACTAACCTTGATAATTGTGTACATTTCAGAGGCTGAGAGAAGATTTGGAGAACAAATTGTCATTGTCATTGGCTACGATGGAGCAAGAATTGCGAAAGTGTGTATTCGACGAGAGAGGCACAGGAATGGTTTATCTTCAGAACATAACTTCAGACGATCAGGTAGGATGTAATGAAAATTGCGAAAAGACTGTTCACTTTCTATTTTTGAATCTTTAATATTTCGATCAAGTTTGTTATGCATCAGCATTTTTTGGAACAATAATAACATCAATTTATCGACTATTTGATAATTAATTAATATTATGAATAATTCACTTTTTTAAATTATCGTGCACGCCAACGGGAAACGCCGAACTGATTATTCCACTAACCCAAAAATACCTTATTAAACATTACATTATTACTCAATAATTAATGTTTTCTAACATTAATATTTTTTTATTACAATATTCGTCGGGGATTTCCCGCGTTCGAGGGGACGAAAAACAAAATTTGTATAAAAGAGAATTTTTTTTTCGTCGTCCTAAATGTGACGTCAAATTAAGAATAATTTTTGTAAAGCGGGCCTTACGTAGAATGCAACATATCTCGCGTAGTATTTATACGTAAATTTAAGTTTTGTTATTAATACAAATTAATATGTGCTTTGTTTTGGATTAACTGAGTACTCGATCCCATTGCGGGTAATAAGCTTTTATAAAATTTCGATGCTCATGAAAATTAGAATTTTAGCGGTTGATTTTGAAAGCATCTTTTGGTGTGCATGCATGGTGGGAATGGTTTATTATCATTTTACAACTGAATATACGAAAACATACATATCTTCCATTTATCAAAATAATTATACAATTTGTTATGCTTTTTTTTTCAACTGAAGTTAGTGATTTTAATTTTAACCTTGTAAAATTGTGCTGATGGTAGTTCCTGTGATTGCCTTAAGTTTTATTATTCTCATCATCCGGATTCTAATCTTTTTTCTAATTCGAAATGTTCTATGTGTTAGTTCATTACCCGATTAGCCCCCTAAACAAACAAAAAAGTATTAGCATGAAATAAAACGCATTATTTCTGATCATAACTCACATAATGTTACATTGATTTTGTGAGGTCAACATAGCTTTCGATTATCGAGTATCATAATCTAAACTCTTAGCTAAAAAAATCTTCAGGTATGAAAATAAAATATTCCATGGATGAATTATCGTTGAAAAGGAAAAATAGATCTATCTAAAACTATTTACGTAATTTTTCCTCAATTGAACGATGGTGAATCATCTCTAAAATAGAACGGACTGGCACGTTGCTTGCTACTTAGTTTGATAACATTTGGTAACACGAATTATCGATGATGACGGATAAAATTCGTGTTGCCGAGAGCAAACGGAGCTTATGACTAATCCGACTAATATTTATATGGAACATTTGGTGTATGTATTTCACAGGGTGATAAAAAGAATCGTCATCGTGGTTTATTCTGGTTGAAGTTTCGCCGTTCCGGTGGCAATACGATCAATCATCCGGCACGGGAACAAGTGACGGCTTGGGGTGTACAGGACGTGTGTTTGTGGTTGGAGAATCTTCAACTCGGCGAATATACGGACAAATTTATATCTCACGATATACGAGGTAGGGAATTACTGACCCTTGCCAGACGCGATCTCAAGGAACTCGGTATCATTAAAGTCGGTCACGTCAAGAGAATATTACAAGCGATCAATGATCTCAGCAATTGAAAACTTAATTCTCCGATACCCGAAAGTAAATTATGTATTATACAACCGGAAAAATTACGATGATACGAGAAAAAAAAACAAAAACAATGTGTACAGAATGTCCGAATTTAAGCACGCGACCATAATCTCTTTCATCCGTACATAATACAAACAAAAGTACTACGAGAGATTTAAAAGCTTCACAGTGCCAAAAATATGTTTATTTACTTCGGGCACTGAATAAATTCGATGTTCCTGATTGCAGACTTCAATTTGGCTCCCTAGGCCACATTCGTGTCGACTTGTGTGCGGTGGATCGTTTTTTTCTATGTCTTTTTCGTTTGTTTTGAGGTTCATAGATCGTAGAGAATATCTCTCCGAGATGCGTTGTATTAAAACGCAGATCGAAAATATACGTATATATATGAGATAGCAATAACAGTATTACACATTTTATGTTTGTGAAAAAAAAATACGCCAAGTGGTGTTTTTTTTCCAATATATATATTCGACTTTTTAGACAATTTTAAGCTTATATCGAGTTGTGTGAAAACGTTTATTATTATTATTATTATTATTATTATTAGCAGTTAACTCCCCGTAGGAACTATCTCGAATACATTGAGTTCTACGTAAACGATTATTCGAGAACCATTATTTATTGAAACTAAACGAGACAAACTAGATATTCGATTATTGAATCTTCCCGACTTCTACGATTATAAGGATAAACAAAGAAATATATATATATACATATATATATATACTATTACCTTATTCGATAATAGACTTTACATCGTAAGTTTCTAGTTACTTCATTCGTTTTCTCATAAAGTTTTAATGTTATACGACGCGACACACTATTTTGACACTATTTAACAGCCAAACAAAAAAAAGACATTCTTTCTTGTACATGATTAGGAGAGATCTTTTTCTAGGCCGTGTGTGGTTAATGTTTAAAATAAGATATTGTGATAACATTTGGTACGAAAAATCATACGCCTGGGAGTGCGTACGAGAAATCGAGATTTATCGATTGCGATATCTCGAAATTCGATAATTATCGAACTTCGATAGAGCTATACTGGAACGCAGTTTTCTGTGAATTGATGAACGACGAATTGACAAGAATGAAAAAACGGATCCAAAGTACTCGGTCTGTAATGGAAACTGTGTTCCCAATTTTTTTCGGCACGGTTGATCTTTCGAATAAAAGAAACCAACCACTAACTAATCCATTAGTTATGTAACTCAGTGTTGTAATCTTTTTTTCGAAATATCAATCGGTTAGGAAAAATTTGGGGAGGAGAAATATAAATCTAACTCGTGGTCGTTGAGTCTACATCGGTGTTTCGTGTCACTTTGGAGAAACGAAATTTGATGAAGGAAAGAGAGAATGAATTTGTAAAATAATGACCTTGCGCGGCAGTTGTTGTAGATCTTAGCTTTTTTAACAAACAAAAAATCTCGTATCGTAATTTTCACGTAGTCTAATATAACGATCGAATCTCGACAATTATTGTTAAAAATTCATAGCAATTGTGTTTCGTATTCGAATTAGTCGAGGCTACGAAACGCGAACAATCGAATAACGTAGAAGTGACGAAAAAAAGCACAAACTTAGAAAAAAGGTCAACTTCCAAAAATGAAAAGTAATACACTTTTCTTTCGGCGATGGAGTCCCATCGTGTCGAGCAAAATGTTGAACCACGAGCACAATTTATTCACGACAATTCTAATAATTATCTTCCACTCTCTTTCGGAGCTAGTTTTGAAATAATCCACTCGAAAATCTTACGGCTATGAAAATCCTAATATTTTTTATATTCGTAGGAAAGAACGTGTAGAGTAAGAATACATCGAAGCAACGAATTATCGCTTATGATGGTATGGAGCGTGAAATTTTCAATTTTTCTTCTTTTTTTTTTCTTTTGTCGATATGAAGCCCATCATTGAGTGCGAAATGGCAAAATAACACTTATATCTGGTTTGCACTTTCTTCTTCAAGTATCTTTATCCCACTGCGACTGATGTATATATTATTTAAGTTAAATAAAATCTTTGTACTTTTCAAACGTGTGAGACTTTGGAAGGAGATAAACAAAAAAGTGAAAAGAAAAATGTCAAAGAGCGATTTTCCATCACTGTGGAGTCTCGTACACTTGTATATAAGTGTAATGTCTTTGTACGTTTAAACTCTGTCGATCTTTCTGACTTTAAAGAATGCGATAAATGCGACGAAGAAAAAATGAAAACAAAAAAAAAACGACGTATCCAATTGCGACGTCGCGAAGTACTTAAAAAAGGCCCGAACTGCCGAAAGAAAAACCACCATAGAATAAAATATTACCAAACTTCTCACGGGTCTAATCAAGAAAGTCATTTATGGGGATCAGAAAACAGCAACAAGAAATCGTATTTCTGTGAATTTTCAGAAATTGCGCATTTAAAACACGACCGGAGTTTATAGAGAAAAATTCGAAAGTGTCCTTATTTTCGTCGCAGACGAAATTATAAACGCTGTATTGAGAGTATAATAATGCGATGGTAGGAGGGTGGGGGAGGCTGTTTGTCAAACTCAGAATTTTCATGAAATCAAAATTTCACATTTTCGTCCCCTATCTACCTATCGACTCATGGAAGAAAAAAAGCACAGAACCAATATTACCATTGAAATTACTCTTATGATAATCGATTAACGCTTTCTGGATGAGAACTGGTTGGATGTTCATCGTATTACCATCGGTTATTCGAAATTAATGTTGTTCTACCAGAACGTAAATTTGTTACAATCTTTTGCCAAAGAAAGAAAAAAAACACTACGCTTATGTCATTTTCTTATTGATATTTTCTAGAGTGTTCGAAAACATCTAGAGTATTCGCTATGATCGAAAAAAAAATGTGTAATCCCGTGATAAATTGCAAAACAAAAAATAGAGAATGACATTTTTGTTATAAATTTACGATATTGATTAAATTATAGCCCAGAAACGTCCCAATTGTTCGATTTATCGCATTTCATGGATTTATACGTTGTAAACTAAAAGAACTTGACGAGAAGCCTTTGCACAAAAACTCTTGCCTTTTAATCTCCGAAAAATGGATCGTGTCTTGCGTCGCTCTCAGAAATGGTCTATGCGAATATTGTCTGTAAAAATAATACCGAAAATAACATAGATACGATGATTATAACAAACAAAAAATGTATTAAGTACGTTCTACTAGTTGTAATATTGTTTCAACGCATCGCATTTCAGTGCAATATAATTAAATGGATTGCAAATTTTGCAAACCGTTGCAAATGTGTTTTGCAACTTCTTTGCAAACCTTACGAGCTGTATTTAATTGCAATGCGTCGTTTCGTAACACCTTTATCCGACTGACTGTTTCACGCCAATATTTTTCCTAAGACATTCGATTTTAAGATTATAAAGCTACATTCTAAAAATAATAAGCAATCGCTTATATTTATTATCTCGTTCGAAACTTTGTAAATTCACGTAATGGGTGTTCTCGTTATTTAATCGCCTATTAATCAGTCATTTTTTAAAAATTGCACACATACTCACCGTAAACAACGTGGATATGTGGCGATTTTATTTTTTAGCGAAGCTAGAGTAGACAATTGCAATACATTTTTCGAAAAAAGAAACTTCTGGTTGTAATCGGTAATAATATTTATTATTGCGACGTCTGTGACGATTTTTACTCTTTTGTAATCGTTGATATCGATAATTACGACGTTTATCGAATTAATCATTACGTTCGGTGATAAACACCACTAAAGTTATACTCATTATTTTTTATCTCGTTTATCAATTAATTTTAGATTGCAAATGTTGTTTATAAGGACTTGCGAAGAATTATGCTGAATCTAAAATCTCTGCTGCTCTGAGAACAAAAAATAACATGTTGCTGCGGAGCCGAAAAATATGCCACTCTGACAGTATTATCAATAATAAATACATACATATACGTCTAAAAAGAAAACAGTTAATAATTTGGAGATCAACGGTTCGAGTGCACTTACTATTTCATTTAAGGACCTTCGTCCTACAAATGTCACATCCGAAAATGATTTACAGTTGTGTATTTTGCATCCATCTCCCGCAAGAGTCTTCGTATTACATCGGCAATGATCGGAGATTATTGTTTAACCATTTTTTACAAACCTATCGATGTGAAAAGGCTGTCAAGAATGTTTCAAGAATGATTTCAGGTTTCTCAACAATTAACATTGATAAATATTAAAATTAATTTACTAAAAATGAAAACAAACAATAAAAAATCAATTCCCATCGATACTATTTTTTGAATACGGTCGTAATGTTTAATATCGTTAAACATGGTTTAATAAAACTACTAGAGTTATCAAAAGTACTAATCGTAGACGAATATACTATTTAGTATCAGATCGGTAGACTGAACAAAATAATAATTTACATTTGAAAATTCTGTGATATATAAAATCTATTAATATGAAAAGTCTACATAATGCGACGAAATCGACAACATTATCTCGGATACTCGTGTACTATACACACCTCTGTTATCAACCGTACAACCGTTAGCTTCGTTAAATTGTCAACCGATTTATGGGGAAAAATAATAACATCCTATTCAACGATAAGGCATAAAAAACAATGTAACCTAATATTGAAACCTTTCCAACTGATAACGTGTACGGGATTCGAAATTACAAATTTTATTGTAATGCAAACAGCTCGACAAGCCAAAGAAAAAAATATATTAAACTCGATATAAGTTGAAATTCTTCGCTATTATCGGAAATCGCGATGTAACGAAAACGAGGGCAATATAATTACAATCGTATTCGTTACGTTTTACAGATTGTAACTATTCGCATAATATTGTTACAACAATGCTGATGACGTTGCGAACTATCATGAAATAATGTACTTGGAACTTTTCACTTTATGCATCACAATGTTAAATTCGTAATAAACTCGCTTTTCCAAACCCCCTTAATTTGTCTCTTCGTGTTTTTTTGTCTCCCAAAAAAAAGAAAAAAAATGTATACCATTTCTTTGTTTACACCACTCGACACGCACGCTCGTGTCGTGTGTGTGTGTTTGTTGCGTGTAGCACGTATGAACGGTGGTGTTTCTTTTCGATAGGTAAAAACAAGTTTAGTTCAATTATGATAGAACATTATTGACAATTATATTTTCTCATTTACAATCAAATTACTTATTCTATATCGAATATTTCGAATGTATTTAATAAATGAGATATAACCCCCACGAAGCGTAATCTCGTTTGAACGGTATCAATTTTTGAAGAACAAGAAATCATAAATTACTTTTTTCAATGCATTAAATTGATTTTTTTCATTTCTCCCAAATTATTCGCATGGCGCTCGAGTACCGCACGAGATTCGTCCATGACTTTGAGATTGTGAGAGCGATCGAGATTGATTTACATTATCACTTATGTACATGCCGATAAAATATTTCCCCTTTTAAGAATTAAGAATCGTCAAACTCATGACAATACGCGTTTTAGACGAATCATCGTTGTATCTCTTCCTAGAATTGTCATCATTTCTGCCACGCCTGGTCCTTCCTGAAAATGAAATAAAATTTATTCAAAAATTCAGCTCGGTATGGGAAAAACAAATCACGTGTTTTATGATTTTTTCAAGATATTGTTTTCACCTCCAATCCACTCAGTACACCTCGTAAAGTCTTCATCAACTGTGCGTACGTAATGCCATTATTTTTCGCGATATCTCTCAAAATATTGATCAACGACTTTCTTTCGAATGGATCAACGTCGTTCAGTTTTTCATAGACCATTTGTATAATATCTAAAAAAAATATACATTATTTTTCTAATATAATTAAAAATGAGTAGGAGTATGCGTATCCCAATAAATATCACGGTCACCTGGGCGTTGAAGATCTTCCGTAGTTGGTAAAGCGGTTGGAACGACCCACAAAAAAGCAAAATCCTTAGTCACCAAATCCTCAAGTTTGTTGATTCTATCTTGAGCCCATTTTAATGTACTTATTACATGATCTTCGTCGAGTTGCAAACTTCCATCTTGAGTGCTAAAAAATTGCTCAATCATCATTTAAAATTCAATCCGTCCGCCAATCAGTTGAAATTCTATGCAATCGTATACGAAAACTTCATTCTTCAAGCAACGAAACATTGTATTAAATAAATAAAAATTACCGATGTGGAAATGCTTCGATGACCAATCTGCTTACTCTGCTAACCAAGAAATCGTAATTTTCTTTATTCTCCAATAACTGACAAATTTCCAGTCTATTGAACTCTAAAAGTTTCTCGGGAGCGAGCTTCGTAGAGTTTGTGTTTACTCTGCTTAAATCAAACTGCGTGAAAAAGATAATCAATCGGATCAAATGCGATTTAGAAATCTTTCGTTAACGGCGAAAAAAATAAATCAACGTACTTGTTTAATTAATTCTTCATAGCTATAACAACGATGAGTGGCGGAATTTCTATGAAATCCACCTCCAGCATGAGTTATAAAATTCAGCAATGCCGATGGGAATATGCCTTGCTTCCTATATACTTCGACTCTTATATCACCTTGTCGTTTGGACAATTTGGATCCATCCGTGTTAAGTATCAGTGGTAAGTGAGCATACAGCGGTGGTTCCCAGCCAAATGCTCTAATTTACAATCGATTAAAATCAGTATTAACATTTTCTATAGATTATAGTTTATCTACTATTACCATGGGAAAAAACACTTTATTGAACATAACTAAAATCAATGAAATTCTTAATGAGGATATTTCTTTGTTTTTCTCATCGACATATAGTACATTTTTTTACCCACTTGTAAAGCTGTACATGCTTTGAAGTCGATATTTGCCATTCAACACCACGAAGAACGTGCGAAATTTCCATAAAATGATCATCCACGACGTTGGCGAAGTGATAAGTTGGAAACCCATCGGTTTTCATAATAATGGGATCAGGCTCGTTTTGTGCCGCCGTTGAGGGTATTTCCCCATAAACTAAATCGTTGAATGGCTGTGGATCTGGCATCAACTATGAATTTCATTATCATTTAGCGTATAAATCAATCAAAGCAGATGTGCAAATGCGTTCATTATCAATACTTTTAATTCGCGATTACTTTTGTTACCCACGAGAATTAATATGCGGGATTTGCAAACCTTGAATCTAACGCAGTGAGTATTTCCTTCCCTCAATTTTTCCTTCACATCTTCTTTACTAAGCTGCCTGCAACGATTATCGTATTTAGGCACTTCCCTGTTTTTCATGGCTTCTCGTTTTAACATATCTAACCGACGTTCCGTACAGAAGCAACGATACGCGGAACCATTTTCCAAAAGTTTCAATAGTTGTTCCCTGAAATTAAATGCCTTAACGATTAACCATTGGACGAGCTAAAAACAAAAAGGAGAAATTGGGGATACACGCTTTACTATTGTACGTATAGCAGTAAATTGGAAAAAAAAAAAGTAAAAAAGGTACCTGTATATCTCCAAACGTTTGGATTGAATATAAGGACCAGCAGGACCCCCTCTCATAGGATCTTCATCTGGTATAATACCAGCCCAAAAAAGATCATCTTGAAGTTTCTCCATAGCTCCGGGCTCGATTCTACTTTGATCGGTATCTTCGATTCGTAAAATGAAACTACCATTGTTAGAGCGAGCAAAGAGATAATTATACAATGCAGTTCGTAAACCACCCAAGTGCAAGTATCCTATAAATATTGTTTAATTACAAATAGTATAATTCGATTACGATTATTCGTAATCTACTGTGATGTACAGGCAACAATTAACAAACCGGTTGGACTGGGTGCGAATCTGACTCGCACAGCATGCTTTTTATAAAATCTTTTCGGCAGTATTTGCGAAATCGCAGCTCTCAAAATTTCTCGATGCATTATTATTTTATGATCGTTCACAGCATGAATTGATGTATTGTTGTTCTGTTACTTCTCGGCAAGTCTCAAGCCATTCAAGCATGAACAAGTATAGTTCATTCGTAGGAATGTAACTTCACTTTTGCAGTCCCGGTAATTTGGGCAAAATGAGTTTAAAAAAAGGTAATTTTTCTAATAATTGATTAAGCCTTTTTACTACAGACTAGTAGTAAAATATACGTATATATTCGTGCGCGTGGCCGTCCCAGCCGGCAGCGTGGAAGGTGCGGAAACAATGTGATTAATGAGAGTAGAGATGGTAGAGATTACGAATTGCACGATATGCTGGGCGACATAACCTCACTACTGCGAGGGCTCTGCAGCGATGCAAGCGGACAAATGGATAACTCACGATTACGGTGAAAAATTTTTTCATTATTACAGGAATTGTCGATTTTTCCCATTATAATAAACAACAAAAATAGAACAGGGAAAACGGTTGCAGAAATAGACGTAAAAATATATTTCATCTTTACAACAATAAAAAATTGTCTACTTTTCCAATAGTTTTTACACTTCATCTTTCAACGTATTTCCGTATGTCCATGCACACTCATCACTTTCAGAGATGTTATATATTACAGTACAATGTATAATAATTGTAGACTAGTTTTATTAATGCGCATACGAAGGGTGGCAGTTTCTCGTTTATTACGAATTGGTTCTTGAAAATCGTTGAGTTCAAGGCCTTTAACGCTCGACTTGAATTTAAGTAATCGCACCGTTAGTATTATAAATTTCGAAGAAATAGGCAAGAGTTAGAAAATTCGAAACTTGAATAATTCATTAAATTCCTGTGCGTTCTAAATCGCGTTGAAAATAGCCCCGTGATTCGTTAAACTCTGGATTATTTACAGATATAGACGGAAGATCGATATCATTTGTGGACAAATAAGTTAAGGGAGTATAATTCTTAAAAAGTAAATATATCAACGAGAAATTTGTCCTAAATTTTTGTTATCTACTAATCTCTTTCTAAAACACGGACGATTGTTTTTATGATCCTTTTCCCGTTCTGATGATTCAGCAAATTTAACAAAGGATCTTGCATCTTTTGTTCCAATATTTTAACAAGTTCGATTCTCATGTGTTGCAGCAGTTGGGCAATCTAAAAGAAAAAATATAGTCAAATGAGAATAAGTTTGTCGATCCAATGGTTTCATAGAAAAAAATGTCGAGAATTCGTTAAATTTGTTAGTTTTCCTCCAAATATTGAAACTATTGAGGATTCGATAGAAAAATTTTCATTTTATCTTACTGTGTGAGATTCAACAGCAAACATGATCCATCCATCAGCCAAAGACAGGATGAAAGTATCATTGTGTCTTTCCACGTTGAGACCATAACCCGAGAACAAAACAAGCGGCAACATCGAGACCATCGATATTTCCCGAATGAATATTTTGCTCGTCTTGACTTTCTCCTGATAAACGAGATACGGACTAGGAAAGTGTCCAACCGTGAAATTTACGGAGGATGGATGAAGATTCACATAGCCGTCTTCTTTCGTCTTAAATTTCAATTCTTCAGGTTTCGGTTGTCTCGGCACTGCTCCAGCCAATTGCACTTGAAATGATTTTTCTGGGGTAAAAATCTTCACTACGTTCGGATAAAGTGCCGCGCATAATAAGCCTTGAAGTAATTTATAATTTTCGTTGTTCGCGTTCAATTCTTGGCCGGTTATTTCCAAAACTCTATCGACGCCCATTTGTCGTCTAGGCATATTAACCGGGACGAACCCGATCGACACTAAAAGTTCCAGCAATTGATGCTTTATGTCCGCTAGAGTGTGAAGCGTTCTCGTGGAGAGAAAATTTTCGTTCGCGAATACTTGACCAGCGTAATTACTCTTCGAACACATTTCCAACCATCTCTTGTAAGCTTTCAGAATCGTAAGTTGATCCGAATGAGCTGTTGTGAATTCTTTTCGTTTGGCATCGACCTCGTGACGTTTGTCGAACGGTGATACGAATGGACTCTTGTGCGAAAGGCAGGCAGCGATCGTTAGCGCCGAATCGACGCAACAAAAGATCGCCCCGTAAAGTATGAGCTTGCCAATCCTAACGTCTACGGGCAAGGCACCCAAGTGATGACCAAGGGGCGTCAGAGTATAATCGGAATCGAATGCACCGACGTCTTGAAGACGTTTCAATGCATCCGATATACTTTGTTCCGGTGGTGGTTCCAGGACTCTTTCGAGAATTCCGTGAAGATCTGCTTTTTTACCCAAATGCATTATTTGAATTCGCAGTAATAATGGTTCGAGCGGTATTCTGAGAATTTCGGGAATAGGCTGAGCCAAGAAATGATATGTGAATCTGTGCGAGGTATAGAGATGAATCGAAACTCCGGCCATAACGCGACCAGCTCTTCCCTTTCTTTGCATCGCATTTGCTCGGGAAACCCAACAAGTTTCTAAACTTGCCATATTTTGATTCGAATTAAATCTCGTTTCCTTCATTTTTCCAGTATCAACGACAAAAACGCAATCGTCTATCGTCACCGAAGTTTCGGCGATGTTCGTGCTCAGTACGATTTTCCTTACGCCATCTTTGGTTTTTTTGAAGATTAGATTTTGATCTTCGCTCGATAATGTCGAGTGCAGAGGAATAATGAGAAATCTTCCATTTCTCGGAGAAAGCGTCTTGTTGTCGTTGAGACAATCTCTTACCGCTGTGATTTCGGCGAGACCCGGCAAAAATACCAATATCGAGCCTTCCCTCGGATAATCGTGAACTCCCTCGACAATCCATTCCAAAACTTTTTCAATCAATTCGTTGTTTATCCTCTCGTGATCCATAACGTATAAATTTTTATAAGTTTGCCCGGAATATCCGTTGTATCGTCCGATCAATTGTGCCAATGACAAATTTTCATCGAGAATCGTATTTTTTGGTTGTACCGCGGAAAGGCCTTCCATATCTGCGGATTCCAGTTCAATTTGTAACTTGTCCCAACCGCCTTTTATTTTTCTCGTATACTTGGAATTTTCTTCAAGCACGTAATTCATCGTTTCGTAAATATCTTCCAAAAAGATTTGTTCCACAGGAAATGTTCTACCTGGTATATCGAGAACCGGAGAACCCGCGAAATATGACGAAAATGCGTCTGCCTTTAGCGTGGCACTCATGAGAATGATTTTCAAATCGGGACGCTTCGGCATTAATTGTTTCAATAACATCAACAAGAAATCACTTTCCGCACTTCTCTCGTGGACTTCGTCGACTATAATATGAGTAACGGATTTGAGACGAGGATCACCCGACAATCTTTGTAGCAATATACCTGTGGTACAAAAAGTTAAACGCGTCCAATTTGACATTTTGCTTTCCAAACGTATTTGATATCCGACGGTATTTCCAATTCTCTCGTCTCTCTCGCTCGCGACCCTCTCGGCAACACCAATAGCGCTTATTCTTCGCGGCTGAGTACAAATAATTTCAGCATGTTCTTTACCGGTCTCTGTTCTGTTGACGAGCCAATCGTCTAACAAAAATTGTGGCACTTGAGTACTTTTGCCACATCCGGTTTCACCAGAAATAATCGTTACTTGATTTTTCTCCACAATCTCCAAAATTTCATTCATCATTTTCCACGCGGGCAACTTTCGTCGTATCTCTTTCATTCTTCGGTACGAAGGCATTTTTTGCTTTTCGAAAAATCTTTCGCGTATCTTGTCGTCCTGTTTGACAATCTCGTCCATGGATATCGCGTCTCTGTTGTTCCGATTCGTCGAGCCCAGACGATAGTGGGAAGCCAAGTTTTCCGTTGTTATCGATGACGTGGATTTTGGAAAAAGTAGATCGTTTCTATCGGGAAAATTTGGCACGGTGTCTTCGAGATAAGATTTCATCTCGTGCTCGTTTTCTAGGAGGGAAATTATCGAGAATAGGGAAGGTGTGCCCGTGGAAGAAAGATCGAGGGCTTCGTCGTACAACCTTCTTACGATCTGCAGATATTCAAGACTTGGATAGATCATCTCGTTTTTGTAGAAGTAAAGATACGGTGGCTCGTGAGGATATTTGCAATCTGAATGAAAAGGAAAGATTAAATGGTAAATAGATTTTTTTACGATAGATTAATTTGGAAATATTGTAAATCCTTTTGCAAAGAAAATATCATTCGTTATTACAAATGATACGAGGTTTGACAACAATTATCCCATTGGTTGCAAATATCTTGAATTATTTATAACTGTGGAAAATTGTGGAAAGTTGATAATTTTATAAAAATGGCGATATTTTACATAAAATTAGAAAGTTTACCTTCGGGAAATCGGATCTCCAGGATGTAATAGGGATCTTGCGTAACGCCCGATCCTTTTGCCATTTGAGATCGATTTTCTGGTTGCTGATGAACAAATCTGCATTTAGTACCAAATCTACATTTGCCGTGTTGGAACAAGCGGCAGATATTTTTCATATTGTTATGTTTTGGTTTTTCCATAGGTTTCTCATCCTTTTCATTCAGCAGGTAATTCAATTTTAACTTAACAAGCCAGATTTGATTTTTTATCTTCTCGACGAAAGCATCGTCGTAAATCGACTCGAGAGCCATTTTTTCGTCGCTTCGTCGTTCCGCCAAATCGTTCTTGTCCAAATTTTCCGGACCGCCTTGCTTGTCGTATTCCTTGACTCCGTAATACTTTTCAAACAATATTTCCAATGCCTTTCCAACATTGCCATTCGTGTGTATCAAAGCTTCGTTGCAATGTGTCGTATGAAAACTAAAAATCATTCTTTCTTATTGGAAATATTGTCTCAAGCACGGTAGAGATGCACTCGTGTGGGAATTTATTGGATTTTATTAGAACAGAATTGGTCGAAATTGTTAAGGCTTTTCTGGAAATCACCTGTAGCTTTCCAGCTTCGAAGTGGCAAATTGTCTTGTCAATTGGTCGTGAGATTTTGAATTGGTCTCCTTGGCTGAATAATCTACTACTCCTTTTATAACTAAATTGCCCCTCTCCAACCAATACTGCCTCCCTAAGTTGGATCTTTTATTCTGATAATCGGATGCGTCGCTAAGTTTGAAATTCTGTGGAAAATAAAATATTAACACAGTTACCAGAGGCGTTATCGTTCTCATTTTGGTAAATGTAACGAAATCCACTTTTTCATTTGATTAAGCAAAAAATCATTGACTACCGATCCATAGACATGTTTGAGAGTCTCATAAAGTTGCTGTTCCGACTCATCCGTTATTCTAAGCGTTTGCATTTCGACCTTAAGGTTACTGTAATGTCGAGCACCATGATCAGGTTTGTCATCTTCGACTTTCGAAGATTTAGGCACCGCAGGCTTTGATGAAACTCTGAAAGTTCAATCCTATTTTGTTAATTTTTTTTTTTTAAACTTAGATACTTTGATTATCAGAAAAAATAAACGAGATTTGTTGTTACAAGAAAAAAGCTATTGGTCTGCCTTTTTGTACTCCAATCACGGTGCAAAAGGTGCTATTTATAAAAACGACTGTTATAGTGTAAAAACATCGATGCCACTAAAAGTCGGTCTATAAGCAGTCTGTAAAGTAAAGAAGAGGTTATGGTGCAAGGTGTTATAACCGTACTTGTTTGTGTTTTTTCCTTGTTTCACTTCAACGCAGTAATCCTCCATCAATTGAGCACTGTACCGATCCATTGCGTCAGCAAAAAATCTTTCGTTATTCGAGATTCAAGCGTGATAAACGTGGATTTATAATTTAGGCTTAAACTTATTTTTAGATTGACGGTTAACGTCAAAGATTTTTAGGTTAATGTCACGAGCCCGGAGTAAGCGACATATCTATATCTATAGCATCTGGTATGCCGACATATATATATATATTCATGTTGTTACGCCATTAGCATACGTGCTGCAAAGAATTCTCAAGGTCAACAAAATGTTGTTTGCCGGATAACAAAAATCTGGTTTTTGAAAAATATGGGTATGAAATTGTCGTATTTTCCCAACTGATCGAAAACGATGCAAGCAATAATGGAAATATGGGGCAAAATTATAAAATTATTTCGAGCAGATTGGGGTACGATATTGTTCATTTTCTATTTCTCGCGTCTGTCATTCGTCAGGTCGCAGAAGATAGTGTAGAATAAGTACGATCATTTCATTTATATCTGCAATATATTAAATAATTATTAATTAGATACAATGTGCGATAGTTAATTCAAGGTCATGGTATATACAATTTTCCATATTTTCTCTGAAAGTTCCACTTCATGTCAATCGCTCTTTGTAGCTTAAGTTTTTGTTCATATATGGTTTTTTGTTTTCTTTTCTTTTTTAAATCGTTCTTATCATTGGTTTCACAGAAATTTCAGGCTTTGTTAAGAACACAATCTGTGCGAACGCCGACAGAGAGTATTTTTCGAATATATATATATATTCACTTTTTTGCCTTTAATAAATTTTTGCAGTGTTAGTTTACTACGCGATTTTTTAAGTCATTCATATTTATGTTTGTTTTTTCTTTATAACTCGTCGACGGAGAAAATGTGTATGCTCATTTGTTCGTTCGTTTGTTGATCCTTTTTCCTTTATATTTTTTTTTTTCATTCGGATTGCTCGAGCCCTTGTGACAAAACGCTAGATTAGTTAATCGATACTTTTTGGTAGAAGAAGACACAGCGAGCATCATTTTCCGTTTTGTTTTTTCTCCTTTCTTGTTTACTGTGCGGGCATCGTTTAAATTTGAGACACTTACCTACAATAATAATATTAATAATAATACAATGCATTACAATTATTACACGTAAATTAATTATATTATTAGTGATAAGGATAATAATAATAATGATAATCATTCAAGACAGGCTCTTTAAGTGTTGTTACATACTTAGAAGATAAAAATGCGACGCACATTTTTGTTTTTTCCCTCGAATGTTAAAAGACGATCGACGAACGGAAATTCGAAAAAAAAATAATAAAATTGAAAACGAAAAGTATTTCTCTACTTTCGATAATATTTGGCGAAAAATTCGACTGCGAAATTGACGAAAGGTTGTTTTTTTTTCCTGTAACTTTCAATTGCTACATCGGAGTCACATAAAATTCTCCCGTTTCACCGCCCGATAGAAAAAGAAATACAAATTGTATAAAAAAAAAATTGCGCATTAAAAAATATAATCAAAACTTGCAACAAAAAATTAAATTTTAAAGAAAGCTTACGATTCTTAAAAAATATAAAAAAATGAACGATACTAAAAAAAAAGAAAAAAACTGGTAAAGCGGACCTTTGGTGATTCGCTCAAGAGGCCGGAGATTTAAAAACAAAACAAGTTTAATCATTCAAACGCACTCACACGTAGATAGAAATGAGATTGTCGATTTTGTCGCGACAATCGACGCACGAGAGGGAAACACGAAAATACTGATGATGGGGTTTAGCGATAACAAAGTAAAAATTGTATATATCCGGGTGAATCTCGACGTTGAATTGCAAAAAAATATGCAATTGTCGTAGACATTGGGGACTAAACTGTAATAAATAGTCAACGTATATCGTAGATCGATTGCGATATTCATAATCATAGGAGCGGTTTAATTATGATGGTAATAATAATAATAATAATAGAGCATAGTAGGAGACCTGGAGGAGTGGGCAACGGAAAACAGAATGGAGATAAATGTAAAAAAGGCGAAGGTAATGATCTTTAGTAACGGAGGAAAAAGGAGAAAGGGAGAGGAATGGACAATTGAGGGGAAAAAGGTGGAGGTAGTGAATCAGTCTAAATATTTGGGGTATTGGTTCACGTGTAAGAACTCAATCTGGCTGCATGGGAAAAAATGATGGGGAGGGCACAAAAAGCTATGAATAAGGTGTGGGGAGTATGGAAGAGGGCAGGAAGAGAGATTATGGAGGAAATGTTATATCTTTTGGATACGTTAGTAGGAGCAGGGGCGTTGTATAGAGTAGAAGTGTGGAGATTGGGAGAAATTGGGGCATTTGAGAAAATACAGGGCAGGTACTGGAAATTAGCACTGGGAGTCAACAGAAACACGCCGGATTATATATGGAGAAGGGAGCTGGGGGTGGTTACTTTCGAGTGGAGAATAAGGGAAAGGGCATTGAGATACGTAAAGGAAGTGCCGAGGATGGAGGAGACCAGATGGCCAAGAATGTGCCTATGGGAAGAAATTAGAGCGATTAAAAATGGGAGTCCGTCAAACTGGGGAGGGGCTTAATGAAAGTGGTACGGGAGATGGGGATTGAAAGTGTAATAGAATTAATATGGGAGAGAAAAGAGGGGGGAGAGATAGAGGAAAAAACAAAGGAAGGTCTGGAAAGATTGAAAAATAAAGGATTAAGAAAGGAGAAGGAGAAGATAAACCGATCTTCATACAACAGGAACTATAAACATGTATGTATGAATGAGGAGGCACCGTGGAGGTATTGGTCGGAGGAGGGGGGTGAAGGGAAAGCATAAGGAGGTGTGGGCGAGAATGAGGTGTGGAAACGTAGGAAGAGCAGGAAAGAACGGGGAGAAGGACTGGATGTGCAGAATTTGTGGAGAAAAAAATGAAACGCTGGACCATCTAATAGCATGCAGGAAAGGTTGGGAGAGGGTTTCGGAAAAGGCAAGGAAGGCAGTAGAGGGATGGTTGGAAGAAGTGGATAGTTTGGCGATAAGAGGGGAAATAATAAATATGTTAGGGGGAAAAATAAATGAGGATGTATGTGAATACTTCAGAGAAATAGAAGAGGAGTGTAAGAAGAGTGAGAGAGAGACGAGAGAATGCGATGGAAGGGGCAGCTAGAGTTAAGAAGGATGGCGGGAGATTGTAAAAAACTTTTGTAAAAAGTTATGCAAATAAAACTGGCTTATATAATAATAATAATAATAATAATAGTGGTATTAATAATAGATCGACAAGATGCCTTTGATAATCTTTTTCGTGATATAAAGCACGTTCGGTTAAAATTTGCATCTTAACTGCAGCGTCGGTCATCAATAATTATTAATTACGATGCGAAACTTTGTCAACGCTGACGGTAATAAATATATATTAATTTTTGTTTTTTTTTCTTCGTAATTTGTAATTACTAAAAAAAACGCGCTTTCTCTTTTTGTAATTCGTTTCATGTGCGTTTGTACTGCAAACGGAACTACATCCGAACAACACACACCCGATCCGATAAGATTCTCAAAGATTTTCTCTTTTATACTCTCACATTGAACATAATTTATAGATTACAATACTAGTTTTACATTATTCATCGAGGTCGACGTCGAAAATCATTGGTTTGAACTTATGTTCGAAATTTGACTCGGAGATTTAAGATTCAAGATTCGATTTAAGTTCACGCCGAAGATTCTGCGATTTTGGCCTCGAGGACGTTTGTGAAAACTTGTCCGTTGGGTATTTCTTTCATTTAGGGCAACATCGTTCCTTGGATTATAATATCGTTATGACGTAACGCACGTTAATTGGAAGAACATCGCCAATAAAAATTAGTTGAAGAAAAAAAGAAAAAGAAAAAAATGACTCGAATGACTAATTCGATGAAAATTTCATAAATTTTCGTAAAACAAATCGTTACGATCTCTATCTCGTGTCTCGATGCTCAAGAATTCGTCAGGTTTCGTGTCCCCGATTTCATCGAATGCCGCTCGCATTTGAACACGCGTAATACCTACAGAAAAATCAAGCCATCGTTTTATCTCGAGTTTTCTTTTTTTTTTGTTTCAATCAACTATTTCGTCGCCAAATCGAGCATCTCGTTCGGATAGCTACGCAGCTTAGAAGAGTTAGACATCCAGTTTAAGATGAAAAGTCTCGATTTCGAGGTTTCTACAGTTGCAAAATCTATGGAAATACAATAGTTTACGATGTTTTTGTTTTTGTTTCATCTACCTCATCTCGTTTATCGTACATATTCATCGTTTTTTTTTCGTCGTCACTGTGATTTCTTTCTTGGATGCCAGATATTTAGTTATTTTTTTGTATTTTTTTTGTATTTCCGACAAGAATAGATGTGAAGCGTCTAGTAAATTTAGAATGGGACCTCGCATTCACTTGCCCGTGGAGAAAAAATGTCTGTGGTTGCGCGTGTTTCATTTTTTTTTTTATAATCGTCGGGTTTCCCGACAACGTTTTCGTCACTCTTTAATCGTCAGGGCAGCAAAGAGTCTTTGGTCACCGAAGAAATCTATTCGTTATTTATAATACAGATCAAAGATTTTTTTTCTTCCTTCTCCATTTTTTTTTGTTCGATTCTGATAGATTGTTTTTGTTTTTGTTCACTGGTCTTACACACTCGACCCCAAACTCGTTCGAGGATTCATCTGGCGCGGAATATTCAGTACAGCTATATTTTATTCTCTACGTTACACACACTTGTAGATTTTCTGCTTATTTTCTTTTTTTTCGCTTTTATCGCCTCGAAATATTTTCTCTTTATAGCGTTTTTTTCTTTTTTTTTCTTTCTTTCTTTGTTTTTAGAAATTCTTCGTAATGAGACTAGAAATTTGAAAGAGGTGGCGTGCCCAAGTATGTTTTTCTTCTTCCGAATGCGCGTGTACTGGCTTTTTTTGTATGCTTCATTAGTTATCGAACACCAACACACATATATTCGATATAAAAGTTTTTTTTCTTCTTTTTCGACCGTTATTTGAAATTCATTCACGTATCCATTTTTAAGGAAGTGCGACCATTGCTTTAGTTTTATTCAAATAACGACGGAATGAAAAAAAGGTTGTTCCACATTTTCAAAATTCTGTCGAGGTCAATTCTGTCGCGAATCCTTTGCAACTTTTCAAAAAAAAAAAAAAAAGAAAATCAACAATATCAAACTGTACTCTTGCGTTCTTTCCCAGTTTTTTTTCAACACTTGTACAAAACTAGAGTACCACCGGTTCGCTCAACATTACGTAGTATTTATAATCTCGAACGAGTTTTGAAAATGTGCGAGAATTATTTTTCTTTCGATGGATAACTATAGTGAATTTTTAAATCATCGCAAATCAACTCTTTTTTTTTGGCATATCGAATGTTCGCGATTTGTAATATACAGAATTATTATTAATTCGCCCATAAATCCTTTTTCTTCAATGTACATCTCGTTTCATTTGCGATAAAAACAACTGTTTAAACAATTTTTGGCACGAATACTGAATAAATCGCAAAAAATGAATTACTCGTGGCAAGAAAATTGTCGATCTTTTTCCGTCACTTTTTATAAACCGTCGTGTTACCCGTCAAAAAGACAATTAATAAAACCTGTTGGTGAAGAAAAACGACTCGTTTAAATAATCATGGCAAGCTATAAAAAAATCACCAAAAAACACTACAAAATTCGAATTACCCCGAAACATTCAATTTGGAAAATCGAATAGTCCGACGGTTTTCTCAAACTTCAAATTTCACTATAGCCTCCATTTTAATTCGGCACCTCATTTGACTAGTAAACAACAGTCGTACTTCCTCAGAAACGTTATTTCCGAAGAGCGCATAATTATTACAATCGAATCGTTTTGGCTCGAGACTCGATCGTAAAGAGGAAAAGAAAACGTACGAAAACTAATACTTCGATAATGGTGGGTAGGGTGTGGAAGGGGGTTGGAGAGAGGGAGGGTAGTTTCGGAGAGGTGGAGGCAAAATTCTGATAGTACATTCCTAGAGTATGTGAAATTTTGGTAACCTAATCGGAGTCCTCTTCGACGGTAGGTGGCAACATGGCAAGATGCTGGGTGCTCAGCATTCCTCTCGATAGGGCGTATTCAGCGAGGGCACGATGGCAAAATACATACTGATCCGGCATTTGTATACTGTGAGCACGCTGAGCTCTTATTCGCTCCACCGTACCTCGTATATCGACAGTTCCGGTGTCTTCTAGACGGGATATGCAAATGTCCAGAGTGCAAAAAGTTCCTGGAAGGTTTTTTTTCAATATGATATAGTTCTATTTTTTGTTTACCAATCGATGATGAAAGTTAAGGCAGTCATTCCATGTGAAGGCTCTTTTTTGTGCTTATTTAGGAATTGTTTTTTTGAAAGTTAAATACACATACAACTGCGAACTTTTCGCCACATATTTTTATTAATATTTTGAGTACACTTTACGATTTTTTCAGATCAAAATTATTGCTCGTTACTAAAGTACGCGTTTTCCCAGAAACTGTATTTTTCATATTGACTTCCATGAAAATTCGGATGGAAGCCTATTTAAACAATAGTTTCCAGAAAAACGTGTATTTCAGCAATGAGCGACGATTTTTATCTGAAATAATTGTAAACTATGCTCACGATATTAATAAATATGTGGCGAAAAATTCGTGGTTGTATATTTATTTAATTCCCCAAAAAAAAATTCCCAAAAAAGCGCAAAGAAAAAGTTGATCTATATATGAATTGTTGATTTCTCACCTGTCCTTCCAATACCAGCACTGCAGTGAACAACGATGGGTGGACCGCGAGGATGACCGGCCCAGGTGTCGCCTCTGTTGGCCAATAATTTACTCTGTTGTTGCCTGACTAGAGACAGGAACTGCAGTAAAGCCTTGGCGGATTGCGGGACACCGTAATCAGGCCAGGCGGTGTACAACATGTGGCAAACTTCTCTAGTCTCTTCAGTCTGCGAAGGAAAATGAAGGATAGGTACACGTAAACGTGAAAAAAATATTGCTAAATTGTGAGACGAAGCTGGGAAAAGAGGAGCGTACCTTCTTATTCGTCAGGAGTAGCATGGATATCGTGTAATCGGCATTCCTTTCGACCTCGAGTGTCGTTACGGTAAAATGACCGGCTGAAACCTCGTCCCTTGGCTCAGGACCCCAATACTGAGCACATTTTGTTCGTCCGCATTCGACGACTCTGCCAAACGAATAAACAGACTGCTGTTTACCCAAGTTTATTGTTTTTTGTCTTTTGTTTTCTTTTTTCTTTGTAAGAATCATTGATATTTCGGCTTTCGAGATTTTACCTGGTTGTCATAACAATTACGAGCGTTTGCTGCTCCCATACCATTCTCCAAAAATCACCACAGGTTTTCGGCAACGGTCCCTGTGTACTTATGAATGCATTTTTCTGCTTGTAACCATCGACGAAATTTGCGTTTATGTAATCGGACGTCGGGTCGCCGTCGATTTGCGAAAGACATACTCTCGTATGGTCGTAACAGAGGACATCAGTGTAACGGTTTTTCGATTGATTTGGTCGTAGCCTAAAAATTAATAATTCTCTCATTCCAGTTTTTGGTTTACTTGAGACGCGTTATAAATTATGAAGAAGTCTTGAGCGCGAGAAAGATAATTTGAGAGAATGATATATTGTGTAAGGGAAGCTCCTCCGTCTGAAGGAAAATTAAAGGACTTCCAAACATTTCGATAAGTCGTAGAATAAGAATTTTTTAAAAATAAAAACCTCTTTTTTTGTCTCCCTTACCCCGTACAAATTTAGCAGCCATATATGGTTGCTAAAGTTTCTAATTTCTTTTTTGTTTCAAAACCAACTTTGAATCCCAATTGCATATTTCATGGTGTAACGAATGTTTTGTCGCAAAGCAAATGATAAAAAAATCTTTTAACATATTGGAATTAAGAAAGACAAAGCTTTAACAGTTATATATGGCTTCGTACGTGATAAGGAATTACAAATGATCGTGTCTTTATCCCTCAATGGTGTATGTATAACGTTTTATCGGAATATTTAAGAATTTATCATTTCGAGACGTACTTGGCATTAGTGAAGGAACCATCGAGTGGTCTCTGTTTGATCTCGGCATACTCGGCTTCGAGACCGGCACGTCCCATCGAGTGTATCGCCTCGATGAGTTGTTCCATAGTGACCGCCTGTAGGCCAAGATCACCGTGAAGGCTGTCATCGTCGCTGAAACCCGAGCTTGCCGAGGATGGTGGCTGTACAGGTGACGGTGCTTCGTCGCTACCGATCCATATATCCCCATTAGTTATCTCGATGTCGCCGATATTGACGGAACCATTTTTAGCTTTGTGCTTGTCGGTCACAGGACTAGTTGGATTACTGACGGATGTGTCATTAGGATTTTGGTTAATAGTATGGCTCTTCGATGTGGGTGATAGAGGACTACCCACTCTAGGGGTAACCTGTGTGTAAAATAAATCGATAAGGAACGAAATATTAGCAAATAATTGTATTCTTACAAACGGGTTGTTCGTAATTACGATTTATCGACGTTTACGTTTTCTTTGTCCCTTTTTTTTTTACTTGATATATATTTTCTTTCTATTCAATTTGGACCTGAAAATTAATTTTGTTGTCGAGATAGTATTCGTGAGAATAAAAATGTAATCTTACCTCGCAGAGTTCACCCCCACTCCGATTCGTCATGGACTTGAGACAATGGAGCAGCCACGCTTCATGCTGCACCTCCAAGGTGCCACCTAAACGTCGTGGTAACGATTCTCTTGGTATATGAAGAGTCAATTGCGGTATCGAAACTGTGAATACTCGGTCGCGCAGTTTCTCGCGTACGAATAGTCTGAGAATTTTGAATGGCGCCTTGAACCAAAGCGGCGCCGTTACTATCAGGACTTTTTTCAATTTTGCTGGATAGCCACCCTGAAATTCACAACAAACGGTTTTGAGACGGAGTTCGTAATTAAAATTAGTCTGATTCAAGAAATGAAAATACTATTAGGTAGTTTTTAATGTCAAGTTCGATTTTTTTTCGTCGATACGAAATACCCCAGAGACAAAAATTATCATTGTCAGAAAAATAATAAGATAAACAAATTAAATAAAATTGATAACTTTTTACGTAATGTTACCTCGCTGGTATACCGAGGCTACATTAGTTCAAAGTTCTTTTCTCATCTAATTAAAATAATAAATAAAATACATTATTCAGAAAAATTTGTTTTCTCAAAGAGAGAAATATTCATACAAATTAAACTTGGATTAAATGTCGACTCTCTGTAATTTAGTGAAAAAACTGATTTAAATACGCCAAAGTAAGAAAATAAGTTTGTGGAATTTGTAGTTCGCTGGGGTTACGAGTGACCCCGCGACACCTTTCTAGGATTCTATCTAGGTAAGTGGTTTTGGGGTTAAGTTCCGTTATCGTCAAATTTGAGAGTGTCAAAAATCACATAAACATTTATTACTCGATCCGGGCGAACTTATCCCACAAACGTATTAATTTTCAATTACAAACACAACCATTTTTTTTTTAATTACTTTTCATACCAAAAGAAAGAAATTCGCGATGAAGTTGTTGCAACGTCAGTCGATCTCACACCCCTCGCGCAAGGGGGAGAGAGAGATGCTTAAGAAAAAAAAACTACCCTTCTCTGCGCCTCCTTGCGGTCAGAGGGCGGAAGTACCGCAGCAACGGTAACAATCGTCGCATCACCGCTCTCATTGGCGTCAACGATTGATTATCGTACGAGTAAATAAAAACAACTCGATAGATTATTTTCATCTCATAGGGAAAATGGATGAATTGTAATTGGGTATGTTCTTGTTCGAAAGATATTTCTCAGTTCTAAGTAAGCGTAAAAATATTTCCAGTTGGCAAATATTCACTGTATATATGTTACCGTACACCGGTCCGTTGTAGAGTCGGTTAGTCCGATCGATAACGCTCGATTAGTAGAGCTGTGTGTAGAGTCGGTAGGGTTCAAAGAGAGTGCGAGCGAGAGAGAAAGAGAGAGACAGAAAGAGGAAACAGCTGGGACGCGGAACCATCAAATGCGCGAAAATATTCCATATGCATTTTCAGAGGTTCGCAAACCCACGCATATGCAAAAAAGCCGATTCTTTGGTCTCCTTAAAATTCAAAGACGTTCACACAGAAAACTAACCTCAGTCGAGTATGATAATTGTAGACTTGGTGCAAATACGAAAAGAAAAACAGAAAAAAATATATCCGGGACAGAAACAGACAAAGAGGCCAACGTGCCGCAAGGGGCCACCAACGATTACTGACCGAGACCGCCGTGACGTTTCCGACGTCACCGCGCATGTGCGGACTCGACAACAACCCCTCTTGCGACATTTCCCGTTTTGCAACCCTCACGCTCCGACGGGTGATGCTCGCGGTTCAACTTAGCGGCAATGGCGGTGGAGAGGAGAGAGAATGCGAAGAATGAACATAGGTAGACATATATATATATATATGTATATATATATTATGTATATGACGCCTGCGCAGTCGTGTGCCAACGACGAGAGCAAAAGGGCATCGCGCGCTGAGGCGGTTCTGGCACGAGATCGAGACACAGATTGTCTGGCCAATTTGGGGTTAAATGAAGGATGAAGATTAGTTGAGTCTGTCTCTAAAATTCGAAATAACTTCCCTCAACCGTTTCCGATGTATATCTTTAAAAAATTTAAGGATTTTATATGACGAGGCAAAATTACCAATGCCGCCGTTTACGCGGGATTTTTTTAAAAATTTTCTCATGTCAAACCGGAAGTTCGACTGTACTGTATTACAATAAGGTCGATTAACTCATCGGAAGTTGGTCACGTAGGTAGGTAGGAATTAAGAATTTCTTCGTTTTGTCAGTTGTATTATTTTCTAATAGAATTTAAATTATCCAACGAACGGATAGGGATATTCCGTCTTACCTTGCTCCACGCATCAAATTGTTTTCAATAAAAAGTACGATTACAACGCGTACGCTCTGAAATATACAAACTAATCTTGTCAACAGTGTTGATTTAAAATTTACCTTTAATAGAGTGAGGATTTTTTGCGACAGATCGTAATCGAAATTTTGATATTTACTGTCTGACATATCATAAATGAAGACTAATCCGTGCCGTTGAGTTTCCACACTTTCCAATGCAGCGTCCAGTTGATATACGACGCCCTGCACGAGAAACGATAAATTCACCATTATCTTCTTTCCTTTTTCGCAAAAATGAAACCCGTTTAATTTAAAAAAAAAACACAAAAATTTGCCATTTGAGAAAATAGATTTTCATGAAATTTCTTAGTTTTTTGTTGCGAAAATTAAAAATCGTATTTCTTTCGAAAAACAAAAAACAAAACGGTAGAGCAATCTTTCATTTTTTTTTTTTGCGAAGTCTCATTCCCATCGGTCTTCACTGACCTGTAAGGTAGTTTGATGTGTAGTATTCTGTGGCAGATGTAAATGGGCTGTAAAAATAGCTATGGCTGCGCCTGTCGCGTCTCGTGAAGGCTGCAAACAAAAATTAAAGAATGAAGAAAATAATAATGATGACGATGATTAAGCAAAGAAGGAGCGAATTCCCGACGAAAGCTATGAAAAGAAATTATACTCAACCATGGACGTGAAAAAGTATTCATAATATGCGCTAAATTTTTGTTACCGACCGAGCAAGTTTTGTCATTAGAATAGTTTTAGCACAGGATAGTTACAGGTGGTTGTTAATAGGAGAATCTATCGCTTAAGTCGATTGCTTTCTGTTACTACAAGAATCATTGCCGTGACAATTATATAATTTATGAAATAATAATTGCCGTGACAATTATATAATTTCTGAAATAAAACGATTCATTCATGGCACGTATTCACAGTATGCAAAAAAATAAAATAAAATGTTACCGACCGAGCGAATTTTTCTTATTACCAGCGGCGTTCGTTTATCATAGCTCGAAAGGAAAATCTCCTGTTA
The DNA here is from genome assembly GCA_951802705.1 of Netelia virgata. Classification (NCBI taxonomy): domain Eukaryota; kingdom Metazoa; phylum Arthropoda; class Insecta; order Hymenoptera; family Ichneumonidae; genus Netelia; species Netelia virgata. The sequence continues at coordinate 9,947,085 of OX637863.1, read as the reverse complement.
AAGCCGATCGCTCTCTACTATTATAAAAATAATTGTCACGGCAATAAAACAATTGGTGAACGACGAACATCTCGCAAGGTTACCTTCAACAAGGAAAGGGAAATAATTTTGTTTTGCATTCTACATGGTCCAATATTATGATCTATGCTCGGAACAAAGCCCACGATGCGTGCTTCGTGTAAAAGCAAAATGTATAAAAGGAAGAATCGCACAAAGCTCCCTAGTCGTCCCTATAGAAAGAAAGATAAGAATAAAAATAGGAAGTAAATAGTGGTCCAACCGCTTAAGAAACTTTTCGTACCAGAACGGTAAATTTGCCGGTTCTTAGTTCGCTCAGAAGAGGCTCCTGCGTCGGATGAAGTAGCGCGAGACCCTCGCGTCTTCGTGTTGCCTCATGCTGCTCATAGAGGGCCAGCGCCCGCGAAACTTCGAATTTCCTCGCTGTTAAAAATTTCACCGCTGTGCTCCAAGACACGGGACCCGCTCTTCTCCCGGCGCGACACTTATTAACCGCCTCTATGAACTCTTTCGTGGCCTGAGTCACAGAAAAAAAACGAAACATAAAAAATTATCTGGTCACTCGATCGAATGGAAAAATAATCATGTCACTGGGTTATTTCGTATAAAATGGGGGCATGAAATTTTTGCTCGCCTAATAAAATAACAAATTTTTCATTAAATTCCACGATCTTCGACGTTAAATTGAAAATGTATTTTACAATTTTTCGTTTACATTCTCTTCGACTAGAACGACTTGTTCGAGAATTTTTCATTAATTTAAATATTAAAACAAAATGCTCAGCATTTTGTTGTTTTAATACTTAAATTGTTTTAAAACTCATTGCGTTAATTTAACGAAAAAAATTATTCATAACTTCGCCTTCGACATTGGTGAAAAATTGTTTGTCGTCACATAAAAAATATCTTGGATCGGTTTGACACACGTTTAGTATATATACATATATATATATGGGGATAATGTAAGCGTACACAATTACACACACGCATAAGCAATCAGTCGGTCGGGCTTTAAATAGTTTAAACGCCGGTAATCCGGTCCTGACTCTCGCCTATACCATATGTACACTCCACTATATACTTAAATACATATATATATATTTACGCATAATCCGGTATGTGCATTTAAATTATACATTTTTTATTTATTTAAATATTTAATTTAAGTTGGTTGTGCACTTGAATGCAATATTTAAATAAGTATTAAATATTTTATTTAAGCGTGCGTAACATGTTATGTTCACGTATAATGTGGTTTAAATAAATGTTATCATTAAAGTAGTATATATTTTGTATGTATTTAATTCGAGTGTACATACAAAATTATATGTAAATATATATATTTTGTTTAATTTCTGCCGAATAAATCTGTGCCATGCAATTTTTTTCTGGGTACTAATTTTTAAAACAATTATCTCGTTAATAAGCCGGTGACGAAAACACTATTCGACGTGTTAGAATTATGTAAGCTACGAAAAACGACGTTCGCATGCCAATGAGCCGGGTAAAAGTGCTCGAACCTCTCTATTGTGAATTAAAATCGTACGAGCACGTGGCAAGTACGGTCATTGGGTTCGAGCAACGTCCACGCACGCTCGCTATCGTTTTGTTCTAAAATGGCCAGCAACGCGCCGTTAAAACAAATTCGAATAACTAAATTGTCCTAATCCTGTTTTCTCCCTCCATAAAGATTTATAATCTTATTGAATAATTGTATCACAATTTAGCGATTATTTATCTTGAGAATCTTTGGGAGGCTGAATTTTATGTCGGATGAATCGGTGACCTTGGAATATCACGAACGTAACGAAGGAACTTCCCAACGTAAACATATAAATTATTCACGACCGTCCATCGATTTAAATCGAATTTAATTTTGTGGCCGAGGCTGTTTACACAAGCGTCGTTAAATACGCAATATCGCGGTCGATAATTATAAAAAAAAGGTCATTAACGCATCGTTTCGAGAACATCGACATTTCGAGGAAAATTGATGAAAAGTTGTCGTCTACGTTGTTATGTTTAACCTAAAAAAATCGTACGAGGAAGGAAGATAAATCGAGAATATGAATTAATATTTATTTTTTTTCTCGATAATGTCAATTAAATTTAACGCGCTCCGGCGCGTGTAAGCCGCTTGCAGGTGCGGAGAACAATTTTTTTTTCAGCGACCACTGAGATGGCTTCTTATTTTTACAACGCACCCACGCCTCTGGTATACACAACATTACTTCCGCTCTTGGCTTCTCCGTGTCTCGTTCTCTCTCTCTCTCTGTCTCCCTCCCGCCTCGCCCGTCTTTATATTTCCGGTACCCCACCCCTTTAGGAATAGACTGAGAGAGCAGCAAAAGTGCGGAGGACGGCGAGCACGATTGAATGACGAAAACAAAAAAAACGAGTATCTATCCCTCTCTTTCTTCTCTCATCGTGTACAGTTTTATGTACCCACGCGCTCAATTCCGCGGCATTGTGCTCGAGCGCACATGCACTGTAGATCGGGATATTAATAAAATCGTTCTTCGATCACTTTTCAAGGATATTAGACTGAAATTCACCAGTCGGAATAAGTCTCTGTTAAAAAAAAAGCAAAGATTTATACGAACGATTATTTTTTCGTCAATTTAGCCGAGGTTTTATACAAAATTAAATTAGAATTTAAAGATAATCTTAAAACATCCGTTAATCAGTTTAACGAGTTAAAAATTCTACACGAAGACAATATCGTCTCGTAGGTTATGAGAACGGTGTTAACTTATAGAAGGTTGGGCCGTTGGACATATGCCTATAAATATTATTACATATATTATGAACACGAGGAAGTGAAATATGATAATATTAAGAATACATAGGCCCGAGTAGCAATCCTGGTCCGGCTACAAAAATGGCTTGATCAAGAATCTTGATCTTTTTGTCATGCCTTGATCAGGATTTTTGATTAAGCTCCGGACGTTTTGGTGACATTTTCCCTGACTCCAGTCTGATCAGGGTAAAACATGAAGGCTTGATCAAGTTAAAACATCAAGGCCTGATCAAGGTAAAACATCAAGGCCTGATCAAGGTAAAACATCAAAGCTTGATCAGTGAACAATATCAAGGCCTGACCAAAATAAATCATGAAGCCTTGATCATGTTACAAAATGAACATTTGGGTATGATAGAAACTCAAAGCTTTATTATATATTTTTTTGTATCGACTTAAAACATTTATCACACAAATTTGGTTTATTATATTTTTTATATTCGATGCTGTTCCGGCAAGAACCATCTCTTCAGATTCTACATCGCCAGAGCTATTTACAACCGCGGCAGCGTTTGTTAGCTCTAGACTCTGAGACTGGCTAACAGTCGTTGCAGAACTTGGTGCGTGTTCTGGATCTGTCGAATGTATAAAAATCAATATTTCACTCGATTTATATCTAATGGGGCGTATGATTAATTTATAGCCTGTCATTAAATCTATTTTATACGCAAAGATTTAATGTATTTACATAATCATAACCACACAATAAATTTGTGAGGTTATAATTTTCTAAAAGTCACAGGAAAAAGCAATCATTGTTATACTAACCCGTTTGTGTGTGAATTCTTCTTTTTTTCCTTACGCCATTCGCGCATTCGTAGTCGGTGTGCAATTTTCCTACGTTTTTCGTTATCCATCACAAATTTTCAATATATAGATGTTACACGTGAAAATAGTATACCAAATGGTATACGACAAGTTACGCGATAATCGCTTGCAACTAACCGGATCAAGCGAATTTAAGTCAGCTGTAAGTCCACTTGCTTGACTACCGCCTGAAGCTGGCTTGATCAAGCAACTGGAGGAAACTGTACTTCCAGTTGACTATCGCTTGACACTAAGCGGATCAAGCGAATTTAAGTCAGCTGTAAGTCCACTTGGTTGACTACCGCCTGAAGCTGCCTTGATCAAGCAACTGGAGGAAACTATACTTCCAGTTGCTTGACTATCGCTTGGCACTAACCGGATCAGGCAAATTGCGGCATACCTTAAGTAAAGCCTCCGTACTACAGCATGACCAAGCCCGGATCAAATATCAAGCCAGCCTGACAATATTTCTACTCGGGGGACATTAGTATTGATGATAATTTAATTCAGATAATTATAATTATGTTTGAATATATTGCATCGGAATTCTGTTTAAGACAATAATGCGGGAGCACTCCGAGGCTCTTCTGTTCGCTGTGTAGAACATATGCGTCCCTCTTGTCATTTGTTGCATACTTATGTCGAAATGCGGTTACTGAGAATCCTTGCATTACTCACGATTGCATAGACGCGTCAAAATACTAGTTGACGTAGAAATCATTCAATCCAAAGAAATATATGCGTATATATCTATATATATATATATGCATAATGTTCATACACGTGTATGAACATTATGCATTTGTAGAAACGATCATCGATCGAAGGAAGTACATATCAACATCCATCTCCGCCGAGATCGTTACGCCTTGATAGCCAAAATAAGTAAAGGAATTTTTATTTAATTCTCCTCGGGATATCGGAATTCGTCCGATCGCGAGAGATGAATATTTAACATTCAGCTGTCATATTAAAAAAAAGAAAACTACGAGTTTGTACACATTGAAAGTTTGATATTAACGTGTATTTGCGAATGTCGATGGAAATCAGCGTAAAGAAGAAATATTTGTTGCAAGAACGATTGGAACTTTTCACAAGGAGTTGATAATAGGCTTAACCACGTTTCGGCTCGTTCGGTTTGCGTCGTCAACCGAGAAAAAAAACCAATTGACAATAAACTTACTTGTTCCTGTTCGACGGTCAACGCGGCCGCCATCTTGGCCTCACACACAAAAACACACAGCCAAAAACTTCTATCGTGCTTCACCGCTAGTATGACTAGCGCCGCGTATAGAAATCACTCACAACTACGGTTTTTATAACGGTATATAATGTAATCATGTTAATCAATCAACATGTAGGAGAATGAGAAATAAAAGATGAAAAGAAAAACGAAAAAAAAACTTCACGCACAGCACGTACGCACACTGACACACACATGCGCGCCCAAACGAACAAACACTGACGCACGCAGTTTCGATATGTCAAGTTTTTTTTTCACCGATATAACTTTGGACTGCATGCAATCAGGAGACGAGTATCCATGTCGAGCGCTCACGACCACGCTGTTCCTTCATACGTGACAGACAAGCACACTTGTTCGAGCGTTCGATTACTCACACTGAGACTATGTGCGGACAAAAGTCCCGACTAGATGGAATACTGTATGGAGTCGGTGACGGGAATGTCATGTTGCGCCATGTGGATAGCCGGTACTAGAGAACCTTATGGTAGAGAGCGGCAACCCGAACTTGTTTTCGATTGGTTGAGGGTCGAGTGTCGGCTGGATATCGTCATATTGGAATCTCGTGGACTCCGGTATAACTTGTTCCCGGCTTCAATTCGATAACAGAATAATCAAGCTACAATATAAGCCAAATTTAAACTGTGGAAATTACATTGAAAACTTGAACATTTTCCGAAAACGTTCGCAAAAAAATAGCTTTAACCCTTTTAAGACGGGTTTTCAAAAACACTGGCGGTATAGCGGTACATATGAGTACCAATTGGCTCGAAAGGGTTAATACGTATATCACAACATAAAATTATTGAAATACGGAACGATCGGTACTTTTTTGTTAAAAAAAAGAAAAAATAACGATAGCATTCAAGTTAAAGAATTGACACGATAGTAATGTACGTAAACACATGTGAGACCAATAAGTTTTAAAACTGGCAGTGTCCATTTGGCATTCGACCGATCGGGTGCGATTCTCTTGTGCCATAGATGATTAGGGAGATTAGCAACGCTCGTGTAAAATTTTAAACCTCGAGAGTTAGTCCGGCGGGGCGACATCTCAGGGACTAGACGGTGAACTGCATACATTTTGACGATGGCGACACGGAGTTGACTATATGTAGCTGGTTACAATATTTGCCACTTGGACTAATAGCGCTGCAGTCGTCTGCTTTTTGTCTTTTGGTCTGAAGGAAATCAGCTGAGCTCGTACTTAACCTCACTAAGAGGTGTCACGTACAATACATGTCACGTACGAATGTCAGAAGAATAAACACGAAAAATGTCAACGAAACAATATTTGGATCTGGACATAAATAAACTTTTCGAAGAGCACAATATCAAAGACATCGAGCAAATTCAAAAAACGATTCAGTATGAAAGCGACAGAAAAAAAATTGAACTACGAACTCTGGTCGGGTTAGTTCAATTCATTCACTGGCAATTAATACAATTCTGTGTATTAAAAATAAACATTATTGTTAATCGAATTCTCTTATTCAGAGAACGATATCGTGATTTGATTCAGGCTGCTGACACGATTGCCGAAATGAGGCAAACGTCGAGAAACGTTATTGTGGGAATCGCTGATATCGAAGCGACTTTTCGTGATTTGCAGCAAAAATACCTTATCGGTTTCAAAATAGACACAAAAGACCAATCCAGCTACCGGTAATTTCAATATTTCTAACTGTTTGAATTTTTAATATCTCCTCCCTTAAATTTTTCATAATTTCTTATTAATTATTTTTTTTTAATAATGTTTATTTTTTGTGGAAATTAAATTCTCTGTGTATGTAGCTACCTTTAGAAATTATTTAATGCTTGCTACAGAGATTTGCAGAATGTGTCCGACTCGGTGGTCATGCAGATAAAAATTCTGATGGATATACCGGAGCACATATGGTCTGCGATCGACAACAAAGATCTTCTTCTCGCTTCTCAGCTCTTTATACTGGCACAGCATGTAAATTACAGCTTAACCTTCGAAGTCGGCCAGTCCGTTTTGTCTCACAAATATCCGATCGTCTCCAAACAATGGAGCATCATCAGTCATTTTAGAAATGTAATATTCAACGAATGCAACAATACTTTACAATCATTGGATTTAACGACGGAGGTAAATTATTCTTTATCCTAAAATATTTTTTTTTCGACTTAAAGTCTCTAAAAAAATCATAAAAACATCCGTTCGTTTATTGTATTTTGTTCAATAATCGAGTTCAGACAGCGGCGAATAGCTTAGCCGCTCTCGTACTCATGGATGGTACAACGTCCAAGGATTTGTTCGAAAAACTGATCAGTCTTAGAAGTCGCGCGATTGATTCGATCATCAAAGATGAAAGTCCTCATAGCGTTCGTCACAGGATCAAGTTGAGCGTCAAATTGTTAACGGACACCGTGACGCTTATCCATTCTTGTTTTATAAGTGAGTATAGAGTTTTTGCGATCTGTGCCGACGGGATGAAAACAAAGTTTTATTAAGAAGACAAATTTTACATTCCTGGAGTTCTGGTTGGATTCTAACAAAGACGATTTTAACAAATACTGGATGGATTCTAATAAAGACGCGGCAGGTTCTTTACATATTTATACGATTTTTCAGAAGTCAACGATCGGAGTCGCGGTTTAATAGCCGAGTACGTGAATGACATCACCGATCAGGAAGCATCGTCAATGTTGTACAATCTTGACTTGGACAACGAATTACTGGAAAAATTTCTTCCAAATGTAACGAAAAGTCATAAGCCATTTGCCAAAGGACAATACGTTGATCTACTGTCCGCTGATCTCAACCAAATTCTCGATAATTGGTTACACTGGATCCAAGAATTCACCTGTCGTGAAATATCAAAATTGCTCAATCTCGTTACGTCCGTTCGAGGAATTTATAACATTCGTGAGGAATCGTTAGCCGTCGATCTTCCAGAAAATTGGGAAAAAATAAGAAACGAACTGTCCTTGCCAACAAATTTTTGGTCCGCGTTTTATCAACCACTCATGACCAAAAGAGTGAAAGAAATAATTTCAGAAAAATGGCTCGAAGCTCTTGGTTCTTTGAAAATTAATATCAGTGATTTATTAACGAAAGTTAACAACGAAAAGTATGAATTTCCCGAGAATGATTTACGCTGGTACGTGTGGAAAGATTCGCCGACGGACATCCCTCAAAAACTCACTAAAAATGCGAATCTTGACGCGAAAAGATCGTTACTCATGAAATCACGGGGATATTCGCCAAATTTGGTCAAATTGTGTGAAAATTTTGATAAAAATTTGAATCAACTTTTACTCGATCTCGAGCAATATTTGTACGAGAGCGAGAGCACAAAATCAGTCAAAGAAAATTTACTCGCTCTAAGTATTTCCTCTCTTTTTGATAAATTCACGGATCGGTCGGAAATTCAAGAAAATCTTCAAAATATCAGCTCTTCCATGATCGAGAATCTCGTGAAATTCGTCAAAAACGAATATATCGTGCCTGCGCCGAAAATTGGACGGTGCGATATAAACGCGATAATAACGGCGAGATTTTTTCAAGCTCTGACAGTCTTGTGCCCGAGTCTTAATAAATGTTTCACTCTGTCGAAAATTTCGGGTCTTGTAATAACGAACGTTAAGTGGCAATCGGTCTGCGACCACGTCAAAGACGAGAGCGTCTCGATTTGGTCAATTTGGGCTAATTATTACAAAAATAAGGTTAAAGATCATCGAGAGAGATTATTGATCGACGAAACGGCGAATGGATATCGTATCAGTTCGATCATCTCCGAGTGGGAAAAAGTCACGATCGAGGAAGAGGCCGAAGAAGGGAAACGAATTAAATCCGAAATTTTCGTTCCCTATCAACCTTCTGTAAATCTGCAAAAATTCTTAGCAGCGATTACGAGAGATTTGAATAAAATCATTCCGCATACCACACCGAAGTACGTAATTAAACGGATTTTCCTTAAATTATATACTTACTTTTTTCGTTTTTAAAAATGCTAATGCGTCGTTTAATTTTCAGGAAAGTAATTCATGAGATCGTCGAGTACGTGGCGACAGAATTATTCGATTATTACGACAGAGCGGCAAAAAATTCAAACATGAGGCAGAAGCAGGCATTCCAAGTTTTGTTTGATATAAAATACGTTACGTTATTAATGGTGCCACGAGAAAATAAGAATCTTATCGATCGATCAATGGAAGTTTGTAACAATATTCTTGCCAAGATCGATCCATTCGATTCGGATGTATTTTATCCATTTATTCACGTCAATGTGAAGAAAAGCGTGCAAAGATCTTTGGTAATTAACCCAATATAGAAATTATAACTATTAAAATATCAGACACGGTAGATTTTAAAAGATTCGTACGTTAAAACATTTTTATTCAATGGCATACTTATTGTTTTACGTTTCAGCTCATTTTTGGCAATCTCGTGCCTCATATCGAGCAGCTGCACTCGGTATTGGGTTCTCGTAGCGAATATGTTTCGAGCGATAGCTCAAAGACGGTGGCTGATCCTCCAGGGAGTCTTGCTGTTTGCACAGGAGCTCCTTGGTTCCCTCCTCTAGCAGTCACAGCACCGACCAGAAATTTGCCTCTGATGCCCGTCGCTATACCGGACAAAGCGCAGGTAAGCTTTCCAAATCGATTCTACATTACTTTTACAAAATTTCTATATTTTCTCACAATAATATTTTTTGACTGACGATAAATATTCTTTTTTTTCACGACCCTTACGTTAAACTGCAACTAGATCACTTTTATGTTATATATTCTTAGATTGGAGCTTGCTTGAGGTAAGCCGGTGACGAATGAAGTATTTCTGACGCGAAACCGGATGTTGTGCTTTCATTAGAATTTCCGATGTGAATGCATGTTTTTTCAATGCGAAACTTACGACCAATCGCAATTTTTTGTCCGAGACGCTTTCTTTACGTTTAGTTATTGGTGATTTTGAGAAATAGTTTAATCAAGGCTTTGACACCATTTTTTGACTCTTTCACTTATTTTCGTAGGCCTGAAATTGTCTTAAAACTTGCTACAATCGAATCTTATAAACACGTTTTTATTTAATATTCGTTCAAATCGAAGTACACGTTTAATTAATTTATATTTCGTTTTTACAGATGTTATTGCAAGTCCCGTAACGATATACGTGTCGATGTTTCTTTTGATCTAATTTGTGCTCGTCTAAAAAAATCTTGATTATCCAAATGCCTTAAAAATCCCAAACGAATTATGATTTTTTATTGTTTGACATTAGCGGAAGAAAACACCAGTGAAGGAAGCACCGAAAAATGACTTTAGCGGTGCAACTATAAAATCTGGAGCTGCTGCATTCTTCGGTGCGATGGGATCTGATTGGTTCGGCACAAGTTAATTCAATCGTGTTGTAAGAATTTTTATATCATAAATTGTAAATAAATCGGTTTTAATGTTTCAAGAAAATCGTTTTCGCAATATTTTCATATAGATAATTCATACCTTTCACGGATTATGCGATAGACATTACTATTGTTAAAACATGACGTAATCTTCTCAATATTGTTAATCTGTTCGATTTTTAGATATAGTGACTTATAAGATCCAACACGTTGACATGACATTCGGCATATCGATTGTCGCAGTCCTTTTCGTACTCGGCCTGTTTCACTTCATCAGGGATCTTCTCATTTTTCGACGAAGATGGCCTGAAAAATAACAAAATCAGGTCGTCCTTAAAATCTAATTTTTAATTATTTATTCGCCTGATATTCGCAAGACTTACGTCAAAAGTATGTGAAGCACGTCGCCCAAGAGACCGTTCATGGTGACAGGATTTTGAGAAGCGTCACATATAGCGCGCATCAGACAAACTCTTCCTGGATAGCCCGCCCTGAATAATTTTAATCCACCATATAAATTAATAAAACTCAAGTATTTATGAAACAAAAATGAGTCAAAGAAAAATGACCGAAGAATAAAATGAAATATTTAAATCGATTACTTTTCTAGTTTACTTTCGACAATTTCGTAAGCCAGTCTCCTGTCGAAACTACGTTTATCGAGGTAATCCTCGAAGTAACTGGAATTTTTGTCACCGGGAAGTCCGTAATTAGCTTCGAAGTAGAAGGACACGGAGATAGCTTTGTTTGGGATGTCAACGGGTATACTAACAGCGAAGAATAGCTAAAAATTATAATTCCATTATCGTTCCTAGTTAATGTGAATTTTTTTTTAGAAAATAATAAATTGTGTTTTTTTAACAATATTTTTGATCATACGTAAATCAAACAAAGTTCGGTCGAATCGATGATGCTTTTAACATAAGACAGTTCCTGATAATCCGTCCGATGGAATGTTATTATGAATCTCATGGGGCATTGTACGCACCAATCAACGTCACTCGTTGAAACGAAGCTTAGGACGAATTATAAATTATGGAATTAAATTAGATGACTCAGTCGGACGTTCGTTATACGTATATATATATACTCGATGTCCAATTAGTCAATCGAGAATGATTGATTTAGTATACCCCCATTCCGCTACCCTCGGGAAATCCGACCGAACGTATTTGCCTCGTGACCGCATACGTGACATTCTTCACTCTTGATCCGTGAACGAACCAGGACATCGAGCACCATAAAATTAGTGACCACGTCCAAAATTGTGCACCGCAATTCTCGCTGCAATACCGACGTAAAAACAGCGAAGATATCTTTACAAAAACTTTCAACCGATACCATTTTTGTAAATAACAAAAAAATCTGCAATTTTGTCGTTGAATTGTAAATATACTGACTTGCCCATGGCCAAGTCGATTTTAGCACCTATTTGGTGAGATGCTTGCCGTTGTCGAACGAACTGCGTTTGCGACTCCCACAAGAAAGATCGCATTTACTTGAGAACAAAATGTTCGTTAAAGTTGTGAAAAATATTCATTAACGTTTCTACTAATTGGCGAACTATTTAGACCCATCGCAGTTTCAACAATGTTTCCTCTTCAATTTTTCATCCTATAGCGGGCATCGCTTAACAGCTGTGTATCTTATAGAAAAAATGTAACATTCATATGTGTACTTGATATTCTGTATACCGGGTGTCGTATTATTTCTTTGACATCCAGTATATCCATTTTTTTAATATTAAAATTCAGTACCAGGTATGTTAAGCATTCCATCAAACGAAGATTCCCGGTATATTGTTTATCCCCGCACCTCAGGACGCCCGGTATATATCGTATCACATTAAAACTGGACATTCGGTATATAGCTTAGACTATTTACACGGGGCACCCGGTATATTTTGTATCACTTTAAAACTGGACATTCGGTATATAGCATATACTATTCACACGGGACACCCGGTATATTTTGTATCACATTAAAACAAGACACTCGGTATATCGCTAACATTATACACACGGGACACCCGGTATATTTTATATCCCATTAAAACGGGACACTCGGTATATCGCTTATATCATACACACGGGACACCCGGTATATTTTGTATCACTTTAAAACTGGACACCCGGTATATAGCTTATACTATTCACACGGGCACCCGGTATATTTTGTATCACATTAAAACAGGACACTCGGTATATCGCTTATATTATACACACGGGACATCCGGTATATTTTATATCCCATTAAAACGGGACACTCGGTATATCGCTTATATCATACACACGGGACACCCGGTATATTTTGTATCACTTTAAAACTGGACACCCGGTATATAGCTTATACTATTCACACGGGCACCCGGTATATTTTGTATCACATTAAAACAGGACACTCGGTATATCGCTTATATTATACACACGGGACATCCGGTATATTTTATATCCCATTAAAACGGGACACTCGGTATATCGCTTATATCATACACACGGGACACCCGGTATATTTTGTATCACTTTAAAACTGGACACTCGGTATATAGCTTATACTATTCACACGGGACACCCGGTGTATTTTATATCCCATTAAAACGGGATACCCGGTATATTTTGTATCCCATTAACTTCTTACCGCATACAAAGCCATATACGGCTGCTAAAGTTTCTTTCTTTATTTCAGTACGTTAAAAGATTTTATTTTCAATTGCTTTGCATTGCGGCAACAAAAAATACGTTCCGTTACACGAAGGAATGTACAATTAGGATTCATAGTTGGTTCGGAAAAACATTTTTTTTTATCATACTGAAAAGAAATTAGAAATTTTAGCAGCCATACGTGGCTGGCAAAGTTTGTATGCGGTAAGAGAGACAAATAAAACAGGTATTCACTGAAAAAAAATGTATTCCATCTTCATAATTCATGCAATAAGGGGTTAAAACGAGACACCCAGTATATCACGTGTCCCGTTAAAACAGCATGTCGTGAATACTGTTCGCACATGACACCCGGTATATCCCTTACTTTATTCGCGCGACGAGTGGATTCGTTCTTTATCCCCCGCAAACGGGACACCCTGTATAAAGACCCCAACATTTTTCTACATGGCGGTGTCGAGATGATTTTTTTTCCACAAAGATGTAGCGAAAGGGGGTCGGGGAGGGGCGGGTGGCCATCTGTGACGCTTTACTCTTTAGCGCACCACCTAGGTCGAGGCTAAACACATTATCGGGAAACGAGTTGAATTGAGAAAACGGTCCGCGAGTCAAGAGCCTACGAGAACCCTCATGCATATACCCCACACGAACGGCATCTCTTCTTTCCCTACTTCCTCCACTCTCGTTTGCACACACAAGCTTTCTCACTTATGCCCTCTTTGGTTCAGTCGGAAAACGCTCGCGGTGTCATAGCCGCACGAGACACGGGGCTAGCCTTTCCCTCGACCGTGAAAATGGGGATGGTTCTTTTTTCTTTTCTTTTCGAAGTAATTAATGCAATCTGGACGTTCGAAAACTCATGCACTCGAAATCGATTTGTGGTGTGAGGTATCACTTATAATGTGGATTGTACGAGTATAGAGTACTTTTTTAAAAAATACTTGGCGTCGAAACGCTACCCCCTCTATCAATTATCACCTGGGGACATAAATTCCGAGTGTATTTTAAGTTTGCGTTCGGGTCACGCAAATAGGATCTCATGAAACTTGGATGGAAAAACGATTTTATACCGGGTGACCTGTGTAGGTCGGCCGGTGTAACGACGTGGAACCCGGATGGGAAATGAGTATCCATGTGGAAACCCGGATGAATAGAAATTTGTTGTCTGGGAGTCAATATTAAATCCCTACTTATATGTTAGGAAATAAATATATACCCGGTGACTCAAGTGGGCTAGCTTGGTCTCGGATGGGAAAAATGTTTCGAAAACGTGGCGATTCAGGTGAAAAATTGTTCTTCAGTTGGAAAGCAATTTTACATTCGTGAATCCACGTGGAATTCCTGGCAGCGATCCATCCGGTAACACCGGATGGATCCTCCCCCGATTTTTATTAACTGGAAAATATCTAGCTTGGCTCGACGATACCGAGAAAAATTTCGAGCTCGCACGTTTCGGTTACACCAGCTGACACCCTTTAACTCCGCAATGTGGTCCCCCACGACTCCGATCGGCCAAGCCAGAGGGTTTCACGCCTCTCGGCTTTCTATTGAACCACACGAACGCGTCCGACTGTCCGCCGTTATACGACGCGGAACGTATATACGTAGTTGGAAACAGAATTGGTGAGGACGAATTGGTGCAGCGCCTGGAGAGTGCCCGAGAGCGTATATGCTACAGAGAATCTATCTACGATGCTCTTTGGTTCGTGCCTGTCGTGTGGATCCACTTCATACGAGTCACGTAGATCTATCGTTATTTACCCGAATTCGTTGTGCGGTGTTCGATAGAATCGGTAGGACCACTTCGTCGCAGAGCTGGTCACGCTATTTGAACGCATCGTTTAAACATGTATATATGTATATACTAGGTTTTCATGTAGTTAGGACGTCGTTAAATGCCGGACACTCGATATACCACGTTTGTTTTATAAAGAAGAGACACCCTGTATATCTCGTCTTCGTTAAAATAGACACGGGGTATTTCGCTCATCTGATTCAAATGAGACACGCGTTTTATCCAAGTCTCTCGTCCCGGTCCGCATACGACACCCGGTACGTCCTGCGGCTAACTTCGGATGGCTGATTAAAATTTGAATAAAAAAATTGGCAAGCTTTTATGGTTCATAGCCACTACTTCATAGTACGAAGCCGCTCTTAGCCAAGAACAGGCCAAGAGGCCAATTGCCCATACTCCAGCTCATACGTACGGATCTGTCGGAACTTGGTGCATCACTCTCGTCGGTGAGTCGTCAATTAAGAAAGAGCGCTTGTGTCACCTGGGCACTTTGCCGAAAAGCCTTTCTTCGCATTATATCGCTTTTGCCTAGCCACGCCTCGCGGCCCGGTCGATGTCGCCTTCGCTCTTCTCTCCTACGTAGTATTCCTTTTTATGTAGATTGACACAGAAGAGGTTCGACGAAAACGGGCTGTAAAAAGGTTCGAACAGCTTTTGGCTACGATAACCCTCCGAGATGGTTTTGACTCCAGATCGATTGTATCAAGATAGCCGTAATAGTTCCTGACCCATATGTCAATTTCCGGACCGCTCGATGGAAGCCTTCGTGTGGGATTTATATATTGAAAGTGATCGAAAAAAAAGTTAGGAGAAAGGTCTTAACGCTCCCGACAGGCGCTTTCACATGCGCGAATGACTCTATGGATTCGCCACCTAGTGGCGTTTCGGCGAACTACACACAAAAATCGGCTAGACATAAATCGTTAAAAATAGCGATAGGCAGGACTGAATGACGATAATACTCCTCTTTGATTTCACTCATAATTCATTATTTAAACTTTTTTCTCATCCAGTCTCAAGTGAATAGAGCAATTTCGACGGAGTTTGCGAATATTCTTATCGATGCCATTGTGAAGAAATTCGCGACCCGGTAGAAAATTTTCTCGCTTGCACCTGCCGTAAATTGTCAGTGGTGTGTTGCATCAGCGGAAAAGACGTTCGATTCCCATATTTCCCCGGATGGCCCTTTTCACATTAAGTTCCCTCATGGGTCCCTTTCACACGTTTCGCTCGCGTCTAGTCTCCGGACACTTGCCTCGAATTAGCACTGTCAGCCGGTTAACAAGAGAAAGACCGAAGCGAGACCAGAAAGTTGCTCCGAAGTGTACAGGACCAGGTCGAGGTTGACACACAGAGCTGAGTGAATGGACTGATGTGACGGTAATTCGTAAGAACGACACCGGTCGCTTGACGTAACCGTCTTGCCAGCCTTAATCGACACGCGGAGACTAAAAATCGATCCCCGAAGGATTTGCGGTGCTTCGAGACTGACAAATCGAAAGTCCCACCGGGATCGTCGCCCTTCTTAACGTCGTCGATTATTCCGATCCGAGCCGAGCACATCGTATCCGTAATGTTCGGCAGTTAACGCTCCTCCGGGCATATCCATGGAATAAAAATTACCTCATTGTTTACCTTCTTTCAGCGTTTGCGGATTTTGTTTTTTTTTTTTTTTAACGTTAAAATCTAATCAAAAGCCCAGTCGTCTTTTTATAACACCGTATCAATAATACAAACGAAAATATATTGACGCTTCTTTGATGTTAATCTTGAAATAGAATCTACTCATTTTGTATCTTCTTTCGTCGCTTTTCGATTCTTTTTTTTATTTATTGTTTTTTTTTGTCAAGTCGATCAAATCTAATTAAAATTCCAGTCTCGTTCTTATAACAATGTGTCAATAATATAAGAAAAAAAGGTGTTCGCGGAGGTGACGGTCCGTTTCAGTTATCTGTAGAATCGCCCATATATGTATACGTTTTTCCCATTCGTCTCTGGAAGTCGTTGAACTCGGAACGGAGAGCAGCGAGAACGATCGAAGTTTTCGCGGGGCGTGGCGGGTGTAATCGGATTTGAGGGGTCTCGTTAATTTCTCGTATACGGAGCGACGGACAGGAACGAGTGTATATATGTGTGTATATAAAATCGAGGGAAGGACGCAAAGTTATATATATATACAATTATATAGAGAGAATGAGCGAGCTTAGAAAAGGACAGGATTTTGTCTCGTCTCTGCTCGGCGTGTCGGAAAGAGGCAAGCAGTGGTGCCTACTTTCCTCTCTCCGAGCTCCTGGAGGAAAGCTCGACACGCCGGAATTTCTGGAAAAGCATGAAAAGCTCGATAAAACGATTTACTGTGCTCTCTCTCTCTCTCTCTCTCTCTCTCTCTCTCTCTCTCTCTCCCTCTCTCTCTCTTACTCACTCTCTCACTTCAAGATTTTGGTGCGCACGCGGAGCAGCCTCGTTGGCAAAGAGGAGGTGTGGGTAAAAATCCAGGCGCACCCTTTCATCTCTCCTTGTGCTTTTCTCTCGTTCACTCTCTCGACTGTACCTACGAAGGGGTGTGACGCCCGATCGTGCAGTCGAATTTTACAAACTTTCAGTTGCACCTGCACGACGTGGCTAATACCATAATTATGATTTTAATTTTGATTCGAATATTCCGTTATTATCGGCTTTTTAAATAGTTCGAGGGAAACGGGATATGAAAAAGAGAAGTTTTTCATATCGGTAAAATGTAATCTTTTCATAAAAAAATTTCGACATAGTTCACTTTCTATATTTTTCGAAAAAATATTTTACTTAAAATCGGGATTTAAAATTATTCCGAAAAGTCTTAGGGTGTTTTTCGAAATCGAGGGATTTAAGTTTTTAGAATTAGCGCATTTTTCGAAAATATATTTGCGTTAATTTGAATTTTTCGAAATTTCAAA
Source organism: Netelia virgata (assembly GCA_951802705.1). Taxonomy (NCBI): domain Eukaryota; kingdom Metazoa; phylum Arthropoda; class Insecta; order Hymenoptera; family Ichneumonidae; genus Netelia; species Netelia virgata. The sequence goes on along the minus strand of OX637863.1, from coordinate 9,929,460 downwards.
AAATCTCCACGTAATCGATTAAAAAAGAAACAAGATTTTTAGCGAGAATTGACGAATGGACGAGAATCGCTTTATTCATTTTTAAGTGTTTTATGCATTTTGTAGCAATAAAGAAAAAAACTATGCAGTCCATATTCTCAAAATTTGAATAATCCTAAAAACTCTTCTTTCTTTTCTCTCTCTCTCTCCCTCTCTCTCCTTCTTTATTCTCTATATTCCTGCTTGAAAAGGAAACTTTTCAAAGTCATAAAATTTACGAGCCACTTTCTGCCACCCGTCGGAAAAACCGGCGTGTAGGCGGCTAGCGATTGGATAGAAAATTCCGCGAAGCAGGAAGTGGACAACGATCGTAAAACCTTACGAACGCATTTCAACGCACAGCTGTCTCGACACCGAGTGTGCCGATAATGATTGGAGTCAAGTTAGCGTGAATTGAGAGACAATCGAATGGAATATAAAATCGAAATGTCACGAGTTTTCTAATGTGAAGTATCGTATTTTTTCTCTTACAGAAACCGTCGACAAATTTATTTTGCAATTTTGTAAAATTGAGCATTTCAACCTTCTTTACAAATCTCCTTAGATTCATCGAAATATGCAAATAGATCATCGTATAAGTCGCCCTCGAACAAAAAAATATAAATAAATTTTAAAAAAACGTGATTTCGAAAGTTTAAAATATGTAAAAATAATTAAATCGACATTTTTTTATTTATTTATTTTTCTTATTTCCTTTCGAGAACGTCGTTTCGTCCGTAGAAATTTTGTACTCCATGCTTCACGCACCGACGTATTTTTCTTCGGGCGTATGCTAATGTTAATTAACGTCAGTGCGTTGTGGACCGAGCCAACGGTACCTCGGTAGCCACAATTTGACTTTTCGTTCACACGATGGTTTCATCCCGAGATGTCGTAACAGCCGCTCCAAACGAATTCCATATTTTTGTAGAGCGAGTAGTGCGCCGATGTTTAACTCTCGAGTTCAACTATTCGAATATTCACGAGAGGAAATTCAATTAAATGTTTATCGAACATTTCGCCCGAGAATGAACATCGTTCACGAGATAACGTAAGTACGATAATAAAATAATTGAAATATCGACGATTTATCGTAAATAACTAACGCCAGATATTTTAATATTATTTAAATCGGTAGTAGTTTTCGCTCATTTATTAGACTTATTTGTTATTCAACGAGAGAAAAGTTTATAACCTTTCCATTAAAATTGACAACGCAAAATCGTTTCACCCCCTATTATATCGCAAGCCTTCGTGGCCGATATTGAAACAGGGAAAGAGAGAGCTTGTCCAGATGGGAACCTCTGAAAATAGATCCGGCGTGTGTGGCGTGGCTCTGGTTCGGACACGGTTTGTTTAAATCAAACGTCGTAGAATTTTCCTCGACCATGTCGCGGTTCTATCACCATCAGGCTCGGAAAGAGAGAAAGGAAAGGCGGGCAAAGGGGACGGGGGAGGGGGAGAGAAACAGAGAGCTTTGGGATATGAAAGAAAATGCAATTTCTCCCTGTTCTAGAAAGGCCTGTGTGCTCGGTCAGTTACAATCAATCCCTTGTTCGATCCTTCGTTTCTGTCTCTCATTCTCTTTTCCCTTTTAGCGGTTCGCGTCTCCGACGGTCATTCGCTTTCGACGAGATAGAGTATTAACGCGAAAAGCGAAACAGAGACGCGAGGGATTGGCGGGATCGGAATCGGGATCGAGGGTTGAAAATAGGGGTTGAACTGGATGAGTGAAATTTAGGATATTGGTACGATCGTTTTCAATGATTTTTCAAAACAAGAATTTTTCGTATTTGGCAATTTATCTTGATTCATTTTCCGATAGTTTTTACCCTTTATTATCGACCTATAAATTTTAATTAATTCCGAGCGTGCTAATCGATTATCATCATTATTTCGAGAAACGTTTGGCGATCGATAAAACAAACTCTAATCTGCAAAAATCGGACATACTTTGTGGCAAAGATGGATAATTAAAACAAAAAATGCTCAGGGTGTAATTCAGAAAAATTTCAGGAGATTCAACCCTCAAATTCATTTAGACACGCAAGGGTTGAAGATATCGTTATATCTCAATATATATATATATAAAAGTTCATATAACTATGCCTAGAAAAATAAAGCGGAAACCGTGCTTTTTCTCTCCGCAGGACTTTCAATACCCCGATTTTCGTGTGCACACACACACACACACACACACACACACATATATATATTCACATTCAAAGCTTTCACGCGTTCGACCTTTCTTCTGTCTGGATATAAGCTCTCCCCGGGGCGAGGAATGCGACACGGCTCTCGTGCCCTTCCCAAGAGTCGAGTCTTTCAAAGGGAACACGTTCAGAGTGAACGAAGAATGAAAGAAAAACGAACGAAGAGAAAAAAATGTGCATACAAGCGCGGCTCGACGTTTCCTCTTCCTCTTCTTTTAACCGGATAACCTTAAAGGAAATTGCACATAAGACAATCTTCTTCTTATCGCGTAACTTTTTATGGCAAATACCATTTTACGATGATAATCCGTCATGGTCGTTGCGTCACTTTGTGCAGGTGGTGGTGGTGGTCGATGGCTTTTTGTCCCTACTGGATCATCGAGCCTGTGTCGGGGATAAAAGGACGAGAGGGCGCGGAAAGCGGACAGTCGATAACGTCCGCGGCACATCATCGCTTTCAAGGCTTATCTTATCCGGAAGAAAGCGAGATGGGGGTGAGAAATATCAGTATTACCAATTTTTTTTTTTAATAAATCGTTCAATCAGGTTGTCAACAAATATTCGGTTGATTAAAAAAATTTGTATTATATATTAAGAGTTGTCGATGGAGGGTCGCCAGCCCTATATAACTTTCGTTATTTCGTATAGTACGAATTTTCATAAGCGAATGACTTTTTGACAAAACTTCGAATGATAATACAACGGATTTGGAAACAGTTTGACATTTAGAAAGTATTTACGAAGTTATAGGTGGATGAGAAAAATCATAATTTTCATGAAAATGATAATTCTGTTACAACCCTTAGAGGGATTCCATATAATGTATTTAGAAATATTCGACTCAAGAGAGATTGGTCCTCGTGCAAAAAATCGCTCTTAATCTTTAAAAAAATATATTGAATAATTTTAGGATTAATATAAATCGTATTATACGAAGTATATATATTAATATGAAAATTAGTTCATAATTAAGGGTTGCTGCAGGAAATTCGCAACCCCCGTATCTACTTCGTTTCGATATAGCTTGACCTCTAATGAGTTAATGATTTTCTCGCAACCCTTATAATAAACCCACGACGCATTTAGGAAATAGTTGACTTAAGGACGCTTAGGTCGTACACAAAACCACCCTTGAGCCGAAAAAAAGAATAAATGAAAATTCATATAATATAATGTAAAGTCGAGAGGTTGGTCCTTTATCTATCAATTTAATGGATAAAAGATAATAGGCGTAAAAAAAGAGGGTACAGGTGTGAAAGGAGCCTGACAGGGTTAAGTCATCGATCGGTTCATTGCGGTCGGATAACGAAGTGGCTCGGGGCACACCTGTCTACTTTATCGACAAAAGCTTCTGGTCTCGATACGCGGCTTGTGAAGGTTCGAGAGAAAAACACAGAGAGAGAGAGAGAGAGAGAGAGAGAGAGAGAGAGAGAGAGAGAGAGAGAGACTACGATTCGTAGAAGATCGCCCGTCGCCGTGGGGACGTAGCGGCTTCCACCATCATTGTCGTGCATCCCCTATTCTACACCCCCGACACTCTCACCCCCTTCGACGTTTTTTACCATGTCTCGTTTACTCTCGTTTCTTTTTTTCTTACCTCCCCGTTTACATCGAGTAAGCAACAAGTACCAAAAGGGTTCGATTACCGTCGTAGCCACCCCTCCGTCTTCTTTTCGATCCTCGTCAATGTCAACCCTCTCTCGTGTTTTTTCGGGCGAGAAATATTTTTTAGAACGACGGTAACGACGGGCCATCGACGAGCCTTTAGTGAATTGATCGGAGTGAAATTATTCGTTTTCTTCTTTTCATTAATTTCTTGAAATAACACCCCTATGCTAATATGATTTAGGGGTTGTTCCGATAAGTTTGTAACAATTTCGATGAGTCGGAGTTTGGCTAATGTTAAAAACCGTGGCTTACTCGAGCTACCTTGTCTTCTCGTTTCTCTGTTAATCTGCTTTCGTTATTCGTCTTTCGCACAACCGAAACGCTTCCTTTTATCATCGCTTTATTTTACTCCTGTACTTTCGCAAATCCTCTTCCGATACGTAAACGGGGGATCGAGGCGCAATGCTCGGTTTATACGATCCTACCGTTTGTATCCCTTTTCCCTTCGCCTCCCTTTCTCTTTTTATACCACGGATTGCTGCGAAAGTCCCAGGTATACTATGTGGCTGCGTATATACAGGGTGAAACAAACGAGGGCAATTTTTTATTGTCAACAACAACGTGCTTTCAAAAAAATCTTTTACCGTAAAAGAAATTGAATATTAAAAAGCAGCGTGTATTTGAAAAATAATAACGCCAAGGGTTTACAGAATAGTCGAATGACACTCGGTTAAAAAATACTGCTGAAGTTATTATTCTTACATTTTTTAATTTTGTTTTTTGGCTACCTAGGTAGATTTAAAAAACAAAATTGTGTGTGTGTTTTTTTAAATTTTGTATTTTATACTTTTCGAGTGAATTATACTTATTATGTTTTCTTCGCTCGGGGGGTGAAAATTATAATGGCGATAAAAAAATGTTTACAGATTGTAAAAATACTAACGATGGGGAATTTGTGATTAATTTTGATCTATCCTTTAATTATGAAAATTCGAGGACGGGCGAGAAAAATTTGATCGACCCACCCGTTAGATTATTTCAAGGGTGACATAAACGAAACGAGAATCGAAGCTACCTAAAACTCGATCGGGTCTTGTATATCGTTTCCGAACCAAGAAAGCCTTTATCGTCAGTGAAACGCGACCGAGTAATCATCAATCTACCCCATCCCTCGAAGCGGAATAAACCTGGAAAGTGCCAATTCGTATAAATACGAGGATAGCGAAAAGCCTCGATCTCCGCGATCGCAAAAATTTTATGCAATCCTTGTATACGTATAAAGTCAGGATATTTGTTTTTTTTTCTTCTTAACTGCTCACGAAAATAAGGAAGAGACATAGTGGGGTTTCTTTTTTCATTTCTTTTTTTTTTATGAACGACGCGACGATCTAAAGTAGCTCGTTTTATCTTTGATGTATATCCTTGAATAATTATCGCATAAGAGAGCTCTTCGTTCGGGTTGCCACAAATACTCATCGTGCCAAGTAAGTCCTGAAAAAGAAGGCCTTCAGCTTTCCAGGGGCAATCATCCCCCCGCCAACAATGTTCTCCGGTGCAATCAAGCCTGAATACTCTTCTGTCAGCCTCTGATTAAAAAATTATGCACGGAAAAAGATCCAGAGGAGTAGGTTCGAAAGGAACAGCCTCTCTTCTGTCATGAAAATGGCGTGCCGCATGATTAATCTCGCGACAGAGAGGAATAGAGAGGGAGTTAGAGTGAGAGGGTGGTTGACCGAGTAATGTGTGGGTCTGTCGAGGACCCTTAAGAAATGAAAAGATATCTGCTTTTTTCTGCTTGCCCGAACACCAATGTTCGTTCTTTTAGTAAATCGACGAAGCGAAGTGAATGACGACCCTTCGATCGTCACCGAGGGGTGGTTGACGCTGGTGTTCCCTCAATATCTAAATACGATCCCTTGAACTTTTTCATAAATGATTATTTCTTCGTATAAATCTGCGTTGAAAAAGACTCGAATTACGAGATCGCCCCTAAAATCGCTATCCTTAAATTATCAACAAAAAAAAACGTTACCCTTAATTTTAATGCGTATTCTCATTGATGTTTTCTCAAATAACTATTTTTGTTATAAATCTGTATTAGAAACGACTCAAATGACAAGGCCAACCCTAAAATTACTACCCTTCAATTTTGAAAAGCACCACCCTCCAATTTCGTCTAGGGGGAGGATCTGTTACATTTTAGAGATCTATATTAGAAAATATACGAAACACACCCCTAAAATCGCCACCCTCGATTTTCACCCACGTTCCTATTGATGTTTCCTCAAACCGATTATCGTTGTTACAAATCTGCATTTGTAAAGACTCGAATCAAAAGACCAACTGTGAAATTACCTTGCCCGAATTTCGAAAAAACATTACCCTTAATTTATGTCCAAAATTAATATTTATAAATGTATTTATCGATGTAAAAAAATCTCCCAATTCCCTTTACAGGTTTTCTTCGCCCTTGCTATTCCCTTGGATGATCCAGTGTCCACCAAAGCGGTCTCGGTAGCATTTTTCTTCGAGGCAAATTATCAGCTGACCGAGGAGAAGATCGAGGACGACAATAATGAAGACTCATCGCGCGAGGAGAGATCGATTAATCCCAAAAGACGAGTGATAGATCGTCGAACGATTTATGCGATGCTGGAATCGAGATTCGAGTCGTTAGTATTCGCACGTAAAACTCAATATCATCTTCATTTTCCCGCCTCGTTTTCTCGCTGACCACTCATGCCCTCAAATACTCATCGACGATTTAATCGTTTACTCTGCTTTATCTCTCTTTCTCTCTTCTGAACTTTTGGCTTTGAAAACTTCGTAGATCCATTTACTAGCTCTTTCAACCCAAATTACACCCCACTTGCCTAACCGGTTTTTCATCGCATCGGTGGTACTTCGTGCTAATAATACTTTGTCCATTTTTTTTTGTACTAACGTGCCCAAATCGTCGATAATATTATTGATTATTTAGAAATTTAAGAAAAGAATATTATTTGTTGATTTTATTAAAAAATCGGTAGTTTAATACGTCATGAATAAATTGTTTTTTTCCTATTTTCACGTGATAACATCAATTTCCCTCTATCAATTTCCGAGAGCTCAATGAAGCGAAATTGAAGTCAAACCAAACTCTTAACGTTTCATTTTTGTTTACGTCTTCGCGAAAAACGTAGAATTTCAAAGACCCAAATTTTCATGGATTTTTCTTTATTTCTCAAGTTTTAAGGGACTTGGATCGTACAACGAATATACCGGGTGTTCCACTCGATGGGATAAATAATGCAACGGGTGTCCCGTTGTATAGTTCGTCCGCTTTCGAATTAACGAAGGAACGACTACGATTTTTACATTGTACGGAAAACTTCGGATGAAAATATAAGCCCTTTTAAAATCATTTTCGGGACAAAAAATGTTTTCCTCCCCCAAGTCCCTTTTTCGCGAGGCTTCGATTTTTTTCGACCCCTTTGGATCGAAAAATCGTGATTTTCGAATCATCGCCATGCTCTCAAAAATGGAGCTATCCCCATGATCCTTGGCTCGTTCTTCGTGTCACGGTGAGTTCTTCAAAAAGTTACTCGGGAAATTTCCTGTCGGACGAACTAAAACGGAGATACGAAAAAATGTCGATTTTTCAGGGCTTCGCGGTAATTTCTGACACGCTGCATCGTACGTATTTATTCTTCCATCGTAATTCTTGACATCCAGATCATCGAATATAATATGGTGGATATGATTTTTCATGAAAATCTGTCATATAACTATTCAACGTCAAATGACACTTCGTTAAAGAATAAAACAGAAAATGTAATTGAACGGTTCAATAGCGTCGGCGAGGTTTCCGAGGCTAAGATTGAGCGATTGGAAGTGGATTAGGCATGGCCTGGTTGGTATTATTTGCGTCGAATGTAGTTTCAACACGGGACGGTTGGTTCAAGAATGCCAAGGTACAGTGACAAAGACAGACGTATAAGTCAACGAATCCAATAAAAGTTACGCGCAATGAGATTCAGCGGGGTAGGAGAATAATAAGAATTGGAAAGACCGAGAAAGAGTGTGAGAGAAAGAGAGTGAGAGGGGGGAGAGAAAGAAATAGAGGGCATTAGGGAGCAAAGAAATGGAGAGAGAGAGAGAGCGAGCGAGAAAAGGACTGGCGAGATCCAAGAACGCAGAGAGATGTAAAAGGGGCAGAGACGTAGTGTAGAGGAAGATTTGCCAATGCTGTTATAGCGAGTAGGGAGACTCCAGAATGCGATGGGATTAGGGATTAGAAACGGGAGAGGCATCAGTTCGTCGAAGGAAACGGAATGCGATAAGACGAGGATCGATGCGCACGGCTAAGAAACGTACGCTTCGATGAGTTCGCGAGAATAGGGAGTATATAGAGTACGGATGGGTTAAGGGTTGGTTGAGCGCACTGTTTGTTGGGATCGCCGAGAAAGAGAGAGAGAGAGAGAGAGAGAGAGAGAGAGAGAGAGAGAGGCCAGAATCAGAAGGAAGGAGATGAATCGATGCGGTTTTTACTTTGATATATAGATAGTAGTTATAGCGTTTAAGTCCTTGCCATTTAAAGGAAAGGACGTTATCCCACTATAGCCAGAGTCGATGAGGAACTAACCGAGACATACTACGATCTTCCACCAATTGTAACCAACGGTTACGGATCTATCGTCGAAAGTCTACCATTCTCGACAATTTTTGAGTTAAAACGTAAAATAATGTGATTTTATTTTTTTATCTTCCATTTTTTAATCCATGACTGCCATGGCTTTCACTCAACCATGCATGTTTCGGTGTATAATTAACTTAAGGGCTAACACCACCGTAGCGGCCTAAAAAGCGCTTTTTTTTACATTTTTTTTTTTATTGAAAGAAAGATGATAGGGAAATAATACTTGGGGTAGTTATTGAGCATATATTTAAGTATATTAGAAAAAAGTGTTGTAGGAAAATATTACAAAATGGCGGTCCAGCTGTAATTCTTCCGAGGCATGTGATGAATTTGCGGCACGCACTATAACTGGTGCCAATTTGAATCTGGAAAAAATAAAAAAAATCGATGTAACCTACACGAGTGTAGCTAGTGAAGTACGTAGGGTATTTTTGACTAGTTAATGTAAACAATATTTATTAACAAATGACTGTCTTTTTTTGTGGAGAAGATTCGATTATTTCATTCAAATACTCGCTAATTACACAATAATTAATATTTCTAAAATCCCCTACGTGCTTCACTAACTACACTCATGTAGATTACATAGATTTTTTAAACTTTATTCCAGACTTAAAATGGCACCAGTTCTAGTGCGTGCCACAAATTCAACATGCGTCGGGAGAATTGCTGCAGTGCCGCCATTTTGTAATATTTTCCTAAAAATTTTTTTTTGCATATACTTAAATATTTGGTCAATAAAACTACCCCGACTATTATTTCACTATCACCTTTCCTTCCGCCCAAAGAAAATTCTCAAAAAAGCGCTTTTTTTTAGCCCGTTACAGTGGTGTTAGCCCTTAACGTGATTTCTCTCAGAAGGACAAATTAGGCCTGAATTCGTGACGAAGTTCGTTTCGATTTAATGACCATTTCTTTATAGGGTTCTGACTAAAACAGTTCCATATTTTTGCAAGGGTGTGACAGGCTTAGGATTTCGATGTGCAAAGAGCTCAAACATAATTTCAATGATTAGTAAATTGTATTGCAAACTCGTGAAAAAACTCATCGATATTGAGTTATAGCGTACTTTTTAGGGAGGTCAGACTGAACCACCCCTGGACATTTAACAGAGATGGAACTGGCTCAGGATTTCCGGTGTGCAGAGAGCTTAAAGTGAATTTGAATTTATAGTCAATTGAGTTTCAGCGCACTTTTTTTTAGAAAGGTCAGACTGAACACCTCCCGTATTTTTCACAGGGGTGGGACTGACTCAGGAATTTGGTGTGTATAGAGCTTAAAGCGAATTTCCGCGAGGGGGGAAATTGTATTCAACGTCGTGACTAAGTTAATATGTACCGAGCTTCGGCTCGGTTTTTGGGAGGGTGCGACCGAACGACCCTCAAGTTTTTCATAGTTGTAGTGTCCAAGTTAGAATACTGATGTGCAGATACCTTAACGCAAATACTCATAACAATTTCAAGTCCATCGAAGCCGAAGCTCGCTACGTTCTCTCATGAATTATGTATTCCGATGAAGTTTGCTCCCTTATAAAATCTCGGTTCGAATCAAAGCCGACTCGAGTGTTTAAAAACCTCAGCTTGAAGTACGTATCATAAAAAAATCCATCCATAAGCAATGCGTAAGCGGAACAAGCCACGTGACCAAAGTAACCAAGAGTTTTGGTTTCCTTTCGGTAAAAACAAAAAAAGAAATGTAAAAAAAAAATTTTAAAGGAAGGGTCGTGCACCCTCCGACTAACCTCCCTCCCTTCAGACACGTCGTGAATTATTTCAATGTCTTTATCGGACGACGCCATTTTACGAAACGACTTCTGGAAAAAGGATTGAAAGAAAGTGTCCGGGGGTGGGTTTGGTTCGGGGGGTGGTATATGGAGAGAAAGAGCTTCCACGGAGACACGGGTGTTGGGTTCTCGACGTACCTAATCCAATTTCCTCGTCATTCGTCACTCCTACGAACGAGAAAACGCCGCGGCTCGTGCAGGAAGGAAGAGAATGAGAGTCGAAGCTCGAGGGGAAAAGAGAATCTCGCTTATATCGCGCACGATGAACCGTCTATATATATATAAACGTATAGTATATATATATATATATATGTAGAGCTTACGTCGTTTCAGCAATGGTGCGAAACTTCCGTATCTCCACAGCCCGAGTTTCTCACTAGGGAACTCGATCCGTTCCCTAAGTTTATAATTTACCCAATGACTCGATCATCCCTTGCAAGTCACCCTTTTTTAAGCCACCCCTACCGAGCAATGTAATTCCGAATTCGGGAATCGATACGAAGTGAACAAAATGGGGGATTTCTAAAAACAAAAAAAATACTCGGTACTTTTAAGCATTGACTATAAATAAATAAATAAATAAGTAAATAGATGAATAAATATATATAATTTTTTTCAATTATTACCATTAGTTGTATTTTTTCACAATTGTTTTTTTGTTTTAACATTGCACCGTCGCTTTTGTAAACGCAGGCTCGGGTTTCCCGGCAGGATTTGCCTTCTCCGATGTATTTGCGAAACGTCCCGGCATCCAATTAATCGGCACAACGGCCTTCTCGGTGATCTACTACGAATCTTATTCGCGTAAGTAATCAAACGAGATACTAAACTCGTTGATACGAAGATTCTTTCAGGCTTGGCTAAAAAAAAACAAAGTGATAATCCCGTCACGTCGACGAAGGAAAAAAAATACATCAAGGTTAATCGAGACAAATAAGGGAAATTATATTCGGGATCGATGGTGGTCGTTAAAATTAACGAAAAAAAAAGAAAAAACAACAAGAAAATGTAAAAACAAAGAAACACTCGATAAATTCAACGGCCTCTCTCTCTCTCTCTCTCTCTCTCTCTCGCTCTCATGCATATGAAGAGGTTGCGCTTAAAGTGGGTGAGAAAACTTTGTAAATTATGCTACATTATTTAAGGGTGTTATTAAATTCGATGGAGGATGAAATTGAGGATGGTGTGGCCAGATTGCGGCGATAAAGGACGAATAGGAAGGACGGTTGGTGTGAATATGCAAATTGTTCGATCGATTCTGTCTGGATTGGACTGCGAGGTTTGCTTTCGCGTGTGCTCGTACGTGGGAACGTCGCGCTTGTACATATACATAGGCGCGTATTATATGTAAATATATATTATATGTGTACGAATCGGGTTTCGAGGGTGCGGTGACTGGGGGTTGATCAAAGGATTGATTGCCATATTGAACCAACAGAGCGATCGATCGTTCCATGGTTTACAATTAAGGGAGCTTTCGGTTTATTTCTTCGATAAATTTCAATCGTCGTATCGAAATAAAAATATCCGGATGACGAATTTAAGGGTGACTACCCTTATTAACAGTTTCTATATATAACGCATGTATTCTCTTTATGATTTTTCAGTCCATCGTCGTCCAGGGACGAGGGTCTGTCGGTCGAGTACGCGCACGCTGAGAATCGAGGAAATGGCGATTGTGGAACAATTTACGCCCTTTGTCCCTTCGACATTTACGACTATATAACGACGCGATACTAATACAAACTGACATCTCATGGACAATCTTTTGGAACGGTGCTCAACGTCGTTTCTACGAACTTTCGGTTATAATTCATACGGGTACAATGATTCTAATAGTAGTAAGAAGTACGCCTCTTAAGCATCGTAATTAAGTACAATTGTTTATAATTAAAGACATTTTTCAGTTGTTTTTAATTATGACGTGTTTCGAAGTTTTTGTTTAATTAACCCTAGTCCCTCTAGTAGTAGTTTTTAGCACCTGTACACCCTGAACATGGGTTCTTCGCGTCCGCCGCTTATTACTATATTATTCGGTGAGGAAAAATCTGAAAAAATCATAGGACTCCTTTGAATTCCTAATTACGCGATAAAATTGTCACCAGCCCTGAAAATTTCTTTTTCAATAAACATTTTTATCAACATTCGGAGGTATGTAGGCTGTTTACAGTAGAATATTTAAAAATTCATATCTTCTGTTGTTTTCGGTATAAATGCAAAATTACAACGCGAGTTATTAGTGAAAATCGCATCCTTTATGAAAAAAAATATGAGAAATTTCCATCGTGAAAAAAAGATATTTATTTTGCATATTGAAGGATCTAATAGTGCCTGGCGTTGAAAGATTTGGCCTGGATACAAACGAGTCACACGTTCAGGGTTATAGGATTAAAATATCGCAAAGTGGTGTGATTTTTTCAAATGACGACATCACACTGTGACATTGGGAAAGGTAAATCGTAAAGTAGATTGTAGTATGCTATTCTTGTATTATTATTATTATCGTTTATATCGTTATTATTATCGTTTTTAATTGTCATAATAAAAATAAGAATGATGAAAATACGTTATATTCACTGTCATAGTTGTGGTTATTCATTTTTTCAGTGTACAACTCCGACTAAGTAGTAACGGTTTCTATGGTCAGACATCTACGAAACTTATGAAAAACTTATGAAACTAATAATACAAAGTTGATTCACAGGTTGATTTTAATCAAAATTGTTGACGTAGAATCGATTCAATTCATACGATTGTCGATACATACAATTCTTGATTAGAAACGCAACGCTGCGAACAAAGTGGAAACGCTGATTCAGCGATGGTCGATCGGACGACACCCGGGAGACTCACTCGCTGTGTTTGCTTCTAGCCTTCGTGGCGTTTGTCAATTTTGATTTTTTTTCCTTTTTTTTTCGTTTCGTTGTTTTTGACCAACGGGGTCGTTTTTTCGTGGCTTGTAAAACGCCCCTTGCATACACGAGTCGTTCTCAAATTTACACGAGGATTCCAATCAAGTCGAAGAGGCCCACTGGGCAGCTAGAATGATATTTCGAACAATTATCGGCGAGTCCGACAAATTCGGCATCGAGTACATCACGTGGCAGATTCTCGTTCCTCGACGTAGAAGGCCTGAAATCAATACACGGTTGTCCAATTCCGATCGCAATCTGCTTAATAGGAAAGTACACAATATTGTTATCGGTTATCTAACTCGGCTACCGTTCGTTCTAAAAATTATCGATGCAACGAAAAATACGGCCAAAAGGTATACAAATTGATAATTTTGATTTTTTTTGTCTATATTCTGACCAAGAATTTTTTTAAAATAAGAAAACGACGATGTCATATTCGTGTTGAATGGGAAATCGTCGATTCCCCAAACCCGTATTAAAGTCTTTTTGGACTAAACAAAATTTCGACCCCCTTAATGGTCCAAACTCGTGATCCACTTCTGGTAATTGGAGTAAGTCGAGGAGATTAATTTTTTTACTTTATTCGAAAACTTCAATACACATTCGCATTCTCAGTTTTTGGAATAATTTTCGCTCGAAAGATTGAAAAACTGCAAAAATTTGTAAATTTTTGTCTTTTAGGCAAGAAATTTCTCAAAATGGAACAACGATCATATTCTTCCTCCCACTTTCCGGACGATTTCCCTTTCTTCCAAAGGGATTCCTCGTTGATGCCTTTCTGATTCTCAGGCGTCAGGGGTCAGCGTTTTCTTTTTTCCTACTTTTTGCCATACGTTCCTGCTTCGTCTATTCTACTACCCCAGGCAAAAGGAAAACGTCAACTAAATTTGCTTTCTCCCACGTGTACGCTACGCCCAATTTGACGCACACGTGTACGTTTCCCCGACGGGGAATTCATAGAAGCCCCCAGGACTTGGCGAAACTTCGAATGCTTGACTCTTCACAAGCCCTAAAGAACAGGGTCTCTTGCAAATTTGAACGTCTTTCGAGGCTATTTGTTCAAGGGGTGCTTGCGAAAGCCTGGATTTAAGATTTAGATTTTTGCCGAGAGAATTTCTTCCTTTTTTCTTTTCGTTTTATTCTGTTTTTTTTCATTTTTGTTTCGTTTTTTTTCTATTTGAACGAGAAATCGCGAGTGGGGTGAATCGTCCAAAAGCAAATTCTCACGCTATCGGGAAACAAAATTGTAAATTTATAGAGAAATAAACAATATTTCCTCGTAAAGAAATTAACACCCTCTCGTTTTTTTTAAACGAAAAATCGCTGAAACTACCCAGTGTCAAACTTTTCGTTGTATTCTCGAATGAAAAAAAACATCGACAAACCTATTTTTTTTCTTTCCTCGTTCTATTAAATCGTAAAAAAAATGATAAAAATTTCTTACGTGAACATGACGTGAATTATATCGCCGATTACACCATTGTGATGAAGGGGATCCGCGGAAGTTTCGCAAATCGTTCTCAAGAGACAATTTCTGCCTGGCAATCCGGATCTAAAAAATAAACAAAAAAAGAGAGAGAGAGAGAGAAACAGAAGTGGAATATACAGTTTATAATTGTGTAAATTCGACGTCGAACGCGCGGCCTTTGATGTTTTTGCGTGTAGGTATGTACCGTATAGCGATGCTTCATGTCCAACGTATGTATATGCAGCCAACGTAATGCGTAACAGCGCTGTTTACCAACGAACTTCCCGAAACGTTAATAGAAACGGCATTTTCGACGAAAGCGGAGCCAGAATGGTAGCAATGCTCAAAGTCAAATTTGCCAGAGAATCTATGTGTACGATATATATATATATATCGTATATATATATATATATATATATATTTGAGTGTATGTGTGTGTATATATTTATATATATACGTAAACTGTGAATTGTTCTCCCGGGTAAATTTGCCAAAAAAATTATGTCAGCAAATCCGTACTGCGCAAACAGAACATTTTTATCCGTTAATTTGACTTCCTAGTCGAGCTTGGCGAGAACGAAATTTAGAACCACCTCTGGATGTTCGTTTCGACGAAAAAAATTTGTTTTTTGTTTTTTTTTTCGTTTCTCACCAATCGACGAATTTTTACAATATATATAAAAAAAACGACATGTAAAAATATTTTTAAAGATCTAAAATTTGATTATTATTTGTTTTCGTTTTTTGTCTTATTCTTTAGATCGATATTTTTTGTTTTGTTTCGTTCGTTTTAAGTGTGAAAAATACAATAAAATAACTTACCTTTCGAATTTGCTTTCGACGGTACGATAAATCGTTGTTCTGTCGATGCCACGTTTTCTTCTTCTCTTTTCGTCGTTCCAAGGCTCGAAGGCCGTTGCATTTTCCGGAAGATTGTACGTTGCCTCGAAGAAGTACGACAAGGAAACGGAATTCCTCGGGGCCTCGAGGGGCACTGCGAGGGCAAAGAAAATCTACGCGAGAGAGAGAGAGAGAGAGAGAAAGAGAGAAGACGATTTTGTTTTATTAACGTTTATCGCTCCGATATACCTCGCGTTTACGTGCCGCGGCTCGGACAAACTCCCGTCCGCATCTGCCCCGGTAGCGAAACGATTCTTTCGAATGGAGAGATTTAATAATTTAAAAAATTTTGTCCGAAATTTACGTTTATTATGCAGTCTATACGTAGAAATAGCAGCTCGAGTTTATCCAAGAAGACGTAGAATTTCACTCACGCCCATAGTGCTCGTTTCGGGAAACGAGAGCGCCCGCATAGGTCGGTGAAGCACTCTCGCCATTTCGGAATTTCTATGATCGGTGCTAACTCCAACGAGACTCCCTGATATCAGCATAAAATATCTGTTGTGACGTCGACGTACGGTTATATTTTCATAAATATTTTCACACTTACGGTTTAATTACATTTTACTTATTTATAATACATTTTAAAACGCTACGTGCGTAGCGTGACATTAGCGGTTTTGAATAATCTATTTTTCATTTTATTTCGACTCTTGGATTCGTGTTATATTAAAATTAATTGTTATATGAAAAAAAGAAAAATATGAAATGAACGAAAAAATTATGATTTACGAGAAACGTTTCGTCTTTAATTATTACTCGGTACCGATAATTTCTTTTCACGATTGTATTATTAAATTTAATAATACAATCGTATAATTTAAGAGTATATATCGAGATTATCGTGCAACGGATTTTTTCTTTCGAACGAGAATTTAATCGAATAAAAAAAGAACAAAATAAAACAAGGCTTACCGAAAAAAATTACTCGACGTTGATGAAAACATTATGTCGGATGGATTTATCTCCTTCAGAATTGTCCTTTTTCCAATCACGCAAAGTATTTGGCGAAATAAAATTGATTGCTCATTTTCAAAAACCGTTTAAAAAAATGAAAAAAATACATTAAAAAAAAGAGGCGAATTTTTTGTTTAAACGCACGTGGACGAATTCCAGTTATCCGAGATAAGAAAGACGTTGAACTGACCATTTGGTCGGACGCCTTGTCTCGACGATACTCAAGCGTTGCCAAACATCGCACAGTTACGCAGAGGAGTTCGTCGATGTTAAGTGACGTGTACACGAAAAGTCTTGGGGTCATAATTGAGTCTCCCGGCTGAAACACGAGAGTGATTTAAGATTTAAGAGCAGTACGGTATTTTCTAGTGCATTTCTTATTTTGCGTTACGTTTTTTTCACAAAGTACGTTATCGCGTCTCGTGACAAAAAACTTCGCGTCAAGTTTAGAATTTTGACACCAGGAGGCGATGGAATTTTTGTTCATTATCGTCATTATCTTTCCAACGTTATATTTAAATTCGGTGCATTCAATTTCCTCCAAGAGCCACGATATTCGTGATTTATTGCGAAAAAAACGCTCCTTGCTCTTTCCAAATCCGTTGGACAGCGAAACTAAGGTCCAGGTACGTGTCGTGATTAAAAAATTTAATTTGTTCTAAAAAAGAGACAATAAAAAACCTACTTTACCTGTTGATTATATATTTTATATATTATTAACAATTTCGAGGAGTTTTAGAAATTTCGAAAATTTTTGTATATTTCCTTTTGACTAATTTTTTTGATGTGTCATTTTTCCAGGTATTATTCGGTCTAGGGTTGCCGATGGAGGGTGAAGTTTCTATGACACTAGGCTACGTACTCAAGTGCAACTACGAACTTCCTTACAACTCGTCGGATTTCAACGATGGTCCATACGTACGTTACGTCAGATCCGTCAACGATGATAAGAAATCCGAGAGCTTGACTGAATCATCGAAAAAAGCACCAGGTATCGTAAACAAAAAGCTCACAAATTTATTAAAATTCTTATATCAAAATTGATAATTGTAATACATAGATTTGGGTAAAGGGGTGAGTTTGACTATTCACCCACTAACATAAGAAGTTCATGAAAATCTAGTCTTTTTATATTTATCCATTTTTATGGTAATAAAGATTCCTCTTTTCGTGTAAAAAAACGAGCTTTTTTATCCTCCCTTTATATTGTACTCTCATTCGTGACCTGCAGGCACGATGTCACGATGGAGTTTATACCGGATGTTGGAGATGTTCATGGAGACCGGTGGATCAACGGGTAAGGCTTGTCTCCTTCGAGCGGTTTGCGAGGTCGCCGAAGCTCCGTTTCGCAATGGACGACACGGTCTTCTCGGTGAAATTCTGCATGTCGTTTTAACCCCCTCGACGACTCACGAGGAATACGAGATGTACTCGGATCGCGAGTACCGAGCGGCCGAAATAATGGGAAAGAATTCGGATGGTGAGGCGTGCCGACTTACCTACCCCGAATGTCTCTACAACCCCTTGGACTATTTCACTAAAAAGAGCAATGTTTTTTTCTCCTGAGCTATTTTTCTTCGTCTCGGAGAATTGTTCAACAAAAAAGAATGATTTAAAGACAATACGAGTTAATATTTGTGATAAATATGATATTTTTTCTTTTGGTATACGCCGTTAGGGGTTGAAAAAAGAGTTTGCATTTCGTGAATTTCGGATAAGGGTACACTCGACGTACGATGTATATTGGTTGTATGATAATGTTACTTGCCATATATAATTTTTATTTGACGTTTTACGATTTCATCCCCTGTATTTTCTCGGGATTTAGGGGATGCTCCATTATTGAACGAAAATAGGATAGTCAAGGGCGACACTCTCGCGTTATATTTGCAAGGAGCGAACAAGGGATATGACAGAGTCGTGTCGTTTCATTCCGAGGTCGCTTAGCGGCCACAAAACGCGTGTTACCTAAAACCGACATGGCGGAACTACCCCTTGTACGTGCAACCCCCGATCACGACTCAAGCGTTATTACACACGTGACGTATAACTGGCCAGTTTCACCCGAGTACGACTTTTAGTACTAGAATTAGTTTTGTTTGATCATAAACTACCCTTAGAGACGATTCATCGATCATCCCCCCCTACGCCATGACAATTTTCTTAAAATCGAATAAATTGATCACCCTCTCACCTTTCATTTCTTCGTTCTCGGCTTGCCAATTTCTTTTCCTGGAAAACCGAACGACGGAAATAGTCATTGAAACAACGCCTCGAAGGATAACTAAGCTTCGATATCTGGGGGTTCGTTCGACCAGTCAATCGAATTCCCTGATTATCTCGAAACGCTAGCGGGGTTATCGGAAATCCGTTATGGCGACGGTAATACCTCGGGGGTTCTACCGCATCGTCCAGACTTCTTAAAAATCTATATACTCGCGTCTCGAAGTTCCGTGAAACTCGAGGCGAATAAGCACGAGCAAGGGTACCGTTTTTCTGTCGTTCTATCCCCAAGGTCGTGTCCCAAAAATAAAAAATTAAATCCACGACGATCCGATTTCTCGACTTTCTGTAATTTTGTATCGATGTTAATAATAATATTATTTTATTTTGTATCTTTACGATTTTTATTTTCATCCCCAAATCCATTTTGTTACCACTTTAAATTCAATAATTCATAATTCTCGTGTTAATGACTCGGTTATTTCGCTAATTAACCCGAAGCAGTATGGCTGTTCGTCACGTTGAAGAGAATACAGCCTCCTGTTCGAGTCAGTCAGCTTTGAACGTTTGGTCAGTCTCGACTAAGTTTTCTATCTCTATTTCTGTTTTTTTAAAGATATTCTTGACACTCGGTTTATCAATGATACGTCATTATATCGCGATTTTTATTCTGATCGGTATGGTTAATTTTGCTGCTAGTGAAATTAAGAAAACGGGGTCACACAGAGATCGAAGATATTTGGTGTTTCCAACCCCTGGGCCACCAGCCCCTACGAAAGTTCAGGTGAAAATATGTATTTCATTTTCTAACTGTGAAAAATATTTCGACAGGTTTTTTTTTTCATTACTTTGACGAATTATAATTTTTTATTTGACTATGAAAATTTCTTCACAATCAATAATTTTTTTTTTCAAAATACTTTATTAAAAGGAAGTAATCTCTTGTGCATAATTGCACATTCAATTTATCATCACTACGCGATATTTACCTACGCTTCCGGTAAAATTGCGACACGAGCGACCAATCGATATCGTACAGTCGGATAGATTGATGAAGAACGTCGCGTCGCGTTCAACCCCAATAGTGTATATAAGCCTGAAGAATTATTGATCGATTTTTACCAGCTGATAACGGGTCTCGGTCTCCCAATGGAAGTAGACGTCAGCATGATCGTCGGATACGTAATGAAATTTAATTACGCCTTGCCCTACAACGCCTCTTACCTAACTCACCCCTACAACGCCTTGCGAAACGTCAGGTCGATCGATCGTGATAGAAGCTTCGATTACCGAGAAGAAAAAAACGACGATGAAGAAAGTGAACGAGGTACGTTGTAGACCAGGAACAGCCTAGTAAAACGAGCATTTTTTCGTCCGTATTTCAAAAGCCAAAAAAGTGTATTTTTTTCCTTAAACATTTTTTCATCTCCCTTAAAAATGAAAAATTCTAAAAAATAAATTCTGGAAATTTATTTTCTTCGAATTAAATGGTTAATCGGAAATATTAATTATCATCAATTACGAAAAAATAAAAGTGTTTTTCAAAGATAAAAACTTGTCGATAAAAATTCGGATTTCGAAATTATTATTTTTTCGATTGTTTTATCTTGGGTGAAAATTCGTCGTCTGTTAACTCGTCGTTTTTATTTTTGAAGTTTCGAGGTCGTAACTATAGAGGACGATATAAATATGGAAAGATCTTACGTACGTCGAGACGAAGTTGTGTCGAACTAAGCTTTTAGATTTGATAATTTGTCAAAGTATTTTTTTTTTTTCGTTGTGGCGACAAACGTTTCTGGATTGTTCTAAAGATTTAAACGGCAAACGGGCGAAACGAAAGGGCAATGACACTGTGCGAGGGATGGTGTATATAGCTGACAAAAGGCTTACCGTCTTTCTCGGTAGGGATAAACTGCACGAAGCCCCACATTTTACACGCTAACGGTCCAATTTTTCGTCTCTCTTTCTTCGTTTCAAGGTGAAAATCGCGAGAATTTTTCATTTTCATTAGACTTTTCATTAGATTTTTAACGAAGCGAGATAACATATCGCAATGCGAAGAAAAAAGAAATCTATTTTCCTGATTATTTTGTTTTGTATACGCTTTTTTAAAACTCACCCCTTGTCTCTAAATCGCTTATTTGTATCGATATTTGAGATCGAACTATTTAAGTATTTACATTGAACTCAAACTATTTTTTCTTACTTATCCGTGGAACGATAAAGTCTCTCAAATAATTTAACTTTATCACGCCGGAAGACTTTCGTAAGCGATTTGAATATCAGAAAGCCCGTGATAAAATTCGTTAACGCCGACTTCGCGAGTACGCGCACCGAGTATCTGCTTCGTGTAGCTATGAACCTGATGCCGATATAACCAAGCTGTGAGAATTCTAAATATTTAACGATCGTACGTTTAAATTAATCCGCAGTAAAATATTGAAAAAAATGAGAATTTTTTTTTATCAATTTTGATAAAAAAAGAAAATTGTAATTACGAGACAAAGTTCACTACGATTTTCATTCAACTTGCCAGTAGCAGGAAGGGAGAACGAGGGAGTATCACCAACGCGCTGGGAAATCTACAGGGTCATCGAGTCAGCCCTCGAACGTCTTGAAGTTTCGGGCAAAGTTTGCCTGTTGAGAACGGTTTGCGAAGCCGCTGAAGTGCCCTTTGAGAATATTCGTTCCGGACTGTTCGCCGAGCTTATTCACGTCTTGCTCACGTAATGATCGAAACGTCTTAACTTTACCATCGATTAATCAACCCTCTTAAAAAATGTTGTTTCGTCGTTAAACACCACCCTCTCCTCCCCAATTTTTAGCCTCGAGGGTCGAGGTCGACACATATTACGATATAACGACAAATTTTACAATGAAAAGTATCATTCTGTCACTGAACGAACGAAATTCCCTTCGGTCGATTAATCGAATCATTAAAATTTCTTGTTTCGTGTTGAATAAAATTTGCAATTAATTAAAAAAACGTATTTTTTTTTCTCATCAGGCCATCGACGACTCGAGATAGCTACGAGTCTCCCGACGATCAGCAGTACCACTCGGCCGAATTCGCGGGCAGAAATAATCCTGGCAAATGCGAAATTATATTTCCCGAGTGCGATCGCAATATTCTGGAATATTTCACGGAAATTAATGTAATCAACGAGGCGATGGGACATGGCGATTTTTCGCGTTAAATGTATCAATCTCGCGTACGAGCAACGAGCGATGATGATCTTAAATTCGATAAAATAATAAAAACGAAATAAAAAATTCAAAATAAACGGTAAAGCTTAAAAAACGTTATACGAATAGGTCGTCGAATATTTGTCATTCCGTGGTTCGTTTTGACGATTGGATGGTACTCGAGCTCCCAGCTGTGATCGAATTAATTAACGTAGAAGCAGACTGCTGTTTCTACAGGATCGTGTCCAGCTGGACCGGTTAAAACCTGGCGCGCTGTATCTACTCGTTGGAACAAAAAGTACCCCTCTACCTCCTCGTATGATGCTCCGTTCGTTTCTTTTTGCCTACACAAGCGTTTTTAATAAATTCGAACGGTTCGTGATATTTTCAAACGCGTGGATATATCTCTCGTGCACCTGTTATCGAGGACGAGAAAAGTGCCAATAACATCTGGATTACTTCGTCGCACGGTTCATTTTGGTATTTCCAATATTGCCACAAATCGACCTCTACGTTTACTTTTTCTACATCGGGATCTTCGTTTCTCGGACTGGCTCGCGGGGTATTGCGAACAAGTTTTTCGAGTATCGATGGGAGTGTTCTTCGTAAAGATTGTGAATGATTCCGGCACGACCGAGTCGAGTCGTCATTATTTAAGAGTTTTGTTTTGACTCGTGACATTTTCGACGCGACTCGATGTCTCTCCTTGATATTGTTCCGTTTGGTTTTACGTCGTTTCTCGATTCTACATAGATGCATGTTATGTATATTTACGGAAATAAGAGAGCTCGGATATCTGCGAGAGGGGTTTGTCGGGACTCTCGTCGATCTGGATTCGCGCTGGGGTTGAACGTTTTATTAGGTCGTTCGAAGACCGGGGTTGTAATTCAATTCAGCGCGGACCTGCTCGCAAATCACATTCGTGGCAGCGATCTAAGTGACTTCACGACACACGAGTGTTCCGGATAGCCAGTTGATGTTTTAGTATCGGCGCAGCTGCTCTGGTTCCTTTCGCTACAGACCCAGCGTCATTGACCACTTCGAGACCCCTCCCTTGTCAGGGACCGATGTCCTTGCCGTATATCTTGTTTTCTTCAGGTGATCAAAGTAGGCAGAGAGCAACGTGTTGTAAAATCTAACGGAAAGCGGTTAAAGGTGGCAAATTGTCGAAGTTTCGAATGGCTTTAGTGATGACGTGATTTGGCCGACTAATGGCTGATTCGTACTACTTCAAAAACGACACCGGCAGATTTAAATAACGTCGCTCGAGGCTGTTGTATTTTTTTCGTTTTTATGACTGTGTCGAGGACTCGAAGACCTTACTGAATAACGGCAGAATGCGTTATCGCGAAGGAAATCGACGTTCGTCCTCGTCAATTTTTAGATAGTTGCAAAAATCGTAAAATTTTATAAATCAAGTGATTTTTCAAATATGCTACGATTACGCGGAACGTAAGCAGGATATGGAATCACGATTCTATTGGAGAGCAACTTTGTGGATGTTTCATTCAAAACGCAAATCGAAAATTTTCATTGTCCCATCTTAGAAAAGGGTGCTCTTCAGGTTCACTCCTTGGAATCTTTTATTGTGCCCAACCCTCGTTTCTTCGCATTGATATTTTTTTTTACACATCACTTTTTCCTCTCTCCTTCTTTCCTTGGGATTCCCGAATATGGCTCGAGAATTCTTATACGTAAGTTTGTTTTATCGACTGGCGAATAAGCAATTCGATATAAATGGTGAAATCGTGGAAGCGTCCAGGAATCGTCGCATTCAGCGATGACAGAATGGTCCTCGGGTATGAATGGAACATCGGTAGTCGTAGCGAGCATAAGCACGGGGAGATGAAAAAGTGTTGAGAATCACGTAGAAGCCTCGGAGCCAGAGAAATATCAAGAAGTCAGAACCGGTGTATTCTTATATTTTATAGATCGTTTCGAAAGATCGTTTCGTATTGAAGTTTCTGCGCAGTGTGGCAGGAAACGCCCCAATGTCCTTTTTTCCCATTGGCAATGTTTGGTAAGCTTCTTTTGTACTCATTCTAAAGCATTACTGAAACTGAGAGAAGTTGCCTGATGTACGATAAGTCGCTCGTGTCAAAGACGTTCTTCCGTTTGGCAAACTTCGCTAAAATCTCTCGAAATGTACGAAAATTCTTTCAAAGTTTACCACAATAAATCGAAATCATGCAATATCTTCCACCTACCCATATCTATGGAAATTTTCCAAAATCTATTGATCGACCTCAGTCCACATTCTTCTTTCCAGAATCAAATCTACCAAAATTTATTCCAAGATTAACTAAAAATCGACGAATATCTACCGTAATTTACTCGAGTGCACCAAAATCTATCAAATTGTATCAAAATCAAGATCAAAGTCTAATCAAATTCACCAAAGTCTATGGAGAATCAACGAAAAATCTACTGATCTACAAAAATCTATCAAACTTGGAAACTTTGGGACAATGGTATTGTAATCCCTCTAAAGAATTCTAGATGGACTTTCGAAAGTTTGGGCGGATCGTTAAAGTTCTACCATAGATTCGAGATCGTGCTAATCGAGTGACTTTTTATTCAACCTCGGAAACGATTTCCGACTCGTTTATCTCCTCACGGACCATTTCTTTTACTCGGTTAGCACTAATTTCTTTGCCCAAAGAAGCCACGTTATACGAGAACTCTCGAGGCAAATCGGTCCAGGCTTTTCTCGTGCGACGGTAGGCGTTCGCCAGGTAGAACGAGGCAAAGGCAGGCGGAATCTACATTATAATCAGGTAGTGCTGCAGCACTCTCATATTCTATGTATACAATAGCGTTGCTTGCCGTTCCTGCCGCTCTCGCTTTACCTGTACACCTCGGATAACGCAAGAAGCGCAAGATTCTCACCTCGTTGACGCGCTAACACGGACGTTTGTTCAAGACGGCGTGCGAGAAACGATCTAACGGACCGTGATAATTCAGTTTGGTGCCACTCTTGACTTCGACGCAGGGTTTTCTCTCTTCCGCCTCGTCTTTGGCCCGCTGTGCTTTCGTCTGTTCCCACCGCTCGGGATTCATCGCGAAATCGTTCTCACTCTGTTATACCCTCGTATATTTCCGAGAAAGAAACAAAAAAAAACATACAGTTTTTTTTCCATCATTTCTTTCCTGATCGACGACTGGCACGATTTTACGTCCAGGAGCGAATTACTGGGAACGATCACCGACAGAGGGATGAATCCTTTGTGACATCGTGACCTTGACGAGGCGAGTGCGATGGAAAAATTATACGAAGGTAAATATTCGACGAGTCTTTAACCAAACGAAAATACGAGATTTCGTTTACTTTCAAGGTCAATACCAAGGTCATTGCAGCGTGACCTTGGCCAAGGTCATATTGGTTATTTTGTACATTCCTGGGCTAACATCGAGAGCATCGGATATCGACACTGGGAGGAAGTTTGGCGATTATCGTTCAGGGACTATTTCATCCCCTATTGCGAATAACAATGTCTCAAGGGCTTCGTTAACTATCAATCGAGATAAGGATTCTGAGAAATCTCGTTACGTTGATCCCGGAGTTTCGCTCTTACGTGACAAGCGAAGCTTGACTTATCCGGATCCCTCGCAACTTCTGGTAGGTAATTTAATTTTTCCTTATCATTGTTTTATCGATCGAAAAATAAATTTTGTGAACGGCTCGCGAATTTTTTGGATCTAAAGCTGTCGTGAATTTTACCGTCGCGCCGTTGATGCTTGGACGATATTGTCTTGGTCCATAAATAGTACAATGTCGTTTTTTGCGCTACTACCGTATGATATAGCGACGTAACGTAGGGGGTGCTCACGCACCCCGAAAGGATTTACGACTACGGGGTATACGCGTCGCTTATCTTATCGATCGTTTTGTACACCGATGATAAATACGTCACGGCCTCGTCCAGTGATCTCCCTATCCAGACACGAGATCCACCGCCCGGGGTCTATCGGTTGTCGTGTATTTCGAACATTCGTTAAAGAGAAAAAAACAATATTACCCCTAAAAACGAAAATTTTCAAAGTTGAAAATATCGATAAACGAATTACGATTTCATATGTTCTTGAAAATTTGACGTCTTCCTCGTTGAAATAAACGACAGTCGTCGTCCCTCAATATTTCCACCTCTTTTTCACAGCTGATCTTCGGTCTGGGTACGCCGTTGCAGTTGGATAGCGAGAGCGTTATTGTTGGCGCATTCACGAAAATGCTCTATATTCTGCCGTCGAACTCGACGGATTTTACGGAGCCCGGAGTTTACTTCGCTCGTAGGAAGACCCGTTGGAGTATTTACAAAATGTTGGAACGAGCTGCGGAACTTTATGGCTTTGGGGATGGCAAGGGTTGTTTGCTAAGGGCTGTGTGCGAAGTTGCCGCTGCACCGTTCGACCTTCATCACGGGCTCTTCGGTCAAATGGCGCAAGCCTTCCTAACGTAAGTTCGCAATAATAATAACAATATTAATAATAGTAACTAATAGTAACGGATTTAAGTAACAATAACGATACAACAGCAGAAAATACAACGAAATACGATCGAGTGTTTCGATAAGAGACGATTCGCCCTTTTCGTTTATTTTCAAACACGTATATTTCCCAGCTTCTACAATTTTTCATCCCCCATTAACGATAAGGAGTCCTTCGCCCTTGCACACTTTTCATCCCAACAACCGTCTCATGGTATCCAGTCATCGATCCTCCAGGATCCCGAAACTTCGAATCAATTTTTTTCCAAAGCAGAACCCTCGCTCGAATCCTTGAATTTGAATTCATCGTCAGAACAAAAACAAAAACAAAACAAAAATGGTATAAGCAATTAACGGATGTACATGAATGAAGTCTGAATTCGTGAAGGGGATGCGAGGGAATGGGTGTATCGGGGAGGAGGAGTGAGTCGTAGCAGACGTAGCTCGTCGATATCGAATAGCGGGCCACAACTACCCCAGCTATAGTCTGGAACAGCTACTACCGGGAACACCATCACGGCTCAACGTTGAATGCATAGCTCGCGTAGTTCACGTACGTTCCTCTGTATACACGAGACATAGACGTCCCTTTTCGAGTTCGGTGGCGTCACGGGATCGTTCCCGTTGCCTCACTATCACGCCACACACCGTAAATCATAAGTCGATTCGGCGCGATGATGCGCGGCGATCACCCTGTGAGCTTTCTCAAACCCCCTCCTGCTCTCCCTCTCTCAACCCCCATTCTCTCTCTCTCTCTCTCTATCTCTCTCTCTCTCTCTCGTTCACCCTCCGTCTCTTACTCACCCTCTAGTGCTTTCTCGCTCTCACTTTGTGTCTGTCTACCGTGGGTACCATGTTGAGTATGTGCAGTATGAAATGCTCCTTGTTGTGTTCAGTATAGTACAGTAGCCTCGTGTGGCACAAGGCGGTATGATATGTTGGCATGCAAATGGAATTTCAGGCCCTCGAGCACGAGTGAGGCGTACGACGAGTACGGGGATCGTGAATACCACGCTGCCGAAAGACTCGGTAGGAACGTGAACGAAAACTGCCACGCCCTTTATCCGGAATGCGAGAGAAGCGTCCTAGATGTATTTTCCACTACGGCGACGACAACGACAGCGGCCAAAGGATGAACTTCAACTTTTCGAACGGATACCGATACTTGGCGGATGATACTTACAACATTGTTGCGTGAGCACACTACCGTGAACATTTTGTTTTTTTTTTCGGAACGTCTAGCTCGCGGTACTGTCATGGTTATATTGTAAATGGTGTTACCATAATTCTCGTCGCGTGATCGACGCGAATATTATCCACGAGGTAAATTTTTGATGCTATTAAATACGTGGATTACTGGATGGTATCTATCAAAAGTTTCAAATTGTTTTATCGCACGATTACGGAGATATATCGTCGTAAACTTTATTGATTTTACATGGTGGGCATGTGGAGAAAGCAACGAGGGTAGAAGGTTTCGGCTTGGAAAATTTCTCGCTTATCGAGACGATTAACGTATATGATAACAACCTTTTAATAAGACGACTGTTTATTCGTACCTACTTGTATTATAATAATAGGACGGAAAATATCGAAATTTGGAAAAATACTGCGCAGTTTTGTAATATGTTTTCATCAATTTTGTATAAATCGTAACAAGGATCGAGGATGAAAATATAACGTGAAAAATGAGTAAATCTAAGCGCGAAAGTTATTCCCCTATAAGCTCAGGAATAGTACATTAATTATTTATTATTATTTATTTATCGTTTATGCCCGACACGAGAATTATATTATTTTATTAAAATTCATTTTTAGCAATAAATACGATTTAAAAAATGCGAAATCAAAGCGACGGTTGTAAATTTTTATCACCCTTTGTTTTTCCATGATTATGACTCAGAAAAGTGTGGCGAGCACGAAAAACTGGATTCTTGTGGTTTAACGTGCGAATGCTTTTTCTTTGGATCGACGGTTTTTGTTCGTCCCTTTTTTTTCTCAACTCTCAGGATTCCTGCCACCAAAGCCGCTCCCTCGTCGTAAGCGGCGAATTCCTTTTGCGACTTTCCGTTGGCTGAGACTCGGTGCGCATCAGCGCCGTCAGTTCCGAGAACAAGGATACGAACATTCGCGTCCTTTGGTAAGCTTCTCGCCCGAGGATGTTCACCCCGCCTTAGACATACCAGAACCATCCGCATTCCACGGATTGACGAACGCACACTTTTCAAGGAATGCGGAATACTTTGAGCGAGATATATCGAATGGATTTTGTTTTTATTAAGGGTATTTGAATACGGACAAAGAATTCTGAAGAGCTTAAAGCCTGAAGCAAAGTTGAAAATACTTCATTTACATTTTTGGCAAACTTTATTTCAGGTATTGTTAATGTCTATTCAGGTTGAAAAGTATATTTACATATTTAATTTTCAGGGACGCTTTAATTTCGCCAGACACCGTTTAGTTGACGACGCTGCGACGTGAAGCGCTCGTAGCGATCGGTGTATTCTCCATATTTACAATGATTGACGTCACCCACAACACACACGCTGGACAGTAAAAGATTTCCGACGAGAGAAACGACAACGACGACGCCCGTCGAAGGTGAATCCTTTAAAGGAATTTCCATCCATTTCCTCGTTCAATCACGTCAGATCGTATTTTGCATCTATTTGTCTCGAACGAGAAACGCCTCAGTCTATCACCATTAAAGAAATAAATGTGAAGTGAATCATTGAAAGACCTAAATATCTCGTAAAAATTTAGGTAAATAATCACAAAGATTTCATGAAAAAAAAAGTTCCCAAACTGTGAAAAAAAGCAAAAAGAATTCAACCTGGAGAGATCGAGAGTATAAAACTGTGGAGTTTTATAACACAAAGGTGAATTTCACTCGGTGTATGGGTTCCATTTCGAGCGTGCTCGGAGATCCTGTCGCTCCGTTTTCCAAGCCAGAGACATTGGCAGAGTGGAATATTCATTTCTCGGCCAGCCGCAACGGAGGCGTATTGGAAAATTCTACGTTTTATTGGCGCTAACGATAAAACTAAGTCTGATGGAATTTTCCGTATATAGAAGCGTTTGGTGGTGAGTTCGGGTATAAGGCGAGGCAGTGTTGGGTCGTGGGATTACCGCGAGCTTCGTGTAACTATGCACATATATACCCATACTGAGCCGTACTTTGTAAATATTCCGTCTCATCGACGAAGTTCTCGGAGCAGGAAAAAAAAATTCACACGGTGAACAAGCTTTCGATTGGAATACCTTCGTCGGGGAATTATTTTCGAGTTTTATATCGATCCATCATCACATTGCGGTTTGTTCTCGATATTCCATCGACCTTCCCCATCCAGCTTTAGCTGCTTGAAAAAAGTCTTCCGTTTATCCCTTCGCTATTCTTTCGTTCTTTACAAACGCTCAGGGTCTCCGTTTAAAAGGTTCTCCCACCATTCGCCCGATTCGCTCACGATCGAATAAGAAAATTGATAAGAATCGATATCTTAAAATAGTCCACCGTGGTAAGCCGACATGCTTAATCGATGTGAAATTTATTTACAGGCTCTGGCAGAGTCTACTTCGTCGATATTCGTTCGCGAATCCGGGGGTGTTTAGCTATACTGTAGTTACGGTACAGAGGCGAGAGAAGCGACGAGACCTCTCGATAAACCCTGGTGGCTGATGTGTCCGTCAGGCAAGCGTTCAGCCCGCCATGATCCTACATAGCTGATAGGCGATATAGATAGGGACATAAAGTGGATGTACGTGTGGTGCATTAGTCCAAAGTCACCGAAGTTCAACGACGGCGGAGTATTTACCGAATAGGACAGAGCATATCGGTCCATTACGATGCTAGTGTCATACTCATGGCGAACAGCAGATGGCTGGATCGAAGCTTTACCGAATCGACCTGGTTGAGTAAGAATACGTTATACAGCTACACGACAGTTTGTCATAGATTTAACGCTATATAACGAACAACATAACAATTTACATGTGGATCTGGTAATCTCCCTCATATTCTAGCACACGTTTTTATTTATTTGATTTTCCACAGACTTCTCTCTTTATTGTCGTAACTGTCACGTTTCGCTAGCGAGAAAGCTCCGAGTCATGCGCCACTCCGCGGCCACCGCTGGTACTGCGGCCTCGCTATACCACCACGGCCACCTATACCTATAGCCTGCACCACGCCTTGGCACGAAATAGAGACATGACTCATTTGCACCCCAGCACATTTGATAGATCATAAATAATGGCATAATGTTCAAGCTTCACCTGTAACGGGAAGAAGAACGCGTTGAACGTAGTCGTAATATAACGGTCGTAAAGAAACGCCAGACCGAGGAAGCCCTTTTCATCCTTGGAAACTGCAGGCCAACTATCGTCTCTACGTCATATTACAGTATTGCTTCGTTGTAAGGAGTTTCGCTAGGTGTTCCCTCGATGGGAAATCTACCCCGCACCCCCTCATCTCTGGGCGCCACGTTACGAGCCCCTGTGGAATCGACACGTACCAATTTTAGGCCCTGGTCTTTCCCGCATCCCTCTGCCGACCTTCTCTTCGCTTCACCATTCCTAGCCCGCCCATTCCCCCTTCGTCTTCCATTTCTATCGTTTCCGACATAGCTGCAGATGGGGACGTGGGGAGTGAATGGATATCGTCCGAATCCGGGGTTCGGCGGTTGAGACGATTGGTCGCGAATAACAAGCATCCCCTATCCGGCTTCCGGTGCTACGACCGCGCAACGGAAATTTATAGGGAAACGAGAAACTCGGGTTTCCCCTTGCTCCTGCCGCTTCTCCGTGTTCCGGCCAAGTTCGAGTATCTTTGGCCGTAGGGGAAAGCGAATCTCTTATATACTGTATCTTCTTCGAAAGAAAACGTTTCCTTGACCCTGCTTTGCCCGGGCCTTCCTGTCGATCTTGTTTTCAAGGGGCCCCTTATAATCTTAACTTTATCCTTCCCAAAAAAAAGTTTTTCCATACACTCGTGGATATGCTAATTTACGATATCGCATTGACTAGACGAAAATCCATGCCAGCGCGAACTTCCTGGTCAATACGCACCAACAGAAACATCGTTGTGGGACGAACAATCTCTTATTTGAGAAAAATGATCGTAAATGCGGTGTCGTGTACGATGGGAAAATCATACTTTCCTGATTGAAATTCTGGCATCCACCAAGCACGATGGTAAATGATACCAAGAAATCCTTCCATTATTTCCATCCCTTCATGAAATCTCATTTCGAACCGGCCCGCGAGGAAACGCCTTACTTTTTAATTTTCCTTGTTTTTTAGCCCTTACCTCCCGCGAAGAATTTCATTTCATTTAGCCAACAGTTGGAATAATGACGTTACCATAGCACGGTGTGGTCGTGGAATTTCCTTCAGGATAGAATGGGTTAGTTGGGTCGGCCGCAGAGCGGGTTGTTGCATGTTAGCTTTCAGCATTGCAGCGCCCCTCGCGTGGAGTGTACGACGAAACACATTCTCCTCGGTGAACCAGCTCTTCACCGAACAATACACAGCCAGTAGCAGGATCCAGGAGAGTCTAGGGAAGGGTGAGAAGAGAGAGAAAGAGAGGAACGTAACGCGGCAGTTAAAGAACGTATACAACATCGCACTGTTGTTTTGTCATCCAAACGCGTTCTCTCCCGCTTCTCGTTTGCCACCGGAGTTTCTTGTGGCTTTCTCACTCGGCTTCCGGATTGCACGCCTCGCATGGCAAACTAAATAACGTAGAAACATCAACTTTTCCCTAACCCTCTCTGGATATAACAGCTGGCGGAACTTTTGCGGTGGACTCCGGCCAAGCGTGCACATAGTTTACAGGATTCCTGTCCGTTGATTATTATTATTATGGGCTTGCATATCTATCGATGTTGTACCACAAGTTGGACATATTACGTTGATTTGTTTTTCTATAATATTATAATTTAGACGATCCAGGAAAATTTGTCTGGCGATATCTGAATTCACTTCAGAATTCATATTTCATATTTTATACTTCATATTAAGTATTTTGTATTTCGTATTTCATATTTCATATTTCATATTTCACATTTCATAATTCATATTTCATATTTCATATTTCATATTTCATATTTCATATTTCATATTTCACATTTCATATTTCATATTTCATATTTTATATTTCATATTTCACATTTCATATTTCATATTTCATATTTCATATTTCACATTTCATATTTCATATTTCATATTTCACATTTCATATTTCATATTTCATATTTTATATTTCATATTTCATATTTCACATTTCATATTTTATATTTCATATTTCATATTTCATATTGCATATTGTATATTTCATATTTCATATTTCATATTACTATTGCATATTTTATATTTTGTATTTCGTATCGTATATTTCTTATTCTATATTCATATTCAACTGATTCGTATCAACATTTGATGTACGACACATACTAACGATAAGTGATTTTTAATTTACTCGAGACGTCGTCTTGGTATTAGAGGGGTGCTCGAGTGTATTAATTCCAGCCGTTGCACGTTTCCATCCACGTATTGTTGCATTTCGAATGAACGATTTGAATCGGATTCTCTGTGTATCTGATAACTATCTATCCGTCTGCCCATCCATCCATCACTTTATCTGTGTTCATGTGCCCGTGTGGCTTTACCTACTCTCATCCCCCTTGTGCTTTCGTGTCAATCGAGACTCGATCTCTCTCTATCTTTCCCTCTCTTTCTCCCTCTCTCTCCCTCTCCCTCCCTCATACTGTTGGTCCACGATAGCCGTAGGCAACGACCGAGTGGACCCTATAACAACATACAGAGGACCGCGAGAGAAGCTCACTCCGAGGTCTTTGACCAGCGAGCCGATACTCAGCCTCCAATTACTTGAGCAAAGAGTCCAAGATTTCGCTCGTAATTCCGGTTGTGTATCAGCTCGCTCTGTTCTGGCAGTGACCACCGGTCTCCGGTAGCAACCACGCCAGGGTCCGAACTTTGTCACTCGAAAGATAACCATTCTTTTGGAATGTTACGCGTCGCGTCTCTTTTTATATTTTTCACGGTTGTTTGGACAATAACCACCGGTAACATTCTCCTCTTTCCACAAAATACCGTCTTCCAGGTTAGTTTGACCTATATTTCATTCTATTTTATTTAGACGAGATTTTTTAAATGTGTCACTCGTTTCAATTTTCATTCAGTTTTACCGGGGTATATTGTGATGAGGAAATTTATTGAAAGAACAATTTTGTAGCGTTTTTATCTTCACAAGTGTATACAGTAGGTCTGACAATTATAAAAGGGATCAATTTCTTCTTTGTTTCAATTTAATTTTAAAAATTATTTGTATGAAAAGAATTAGAATTTCTATTAAAAAAGATTGTAAAACGATTTGTTCCTATTATTATGTTTAATATTATCATTCAATTATGGGATACGGGATTGTTATTTTAAAAAAAACCTTTAACGAGCGATTGTTTGTTCGTAATATGACCTTTAAAAATACCAACAATATTTGCTTTGAAAAATGTTCTTCCCGGGATTATATACTACGATAAGCCATGCCAGGGTACTGTTTGCACAGTATAGCGCATACTTTTCCGGGGTCTTAATAAAGCTACAGATAGAAGGAAAATAGCAAAAGTGAAACTGCTCTTTGCTCCGTCGTTGGTTGAAGATCTTCATCGCGGTCTTACGTCTCGCTCTAATTGCAATTAAGTGGATGCATAATTATTCTTTGAGAAAGCGAGCAGCTGGCCAGACTTTTCCTCTTTCAAGCTCACCCCTGCTTTATACGTCGGGAACCTCGCTTTGTTAAAATATTCTTTCGCTCGCTTTCTCTCCCTCCGACTCACGGAATTTGCAATTGTAGTTCGATGAATTTGTAAATCATATAATGGATCCGAAGGTTCGTATTAATAGTTACCCGCGGCAGTCTGTACAACAAAAAATGTCGTTGAAATAATTTATTGCAATCGATTTCTCACAGCCCCGATAAGGTCCTCCTAAGGTCTTGATAAGGCCTTGTTAAGGAGCTAAAAAATTGATAAGATCATGGGCTGATTAACGTTTTAGGACCTTGACATAGCTTTAATTTTTTTTTTATCAAGAATGGC
Source organism: Netelia virgata (assembly GCA_951802705.1). Classification (NCBI taxonomy): domain Eukaryota; kingdom Metazoa; phylum Arthropoda; class Insecta; order Hymenoptera; family Ichneumonidae; genus Netelia; species Netelia virgata. The sequence goes on along the minus strand of OX637863.1, from coordinate 9,894,913 downwards.
ATGAATATGTATGTACGTAAAGGTCTTTGCTTCGTACGCGTTAACACCCGTTCATATAATTCTCTCGAGATAATATAATATTCATCCTAGGATCGATATTTTCGTCTGACATTCTTGTCTATTAGGAGTAATATTATTCGTTGGCCATGCCGATGGGTTCCCGAGGAAAGAATTATGATAAAGGAAATAATTCATTCGAAAGTTACTCGATCCATTTTTATTACAACATTAATTCAGAATGTGCAGACAAGTATATAAACCGACGATATGATGGAATTTCTGACAGCACAGTAAACGAATAATAATAATGAATCTTTGTCCGGAACCCAAAAAATAATTGCGATGGGTTTTATTTTTAATTTTTCTCTTGAAAATATATTTTATTGTTGTATTCAATAACACTTAATTTAGCTTATTTTTCTCTCAACTGGTTTAGTTTTATTTTTCATTCGACGTGTTTACGAATTTTATATTTACAAATTTACTCGTGAATCCATCATGGATTTATTTCATTTTCGTTTCGGTGAATATCGTTGTACATTCAGAGATCTGCTTCGTAATGCAGTTTACGGTAGGTGTATCGGTACCTGTGGCTATGGATAAAACAGGGGGCATAGCGTTTTCGTCAGCATTTCAATTCAACTACGTTCTACCGTGGAATCTGTCACAGTTCCATCCAGGCGTCATACCAGCCCGTGATATCGGAAATTTCGATCTACAGGACGTCTATATCGCCCTCGAGGATCTACTGGACAAGTGAGTCACGTTTACAAAAATCCACCCTTATTTTTGTCTATCGTTGAAAATATTAAAATTGAATAAAACTCCCACTTTTTTTAAACCTCTGATATTTCTGATATATTATTGAGTCAAGAGGGTTAAAATGGAAATGAATGGAACGTCTTAAAGCTTTTTTAATTTTTATAAATGTTGTACAAAGTCAAGTACAAACGATTTTTGTAAAATTTTCTGCACATCCCCCATTCGATGAAATTACAACGATTTTCAACGCGACTTGATAGTGAACAGAAATTATACTACACGGTGCCGTACTGAACCAAATCGCATTCTCTAATTACTTTTTCCTCGAGCATGCACCGAGGACAGTTTTTTATGCGACAACAAGTGAGACAAAGATGCACTTGGTGTGTTAAAAACTACGCGAGGTGCAGTTGAAAATGCAAGCATTCCACTCACGATGACACGAGCAAACTTGCGATCATTTAAAATTTCGACAAAACTGGGTCGTGTCGAGAATTTAAAAGTTCGACGTGAAACCGTGAAAACAATGTGGAACGTGGCATGATAAGATACCCCGAGAAATATCCAGATTTTTTGGTACGCCAAATATCACTACTTCGTCAAACTAAAAAAATAATAAATAAGAATCTGACTTTATTTAAAGCGAGTTTATACAAGCACAACGAAATGAAAAATCGAATGACATTAAACGGGCCGAAAATCAATCCATAGCACCGAAATCGGAACACAATCATCCCTTACTTTACAAACTGGGGTTTGGTTCGCCCAGCGAACAATACCTACTAGTTATCTAATAATTAATTCGGCATTACTTCGATCTTCGTTGCACAAAGTTTCGTATTACTACTTCATCATCACCATAATTGCACATTCACCAGAGCGAACCTCGGCCAAAATACTAATTTCACATGGATATATTCATATCGTTATTTGATTCCACGATTCAAATCGTCCGTTATCCGAAACTCGAGGCTATCGACTATTTAGAGTCGCGTTGTTGATTCAAACGAAATATGGGACGACGTCACTAAATTTTACTGGGCAACTGCGTCAATACGCGAATAGACGAATAAATAGAACCGTTTAATGAATGATAAATTGTTTGATAATTGAGCCTGACGTATAAGCGTGTTGACTATCAATGAACTCGGTAGTCTCAACCCCAAGGAATAATATAATGATTATTATGTAAATGCCAGCACGAGCGTTTTGAGCTGTCGTCCTATCGAGAGATGAAAAACAAATGAAAATGTTACCATTTTTTCCATCCAAATCTGTATTTACACATCAAATAATATCTATTTTTAGATTTTGACAAACACTCGGTGAGAATTTGAACAACAGAATTCTTTTCAACCCCCTGGGGGTCGAAAAATAAATTAAGTGTTCCGGTTTTTCAAATTTGGCGCATGTGAAATTTTTTAATCGTAGAACGTGGCAAATTCTTTGCTTGCGTATGTACGCCCATATATATACATATATATATATATATATATATATATATTGCCAAACGTGCAAGTGCATATGTTGCGAGTCCTCCGAGTTGGGAAACCGGTAGGCGTGGTCTCCGGCAAACAGTTTATCGAATTTTTATCCGCTCGAGGATTTCAGAGGACACTCGCCCTCCCACAGCTCACCGCGACTCGTCGCACCACCTACCTTGCTATAGCAACAATGGGGCTGAAAAATGCAACGTACGAGGAGTCTAGCGCGTCACGCGCTCGATTCAACACGAGGATATACGTACCAGCTTTTTTTACTTTCGACATACGCGACACTGTTCGTAGAAACTGAAAAAGTACCATGCGCGACGTCTGATGGCAAATGTTGGCATCTATTAACCATGATATTTGAATGCATAGGACGGTATATTTATATCGACCAAGCGATCATATTGAGTTATCGACCAGACACCATTTTGTGATATCGGCTGTGGTATTTTGTCTATCGAGGTCCCAAAATTCAATGGTCAATTCGTTGATTCGTAGTTGTTAGTGAATCTATACCAAGGATTGCGAAATGAATGTAAATGAAAAAGAAATAGGTTTGTGAAATAATGATAAAGTCGAGTTAATTTACATGAATAATATTGCACATACCAATCGATTTTCCTCTTAACAGAATGCTTCGTGTTGTCATTTGGAAGGCGTGAAGCAACGCCCAACAGCAAACTACCTAATATGACCGTTGTATAACGTCGTAAATAAATACGTAGCAGCTGGTAGGTGGGGCGAAGCAAAGGACGAGGGGCTTGAGGCCGCCCAGACTAGAACGTAAATTAATTGGGACATAAGGCAATTACGGCATGACGGGTTTGCAAGAGGATGGTTGAAGGAGCGGAGGATGCAGCGTGGATAGGGTTGCGTCGATGAGGGCGACAGTGAAACTCTCGTAAGATCAATGGAGCGAACGAGAGACTGTGTCTTGAAGAGAGACTGTGGACAGGGAGGGATGGCGGTGGAGATAAAGTAGTTTGAAGAATTGATTAAACGTTTTCTCCTTTTTACGATCATTAGCTGTTAACGAGGCACGCATGAACGATAATTCGGGCGCGTCGTTTCGCTTGCGAGAAACGCCTTCCAGCTCGCCACCTAGCGGTGGCCGGGGCGAAGCGTAGCCATGAGTGGGTCCCCAAGAAAGTTATATTATAGTTTATCCTTTAACACCGTCGTATGAATTAATTTTGACAAAACGTCGATGTTCGAAATATATATCATTGTTTTAAACAAGATTAGAAAAATTATGCGAACGAAAGTGACTTTTCTTGGGAAGATTGAGCGAACGTTAAGTCGCGTGGGAACGAAAAATATCGAAGGGAGGTTGGCGAGTGCCACAACGTCGTGCCACAGGCTCGGTTGAAATATAAACGGTGAGCCGGCAAATTGCCATTTTCCACCGGGAAGACTTAAGAGGGGGATTGACGAGTCGACTCAAACGCGAAAGAACATTTAGCAATAAGTAGTTACGCATCTTCGGATCGATGAAAGCCAAATTTTCAGCAAAAAAAAGTAACAACGACCGAGCTACGAAATGAACGATTCCGAATGACATTTATACTTTCAGACACGGCTGGAAAAGAAGCGGACAGTGCCTGTTGAGGACTATTTGCGAGCTTGCCGAGACTCCCCTCAATCGATTCGAAGCTTCCAAAGAACACAAACAGGATATTTTCGACGAAATTCTTCATCTTCTTTTAACGTGAGTCGCAATCGAGAACTCTAGTATAATCTTTGTAAACATCTCTCCCCTCATTTGCTACTTGAACAATTTATATTACGGAGGTGTTTGAGGGTTGCAGAAATTGTATTCGGTTTCATAAACCTTCCCATTCGAAAAAATCGAGTCTGAAATATCACGACTATTTCACTGCCAGGGGAAGCTTTCTGTTAGGGGTTGGAAAACCGGCGACGCAGCTCGGTCTTATGATATATAGCTTATCGCTATATACAGCTTATATTGGCAAACGATTAGATCTATTTCTCTATTTCTCTATTTGCCTCTCGTTCTCTCTCTCTCTCTCTCTCTCTCCCTCTCTACCCTTCTGATATCCTTTGCAGGCCGAGCGAAGATTTACCGGAGGTATTTAATTCGACTCACCGGAGCGTCAGCGAATTGTATCAGGAAGCAGAAAGATTGGGAAGGTCTGGCGGTGACTGCATCCTGACTTATCCTGATTGCATCGAATCACCGTTGGAATCATTCACGGAGATAGTATTTCCTTAAAGGATACCGAGAAGCGGCGAGAACACAAATATATATATATATATAATAGGTCGGAAGGAAACCGAGGATAAACGGGGGAAACACTCAGTAAAATACCAGCGACGGATCGCAGTTGTTCCAACACGATAGTAGGAATCGAATCAATTTCAACATACCAACGGTACGTCAATAATTTCGTAATTTATAACCACTTAATCTAGTTTCGATAATTCATCGATTCTCGAAATTTTTAATTAAACTTCTTGGCAAACCATGCCATTCTCGTTTTATTTATTATCATTAAAGACTTTTATTACGATCGAATCAAAGTTTTGACTTTTTAATGATAGGCAGTTTTTTCTTTCATTGTCTTGATATTTTCACAATATTTCAAATCTTGATAATTATTTTTTCTATACGTATATATTGGCAAAATGTTTGACTACTTGGACTTGGCTGTATATATGCGTGTGTTATATATTCATATTTCTACTAACATAAGACATGCGGGGTTGGAGTGTAATTGCCTTCGTGGTTTCCTTTATCCTTTTAACGAAGAAATCCCATGAGTTATTGTCTAATTATTCAAAACACACGTTGGTAGGTGGGGCGATATACCGTGGGGTGTAATTAATTTACTGGAATTCGTCAACAACTCACCCTCTGCGTTTTACCTCCTGCCCCCCGCCTCTCCCCTCCCCGCCCCTACCCCCTCACCATCGCCACGTCACTTCGCTACTTCACCTCCTCTTTTCATTCCACTTTACCTCTGGAGTCCTAGTTTACAACGATTTTAACCAGAATATATGCACCGAGAAATGCATATTCATGAAGAGATTTGATGTTTGCGATGAATCTGATTTGGGTCATAGCCATCAGATTCAGGCACGTAACGCCATCCGCAGCAAACGATTTCGTATGAATATATAGAATATACATCACGCGTATGTATACGGTTTGTTTCGTCTCGATACGCGTATTTTCGACATCCCTGGTCTCGAATATGAAAACAATATTATAATCAAGGTCCCCGTAAATCAACCGGCTGACATTGAATATTTTAATTTCTTTTGGTGTAGAGTATAAGAAGACAATCTGTAGGAGAAGTATAAATGGATTACTTCGCAGCGGTGGGAAATATTTTGTATATTCGTATGATTGAAAAATGGGAGGCTAAAACCTCGGCCGGATAAGATTTTTCTATTTAATTAAAATCAAGTAGAAAAATATGAAAATAGTCAGCCATGTCGGCAAACATATTGCCTTGTTTACTCCACTTATTATTTGAACTGTTCTCGCGGCAAATTTGTCTTTCCCTATGAACGACCTATGTGCTGAGAGGTTTTCACATACATATATACCATATATATATGAAGCAACCATAGAGTTATTATGCTATAAATATAAATTAGTTCTAAGGAGGGTGCTCGCTGAGTTATCGAATTTCTAGGAGAAAATCGCGTCGGAGAGTGAAAGGAAGATGCGGGTTAGTATTTTCATGTACGTGAGTCTATATTGCGTTTGGAAAATCAAGAGCCACGAAGCTTCCGTACTCTCGACAACAAAAGGAGTCTCGTCAGACGACGCGGATGATGAGAAAACTCGATCGGGGAGGGACAGAGTTTATCTGTATCCTCCGCCTCTCGTTTCACCCTATGGAGGAACTCTCAAGGTATGATTATTATTCACTATGAAATTATTATTACGTTTTTAATTACAATTTGTCTTTACATTTGCGATCGAGAAATGGTTTTTATTTTTATGTTTTATCTACGACGTAATTAATCGACTTGGTGGATTTTTTTTATTTTCTCATTCTTTGTCTCTTCGATCTGGAAAAAGCTTTCTTTTCTCATCTTATCGTTCAACTTATTTCTAATCTTCTTTTTATTTTGTTTCTGCCCGGTCGACGCAAAATTGAAGAACTTGGGCTCGAGAAGTTAACAAATAACGGGCGCCTCTTGCCCCCTCTCCATACTATTCCTCTCACCAATTCGAGATTCCATCGGTACGATCTCATTTCGCTCGAGTTAATCACATAATTAACTTCTGGCTCTTATCAATGAGCTGAAGTATGGTCGTCGTCTCGTCTTTGTTGAAATCGGTTACAGCATCGTTTTTTTTACGTTATTTTCGTTAGAAAAGTTACGATAATTGATCGTGATATCTCAAGAAAGTATCCACGATCCCGATATTTCGAAAGTCGAAGATTTGTTCGGAAAAAATATTTGGTTCATCCGTATTTCGTACGGGAAATTCTCGAAAGCCGCGAAAGAAAATATTATATTCGTATTTTACATGAAATTTTCGATTAAAGTGAGCAGTCGACGAAGTTAGTTCGGGTGAAAAAAAATTAGCCCCTCCGAGTTACCCAAAGTCCTCGAAAACTTTGAAGGGTGTGTGCGCGGGTTAAGAGGGTGCAATTTTTTTTCTCAGAAATTACCTCGGATCGTTCTTACGAAATCGAAAATTTCCCGTTTATCACGAATACAATATTCTCCTTCGCGGTATATAAAATAAAATCCGCTCATAAGGTGGAAAAACTGAAAATTTTCATGTTTTTTCAGTCTTGGGCAGAAATTTATTCAAGAAATGAAGGAAAAAAGCGATAATCTTATACATCCTCGTTCTTTTACGGTTACGGGCCTCGAATTTTCCAACGAAACAAACTATGGAATAATAAAAATGCGTGACAGGAGACGAGGCGAGACGAAGGGTAAACTTTCACGAGGAGTCGCATCGCGGTAGAACGAAGGACAGGGGGTGGGGGGAGTCGTAATATCGTAGAGACCGCCTTTGGGAAGGGAATGAATGGACCATGGGGCGTTGCATTCCAAAGATTGAAATATGAAGGGGTGAGATAGAAGGAAAAAGAGTAAGAAGTTGACTGGATGGTCCGTTGAAACTTTTAACGAAAGTACAAAAAAAAAGAAGAAAAATGCCGGTACGCTCCGTCAGGTAGCCGGCTCGATCCAGGGAACTCCGCAATTTTACGTTCCCGGTCCTCCCTCGGTGTTTATCTTCATTTTCGTGCTGGCTCTCATTCCCTTTCGTACACTTTGTTCGAGCTTTTTTTTTATTTTCCCGAATTCGCGAAAGTCCGAGGGATAAATTGTTTTGAAAGACACACTCATTCGGACCAATCGACTATTCCTTGGGTGAAAATTGTTCCTCCCGGAAATTATTTTCTTCGAGCCACTCGGTAGTTAGTCCATTTTCTCCACCGAACGTTTTTCCCAACGAAAAATTATTCCGAGTATTTCAACCTCTGAATTTATTTTCCGCGGTAATATTTTCGTGTTAAAATAGGATTATTTTTCGTCGTAATGTTTGTTCCTTTAAAAAAATTCACCGGCCAAATATTCCTACGTCTCTCTTCGCGTTACTTTTAAAATCTACTTATCTTTTTGACGATCGATCGCGATTCGTATTTCACCAACTCTCATTTTTCATCGACTCTTATTTCTCCAGTAACGGACTGATTTTTTGTTCGCTTATCAAGCTCCTGATGGGCATCGCCGTGCCGATTTCCATAAGAACCGACAGAGTTTTGGTTTTTGGCCAAAATTTCCAGTTTCAATTCCCGATACCGCAGAATGCGACCTTTTTTACTAATTATTTCGACGACGCCGTGGGCAGAACGCGACGATGGAAAAGAACGGCTTCGAGGAACATCGTCGACAGGATGGATAAAAATAGATCGATATTTTATCGATCGCTGGAGTCGGCGATCGACAGGCAAGTGAATTTTTTTAAACGTTTCCACAAATCTACCCTCCCTTCAAATATTCCCTCCCTTCTATCCCTCGATCCCTCCTGTAATTTCGCTAAAAAGGTCAAAGCTCGCATAGTTTTTTCTAAATGACAGTTTTTTTAAACCGAATACTCGTTGCAATTTCAAAAAACATTTCGACTTTTAAAAAAAATTCGTAAAGTTTTTCGGACTAAAATAACTGTTCTCGCGTGTTTCTTTTTTTTGTCCGTTTACACTGAGGATCTACCAATTACCACTTTCTCACTTAATATTCCATATTTCGCGACGATATCGATCGTAAAGGGTATGAAAATATCGAATATGAACGAATTTAATTGTGCCGACGTAGCCGAGCGCCTCGTTAACACGTGCAAGACCAGATCCAGAGTCTTCATTGTCACGTTCGCGGATAAAAACTCCCGGAGGGAATAAAGAAAAAGCGAAAAAAAAGTATTCAGAGAGTTATAATGATTAAAATTCGATGGTCGTGCGATCACCCGGATAAGCGAGGAAGAGCGTTGGCAGGCAAGGGGTTGGTCGCAGGTTGGAATGGATCTTCGTTTCGCAGTCGGGAATTAATGAGGAGTGCCGGAATCCACCTTTATCACTGCAACGAGTCGAACGGAAAAAGAATTTTCGTATCCCAGACTCGATCCATATTCGATGATAATTCAAGCCGATATATTTTATTTCGCGCCAATTTTCTTAATGCAAATATTTGTATCAATATCGATTATCGATATTCAATTATTCATTTCGCACGGTCCGGGGACCGTTCGTTCGAGATTATGCGAAGAAATTCATGCAACGTTTTTGTAATATTATTTTCAATTATACGAACCTCATTATAATTCTTTTTTCTATTTTTAATGCTTTACTTTATAGTTACAATTTTTTAAATATATTTATAAAAAGGTAAACGTATCTACGACGTCAGTTTTGTTTTGTTTTTTTTTTTTCGTAGATGGGGCGGAAGCGGAAGAGACTGCGTGATGAAAAGCATATGCGAGGCCGCTGAGACTCCGTTGCACGACGAAGGTCTCGTTGGCCAGTTGCTACACGTGATACTCACGTAAGATAAATAGAAAGAAGAAAAAACATATATAGATTTATTTTCTTTCAACGCATTTTTTTATTAATTTTTCTATTTTTCGTTTGTTTACAATTTTTTATCTTGATTTTTAAAGGATCGAGAGAATTTATCGATCAACCGTGTTTTGTTCCATTAATCGACGACAGGCCTGATTACGGAATGGGAAAAGGATTCAACGCTTCGAGAGACGACGATGATTACCTACGAGCTGCAAGAGCGGGAACGAGTGGTAGAGATTGCTCGCTAATCTATCCCTCGTGTCCCGAGGGACGTGGATTATTGGACAGAGTCACGAAGCTTCACTGCACGTAGAGTGGAACGTCTTGGTAGATAAACTCTTGATTGAGGCGTCATAATTTTTTTTCTTTCTTTTTAATAACTTTGATATATTTTTATATTTTTTCATTATATTTGCCACTCTCGCTGCTTATCGATCTATAGTCATAATTGATCGAAGGTTGATATTAAAACATAATAATAATAATAAATCAAGAACAAACAAAATCATAGAATAATTAATTTAATTTTTTGTGGCTTAGTTACAATTTTTAATTGATTATGTTACACGTAAATAATAAATTTAATGAATCAAAAAAATACACATTGACGTATACACATATATTTGATGTCATTAATTTTCAGATGAAAATGAAAATGCAATAGAATACTTATCCTTCATCCCTTAAAAATCGATTTAATGGACGAAATTGTTGATTTTCTTTCGTGCGAAGGACGTATTGATTTATCTCGTTTTTTTTTCGTTACCTACGTGACGAATGTATTACGAATTGATCCGGTCGTTGAACCGGCAATGCGGTAATTTCGTGCAACATTTTCTGAAATTCCATATCGTTACGCGTGTTCAAATATTGACGCGGGTTGTTACGCACTATGTGCTTATTCAAAACATCATCGTTAGCACGAGGCTTTCGAGACGGTCTGATTAAATAATCCGTCCGCGTACCGATACGATTTTACCGAGAAGCTCTTCCTGGGTCATTGACCTCTCGATTTTCCTTTGCCATTGCGAACCGTATTACGTTCTCGGTATTTATAAAAAAAAAAGTTCTTTCATTTATTTTGTTCGTTTGTTGTTTTATTTTATTTCGTTGCGCGTTAAATATCAACGATATACAGAAAAAAAAACGTAGTCTCTGCTCGAGATGGATGAAGTGTTAACATCGTACGCACACATCCGTTCAAACAACCCACACGGCTCAGCGAGTATCGTTTGAGCTGTGCTGAGAGTCGGCGAACGAACGTGCGAAGGGCTCTAAGGACATATCATCAGTTATTTCGTGGCGGGCTTCAAAGATCGGACGTGTCTGCATCGGAAATTGAATGTTACGAATAAAATTAAAACTTTACCGTTACCGTTTGACGTGAAAGCCATCGCAGCCATCGCGTCTAGTTAAGATCCCGAGTGTTGACAAAATAAAAAAGAAAATTAATAAAATTTGATCGAAGCAATTATCGATGATTTTGCAAATGAATTAACACGATATTGGCGGATTCGAAAACAAAATAAAAAATATTGAAATTTTAACTCCGATGAACGAGGAGCGACGAAAATAATTGGTGAATTTAAATTGGAAATAATCGTTTGCTTAATTTTTAAAAATCGTTCGATTAATAAAAATCTTAAATTCTGTTTTCAAGTAGTTTTTTCGAGAATTAGAGAGAGAATTCGTCGTCCGACGATTGAAAGAGTTAAAATAAATAAAACGAAAAAAAAATCAATAAAAAAAAAAAAAAAATATTCGAGTTCGCGGAATACGAGTTTTTATTTCTCGCGAACGTGGTAAGTTCTCGCAAATGTTATTTCTCGTAACGCGTATTCGTTAGAAAATCAGGGTAAATCGTTAGCGACGAATTCGATAAAGGACGAGGGTAAACTCACCGAGAGCCGCTCCGGGCTTTTAGTCGCAGGCCCCAATTAAATGAAGCAGCCACTGTAACTTGCGAAATTAACGTTAACCGACAGTTACTAATTGGTGCACTTGGGGGTGGTGGGCGAACGGTGGAAAGTTTCCCACTCTCCCCACCATTTGGACCGCCGAGTCATCGTAGAAAATTAAGAAAGGTGCAAATTCAAGCTTCCACACTGGGTCCTCATGATCGTTGTCCATTCGCGAAATCCACCCTTACGAACGACTTGGGTTATTCATTTTTGAGCTTCACGACGATGGAATTTTGTAAATTCAGAAAAATTCATACCGAAACACAAAACGAGTTCCAATTTTGTATATTCTATTCACTCTTTCTACGGTTCGATAAAATTTGAGTAAACAAATTATCCGATCGTTGACCCCGACCTTCCTCGTGACAAATCATTCGATTAATATTTTATCAGAAATTACTCTTGTTAATGAGAGTTATTTATATTTATCACCCTAAATAAATTAAACGGATTTGCAACGAATTATCATTGAAAGCGCGAGAATTGCTACATAAATAAAATAAAATTATTATTATTCGAGGAACGAGTTTATTTTCGCTACGTTGGTGTTTGTTATTGCGATTACAATTTGTCTGCAGCATTACCGTGCTCGCTGTTCCATACACGCCGTTGTTCCGTTTCTCCCGCCGGAGTGAAAATCCTTTCTCACGTCGCTTGGCAAAATACAAACCCTTTCCTGGCAGCTACCCCACCGATTCATCCCCTATTCACCACAAAGCCACTTTCCTCTCCACGCATCCAATATTGTCGTTGCGAATCCCAAAACCCGAGAAACCGTTCGACGCTCGACGATTATGCGGAATTCGTCCTGGAGCATCTTGTATATCACGACGTTAATGCTGATCCTGCCACCGGTGTCTGTAAGCACATCTGGTACCAGAGCCAAGAGGGTCGTCGCTTTTCGGAAGGGTAGCACGTTTTTCGTGAGTAATCGAAGTTGTCACCCCTCGAAAGTATACAATATCCAACCTATTTTCGTACAAAGTGAGAAAAACTGAGTCGCCGATAAAGTTTTGAGCGTATAAAAAGCGAATGGGTCAAGTTTCAACCGAAAATAAAGGCAATTTGTATACGTAACCAATCGTCGACCGGAGCTCCCTTCTCTCTCGACCGCCTGAGCCAATTAGGGCGCTTGGTCGTTCCCCCACTACCGACGCCTGCAGCGCGCGAGGCCGTGAGTCGATCGCGAGGTCCTACTGTAGTATCGAACGCTTTGAGATCAGGATCTTTAATACAGAGCCCAAACCAGCCTCGAAAATTTCGTACGATGTATCGCACCATCGCTGTGCTCAAAAATGATTATTCGATTTACAAATGCACGTGACATTTCGAGCTACTTATTCAAATCGTAATTTAATAGGAAAACGCGTTAACGTCACCACCATTTCTGTAACGTACGACAGAGGGAGAGTTTCAACCCCCGCAGACGCGGGGCATCGTGCAAAGCCCTACGCGAAACGGGAGGCAACGGCATATCATGATAACCAGACAACTCAGCCACGTTGTATAGAGCTTCGACAAACACTGTCAACATCAGTTACACCAGCGAATATCCCGTCGCATCGCACGCTCCTAAGCTGATACGTGCTCTCTCCCATGCGACACTGGGCTCTACCATATAGGGATACCGGTAACCGTCATGAGATCCCTTCGGTTTCTCCTATACGTATAACCGTCTAGTTATCTTCCAAGCTATAGCACCTGCACGTTCCCAGGACGTCTCAGACATGATGAGACATATTTTGCATATTACATATTGTACACGCCATCTTTGAACATTTCATAAAGACGTCAAGTGGTAACCGGTAAAGTCATGAATATGGACATTGGGGAACGGGTGCGATATGTTACTCAGCAAATTATGAATACATGAATTTGTCCCTTATTTGTAGTGTCATTTACCGACTGTCGGTAAGAAAGGCTATATTTTGAAAAATTCATCATTACCAAAGTCCTTGAATTGCGCCCTTTTCAATGATCGAGGGATGAACCGGAAATTCTATTTATAATAAAATCGGCGCAATAACGATTTTCGATAAACCGATACGAAGAATATCGATGAATTTTTTTGCGAGTTGTCGCTGTCGTATGGCAGCATCTATATAACATCTAAGTTATCGCCAATGTCGCCTACAATCGAGAAGTCGACAATCTGGTGTATATTATGTACATATATATATATATATATATGAATGGTAGACCGGATATAAATCGATCGAGGCTCTCGGGCACATTTTCGGGTCGTAAGAAACAGAGGGAATGAGTACGACAAGTATATAGGCAGTCAAGTAAGCAAAAGAAAGCAAGCAAACCAAGGGGATGGTTTTTCTGTGACAAATGGCTTGCCAGGTCCAGGCGATGGTGGCAGCCGACACCCTGCTACGCGGGATACAGGCGTGGGCGCTCGAACTAACCCGGCAGTCAGGAAACGCCAATACATATAAATAGATATACCTTTTTATATCTACAGATATATATGTCCCTTATACATATGTATATATATATTACACTCTTTTTCCTATACATCTATGTAATATATAAACGTGAAAAATGCCTTTTATGTCCTCATTTATCGGACCCCCGCGTTTCCCAATCGCCGTTGGTTCGCAGTCAACTAACGGGGCCGAAACATATTTTTGAAACGAATTTTTCATTTCTCCCGCACATTTTTTAAATTTCATAGCTACGAAAATTTATCGATCGATGTATGGAATATTAAAAACGAACGCGAGAATCCAAATTTCGACGCACTGAGAATGTTTTTTTTTTATATCATCAAGTTTATGGGCATTTGAAAATTGATGTTTCTTTTTTTATTCTACACTTTTCTTTCATCGTAGTTGCCGAACGAAAGTATCGCACTGATTACGAATCGTGACGAGTTTTCGTCGAGTGACTCCGAGATCGAAACCTGAGAACGTATAAAAATGGAGTGAAAAACACACAACTTCGAAGACGGGGAATTTTTCAATAGGAAAAACGGGGCGAATCGTGTGGCGGTTCGACATGATACTCGCGACTCGATGCCCTTTAATATCGGCTCCGAGTCGACAACATACGTGGCGTATTCGCGTGTGCTATCGGCATTCGCTTTTATACTACGGCCTTATCTCGCATTGTCAATTCTCGCAACGGTTCTATATCGATAGAACGAAAAAGAGATCGTCGCATTGAAAAAACGTTGTTTCGCGTTGGGTACGTGGGGGAACAAAAAGAAAACAATGCAAGAAAACGTACGATTCAATGCGAATTCTTGCTTTATGGAGAACAATTTGTTTTTTTTGTTGTTTTTTTTTGTTGTGCGACGAAATAAAGTGGAACGTCGGACTGAAGATTTGAAAATAAAATTATCTTATTTGTCGAACGATTATTTTTGGTCAATGTGGAAAAAATAAATAACATATTTTATTTATTATCTCTACGTATACCCTCGGGGATGCAGCCAATACTGCGAATGTAATTCTTTTGCCTCAAAGAAATTGCTGGACGATAGGGCGTCGACCCAGCGGTGAGATCGATACGATTCGGGCTTCCTCAAATTGACCTTATCTGGAAGAGTCTCGCTTTCTCTTGGCCAAATTCGCCCTCGGTTTTCTCAGTTATTTTATCCGTATCTTCATTCGAGTTATTTTACCATTGTTACCTTTTAATTCGAATTTTCGTGAATACAAAAATTGTGACAAATGTAAGAAAACAAAAAAGTTTGTTTTATTTTTATTATTATTTTTCATCGATCAAAAGGAAGATTCATTTGTTCGTTATATTTGTGCATCGAAATTACTATGGAACGTTAAAGTTGTGTCGTATTTTATGGAATATTAAAATTTTACACTTATTACAGAAATCAATGATTCGATAAGTAAAATATATATTATTTGCAGTATCGACTGAACTACAAGATAGCAGCGATACCGACTACGACGATTTTCGCTCAGGCAACGGGTTTTAAAGTTGCTTGGAAATTACCGTACAGCAATATGGAAAAGAGGAAACGTAGGAATGTCGACGAGATTCACGAGAGCGTCGCGCTCGCGTACGAGAGGTAATAAATAGTTTAATAGTCTGTGAATAATGCAGTTGGAGGTACCGCGCTCGGATCGGAATATATATGTATATGTGTATGGGAAGGATAGCCATCGAGTGTGAAGGGCGAAAAGAGGTTTTAGACTTGACAGGGATTGAGAACTTGAAGTTTGGCTCGATCGTCTTGGTCTACGAAACTTGGAATCAGCCAATGGCGTATTTACCCCGATAGTCGATGAATTCCTGTGCTCACGTCCGTCCGTTGTACAGTAGTCAAAAGTTGGAACCAGTTTGGTTTCATTTTCAGACGTATTTACGTCCCTTTCTTGATTCAAAAATTCAATCTGCTCCGGACGTTGATTAGAAATTCAAGAGAAATTGATAATAATCTGATAAGAATCGGATAAGGGCCTTTGGTAAAAGACCAGATAGGGATCTGATTAGTACCGGATGGAGAACCTGCAAAAATCCGACTAGACTATACGATAAAAGTTTGATAGGGGAACCGACGAAAAATAAGATAAAAAACTGATCTTTAAACGATCTTAAATTTGTTCACTTTATTTTGACCAACCGGTAAAATTGTTTTTCAGTCATGGATTCGATGGCGAGGCTTGTGTAGCCAAAAATATATGCCAGGCACTCGAATATGCCAACGGAAAGGACGGAGTAATGGCAAAAATATTCAGATTGCTTGGCAAGTAAGTTTCGCGACTGGAGAAAAAAAAGCAATACAATAAAAAGAGTTTGATGAAGTCGCATTTAATGATTCGTAGAAAAAAGGATGGAAACGCGACTATCTTGGCGTTCGACCAACTCGCTTGCAAGGCTCAAGCCCTTCGGTGTCCATTGGAGCTGGTCGGCGTTAACAAATTTATCGAAGATTCGTAATTGATTTGATGAAAATTTAATTAGTGGACGGAATCTAGGCAGCAGTGACACCGTTGAGTGTAAACGACATAGAGAAGGGATAAAATGCTGGATAAAGTAATATTAACGAACTTTCGTCGGTGGTAAAAAAAAAATAAAAATAAACGTACTGCACTTTCCTACTCGCACGCAAAATTTCCATCCATCCCTGAGTAAACCTGTCCACTGTAAAGTAAGTTTCAACATTTTCCACCCCCCGAGCCCTATATCCGCTCGTTTTGCCCTGCTGCAACCTTTGAAACCCAGCCATCTATTCGTCACGTCAATTTACACCCCCTAATGGCCGGTGCGAAAGAATTTCTGTCCCGGTTATAATTTCACCTCCAACCCCTATCGTTTATGGACTTGGCCCTGGTGGAACAAAAAAGGTTTGAAAAATATTCAGGGGGTTGATAATAATGCCCACAAAACGTAAATTATGCGAAGACGACGAGAACTCATTCCTCAACGGAGTCTCACGCGTTTGCTTTTAACATTTATCATATCGAGGTCGAAAATTGAAAAAAGAACGTTCCTCGTGCACCCTTAATGTCGAATCTACATACAATTTTCGAGGATATCAATTCTGCGTTGACCTTGAGATGACAGAACGTACGTAATGTCTACAGCCTAAAAAATTACTCACGCACGACTCTCATTAACAAGTCTGTGTGTAAATTTTGACTTAACATTTATCAAGGACAAACAAATACACGGAATGATGGAAACATTCCAAAAAGTCCGAAATTAGGATCGAGAAATGTAATCTGAAAAGATCTTCTGTCGAGACTTCTTAAGGGTACATTTTCATCGAAAATTTCCCTCGAAACATGAGTATCATAGTCATTTTTTTGTATATATCAATTTATAGGTAAAAAATCAGAAACGTATGATTTTTCGCGTTTTTTTCGAGTTTACGCCCGTTAATTGACAAGCATCTAAGCACTTACTATGATTTTCATGTGGTTTGGGGTAATTTACGATGAAACTGTCCTTTTTAAAAGGCATTTTTAAGAAAACAAATATTTCGCTTTTCCAAAATCGTTATTTGCGAGCAAAATCGAAAATCTTGGTTTTCAACCGTTGATCGCGGCCACAGAAATCAATACGCGTATCGATGGATTATAAGCTGTTTTTTAGATCTTCCCAAGCGCTTTTAAACATTTCAGATCAATTTCTCTTTTAGGAAACGAGAATGAAGATATAACCCTTTAAAATCTCGATTTTTTGGGTTTTGCAAAACTCGTCGAAGCGGCGAAATGTAGTATTCTAGTGGATTTAAATAATTTCTCAAGTTCCAAGAACCATGCTCGATCGATAATTCCTCTTACAAGAAGAAAGCCATGGTCTTGTCTTCTATATTTAAGGGGGACCACTAGTGTGACCATCTGAAAGAAGGTGATTGTTGGGAATTTTTTAAAATGAAAACTACTGCATGGATTGTTTTTATGTTTCAAGGATATATTTATGGATATATAATAAATACATGATACAATTTTTGGACCAAAACATTGAAAGTTCAGCGAGTTATTCGAAATCGCCCAATACTACATTTTTCAAATTTACTCCAGTTATAAAACGCGAAGACAAATCATCGAAGACACCGATCGATTTGATTCTTGTTGCCGTTTCTTTTATATATGTTTTTGCATACCACGAACCTCCAGTTTTCCGATCGAATAAAAAATGTAATTTTGGCAGGCTCAAAATCATTAAGTTTCAAATTTCGCGCGGAAATTTGATTTTCGCGCGCAACGAATTTGAAAAAATGGAGAATTGAGATTGCGAGTAACTCGTTAAATTTTCAACTGTTTGGTCCAACAATTTTATCATGTATTTATTATATATCCACAAATATATCCTTGAAACATGAAAATTCAGTAGTTTAAGGGGGAAGAACTGTAATTTCAATTTTTTGCGTTTTGTTGACACAGTTCTCAAAATTTCGCAAACGATAATACGATATACCTTCTCAATGCGCAATCTCCACTCAACCATGGCCCTTAAGAACTCGTTCAGCCAAAAATTTAAATTCTACCCTCACTGCAAATCTCATTTTTTTTCGAAAGTCTACAATCAAGTCCGGAAAATGTATTCTGAAAAAGTTACTTCTCCAACATTTCTCAAGCCTCGAGATGTTCTCAAGTGCAAGGTGGTTTCGCTAGACAGCGTCAAGGTGACACTGGTCGTCGCTTTATGTGAAGAACTCATCGAGGAGCGTGCAATATGTTGGCCTAGACACTTTCCGATGCGGATTATTCTCAAAAAGCAAATATAACTGTCTCCTGGACGACGTAACCGTCTGGCTACGCGTTGTATCAACGAATTATCGTGCTGTCTGTTATTTTCGTACTGTCGCTTCGGTGAGTATGTTTATTATTACGAAGACGATGAAATAGCGTGGATTATGTTCCAGTATTACAGTTATACAACCGATCAACTCGCATTCACTGTGAAGTACCGTCTCGTTCATTCATCACCTGTATTTTCACGTTAAAAATGGCTCGGTTGAAGGAATAATTTATATTTCTTTCTTGTATTTTCTTTCTTTTTTTGCTATTTTCCAAAATTTCATAGCTGAAAAATATAATTTCACTGAAAAATGCGGTCTTATCACGGTGACCTTGGAATCGTTCTGCTGTGTCTCTCTGTTTCTTGTCTCGTCAGTTTTGGATTATGGAACAACGATTATGGAGAATTTTTTTCTGGCAACACGACGGAGAGTAAGCCCGAGGAAAATCGACTATTGTCGAGGCAAAAGAGATATTTGATATTTCCTCAAGGAAGCAACGTACAGGTAAATGAAAGTGTGGGATTTGAAACGAATTCGCGAAGTATCGAAGGGTGGTTGAGAAAATATTTTTTTAAATACTTCGACGCCGTCCTCGAAATAAAAATATAACGGATTGAGATTTGATTTTTCTTTTGTTTTCACGATGAATTTTAATCGGTTTTTAAATTTTATAGCTGGTATATTGTCTCACGATCGGAGCGTACGCCAGGAACGGCGATTTAGTTATGGGTTTGACAGCAGCCTTGGCCTGGGAATTGCCGAGCAAAGTGGACAGAAAATTATCGAAATTATTGCATCGTCGAAGCCGAAGTGTCGTCTTTCCAAAAATTGAAGCGTTCCTACAATCGTGAGTCTTATCGTTTGAGTCAATATTTTTTATACATTAATCGATTTAATCATAACTGGATACGAAATAACTTATGTCGATTTTGTTATTAAAATTATACAAAACTAAAGTAAAAATTTTTGTTTTGTTTTAAATATATAAATCGAAAATTAAAAACGTTACAAAAATACCTGACCCACATCTAAAATTGCCCAGGGCACCTCAAATTGACAAAAAGTCATATTTTTTTTACGAAAATGATACAATTATTATTTCTCATCTTTTCGAAAAATGTTTCTCTTTATTAACTTGATATTTTACGCACAAAAAATGTTTCTTGGTATTAACTTAATTAACGATTGGATAAAAATTATCATAAAAATCAAAGGACCACAGTGGGTTATTTCTTTAATCGACGCCACGTGTTATAGTGGGGAATAAGGGATAGGAGTGAAATTTCTGAGGTCGTTGAGATAGGAGAGTTTCCGGGTGTGCAGCGATTCTTGGGCTTCGGGCCGGTTCGACGCACTGTGTACTGCACTGCGGATGGAAAATAGCGTCACCCTACCCCCCTTTAACGTTTTACCCTCTCCCTCAATCTCCTAAATTCTCTGTCTCTGTCTCTCTCTCTCTCTCTCTCTCTCTTTCTCTCCCTCGCCCCTTTTCCAGTCTAAGAACTTTAGCGAATAATTGAAGTCGCATTGTTTACTCGTAGTTAATTTAACCGATAATACATTTAAATTGCGTTTCCATCATATTCAAATTGCAGACTTGGTAGTACTAAATTAAGACTTTAATTAAAAGTTTTCTCCCCTAAAATTTCTCTCTCTCTCTCTCTCTTTCTCTCTCTCTCCCTCTGCCTCTCTCTCTCTCGCTCTCTCTCTTCTTCTTCTCTGTTACTCGTACATACGTACGTACTCGTTTGACTTTGCCACCTACAAATATAAATGCACACCAACAGAGCAGGTCTCGACGGAAAATCCTGCGTAATGAGGGCCCTCTGCGAAGCCGGCCAAAGGGACTCCGAGAAAATTGGAAGTGGAACCTTCGTTCAGGAACTCCTACATGCAATCTTCAAGTAAGCTCTCTAACGTTCTCGCTCGGTTTCAGTTTTTTTTTTTTTTTCGTTTTTTTTTCGTTTTTTTTTTCTTACTTACTTTAACGTTCTCACTTTATTTCACTCTCTGGGCAGTCACTCTTAGCTCATCCACTTCGTTCCTTACCTCCGCCTCCGTGCTCAACGGATTTGCAAAGCTTTTCAATTAGCTCGGACGTCTTACGTGAAAAACATACGGATCTTTTTTTTCTGTCTCCTTCCCTCTGTTTAATTTCTTCTTTCGTCTTGTGTTGAAACGACGTTGAAAAATTGTGGTCAGTGACTTTTTGAGGTTATCGAACTTTGGAAAAGATCGATTTAGCTTTCAACGTAGATATAAAATATGAGCCACGATTTGAGAGAGGACATACAAATTTATATATATATTGTTTTTTAACTTGTTATTTGTTATTCTTATTTGCACGAATTCCGTTTTTTTAAAAACATTTTTTATATATATTTTTTTATCAATTTTGTTACATAATCAAATTTTTTCTTTAACATTGTTTATATTTGTTTGTCGTTTTGATTTTCTGTTTAACGATTACTTTAGACTGCGACAAGACGGAACGAGTTTCGAGGTGTCGGGTCATCGAGAATACGATTACGCGCATCAAGTTGAAGGAAACTGCGCCCTTCTTTATCCGACTTGCCAGCACTCAATCTACGACCTGGACTTTTGAAGAGAGAAGTCAAACGGGATGGAACATGTTTTCTATTTCTTTGGCTCTCGGTGCAGAGAGGCAAACTGAGTGTCTTCGCTCGTGCACCATCCACGAACTAGTCGTAACAAAAAATAACGGCCTCGTCGAATCGGACTTTTTCGCTGCTGTCAAACGCATCCGATGGTAAACCTTTCCAGTTTCCTTGGCAGCTTGCCCTTTAGGACCGATCTACGTGTAAAAGACAAACAAATAAAAATAAAAAATAAAAATAAATGAACAGGCCAAACTCGGTGATTTTTATCTTGACGTTCCAAATATTCTGTGTGCTATCGAAGATCGCGATATTTAGGAGTGAAAATACGATGTGATTTTCGAATATAATTAATGAGTCAATATTTTGAATATTTATTTGTATTATATTTTTAATTATTATCGTGTCGAATTTTTAAAGAGTTTATTAATTTTTCTTAACAATTAATCGAGTTGACTGTACAACGTAAACTTCCTGGTCGTATTTATTTAACACCAAAGAATTCATAAGAGGTAAGTTCGAACGTATGTGCCCTAACATTTAGCACCAACCGTTCTAACAACTCCGTAAGATCGATGAACCGTTCAGTCGTGATTCTTACGTCCAGCGAGCCAATATTCGTAGCTCACGTAATACCCGGAATACGAGAAAAATAAAATAATAATTACAGTAGAAAAATACGAGATAAATATAACACAAACAAATAATCGATCAATTTATTCGTTAAAATCAATAATCGATAATATGGTGCACGATAAATTCATAAATATCGTTCTCGTGCTAATTTTTTTCCCATACATCGAGATCACAGCGGGTTCCGTTAAATTTTTCAACGATACCGCCTCTTCGCGAATCCGACGAGGGGTCGAAGATTCAAAAAGATATCTCATATTTCCACAAGGTAGCAACGTCCAGGTAAGTCAAATTTGCTCATCATTGACAAACCCGAAACGTTATTTAAAAAAATGACAATATTTTAGTATTATTTATCAATTTGCAAAAATTTTCCTAATCGTGGTTTGTCGATAATTCTTACGAAAATATTATCAAAATAATAACAATAATAATAATAATTCGTATTATTATTATTTTTATTATAACTTATAATTTCTGCTACCTAAGATTTGTACAAGTTCAGAAAGTTCTACACATTCTTCATACGGCTTGGTAAACAGTTGAGAGCATCGTATAAAAAATAATCCCCCACTTCTTTGTCGATTGTAGTTGGTGTACTGCATGACGATCGGGACTTACGCAAAGCCCACGGGATTCTTCACGATGGGTGTAACCGCGGGTCTTGCATGGGAGTTGCCACACAGGAATACAGTCCCTTACAGGAAACCAGCGGAAGTTTATCATCGCCGCAGCAGGAGAGAGCTATACCGCAAAGTGGAGCTAATGTTGAGCACGTAAGTCTACACTGGTAAGCTCGCAATATCGTTCTCACTTGTGCCGTGTGAGAACGTGACCCCGTGATATCTTTATTCTTTCCTTCTTTAGACCTCGAATGGGAGTAAAAATATATTTAAAAAAAAATTAACTCGGCGTAAATTAAAAAATACAAAAACGACAAATCTTGTTTTTAATCTAACTACATTTTTTCTAATTAATAAAATTTATCAAAGTCCGCTTGTTGTTCAAAAGAGCGAAAGGTTCGCGAGAGAGCATTAATTTATATTTTACCAGACATGGAAAAGACGGGAAGGCGTGCGTGCACAAGGCGTTGTGTCAAGCAGGAAAGCGTAACAGCAGCCAAGTTGGAGAAGGGACATTCATGCAAGAGATTCTCCACTCCATATTCACGTGAGTGCGTTGCTCTGTTGAGAAATCTAGGTAACGGTGTAAGGGTTCTGCTGGGAATGTAGGCCACGAGATCATTTGCGTAGTAATGTAGGGACGGATCCGGGTTGAAATAAGACGTAAACGTCTAGGTAAGGAATAGATACGAGTTTCAGGACGCATCGAGACAACTATCTGGATAGGCATCCAGGTACAGGTCTTCGTAGGGATCGCAGTATGGATTCTAGGAATCAGACATGACGTAGGGCTTCGATTAGGAAAACTGATAGGAATCCGACTAGGAAAACTGACAGGAATCGGACTAGGAAAACTGAGAGGAATCCGACTAGGAAAACTGACAGGAATCCGGATAGAATTTCTGTCTGGGACCTGGCCAGTTACATTGGCATGAGAACTAGCTTGTAAATAATCGATCGGTAATTCTGACCAAACGATTGGGAACTAGAGTCGATCAGCAAATTGTTCAAAACTACCTGAAAATGTGTCAGGAGATTGACTCAATGTAACTGTATTAATAAATGTATCGGTTTTGGGAAAACAATAATTAAAGGTGCACAAACTAACTTAAATTCAAACCTTTTACAATTCCAATTAACAAGTTGTCTCTGTGCAGAATCCTAGCAACATTCCTTGAGAAAAATCCAAGCAAAAAACCAGGTAGGAGTATAATGGTAAAAATCGTAGTCGGGTATGAGTAGGAATTCTGGTTGTGCCCAGGTAGGAATGCAGATAGGAATTCTCGTAATCAGAGCTAAACTTTTTCCGAAGAATTCTCAAGGAGTCCCAGGTGCTTCTTGCGCGGCTTGCCTTTCGTCCATTTTTGTTTTATACATTTACGAAGTTTCTTATTACTTTATAGATTACCAGATGGTTCGTATCACGAAGATCCAAGGACCGAGTACGAAAAGTCGTATCAAGTCTCCTCCGAAGATGATTGCGACAGCGCGTATCCCACTTGTCCGGAAATATTTTAAATAAAAAATAATACGATAATAATCGAGCATTATTTTCTTTTTCTGTTCTCACCTTTATCGATTCCTTCCCGTGCGCGATTATCGACAAAAATGAAATATTTTTATTGACCTCAATTAAAAAAGCGATTTTTCTCTAATGTGTAACGGGAGCAAAATTATGCACGCTTAGAATTTCAACATCGTTCAAACTTTCGACGTATAGAGCAATTTTTTTCCTCGTCGTTGAGTTCTTTGTGCCTCGTTTACACGCTTACCTCGTCAGTATCTCTCGGAATACTTCACTTCTCACCTCTCGATAACTATTACCTCAAACAAAAGATAATCCGGTCTGACAGGCTATACGATTTTTGTTCGACCGAGCAACCGGACTGTCGCTTTGTGTTGTTAGTTGAGCATTCAGTTTACTTTTTCGGGTTCACGGTAACGTTCACGAATTTCCGTTAAATCGGTAGAAAAATTAACAAAATTGGATTTATCAACGCAAACGATTTTCATGAATGAAATCAGTTTAAAAATTTTCACGATATGAAGAACGTGACGTTTCTCTTTGTTCTTCCACTATTCGGAATTGTTCCCGTTCTTGGACAGACAGTGATTGGCGAAGATAATTGTTCCGGTAAGACTTCGTTGAACTTGAATAAAACTTTGTCAAGGAAAAAAAGATATCTGGCTTTTCCAACTGGAAGTTCATTTGTGGTAAGTTAAGTCTTCCGCTGTCGTCATTGGAACCTTACAATTTTGTTTCTCGAAACACGTGTCAACGTAAAGATGTAAGAAATTTTGTTTGAAAAAAGTTTGTAAATTTTGTATTTTTGTAAACATGACGTTTGCAGTAATGTTTTTTTAAACTTCGTGTCTCTAGCACCTTCGATGAGATTAATTTCTTTTTTTAAACAATTATTTTATCGTCCTATCGCGAAGTTATCGTAGAGTTGAATATTTCAAAATTTCTTTGATTCGGCACATGTGTACAATTTTTGACTTTTACCTAATTTTGTTTATGCTCGATGACGACAAATTTGAGCTCACTCGATCCAATGATCGGATAATACTGAGTTCGCATACTCGCTCAAAACTTTTTTTGTAGACCACAATGACACTCTTGAAGGCTATTCAGCTCAAGGAGCCGAGTAATTGGAATCTCGATCTTGAGTTCGACATGATTTGGCCAATTCCCAACCAAGAGACGCTTTATAGAAAGCCGTCCAAGCGTATCAAGACCTTTCATCGGACTCGACGCCACAAAAGAGACCTCTATGCTAATATTGAACTTGCATTGGCCAGGTTTGTTATTTGACCTTTAATCTATTTATTATTATTAAAATTATTATTATTATTTAATTATTTATTTATTTATTTATTATGATTTATTAATTTATTTCGGAACGTTCTGTATGAAGAATACAAAATCCAAAAACTCTCTTCTTCGTAGCAAGGGGGCTTTACAAATGTGTAAAAACTTCGAGGAAGCAATGATCCCATTTCAATTCGCACCTATCTCGTAATCTGCGAAATCGTCTCGCGTGTTTTACGTGCCCTATTCCTTTACACCAATTTGCAGCCATCAACGAATTATTTAAAACGACTCTCTTTTAGCCAGGGTTTCCCGGGTAAAGAATGCGTACTTCAACTGATCTGCGAAGCGAGTATTTACCTAAATCCTCCTGGTGTCTCGTTCATCGAGGATATTTTACGAGTTATTCTGAGGTATGCTAAAGATTTTCGAGAATCAATATTTGACATCGATCGTTGGTTATTACATTCGCTGTTTGTGATTTTGTTTTAGCCACGAAGATGCAGGACATAAATTGGATAATTACGATAATGCCTATCGACGCAAACGTGACTGTGACCTTGAATATCCCTGTCCGATCTCCATTTTAAAATTATTGTTGAATTTCGATCCAGAGTTATTTGTTTGACAATAAAATATTATTTTAAAATATGTTCGTTATAATTTGTTATCGTTAATGCGAAATTCTATTGGTTGTGGCTTTCCATATCGATTTTGCGTCATCGCAGGTGTCATGGACGTTCGATAGTTCAGAATTGGGGGTTGATTTCATCGATTTTTCGATTCGACTAGCAGGTGCAGAAATTTTGGTGGGCTGTCACAATACAATATGGGGCTTATGAGGGTTGTTTCAGGGTATGCGTTGTCGCACATCCAAATTATTGCCACGCTAGGTCGACGAGACTAATGCAGCTAAATCCAAGTACAGGGCTTTGTCAATAGAGGCTTAGGCACCTATAATACCTTGGCTTAATTTTGAGCTATTGATTATAACTGCTTAAAGAGGCGTTTGAGGATACGTCGATACCACAGGGAAAATTCAAAAAAGTCATTGAAATTTGTAATTAGGTAATCAAAAAATGATGAGTCACAGCTATCAATATCCGTAACTTTATCACTTTTGGCAATACTAAAATAAGCATTTCATAGCATACATTTATAATATAATTTAAACAAAATTGATAATCATTAAAAAATATATCTTTTAATAAAAAATGTTTTTGAAAAAATCACCCTTTTCCATATTTTTGAACGCATGCAATGTCTCGAAGTAATAAGCTTTCAATAAATATGACTTTTCGCCAACGTGACATGTAACTTTTCCGATTCTAAACAATTACGTCAATTATTATTTAGCAATAATCATGATTTGCGATAGTAAGCCAAATCTCTGTATATACTTCCAACAATATGGAATTAATCTCGTGGGAGATCTAGTCAACTCAGATAGTCATTAGTCATTAAAAACACTGCAAGTATGCATATGAAAGAATTGCCGATATGGGATTTACAGGCTTAGTTGAAAGTCATGTGGAAAATTAGGTCGTGCCGCGGAGGTCCTCGGCGAGGGTTGCCCTAGGGATTCACGGTTAACCAACTGTTGAGACAATGGAACCAGAGCAGTTACAATGTATGGAGACTTGCTACCTCACTCCACCTTAACTCCTACCGCGAATACATCATGCAAAGATATTTGCAGTAGGACAACTTTATACCTGTGAACCCCTTCTCGTGGTTTCGATCTCGCACAAAGGGGCGCATGCGCAATAAATATTTCTCAGTATGCAACCTAGGCGCTCTGAGAATAATAAATTCCAGATTTAATATCATAACTTGATGCTTTAAAACCAAGTGTAATAACACCAAGTCAACGTATTAATCCTGAAATTTATTATTCGAAACTGTATAGTGATTTTTCAAAAAAAAATGTGTAAAATGTATAAGGGATGTGTTTCATTATTCGAACGTTGAAATATTGGATCTGCTGTAAGCGAGCCAAAGTCGTCGTAATAATGGAGGTTAGACTTCTAATTAACGGTCGACCACTGTCCCGTTCCCAGTTCCGTCGGATTCGTGTTAATTGTTCGGTAAACACCGCTCGCTCACCTCGCGGTCCAACTTTTTCTACTCTAAGGTTCGAGTAAAATGTGGCCTCAGTTTTCTCGCTGTCACGATCCGGTTGCACGTGCATTTTGTTTCTTCCAAAGCTCGAGAAGAGAAGTGTCCAAATCCACCGGGTAAGTCGACGGAAAATAAATAACCGAATGAGGGAAACTAATCACAGGGTGGTGAAAGAAATCATAGAACCCTTGTCATCCCTCGCTTGCGTTTTATTTCATATAACGTCAGTCTTTTTAATTTCCAATGCATATTCATTGTGCGATGCAACTTTTTTTTCCAATCTCGCCTGTCGGTGGAAATACTTCTCGCACAATGGCTCCCAAGTTTTTTCCATCTTCGGCAAAAGTTCGCGCGCGTTTACTATATAAACTATTTCTTCATGTTGACAGAGGTTATTAAACGGGCGAATTGCTTTACACTACCATGATATGTTAGACTCGACACTTTAATCAGAAACATCATATTTATGAAACTTGAGAAAGATGTTGTTCTAAAGTCTACACAACGATCCAAAATACATCATGACCGTTCTTTTCATTATTATTTATTGTACCAGAAGACTATATTCTCATTGTTCTCATTTGATTGCCTGCCCAGAATTCAATTGGAATACAATGCACAATCCCCGATAACTCGATCCGACTGATTGGCGTTTTAGTTCCTTGTCGTTTCGCTAGTGAGAATAACACGGCGCGCAAGCCACCTGGCGGCGCTCCGGACAACTGCACGACTGTACCAGGTCTGATCAAGTTAAATATTTGTTCTTGGAACGATTTCGAATAATATAACGGAATATCTTTCTATCGTTGAAAGCATCGAGCGAGATCTGAGAAACTATTTACGGGAACAGTGATAGTAACATGATACGTCTCTCTTCGGCTGTCTACTCGAGTATATCGTATTAGAAGTTTCCAACGATTCCAGGTAGACAAGCCGGAAACAATTCGGTGTATATCGACGTCGTCTATCGATCATATAAACTCAACGCAGTGTCCGTGTACCGCGAGATACACACAAAGTCTCAGCCAGTCTCATTCTCGCGAAGAGAAAGTAACAATTTCCTGTTTCCTAAAGAGCTTATCGAAGTGAGTTACGAGATATTTCCACCAGCATTTTCGAGCTTGCTTCGCGCGTCTGCCAGGCTCAACCTTCGCTGCAGAGACGTGGATCGATCTTCCGTCTCCTGCACGGAAGTTCCATCTTCGTTGACGCGACGATGACGGAGAAACGTACAGAATGGAAGATGCAATGAGAAAACGTCGAAATAAAAAGAGAAAAAAGAAGAAAAAAAAGAAAAAAAAAATGGAAAAAGACTCCGAGAACCACGACGATGAAATACCTTTCTCTTTCGTTCTACCCCCTTCTCTTCTTTCATACCCTCTGGGTGGTTTCACAATAGGTCCTATAAATTTCTATTCTCGTTTCGTCCGGGCAATAAAGATGTGCAATAACAGAATTCACGTCACGGAACTAAATAACGACGAACTACGACAAATAGAACGTTCATCAAGTTTCAATTGCCACTTATCCTTTTTCAGCCATTCCTATCGCAGAATCGGACCAATTTATCTATCGGGGATACATGTTTGTCCGATATTTCGTAAACTTGCGTTCATACACTGTTTTTTTTGGTACGATTAATCCTCGATTGAATCACTCAATCCTCTCGGACATGATGTTTTTTTTTTATCGCTTCACCCCTTTCGTCGACGTAACTTCGTCTTTAGGGGTAACCACAGGGTGAAAGTTCCAACACAAAGCCTCGGGAAGGGTTGTTAAGGTGCTGACATTTCAGGCCACCAGTCTCTCAGTCAATGTCCTCGAGCGGACCACACGAAACGCGAAGAGACAAGACTTGGAAAATTATCCCTGACACTGCACATCCGCTCCCTGTGTAGAAGGACAGTTTGAAGACTCCGGTGACAAAACGAATACGAGACGTGACGAACGGTGGGATGAAAGTGATTGGGATCAATGAGCACCGACGAGACACCGAGGAAAGTTGCGAGACGTGAATCGAGTTTTTAGACGACCCTCGTTATATAAAACAAATTATAATATAATATAAATAAACGATAAATAAAAGTTAAATAAATAAAGCGAGTTTTGACCACAAGGACAATTATGTCTACGAGAATAAAGTTTGTGAAATTCAAAAATTCGGGACAAATTTCAAAAATATTTTCGTTTTTTTGTTTTTAGAGCTTTGAAAAAATGAGCCATCATCAGAGGGCTTCGCTGCAATTGTTCTTCCTCCTCGTCCTGTGGATATCTCTAGCCGACGGTGGCAACGGTGAACGAACTTTGTCAAGACGAAAACGCTACGTTGTTTTCCCCGAAGGTTCTAGTTTCTCGGTGAGTCGACTGTGTTTTTTTTTATCGTAATTTTATCGCGTCGAGAAGTTTGTAAAATGGATAAATAATGGTTCGAGGCAATCGTTTTATAAACGAGTCCATCGTATTATCAAGGTCGGGAAACTGAATGGTCGAACGAAGATGATAAACCCCTATCCATTTTCATCATGACGGAGGCCGGACGATGTCCGATCGACAAAAAAGTGGTCGCAGTTTCACTTTATCTGTCGCGATGCCGCAATACTTTAATATAGTTGTAATATTTCGCGGTTTTTATCCCTCTCGAGTTCCCTTCTTCTCTCTTTTTTTTTATATTCTCGGAGAAGTGAATGAGTGATGGAGCGGCGCGGGTTCAAAGGTAAACGCGAACGATCGATCATGTCTCCTTGATCGAGCGCGCGCGTTCGTCCTTTTTTTTATCCTGAAAGGGCCCCTTCGTCTTTTGAACCGCTCTCACTTGGACATTTCGTTTAATCAAGACTAATAATTTCTCATTTATTTTTAAACGTAGAAGAAACACACGAAAAAAAAAACAATCGAGACAATTTCAATCGATCGTCTAAACTGGATGACCTTCGTTTCGATGCTAATGACCTTGGTTGATTTTTCCATTGTTCTCGATAACCTTCCCGTGTCCTTAACCACCATTCTCGCTTTCTCGAGCCTTTGTTTTCGATCTTAATCGTCCCCTTTTTACCCACGTGGAGTTTTTCAACGGCTTTTTCTCTCGTTCTCGAAGATTGCCCTCTGCATGACCGTGCATACCCTGACCCCGGACAAAATCTTCACGGAGGGTCTTAACTGGGGAATATCGTACGACCTTCCGAACGAGAGTAAGCCAGCCCTGGAGCCGTTTCTCGAGCTCAGAAAAGATCCCGTCAAGCTGAACAAATACGATCAGTTTCACAACAATGTGAACTACTTCAAGCACCCCGCTAACTGGAACTACGATAAGAAGTACTATCGTCCCCAGGTTTACTCGTCCAGCGTCAACAAAAAATATTACAAGCCAGATTACAACTACGTGCGTAGACGACATCGGCGCGAGCTTTACAACAAGCTAGAGATCATTATGAATGCGTAAGTTACTTTTCCAACCCTCCAGCATTCGTTGCGTGAAACAAACGAAATTTAATATTTTCGAAAATCTGGAAACAATTTTGATATTCTTTTTTTGAAATATCAACAAAACATCATAATTTTCATCACCATTATTATCATTATTAATATTATATTAAATGTTATGTAAGTAAGATAAAATATTATTAATATTCATATAATATATAATATAAAATAATATATTTAATATTATGATTATTTTTCTTTTTTTACATGGTTAAAACTTTATTTTTTTTTCTGCGTATTATTTGCCTATCGACAAAGGTTCGCATTTCAGCATTCTTGTTCTCTCCCTCGCCCACGTCCCTCGTGGAAAACAATGAAATACAATTTGAGTCCATAGAAACGTGGGCGTGAGAGAGAAGACGCCGAGGGGGATCAATAAGCGCCGTGCTGCTGGATCCTCGTAACTCCAAGTGCAGACCAGCGGCAGTAGAACCGGCAGCGGCAGCACGGCCGTCGTACCGCGGCTGTATCGCTCCCGCATATCCAATGCTCCGTTAGCCGAGAGCTGGACGTTTACTTCCAAAGCATTTGGGAGAGAAACAATAAAGGATGAATGGGAGAAGCAGGAAATGCGACTGGGAAACCTTCTTTTGCTATCTTTATTTGTTTTTTTTTGTCTTTGTTATTTCGCATCGATTTTCATACAAGGGGAAAAAGTTCGAGGGGAAGTTTTTTCAAAGGGAAAGTAACGGAATAAAAAATAAATGGATCGGCTCGTCTTATTATTTTACAGATGAGCGAATTTTGAAAATTGTGAAGGCGCTTATTTTTTTTTTAATGAAGCGTTTAATAATGTTTCTTCGACCGATTAAATGGACGAATTAATTTTTATTTTTTTTTTACAACTTTGTTCGCGAATAATTTAATTAATTTTTAATGAAAAATTGCGAGATTACGAATAATCGTAAAGCAAATTAAAGAATTTTTCTATCTTCTTTTTATTCTTGTATAATTTCAGAATGAACTTCGAGGGTCGGACGTGCATACTGAGAGCGCTCTGCGAGGCTTCGCAACGACTGATGCCCAAGGGGAACACCCTTGTTGAGGAAATGATGAGGATAGCATTCACGTAAGTTCAATCCGAGAACGAGAAAAAAACCTTACAATATCGGCAAAATTGTCATTGGCAATGAAACGAGAAAAATTCGAAAATCTTCAAACCTTGCCCTTTTATAAAAAATCGGTGCGAGGGTGGACGGTGTAAAATCGAGGCTGCAAAGCATTCGAAGACATTACGAGACTCCGGGGAACAGACGAGGAGCGATCGTGGTACGCTAAGGACCGTTAAAAATCGTTGCTATTCCCTGGGACTTTACTTATGTAAGGGTAGGAAGACGGAGAAGGGATAGGGACACGATTGAGAATCGATTTGGAAAAGTAATCCCGTGAGTCTCGAGAATAATCACCTAGATTTTTACCGATCAATTCGTACTCTCGCTGTACTCGGTTCTAAGGTCATGAAAGAAGAAACGAGAAATTCCCATTGTGAAACGGACGAGCGCTATCGGAAGCTTCTCGGGAGAAAAATTGGGCTTGGTGCTCGATATATAAATTACAGTGTTCCGAAACATCGATAATCAAGTTCAAATTTCTAAAAACTAGGACTTTCTAGCATTATGAAAATTTTATAAATTGTTTTTTCTCAGAATTTGTTCGTTTTTGAAGAGTTGACGATAATTTTTGAAATTTCTACAACGGTCTTGGATTTTTAATTTCTTTTTTTTTCATGGAGGAACAAAAAAACACTTTTTATTTTCGGTATTAAAAGTTTTTCAGATTTTTGCGCGATAAAATAAATATTGCTTAAATATACGAGGGGTCTATGTATCTACCCTGATTGCCGCTGTATACATAAAGGGCTTTTACGCGTCCAATGTCATTTCCTGCACGATTGGATTCCCCCGATCGAACCGATCGCTTCCAATTTCCGGTACCGATGTTAGCCCGCCGTTTTTGGGGAATATAAAATTTCTCGTTTGCAAATTCCTGATTAAAAAGAACCGCAAGCTGTAAATTCAAAATATAATTATTTATTGTTCGAAGGACAAATTATTATTTTCAACTGTCAAGTTCGGACATGAATAACTATGTCCAGGATTTCTGACGATGATGAGCACTTGACTCGCTTTTAACGATTTATTATATCATCTAATTAGGCATCCCGATTTTAACAAAAAGTCTAATCTACAAAATTAATTAAATTTAAAGGGTTGACAATGACATTACTCCTCAGGGCTAAATTAATCAGTCGTCAATCGTAAAGAGATTGATCAGAAATATTTATCGCGGTAGAACGAATATTCACGCATATTATCCCCATTTCTTTTGTTGAAAAAAGATTCGTGGCTAAAAGGATGTTTTTAGATGATCGAAGATTGAAATTCCAATTGATTAAGAGTTCTAATTGATCACTGTACAGATTACCATTAGCGAGGATTCTTTCCTACGAGCCGGAGGAACATCGAACGTACACGGACGCCCATAGAGCCGGTTACGAGGGACGAAATTGTGCCGCAATGTTTCCTGGCTGCGGCTTTTCCCTCATAGACATGGCCCTCGGGAAATATAGCAGCAACGACGTCACGCAGGGTCGAGCCGAAGAGACATTTAACGTTCCCTCCTATGAAAGAAATTCTCCTGTTGATACTTCGCAATACGACGAATCGGTCGTTGGAAGTTTCGACGCGACGTCCGAAACTTCAAAGTTCGTGCGATACAACATGAAGTAACCTTCGAAGTACGTGTATAGATATATCGATACTGGACCAAAATTAAGTCGTTCCAGGACAGAAGGATAATGGATGAAGATGAAATATCCGTCTTTAATCTGATCGATGGGAAAGTTCTCTTTTCACGATAAAATATCCGGGCTGCAGATATTTTAGGGGTAGATTTTTCGCGAGGATAACACTGCACCCTCGTCATATAAGAATGTTTAATGGGGTATAATTGTAAGATACCGGTAATAAGACACCTTTAATAATCGGGTCTAAAATTGAGATTTTTATTAAATCGTCGTGCGATATGCGGTCGAGATTACTCGTTACGATCGGTTACGTTCCTATTACAGCGCTTCGTTCACGGGATATATTGCTTTAAACGGGAAACGGTAACTCGCACAAGGCTTTGATTGCTAAATAAAAAGTCGAAGCCGTAGAAATCCCCGTAGTAGTTATTGATAATTCACAAAGGATAGCTTCTCATCCGAGGATAAATATAATGAAAGTTTGTTATAGCTCGTCAGGATTTAAAGATGTCATAAGTGTGAAAATTTATCGAGATACTAGAAATCGATTGATTATCGATTTTTATTTTTATTGAATTTATTTATTAGGCGTGCGATAATAATTTTGGAGGTCGTCAAAGCATCTTAACGCGTTCGTGTAAATAAGGGTAGTTTGGATTCATTGGGCACACCCCTAAACCGCGTTGGTCCGATCGAACGAAAAAGAAAAGAGAGGAGAGAGGGAAAGAGAGTATTTCGTCGATGGTTAATGAGAAGCCGAGTTTTTTTTTTTCTAGTGAATAAAATTCGTCGAGAGTGGACAGATATCGATTGTACAGTGTGGTATGGTTCGGTGCGCAGCTCCGCCCTAGTTCGGACGTGCTGCTGCGGTTTGCTTACAATGACCTTATCTACGGTCGACCGCGCGTTTCTCATCCACCGTTTTGGTCGTCTCGTCCTCGAGGTCGTTTCGTTTTCCTCCCTCGTATATACCACCCCACGGAGGAACATGGAACACGATACTGCCGATCCTATGCGGCTAACCATAATTTCGCATAAAAATGAAATTCCACGAAGCGCGTTCCTCGCGTCGCTGGTCTCAGGAAAGCCAAGTGGAGTGACCGAGGGGAGGCCACGTGCCATACGACGTTCGATGCTACGTGAGATCTTCTCCCATATTATGGGTTTCTATATAATCGAATCATAAAATACAAAAATTCACCCCACTTTTTTTTCAACAACGTCTTTTTATTACTTTCGATAAATCATTTACAATTCACAGATGTATGGCACGTTTCCTGCGTCGTTAAATTGTATTTTGAAATTTGTATTTGTTGAAAAAATTATCGATATTTTATTTATTTGTAAACGGGATAAAAAATTGTTATATCGTTTATAATCAATAATGAAATTAAATTGTAAGAACGATAAAGGGTTAGTCGGTGATCGCGTTCGATCGAGACGATGAAAACTCGGATCTTATGTTTTAGAGTTCGAGAGACGCTCGGTCGATTCGACATCTAGCGGCCAACTGCTGAACTATTTCCAATTTCATCAATTTCATCGGCAATAAAACATTGCGTACTAGAATTCTTCTGAAATAGAAGTTTTCTGAACGTTTCGAAACATTCATTCTCCGTTGGCCCGGAAATAGGCGTCAACGTACGTGACAACATCTCGACAATTTTTTATCGTCTCTTGGGGTAACCCAGAATCTATTCTGTGGCCTCGATATAAAGTATATAATATTATTAGATAGAGGGTTTATAGCGCATGAGGGAATTTTCGTGTCAAAAAGATCCAAGTGGTGGATGGCGCGAGGGCGCCACTTTACAGCTCGAGTGTGCCATTACGAGATTTATTAGCAACGCGCTTGACGGTAAAAGAGCAAGTTGCCCGAGGAGGGACACGCTTCATACATCCGCGCATGTACGTGTACTTCATCTACTGCGCTACTTTCGACCTCCAGGAAATAAAACCGTATTTCATAAAAAGATAATAAATAATAAAAAACTAATGCATGGGGCGAAGCTGGCAGCCATAGCGTAGGACCGCAAGTGCCATTCTAATAGCCACCCAGCCACTTTACGTGTCCAACGTTGTATCGAATTTTCATCGAACAATCCGTTATGTATGCGAGTCCAGGGCAAAAAAATGGACGATATACCATGGGATCAAGGAATGGTTCGGAAGGGAGACTTTCGTTGAACACTCGTTTTTTTTTCTTCGATCTTCGAGCTCGAGCTGTTAAAAGTTTTAACGCCACCAGCCTATCGACATGGAGCGTTGAAAACTTGGATAAAATCTTCAACGAGAGGGAGCGAGAGAGGGAGATGGGAGAGAGACCGTATAAAATGGCTGTATTGACTTATACCACGGTCAACACGCCATCGTTCAACTTCTGGTACGAGCATTCGCCCGTTACGTCATTCGATTCTTCCTCAACTTTACTCGAGAATTTGTTTAAGGAATGTCCTCTATACCGAAGTGAACGAGGCCAATGAACACAAAGTGAAAAGTTAAATAGAAGTGGAGGATGGTAGGGTTGACAAAAAGAGAGGTTCAGACCTTGGGCACGTTTTTACAACTTTAGACTAGAAAAGTTCACAAAATCCGAACACGAGGATGATATATTCGTAATATACGGAAAAAAATTCCGATCGAAAGGCGTGTCCGCCAAGTTATTTCTGATGAGAAAAGAATTTTACCCCTGAGGGCGCAAACCGTCCCTAAACATTTCCGGCATTTTGTGCTAAAGCGAAGGGCGAATACTGTTATTGATAATAGCCAAAATTGCAATCGTAACTTATCCGAACGATCTTGCTTTACAATTCGCAACTCGAGTAAATACTAAAATTCCAGCACATGAAGTACGACAGAATATTCCATTATACGAGAACGAAAACGAATCCAATAGTTCACCGGTACGCTTCTCGTGGTGGTTGAGGAGAACTTGAGTATTTCCACGCTAGATTTATGGACCCGCGGGGTGACAGGTGAATGTGGTGAAGTGACCGCTCGGATCTCCATGCAAATATAGATATATGTATAAATAAACCCAGACATACATGTCTATATATATATATATATATATGTTTATACAGGGTGTTCCTTTAATCTCTGCCACGCGAAATAACTCGATAATTATCGACGTGACAAAAAAATGTTGCAAGCAAAAGTTGTACAGTGTGGAGGGGGCCATGAAATGCGACCATTTTTCTTTTCGGTGGAGGCAATTATGCACAGTGAAGGTCACCTTCACTTTTTTAATTGGAACGGTACATATGCTTTCAACCATCTTGTAGAACACCTCAAGCCGCCTAAAAATATTAGGGGGTCAAAGTCGTTCAAGGTCATTCAAGGTCAGTATCGATGATACAAATCTAAATATCTCGGTCTATCAAATATTCGGTAGTCTTATAAACTTATCGAAATTCGAAATCAAACTGAACGACAACCTCGATTGAGCTACATAAGATGGGGATTAACGCGGGTTGGTAAATAAACAGAAGGTATTCCAAGGGTTGTTAATGACTACGATCTCCGATATCCCTCATTTCCAGCTAATTTTAGCTCGATTCGATAACAAATGTTTCATTATCAAATGTTTCAATTCCAAGTGTTTCACTATCAAATATTTATAAGACACACCAATGCGGAGTTTTCTCTCTTATCCACCATGTATACACATCTGTACCCAGTCTCCTATAATCACCACTAGAACAGTTATGCTACATATACAGCACCGTGATAGACCCATAGCCCGACAGGACTTTTGATAGCACAGAGAGGGGTAGTATCTATCGTTGGCTAGGAGGAAGTTTACGAGAGGGCAGCTCAAGATTTAAGGGTCAGGACCAAGTTGCGATCATCAAACGTCCCACATTCGTAGCCACGAGCTTATCGTAAGATAAAAATTAACGACTCCTAGCCTGTTCTTCATCCCCTAACTTTGGGATATCGCAAAGGATACATCATTGCACATGACCCCGTTCGCCATTACAGCCAATTGTTGGACACCAGCTTAACGAGTCGCGAGTTATGACGATGGTACAATTTTTTCAATATTAACAAAATCATCCCCCCCCCCCCCCATATGTTATGTCGCTGTCAACCCCGAAAATCTCGACAAGGATCGTTCCACTGCATAGAGTCGCAGTCATAATGGCAATGTATCATTGAAAAAAAGCAAAATAGTACGGAACAAGCTTTACTAGGTCGGTAGTTCCATGGACGAGACGGGGCAAGTCTGATTCCAACTGTCATCCGGAAAGATGTATCACCGTTTCTCGAAAAGTTTTACATGTCTCAACCCCTTATATATAACACGGTCTTACACTAACACTCTTGTACGTACTTTGATAGTAAATATACAAGATATATTCTATTCATATGTAGACATATGCTACTCTATGTATCCATGGCAAGGTCTTCACTGGGGAAACGACGAGAAAAAAAGAAGGAGAAGAAAAATAAAAAAGAAATTGCGACGAGAGAAAACGCTCCGAGGCACAAGAAGAGGCTCTTGAAGATTATTCGAGGCACTTGCGTGTGCGGGTGTTGGTGCTTCGCGTGTAGCCCCACGTATATGTATATATCGAAGCAATCCGAGAAGATTTGTGACCCGTAACGTTGTACTTTGCCGGATGTCAAGTGAACCAGAGCGGAGTGTGGCGCTGCCTTGGAAAGTGAAAAAGAGATAGCCAGTGATAGAGTCGTCAAGAGGGGTGTAGTCTGAAGGTATACAGGGATGGAAAGAGACTGTCTTCTGAGAATGATTCGAAAGAAAGAAAAAAACGAAACACGAAAAAACATTTCGAAATCAACGAGCCGACTAATCTCGTTATATTCTTTCGGTTTGAACTTTCGCTCGATTTGATTATTCAATTTTTGGTTGAGATTTGATGGATGTACCGATAGATCTTGACCCGCACAATTTATTGTGAAGAAAATCGTAACATTTGTAAATGATTTGTGAAAATTTTCGTCCTACGTTTATTTTATTTTTTTGAAAATTTGTTGCTGGACGATAATTAAAGAAATTATCAATTGACGTATGATAAACGTAATTGCGTCAGAATCGTGAAATTTAGCGTATAAACGACACGTCCGAAACTCCCTCGCAGTAAATACGATTCTGAATTCGACGTCTACTACGTATTTTCCAATAATGAGAATTCATTCGTGCGTGGACACAACGATAAGTTCGCAACTTGTAATTCAATAACTTCCGCTGTTGGTCGGTCGCTAATTGTAAAAAAATGTATGTAAACAGTTACAATATAAAATATGCAGGAATAATTCGCGTTTGCCAGAACGAACTAATTGGGTATTGGCTCGATAGCGAATGAGCGTGTCCGGAATGAATTTTGCACTCCAGTTCCGTACAATCGAATGTACTCGTTGTAACAAACGCTACGTATCGTAACAACGTTTACATTTTGTTAAATTATTCCTTTCTACAATAAAGCGTGACCGATTTTTTATAAATGTCCGGCCATTTTTTAATTTTGTCAAAATAAAAGTACATCTACGACACAGTTTAGAGCGTCCTTTCTGTACGATAATTTATTGCGACAAGCATTTTTCGAAAATTACACAAAATAATTTAACCGATGTCATCAGATACAATTATGTTTTTTTTTATAATTGAGATTATCGATAAATTCCAAATTCGGTTAGAATTATTATTATTATTTTTTTTTTCAAAAATGCCCATTTTTGGCAAATTAAAACATGGAAATATGTCAAAGCTTGCACTAATTTAGGCGATTTTTGTTAATTTTGTTTGTTTCTATATGAAAAGTATTAAAAAACCTTGTAGAAAAATTATGAAATTGTAATGCGCAATTTTTAAAAAATGCTTTCCCGTTTCCTTACAATTAGCCTTAAAGATGTTCTGTATAGTTATTTTATTTGACTCTAGTTTCGTGAAAAATTGCAAATCCATCTCGGAGATAGACGACAGGGTATAGCAATGTTACAAAGAAAGAAAGAAAAGACAGAGACAGACAGACAGACAGATAGAGCAAAGGATTTTTCGTCCAGGACAGTTGCGAGTTCTGCCTGCTCCGAATCGGAAGTCGTGCGAGGTCAAAAGGAGAGAGATTTGCGACGAATGCCCAGCACGCTCTTACACTACCTTACCAAAGTGATCGCTGGAAATATATCCGCTAGCCAATCAAGGAACTTCCGCAGTTTCCGAGAAAGCGAATTTCTTCTACTCCTTTCCCTGCTTTTTCTTTTTCTTCTCCTTGTTTTTCTTTTTTCTTTTTTTGTTCACTTCCTTGCCTCGTGGATCGTTGGATGTTCGTACTTTTGCCTCATCGATGGCCGGTACATGTCAGTACGGGGGTTTGGGTCAAAGTTGCATCGCTCGACGACCAAAGCTCGTCGAAACGAGGCTGATTCGAGAGCGTGTCCTCTCACGGTCTCTCCTTTTCCCCCTTTTCTCAGCCTTTCTACCTCCCTCTCACGACCTCTTACCCACGGTAAAACCTATCGAAGTGAAATGTACCAAGGCTCGGTGGCCAAACGAGAAATACGATAACCATCAGCAGGAAAAGAAATAAGTTGTTGAAGCAGAAATAGGAGAAGACGATGAAAAAAAAAAGATCGAAATAAGACAGAGACCAGTCCCGACGGTAATGTACTTAATTATTTCGAGCCTTTTTCGAAATACAAATAATCGTGTATACAGTCTTGAATCAATATTAAAATATTCTGTTCCTATTAATTTTTGTTTATTTTCGAAACATTTATGGTAAAATACGTCGCCATTTTCATCGAACTGCGAACTTTGAAAAAGCTTCTCTCGACCTTGCTTTTTTCCATCAGGATTATTTGAAAAAGAAAAGTATTTCGAAAATTTCAGATATTTTTTTATAAACTTTAAAACTTTATTATTTTTTATCCATAGCTCGAGATACGATTTAGATTTTGTTTTTTAATTGCTCGAAGACACATTTCGATCGAGCGACAAAATAATAAACGAAAGAAACGAAGAGCGATGTTCTCGAGGAGAATGAAGTAGCGATGGTCCGGTGATATAGAGCTTTTTTTAAATTGATTTAGAAAAATAAAAGTATACGTGCCATCTCATACTTACGCATTCTTGAGGCTCGCAACGAAATACTCGCGATTTCCCTTCGGCCCAAATCCAGGAAAAAATGTAGAAACAGCAGGGGGTTGATGCAGCTATGACCTTCCTTCTTCTTCTTTCCTTTTGTCCAAACTTTTGTTCATCGTTGTTACACTTCTCTCGCCCGTTACATTTGTCATACGTTGTTGTTTTTTTTAAATCTTTTTCGTCTTTTTTTCCGCCTTCCTACGATTTTTTCTTACGCTTCGCCGGGATTGCAAATGGCCAACGTAGACTGTCCGATACCCCGCTATTACCTCCCTCCCACCCCCTAAACGTTACTGCGGGTGTTTACGTGTGTAAGTTTGCGTAACACACGTACGTAGTACGAGACGTGGAACAAAAGTATAATCGTCGTCGAGACACAAAAAAATCGTGGAAGGCACCGAAGACTGGAATTCTCGGTTTACAATGTGTTGAAAAGAATGAAGGGGAAAATAAGAGTGAAAATGGAGTTGCAGACGGACAAAAAGTCCCATTGACGTTCTCGCAAATTTCCCAAACGGCCCTATACAAATAGTCGACCCTATATAAGCCAGAGACGGAACATAATCGATCTCGTAAAATTTTTATACATGTTTTTTTAGATATAACATTATATAAATAAAAAAAAATGAATCCCTATTCTTAGTTTTGCGACCTTATTTTTTTGTTTCACTAAAATCCGAATGTTTAAAAATTCTCACATAATTTCCCAAATTTTCGATAGAATCATGACTGGTGTACGTATTAGTTCTTCTCTAGCGTTTCAAAGCTCATAAAACAGAAGACAAGCGAAATAAAAAAATAACGCTTCTATTTCTACTATCACTATAAAAATAAGGTTTGGAAAGTAACAATTTTTCGTCCTTCGTGTAAAGTTATAAAAGCTATATTGCTAGAAACGATCATCGGCTTTATTTTTTCAATTCAATTCTCCATCTATACAAAACCGACCGCAATTCGAAGTTTTTATTTCTCCACTATAAACGCGATGTTTTTAAATCGAAAATTTATCGCTCATACGATTGCACAAATGTTTTTATATCCGTTGGTGAATCGATATTGTGGGATTTATTTTCCAATCGATGACGAATTCCCCAGCCATTTTTTCGAAAGCTAAATATCTTTCATAAAACAAGAAAAACCCCCAAAAAATTGTCGTTTTGTTTAATAAAAAGTTGTTTCCTCAGTTTTGTGGCTCTTATCCCGTTTCGACGTTTGGTCCGACAAACTTTTTCCCGAATATCCTACCTAGTATACCGAGTCGGTATGTCGGGACCGAAAATGTAGGTATTGGATTCACGGTTCGACTATTCGATGTATATATATATCATCGTCGTTTACCCTTTTTTATACTCCCAACTCTTCCCGGTTATCTCTCTCTCTCTCTCTCTCTCTCTTTTTCTCTCTCTCTCTCTCTCTCTCTCTCTCTCTCTTCTAGGATCAATGAGAAGAAGGAAGGAAACAGAGAGAAAGAGAGAGAGAGAGAGAGAGAGAGAGAGAGAAAGAGAGAGAGAGAGAGTCACGAATAGTCGAAAACCGTAATAGAAAAAAAAAGAAACAGCAAGGAAGAAAAAATATATTAAAAGCAAATGCATGCTGGCGCCCGGACGTTCGACACCCATTCACTCTCGCTCCCTTTCTTTCAATTTTTGTTTTCTTGTTTTTTGTCTCACTGAATAGGTGCATCATTTTTTTTTTGCCAACTCTTTCTCTCACATTACTCACAGCCTCGCGTATACCTTTCTTCTCCGCTCCTCTTTCCTTCGAATTTTTATTTCGTATTTTTATTTTCTTCTCGCAGTTTCTTTCCGTTTTTCTCTTTCGAGCGGCAGAAAAAGGGCGTATGCGGCATTTTGTAAAATAAAATTAAAAGAAAAAACACACACACACACACGCACACAAAAAACAAAAATCTTTTTTACCCACTCCTTTTCTCCCTTTCTCACCGTAGAAATAACGAAAACCAGCAGACATTTATTTTTTCTGCGCCTTCGAGAGTTACTTTTTTTTTTTCTTTTTTCAATAAATGTTTCTTTTTCTTGTATTATTATTTTGTTAAACAATAATTTTAACCACTCGTTTATTTAAATCGTTTTACATACGATGGATAGTTGCATTGAATTGTGTGTGGGTGTGTGTGTGTGTATGTGTGTGTGTGGGTGGGTGTGCGTGCGTGTGTATGTGTGTGTGCGTATGCGTTTGCGTATGAGTGTGTGTCTATGCGTGTATATCCGTGAATTCGTGAGTGTATTTGACACTGTGGTTGCGTGTAATTTGTGTGTTTCTTTTTTCTGAATTTGTCAGTTTTCTTTTATCGTGTTTTTTTCTGTTTGTGTAGACGTAGCTTATAAATAGGTTAGTTTAAGTTTATCCATACATAATTTTGTTTAGATTAATGGCGTTTAATTAGGTAATTAGTACTTTACAAATAGCGTCTCCCACACTGCACGATCACTCGCATGATTTTTCTTTTATTTTCGTTCTTTCCTCGTATCGTCCAGGTCTTTTTTTGTTTTTTTTTTTCTTCCACTCGTATCCTTTCGCACGAACATACGCACAAAAAAAAGTTCTCAACCTTTCGCTTCTGTTATCGTCCAATGCCATTAAGTTTCGTCGTATTCTCGGTGCAATGTTTTTTTGTTTTTCATGCGTTGCGACGATAAATTCTCAAAATATGTTTTTTGTTTTGTTTCGTTGGCCGAAACTTACGACGTGTGCCTACGAGTGCCATTTGCCCGAAATTTTAGTAATACAAAATCAATACGATCGTCACAATCGTCCGTTATATTTTTACGAATATAATTGTATCGAGAAAAAATTCATGTTTAATCGATCAATTTTATTTGATTTTTTTTCTAAAGAAAAATAAGTATTTACTTAGAAAGGAAGTAACATTTTTCTTTGAAGTTTGAAATAGACGATATTTGTTTAATAAAAATTTCACTTGATTTGCATTTGATACAAATAAATTTTATATCGACGAATGCAATTAATATTCTGTTTTAAATGCTCGTTAAAAAATAATGTGTAAAAAGGGGAGACGCAAAGCTCTCTTAATCCGGACAGGTGGCACCCTTGATTTATTGGACAGAGAAATGAAATTCCTGTTGACCGGTGGAAATAAAATGTAAATCTCTCACACAATTCTCTATCTCAGGAAGGTTTTTAACTATAATAGGCAAACGCAGGCAGAGATAGACAGACAGACAGACGGAGACAGGCGGACAGACAAGATGGACAGTTAAGACGCACAGACAGACAGGCAGATGAACGGATCGATAGTTCAGTCGTTTGTATTAGACAGCAGTGAGATCAGCACGCGTTAATAACGTTTTTTCCTTCATTTTTCCATGTTTCATGTTTTTTTAGTATTCTCGATTATTCGTTGTTTATTCAAAACA
Organism: Netelia virgata; assembly: GCA_951802705.1. NCBI lineage: Eukaryota > Metazoa > Arthropoda > Insecta > Hymenoptera > Ichneumonidae > Netelia > Netelia virgata. Next base: position 9,850,878 of record OX637863.1, on the reverse strand, counting down.
AAATTATTCTCTCAAAATATTCCGTGCCCGTTCCCATTTCTCAACATTTACTCAAATTCGTTAGGTTGCCAATCGGGATCTCAGATTAATAACTGAATCTTATTTTCCTTTATACCAAAACGTTGATAATATTTCTTTTCCCCCTCTATATCTCGGCATTTCATTTTCTGGCTTCCGATTGGCCGCCGAACGGATTGACCATTGAGCGTAACTTTCTCTTTTTTCTCCTCGAGAATCGTCGATAATATTTCTGTTTCACTCTCGATGAATAATAATAACAATGATAAATATTAATCATAATAATTAAAGACAATATAATCATAATATGTAATAATAGTAGTGGATAAATTCCATATAGCGATGCGAAATTTCTTTTGAGTATTCTTTTTTCTTCGTCTCTCTCTCTCTTCCTCTTATAATCAAGAGTGAATCAATCAACACTTGCTCGTGACGTATTTTCGTCACTCTCTCTCTCTTTCTCTCTCTTTCGCTCTCTCT